>CM031234.1:71598348-72798348 GCA_018340775.1 Taxus wallichiana var. yunnanensis | reverse complement strand
ACATCAGCTTCCTAATGCTTAAATGAATCACCTCCTCAATTTCTTCGCGCACTTTCTCTAGTAGTTGATACTTCCAATCTAACTCAGCGGTACTAGATTATCCGCTTGGTTTTCGCTCAAAGAAGGGTACAAATCCACAAGATTTAAGATACGTGATATGTCCATCTCTTTTTGTAAGTCAACATCTTATGTGTTAGACACAAACGTTTGCAAGACTTTGTATGCTCCAATATTCTTCCACTTCAACTTCTCATATTTCTTCTAGGGAACATTTCTATAGAGCTTGTCTCCCACTTGAAACTCTCTCTTCTCCTTGAATTTGTGTTGTTTATATTGTTCATAACTCCTCTCACAGTGCACGCATTTATTGGTGCACGTCACACATATACCCTGCAAAATCATTTACCTTTGCGCACTTCCTTGTTTCCCTTGCAATGTCCCTCAATTTTGAGACACCTCTTGGACTTTGTCCATAAATGATCTAGAATGGGGTCCTTCCAGTGCTTTTGTTCATAGAGTTATCGCATACAAACCCTATATGCACCAAGAATGAATCCCACATCCTAGCATCTCTCCTACCAACCTTCTAAATAGATTTCCAAGACTCGGTAAGTACTTGCATTTGTCTATTTGTATGTTGATGATACAGTATGAACTTCAACTTGGTTTTCAATTTCTTCCACAAGTGCATACTATCTCAAAATCTATTTTTTCACTTATATATCAAAATCAAGGTAGTAATTTTACATCAAGAAATGCACAATGAATTCGGTATCTTTGTCAAACACAAAGTTATGCGGCAATCCATCCAATCTCCCAACTTCCCTAAAAAACAAGTTAGCTACATGTGTAGCATCAATATTCTTTTTCCAAGTAATAAAATGAGCCAATTTAGAAAAGATATCTACCACAACAAATATAAAATCATAGCCCTTCTACATTCTAGGAAAACCTAGATAAAAATCCATACACAAGTTCTCCAACGATTTTTCACGTCGTGGTAGTGGTTGATATAATCTTACATTCTGAATTTTCACTTTTCCCAACTACAAAATTTTACATCCTTGTACAAATCTTCGCACATCTATAGCCATGTATGGCCAAAAATGTCTCTTAATTAGTTGCACCGAGATCTTGTCGCCAAAAAGACTAGTTGATCCTCCGCTTATGCTTCTCTTGAACTACGTTCTCACACATAGATCCCTTAGGTATGTACAATTGTGTTCCTTTGAACATCAATACTTCTTGTATGTAGTACTCCAACCAGAGTGCATGATCTACACTCACTCGTTTTGAGCATGTTTTGCTTACTTCTTTGAAATCTTCATCTTTTACATAAGCTCTTTCATGGAATAAAATCCCGAACTTCCACACGCATCTCAATCAATAAGATACATCTTCTACTCAACACACTTATGAACTTTGCTCAACTTCCCAATACTATGCTTCAAGACAAATGAGAAACTATACAAGAATTCAACCCATTTCGTGTCTCTTATTCAACCTACCTTGACTATTTAAGAATTGTTGTGATTGGTGGCCTATGCACACCACAAACTCCTTAGACAACAAGCAATGCATCCACTTCTTCAAAACTTGCACAATGGCACAAAACCCTTTATCATAATCTGAATATGTTATATGTGCATCATTCAGGTTTCTTGCCTAGTAAGATATAGGCTTTACCTTCTTGGCTTATATCAACTCTAATGGCTATGCCACTCACATCCCAATCAGCTTGAAATACCTTGTTGAAAGCATGAAAATACAACACTAATTGTTTTGTCACTGCTTCCTCAAATTTTGAAAACCATACACTACATTTGCAGTCCATGTGAACTCCTTCCTATCTCCTCGTACACATTTTTTGATAGGCACACACATATTGCTAAATTCTCTTATGAACTTCATATAGAAGCTTGTAAATCCATAAATACTTCATGCTTCAATGAACTCTTCGGTGATGACCATTTAATAATAGCTCTCACCATCTTTAGATCCATCTTGAGATATCACAAATCCCGAGTACACTAACTCCCTCTTCATGAAGTTGCACTTCTTCAAGTTTACTATCATCTTTTCCCTCACACAAACACGGCAACACTTGTCTCAAATGTCTCAAGTATTCTTCTTCGTCCTACTATAAATCAAGATATCATCCAGATAAACATTGCCAAACTTCAGCACTTTGTTCATGTGTCTCGGGAATATAATCGGTGCATTAGGTATCCCGAATGGCATGACTAACCACTCATACAATCCTTCATGCATTTTGAAAGCAATCTTCCACTCATCACCCTCTTTTATCATGATTTGGTGATATCCAATCTTCAAATAGATCTTCATGAAGTACAACGCTCCACCTAAATAATCCATCGAACCATCCATGCAACGATGGAAATTTATATTTGACGATTATCTCTTTGATGGCTTTGGAATTGGTGCACATCCTCCATTCACCTCGTATCTTTCGTGCTTGAACTCTCTAATCAACCCCTTTCTCTAGTGATTCTTCAACTTGCTTCTTCACTCTCCATACGCTTCAACCTAGATTCTACTTTGTTCGATAAACTAGATAGTAGAATCATATCCATCTGAGGACTTAGACTAGGTATGGGAGGTAATCCATCTCAAATATCCTTTAACATGATATCTACATATCCACCCATCTACTTTACTTTGCATAGAAGTATTCCTTCCTCTTTTCCCGACTTTTCCTTTTCGACAAGTTTCGATTGCATGCATAGCTTTCCTTCTCCCTCATGTCACTTAGGAACTTATTTGGTTAGTTAGCAAAGAAGACGTGAATATAAATGTATTTTATGCCTTCTATACTCCTCATTCTCTCTCACATATTCACTAACAATGGTATCAAAGCCAATTGCTCGAGGAAACCCCTAGGAGAAGGGTAGGAGTAGCAGTTGCAGTACTTGAGGGAAGCCACGGGAAAGGAAACAAACTACGAGAGAAGAAAAGATGTTCAACGAAGCCCTAGTCGAGTCTCGAAAGAGGAAGAGACAAAGAATTAAAATACAACTTACACTAACAATTCAAAGACCAACATGATTTGTGTGTGGAATTGAAGACCAAAATCAGAACGGAGAAGAAAGTTTTGTATTTTGTAGAGTGTGAAAGGGCGTCGTCATGTCAAGAGTCATGATTTAAAGAAATCGCAAACCCAACACGAAAAAGAGAAATCAAGAGAGCGATCGTTGCAAACAAATCTACAGTTGGAAAGAAGACCAAAACAATCGTTGATAGAAGCACAAACAAGGAGGCCTTGTGAGCTTGGTTGCGGGATCAATTTCCTAATCAAACGAGTGAAACACAATCCAATGAAAAATCAGCGGGAGGACAACGTGATTGTATCGAAAATCATGATTCACAACATTTAGATAAAGCACAGACCAGGAGGAAGACATAAATTACAAATGCATGAGATCTTGAAGACATCAAGGGCAAGCATATTTGTAGATAGCCAAAGTAAGCAAACGCGAGCAGATGAGATGGTGAAAGATAATTTCACGGACCAAAGCAAATTATCCGAGTGTGCACATAGTTTTGTACTAGATGTGATTTGTAGATAGTTTTGTGAAGTGTAGACTTGATTCACGGTTTTTCAAACTTTGTTCATTTCTAGGCATTTTTCGATAAAATTTAAGACTTCATCGATATTTAAATATTGGATGCATATTGATTTATTGTTGGTAGTTGAATTTTTTGCATATATTTATGGGTCAAAGGAAAACAAAAATTGTGTCAAATGGCCAATACTCAAATTTTGGTTATGTCAGAAGCAAAAAAGTTGTTCAAAATTAAAATGTCTCAAGTCACTAAATTTTAACAATTGTGGGATATCGTGATAGTGGTAAAATAACTCTCAAATATGAAACAAGCCCTTCTATGAATTTTACCGATTATGACCTGCACCATAAGGAGGTTCTTCTGTTGCTGAAGTTATCTATTTCTGATGATTAAATACTTGAGCTCCAAAATCCCACCATGGCAAGTGATCTTTGGACAAGTCTCCAAAACAAGTATTAAACTTCAAAAGAAAAGTCTGGTCTTGTACCTGAAGAATGTACTATTTTCTGCAAATATGAATAAGGGTGGATTGTTGTCCGAAAATCTTCTGATGAAAGACTTCCACAACAAACTGCTGCCATAAACAATGGATTATGACGACACAGATGCTCTTGCTCTAAATAGTTTTCCCACCCTTCTATGAAACAGTTGTGAACATAGATAGATTAAGAATTGATCAAGTTAGTTCATATTTGCTGCGGAAGGAGCACATGCAAACACAGACAAGTGAGTCTTGTTCAAGATAAACATAGAGTATGTTTGTTGCTCTGTTGAAGGGGAAGTCAAAACATAATCCTGAAGGGTCTACTTCCATATTCAAGGTGAAATTTCATTACTTTCATAAGGTCAAGCATGTTATAAAAGATTGCCAGAAGTTATAGAATTATCATTTTCACAACAAAAGGCTATGGGGTCAGAGAAGTGCAATAGTAGTTGAAGATGAATGAGATTCTAAGTAAGAGTATGTTATTGTTGCATCATACTCAAACAATACTGCTACCAATTGTTGGTTCATTGATTTTGGTGCATCTAAACACTTTACATGTAAAAGGGACTAGTATATACAATTTACTGCAAATGAAAAAATTTCTGATTTTATTTTATTAGCTGTTGGAAAATCACATGCAGTAGCGGGGATAGGAGGTAGGAGGTATCTACATAATGCTGAAAATATCATAGTACTGGATGGTAGTTGTGTTTCTAGCTTGCCAAAAAAACTCATCTAGTAGTCACTTAACAAAAAAACTAACATTGCTATAAATATCTATCGGCAAAAGATTATTGTGTTTGATAAGACACAGCACAAGGTATTTTCCTGGGCATTGGGCAAGGTCGTGTGCATAGGCTTGATAACCCTGTTATAACCATTCTAAAGGCACGTGGAGAGAGACTCCATAGTATAGTATGTGCGGGAGGTTGAAATGCCTCGATCAAATGCATAGTTAGTTGTGGAGGAAGAACCCACTATACATGATGCGTAGGAGGCTAAAATGTCTCGATCAAATGCACAATTAATTGTACGGGAGGACTGCATTCCTCAATCAATGGCATTGGCTCAGACAGCCGGATACAAGGTTGTTAATCCATAGTTCACGGAACTACCACCAGGTGAGTTGGTGAAACTACCCATTGGATACAAATGGGAGAATACAATCAAAAACAAAGTTAGTGGTAGGCTCGTCTTCATGGGAAAGCCTTTTTTCTCCTTTTATGATGCCACTATCATGAAGAAGGTCACATTTTGGTTGCTTCACTCCATAACAATTAAGTTTGGTTGGAAGGTGCTTTAAAGGGATGAAAAGAATGCCTTCCTAAACAGAGACTCGATAAGGAGGCTTACATGGTGCAGCCTTAAAGTTTTAAGGTACCTAGTTCTGATCATTTGGTTTGTAGATTAAATAAGTCCCTATACAGACTTGAGCAAGCTCCTGTGCCTAGGATATGAAGATTGATCAGCATCTACAAGATTATGGATTACGGAGCCTTTATAATACAACTACTTATGTTTTGCAATATCTCAAAGGAGCTCTTGACTTTGGCATTTTATATTGGAGGACTACAAATTTCAAATTGCAGCTAACACACACTCTAAATGGGCAAGGATCAGTTGATACTCAGAATTCTATTGTCGGATACATGTATTCCTTTGGTTAGAATTGCTTCAACATACTATGGCTTTATCTTTCACCAAATCTGAATACAACACAGCAGTCAGTGTCAGTTGTGATATTTCTCTTCATAATTGTGTCTCTCTCTAAAGCGGCCTGAATGGATTTAATGACTAAATCCTTCTGTAAAATTTTGTTTGTAAAATTTTGGGACATTCTTGGACTAGTTTCAAATTAGTCATTAAGGGGGTATTAAAGTTATTAAGTAAACATTAACTAATTAAATATTAGTTAATGTACTTTACCTATACCTTGATTTCAGCCACTTAATCTCATGCAAACCTTGTCTGAGCTGCATGCAGATTTTCTGGGAATTCCATTGATGTGTTTGGTTCATCACTATCTTCTCTGAAAAAATCCATCCTTATCCACAAATAATATTCCCATCTAAAAGCTTTCGCTGTGATTCTCACACCTGTGGACTTAAAAATGAATTATTTAATTTCCATCTATTCCAACGAGCATCAAAATATAAAATCTTTTTGATTTCTTTTTATCTTTTTTAAGGCAAATACCCTTTATTGCTTTCATTCCGATGGAATTACCTCTTCCACTTTTAACTTTTTCTGCCATTATTAGATAAAACAATTTTTCTCCCTTTTTAATATGAGGCGATACATATATATGCGGTCCACCCCTGAGTTAAATATAGCATTTTGCCTCGTGAAATAAAATTATAGCCATTTAGCCTTCGATACGATTTTCCCAAAAGGAAGACTCTCAGATAGAAAATAGAAAATATTAGGAATGGAGAAAAATAATGCAACTATTACAGAAGTGTGAAATTTTGTTAACACCAATTTACCTATCACATAAGCACCAAACAGTCTCTCCCTCCCTCCTTCTCTCTATCCCCCTCTCTCACACACCCAGATATTGATCTATGTGACATGAAGTAGCATAGCCAATGTGCACTTTCTCTTCAATAATATGGTGTAGGGGCTTAACTTTATCCACAATGTATTCCACAATACTATCTACATAAAGGACAGTATATTTAGCATCAACATCAGCATGGTCAGCGGAGTCAAAAGAGTTGTCTGTGAAAGCATAAGACAAACGCTGATCTACAATGTGTTCCGCCATTCTAGCCACATAAACAGCAATATATTTAGCATCAATATGAACACATCAGACTCAAAGGAGTTGTCTCAGAAAGCAATCAACAAGCACTGACTATATGATACAATACACGTAAATTGATGCATGTTTGCAGATATTTTGAAATTTAATTAAGTGCAATACCACTTCACAACTCACAATAGTTTATTGCATGCCTTATCTTTGATTTTGTGCTCCTTGACTACATAGAAAGATTTGCAGAGACATTGAGCACAGTGTGCTCCTTACGTCATTACTGTTAAAACAGTTCAGTTTCATAAACGAAAATTCACCAAGACTTATCAAATCATATGATTTAGTATATGAATGTCACTTAGTTTAGTTTATCAGAGAGCTCACAGTCATATAACATGTTCTAACATGAAAAGGGAAAAGGGAAATTGTATTCATGAGAGTGGACGATCGAAAATTGCTAATTGCAAAGAAAAATTCATATATACAGAATGCAAAACTTTAAGTCTCTGTCACATGTTTAAAACATGAAAAACAATAGTAGAAAAACATGCCAGAATCTCCGGATCGATCAACAGGCAACAGGCGGTCCCGCAATCGGAAAGAATGCACGACGACGTCTAAGGACCGTTCGGGAAAGGGGGAGCCATTCGGGTTCGGGAAAACAGATAAACCAGGCCCCTATCTCAATATGGGAGAACAGATCAGGAGAACCGCACAGAGACGAGAAATATATGGTATGGGAAATGAATGGCCGGGCCGCTCTTGATGATACCCGTACAGATCCGATCCGGGATTCGTCTGCTTATAGCACGACGCGCTGCTTCAATGGCTCGATATGAGATACGACCGGCTCCACAACTTCTAATGCCATATCTTCCAAAACCAAGTTGTGTACCGCCCGTTTCGCAACCCCTACTACATACGCCTTTCCGGTATTTACGATATCTCGTACGCGTTTCGGTGTGCTCCTTACGTGATTACTGTTCGAACAGTTCAATTTCATAAAGGAAAATTCACCGAGACTTATCACATCATATGATTTAGTATATGAATGTCACTTAGTTTAGTTTATCAGAGAGCTCAGAGTCATATAACATGTTCTAACATGAAAAGGGAAAAGGGAAATTGTATTAATGAGAGTGGACGATCAAAATGACTAATTGCAAAGAAAATTCATATATACAGACTGTAAAACTTGAAGTCTCTGTCACATGTTTAAAACATGAAAAACAATAGTAGAAAAACATGCTAACGTAGATTTTCTGATAATGCATTGTGTTCTGTAATATGCCACAACCAGTACAGATGAGCACAACAACACTTCAAGAATTACATATCCAGTATTTAATGCAACGACAGAAATTCACAACTTGTGAGATGTTCACATCTCATCTCACTCAAGAATATTGTCTGCCAATAAAATTTCTAATTATATCAATATATTTTGGTATGATTTTCATTGACAGGAAAATGATTGGAGAAGCCTAGTGTAAAGAAGAATATTCAAAAAGTATATAATTGTCGAAGAAAGCATGATCTAACTCACTAGGCACAGGCAGACAATCTTTACTCCAACAGTTACACACCCATGCATCTTCCAAACACAAAGATAGAGATCTCATCTTCTCATTTTGATTTCCCACACCATGAAAGTTGGGTTTCTATCTCTGACCTAATCATGTTGTTCTTAATGGATAGTTGCGCAATGTATCCTATCTATGGCAATCATCTTTCAATTTGTTTTCTTTTGTTCAAAATGACATTTTTTAACATGTCTACAATCTTTGCTTTATCTAATTAACAAATACTCAGAGTTGCATGGGGATGCATCCCTAGATTCTGGCGAACTCCCGAAAATCTTGGGGACTTAAGAGGATGTCCCCAAATTTTCTGATTTAAAAAAATCTGACACTTTAACTTTAAAACAGAACCTCCCCTCCACCTTCCCCACCCCCTGCAAAAAGATAGTTGTTATTTCTACCAAAAGCATTGAACCCTTATCTCAAAAGTGCCCTAAAAACATTGAATAAAGTTTGAAACTTTAAACGATGAATTTCATTAAATAATGTTAATTTTTTAAATTTCAATTTTTATATATTAATTTAATAGCCGTCCCCAAAATATGGAAATTATTTTCCTGTCCTAGAAACCCCGTCCCAGAGAATTAGGTAGCCATGCAAAATACTTTTTTAATACAAACATCTATAGTGTGAATTTTGACACCTTTGGGGTTTGGGTTCAACATGGATGCAAGAGCCTAACTAGCAAAACTAAAATCCAGGCAAACTTTATTGTGCATTATATATCACATAACAAGATGCATAAAACCAGACTTTTAGGGTTAAAAACTTGAAAGAGGTGAAACTTATGTTATTGACAGAATGTTGCCTCTCATTTACTAGAAGATTCATGCACAGTGTACCTTCTTTGTGCCAATAAGAAAACAGTTTTTGATTGCTATAGCTACAACAGATAAAACAGTAATAGGCACCGGATTTTGTAGTACATGCAAAGGATGTATCAGCACGCCAATGCCTCCAAAATAAATACAAATAATAATATAGTCCAAAGCAAGGAAAATTGTAGTTACTTCTTACCTTCTCAGATTTGTGTGGAGACCCTAACAATGATTTTTGTCTCATTGTTGGAGCACAAGCCACAGCTTTACTGACTTCTTCGCGGAGGGTTGATATTGATGCTTCCATTGCTGGTCTAGCATCCTTGAGCTGACCAATAAGTACCTGTGCTAAGAAGAAACAATTGAAACTGTAAATATCAAGCCCTGCAAGCTAATAACATCTGTCGTCTACATTAATATTTTATGAATCAAGAACTAGACATCTCTATTACTTAAAATGTTTAGGCAGTAGTGTAGTAGTTGTTCATTATTTCAGTTCTGTTTGCATGACAATCTTTGCAAAGACAACAAAGATAGTGCAGCATTAAACAAAGCGAGGGCAATTTACATGCATTCAGAATTTCAACCCAATTTCGCATTACGTTTTATTCCTAAATGCACATAATTTAGCTGTAAAACTAATATGTTGAGGTGCCTTTGATGTTGCACCCCTTGTAAGTTGTCACAATTTTAGCACTTGTGTGCGTTATTTGCTCGCAAGTGAACAGAAGTTATTCTTAATTAATAGCAGATTAAGAGAATTGCATAACAGTTGGAAATTCATCTACTTTGTTCAAGAAAGCTCAACCCTAACCCACATTAATTTCTCTCTTTAGATATTCATGTGAAGTGTGACAAATTGCAAGGATGAAGCATAAGTAAATCTATAACATCACTAAATTTCCAGTACTACAAAGGAAACATAATCGAGTTATAATCTGTTAATGACCCCTTGTAACTGTGTTACCTTGTTTGAAATATTTCCAGTACGGAAACGGGTACAAAACATCCCAGAAACATCTCGGACGCTTTCCGAGACGTTTCTGGTATGTTTCGGCCGGTTTTTCAGTTTTAAAAGCTAAAAACATTATTAAAAAAACTAATTTTTAACATTTATTGCTCCTAAACCTAATCTACCCACCCAAACTTCCTAAAGACACTTCCTAAAAGCTATATAATGACATCTTTGGTCCATTCTAAATCACACTCTCTTTTTTTCTTTTACTAAATAAAGTTTTCATTAAATGAACATTAAGCATTGTGAAGAGCAAAGAGATATCAAAGAGCAACTAATCATTAAACTAGTCATGTATATATGAAACATTGAAATTGTAACCATGTTGAATGATGAATCTTTAGAACTTCAATGAATACAAAATATTTTGAGTGCTTTATCAGTTCTCTTATGGTCCGTGGACTAAAATTTTAAAAATGAGTACCACGCATATATATATATATATATATATATATATATATATAATATATAAATTTTAATTTTTTTAATATTATAGTGTACGGACGATTCTGTAACATTTCGTACCCAGAGGTTTTCTTTTTTGAAAATCGGCATTTTTGTGTTTCGGACCCATACCCATACCCGTTTCCTAGCAACATATAGCTTGTAAGTTGTCACAATATTACCAGTCTTGTGGGCTGTTTTCTCCTAAGTCACATGACATTATTCTTAATTAAACAGCAGATTAAGAGAGGTGCATAATGGTTGGAAATTCATCTATTTTATTCAAGAAAGCTCAACCCTAAGCAGCACTGATTTCTCTCGAGTTATTCATAATTGCAACGATGCAGCAACTGTAAACATATAACATCACTGAATCGCTACAATGGAAAAAAATTGTGTTATATCTGTTAATGATAGATAAATTCCAACTTTTGCCTGGAAGTAAAAAAATAAATTATTTCAATATTGTGAATATTTCAAATTCCTTATATGCATAGGTTTGGGCTTATGAAATGCAATATATGAATGAAATCATTTTGGTCACTAGTAAGAATTAAAACTAGAAAATGCAAGTAATATTCTGTGCTAATGATTTCATCTCCTTTATCTGATGAACTGTTGAAATTGCCACAACTTTTAAGAGATTCCATAAGGTAGCCCATAAAATAACAAATTTTCTTTGCCCTAATCTTTAAAGTACACAAAGGAAGGAGATTTTCCCTTGTTCCACAAAGATCCATAAAGTACCCCAAGAGAGGAGCACTATGCTCTAAGAAGGTCTATAAGACACCCTACAAAGTGATATTCTTGCATCCAATCGCAGTCCATATGGGAGAGCTCGGAGAGTGACAATTTTAAGAAAAAAAAATTTATACCTTGTGAACATAATATTTATCTCTCTTAGTGATTTTGACAAAATAGGAAATCATCCAAAAGAGCTTTCATCATTTCTTACATTACAGGAGGCCATGGAAGGAGTACCTTGGAAACCAATCAATATGATTGTGTAAGTCCAAGGATGGTAGTCTATAACAAAAACTAGTATAAAAGTAAATCCTAAGGAATGGGTATAGGAACAGTGTGGGTATGAAATGCGGAAACGCCAATTTCCAAAAAAATTGGGTTCAAAATGATACAAGAATGTTCATACAATAAGTTGTAAAAAAATTAAAATGTATATATATATATGAACTGTAATGTCCCCTTTTTCAAACTAGTATGATTGGAGGACTTCTAGCCCATTCCACTTCCCGTGGGCAAGAAGAAACTGAGCAAGGGAAGTACTTGTCACATTTTTCAGTTATTTTCATAAGCATTTGCATTCTTCTTAATAGAGTTTCTACATAGGTCAGGTCGGCTGGGATTAAGAAGCTGAAAGACAAAGGAAGAATTGAAGAAAAAGCACCCATTATGAGGTCGGGCATGTTTCGAGGCTTCTAATTGATTTTGGTGCCACAAAGGGGTATAATAATGAAATAGAGTTCGCTTTGCTCATTTGAGCATTATCATCTTGTCAAATTATACTTGCATGGTTTTTGGGCTGATTGCTCAATTCCTTCCACTAAGGGCGAAAATCCTTTGGTGTGGCATACAAGGAGGACGAAACCCTTCCTTGTTCAATTGAAGAACGAAAACTCTTCAATTGGTGGTTCCTAAGTGCTTCAAGGAGAGTGATGTTGCTGGTTTTCAGCTAGGGTTTGATTGGAGAAGAGTTGCTAAGGTTTGAACATCAATTTTAGACCCTCTCCTAGGGTAGCGACTTGCTTGGAGGAGTTGGGTGCCATCTAGGGCACATTTCTTCATTTGGAGCTGATATCCATCTTCCTCATAATTTTAGAGGCTGATTTCACACTTTCATGATATTTTTTGGGGCTTATAACCTCTATTTCCAGCCATTATTGTGGGCTGTATTTCTGCTGTCATTAATTTAATTACAACTGTATATATCTTCATAATTTGCACATATTTTGGAGTACTTTGGCTTGGTATTTGTTCCATTTATTGAATATAGAATTTTGGAGAATTTGTACACCTATTTTCAGTTTGTTTGGATGGTGTTTGAGGCCCTAAAAGTGCAAATACAGTTCGCTGCTAGGGTTTCTAATATTTTCTGATTGGCTGTCATAAAAATCAGATTACTCTCAATTGGGATTGGTGTAATTTTCTTTGTTTTTCAGTTTCAGCCCAGAAAGAGACATTACATGAATATGCATAAAAAAACACATAGTACTCATTTTAAAAAATTTAGTCAATAAGAGATAAAGCACTCAAAATACTTTGTATTCACCTCCTAATATGATAATGTTCTTCACCTCCTAATCTCTTCCATATGGATAGTACTCATTTTCAACAATTTAGTACATAAGAGATAAAGCACTCAAAATATTTTGTATTCACCTTCTAATTTGATAATGCTCATCAACTCCTAATATCTTCACAATGCTAATATTTTGCATCTTTGTATTCACCTCCTTGATGCCTCTTTACTCTTCACAATATTGAATGTTAGTTTGGTGAAAACGAATATCACCAAGAGAGAGAAATGAGTGTGATTTAGAATATACCAACAATGTCCCTATATAGCTTCTTGGAAGTCTCTTTAGGAAAGTTGGGTGGGAAACAATAAATGCAAAAAAAAGTGTTTTTTTTTTTTTTTGCTTTTTAAAAAGCATATTGCTGCAGGTACATCTCTGAAACGCCCCAGGTACAGCCCGGAAACACCCCGGGTACAGGAAAGTTGTACCAATGGAGTTTATGGGTCGTACCCAGGGCATACAAGTGATTTGGAGCAGTTTCGGCTCCATTTCCGTACCCGAACCTGTTTCCATCATCCTCCTTAAGATCTTATCAACAATGAAAATCACCTATACCATCTTATGCACATACCTCTTACAATAATGAAAACCTAGTTTATCTTAAAATTTCCCTATTGTTTTTGCCTAAGATCAATACAAACAACTAAAGAATTTCTTCTCTTAAGGCTCCTCAATCTCACATGTAAATGAATGCAAGTCAGTTGTGTTCTTCTCGTAACAACATGCAATTAAAATGCATACTAACACCAAGGTAATTATCCATCATACCCTTGACCAAACAAAGTTTAATTCTAACTAAAAATGACGAGGAAATCTCATTGGTTCAAGATTCGCAAAAGCTCTTTCAAAGACCAACTGCTAAAATGTATTCGCATGAGTTGTTGTGTTGTGCTCTATAGCATACAAATGAGGTATTTAAACCAATCTTCCACGGGATGCTCCCCCAACAAGTTTTGATGTTTTTGGGGATGGGGACGTTTAGGAAACGTCCCCACCATAACACCACCTCCACTAGGAGTTAAGGGACATCCCTAGGATGTTTTCTTAAATTGGGGACAATTTGGGGACTTTGGGAGATCCCCGAGATTTTTAGGAAACTTCCCAGTCCCTCAACCATCATAGAGGCTTGTTGTTGTCTACTATTGCAAAACCACTAAAAAGGTGTTATTAAAATTAAAAACATACTTTTGTTTGTTCCCCTAACCAATTAGTTTATGGGGCCCCACATTTTACAATCAATCAAAAAACTAAAAATGAACCTCACACCTTCTCTCCAAATCACTATCAAAGCTTGAAAAGATTGAGCAGGGGTGAAGGTACAAAAGTGACAGCAAATGCAAGAGTGAGAGCAAGCACGGCTGCAAGAGTGAGAAGTTAAGAGTATTAACAAGAGGAAGAGCAACAACAAGAGCTTGAAGAGAAAGTGTCAAGTCTTCATTGATCAACCATTCATGCTTCAAAATATCCAAAGCGAACCACAAACCTTCAAGGTAAGCCATGGACCATGGCCTTTCATCTTTTGGCATTTTTCTGTGTTCAATTTTTCAATTTGAATTTTAATATTTTTCTGGTTTAAATTTATAAATTATTAAAAAATATTGTTCATAGAATTGTATGTGTTTATAAATTTATAAAATAGTTTTTTTAGCATTTTAACATTGTTAAAAACACTTAGAGAACCCTAAATAGCTGATTAAAAAATTAAAATCATTATTTGATGAAGGTTGAAGATTCAAGAACAAGGAATACTATTTTTGTGTATACTTTGCTTCTACACTCCATGTAAACTAATACAAGAAAAACAAAAAGAATATCCTAATATCTTGGACTTTTGACCCTTGCATAATGTAAAATTAATTTAATTTTATTGACATATGTATCCATTAATTTCATTTCTTACAATGTCACTATCACTTCTCACAGCACGAGTGACGAAGAGGGTCATAAACAAGAGCTTATGGGGTTTGTTGCCCATCTAACTTATTGGAAAAATTTGCCAAGCCTCCCTTCAATGAAGAAAGGCCCTTTACGATAATTTGGAACCAAACTATATCTTCAAGCAAAACCTAGGACAAGAGGCGCAAAGACGCTGTGGAAGTGTAATTTTTGTCAAGTTGAATTTCAAGGCAACATTACAAGAGTTAATGCACACCTACTTCACATCCGAGGAAAAGGTGTGGGGGCATGTGGCAAATTGTCACTCAAACAAAGGGCTGAAATAAATAAATTGTGGGGTTGTGGTGAAAAAAAAAATTGTAGTTGTTACTTATGCCATCGTGAGGTCCACCCGCTAGTATTAAAACTTCCCAAGAGGCATGACTTCCTGCTTGCCATCTAGTCCAGGGGTAATAAAGCTTAAGGGGAAATGTAGAATGACAAGTAATAGTGATACTACAAACATAGTGGCAAAGTTATTCAATGTGCAATATAAGGATGAGGCGATGATGCCATTGGCAAATTTTTCTTTGCCAATGGCATTTCATTCCATGTGGCTCACTCTCCTTATTATAAGAAGGCTATGGCAAAGATAATAAGAGCAAAACCATCATATGAGCTATCAAGGGAAACAAAATTCGACAACCATCTTGTATAAGAACTATTCCAAGACTAAAATTCTAATGGAGAAAATGAAGGCTATTTGGGTCACTAATTAATGCAACAAAATCATGGATGGGTGGACGGACATTAGGAATCATCCACTCATCAACATCATGGTCACATGTATAGATGGCCCTTACTTCCTTAAGGTTATTGATTGTTTAGGGCACCACAAGGGTGCATATTTTTCAGTTCCAAATTCTCGGAGATGCTATAGAGGAGGTTGGACAAAATACTTGTGTAGATTTGCAAGGAAGTTGATTAAGGCAGCCTACAAACATATTTGGTGGACTCCTTGTTGTGTGCATGTCATGAATAATGCACTCAAGGACATGGGAAAAATAGGTTGGATAACGAGGTCGTTAATGAGACTCGAAATGTGCAAATGTTTATCTACAACAATCACAATTCACATACACTATTTCAAACCTTCTCCAAAAAGGAACTTTTGAAACTTGTACGAGAATACATAGGCATCCTTCTTAATTCCGGTGTAGAGGATGTTTGAGTTCCAAGAGGCAATGTTGCTAATGGTCATGACAAAGGAGTGGATTTTCCGGCCCGATTCTACGTCAGAGCAAGGGAAGAGGGTGAAGGAGGTGGTGAAGAGTGACACTTTTTGGGCTGATGCAAAATACATTGTTTCCATCATTGCTCCAATGTTCAAAGTCATTAGATATGGAGACGTTAATGCACATACCATCAAGAGGTGTGTGCGAGCATTGACAAGATACTTGGCAAAATGAAGCTCGTTGCCCAAGAGAAAGACCCCACATTATAGTTCTACAATGAACATATTCAGCCAATCATTCATCAGAGATGGGAGAAGCTCAACACTCCCTTGCACATGGTTGCTTGTATCAACCTAAAGTGGTACATACAAAGGTCTGACAAAGTTACCCCATACAAGATGTTGAGGTGAAGGCGGGGTTCATGAAAGGTATTCAAAAGATGTATAATTCTACAGATGTTGACATCATTCATACCAAGTGATCAAAATCTTAGGGGATAACGACAAGAGGCCAAGTTGGATAGGAGCCTATGGCACAGGAGGACCCAATTTTGTGGTGGACTATGCATGGGCCTACTTCTTTGACAACCACACTAGTTATTCATTTGTTGTCCTACATTTCCAGCTTATTACGCTATTGAGACAAACTAGACTACTTATAGCTTCATCCACTTTATTAAGAGGAACACTTGCCTCAGGAGGCGCGTAAGTGTAGTCAGTACATAGCACCCTTCGTGTTATTGGTCATAACGCGCTTACATGCAAGGAAAGTCTTGCGACACTGATGGTATGTAGAGCTAGAGGAGCCAACACAAGTTGATGGTGGTGTAGCACAGATAACAATGGTTGGTATTAGTTCAAAGAAGCTTTACTTGAAGGAGTTCATAGTTGAGTGATGAGGAGTTTTCCGCAAACTTTTGAATGATTTCTTATTAGAGGCAATGATGGACCATTGGTTAATTGCATTTGAAATTTGGATGTAGTCATTATTTTGAATATAAATTACAATATAATTATTAATATTTTGAAATTTCAATGTAATCATCATTTTGAATATAAATTATGATATAAATATTTTTTTAGTCTTTTTAGATTAGTTAACTATTTGGTTTTGGGGGACCAAAAACCCACAAGACATAAAAGGAATAAAGTAACTAGGCTAAACAAAAGCCCAAAAACCGGCTAGGGCCTGGATATGACAAAATAACTTGACCAAAGCACAAAGGCCCAACAAGGGGCGAGGTAAACACAACCTCGTATACATAAAAAAATTTAAAATATAGACACAAAAGACAAACACAAAAAAAAGACGACATGACCAACGTACACGAGTCCGCAAAAAGGTCAATAAAGTTTCTTTTTCTTGTTGCTTCTAGTGTGAGAGTTGGGCCCTCCATCCTGGTCATGCCTAGGAGTCGATGCATTTCTTGTTTGTTGCCATTGGTGCCGCAACCTCATCATCATCATCTCTGTGTTGTTGGATCAAACCTAGAACTCCTCTTTTGTTTGTCCTGCTTGGCCAGTTGATCCTGCAAAATAGAGATCCTCTGTTCTTGCATGATGAAATCCGCCTTAAGTCCATTAATCCTTTTTTCTTGGGCTGCAAATTTGATGTGCCATTCCCTCATATCCTGAAACAAGTGTGTGGTAACCTTGAGCAGTGTACCAATGGTGACCTCCATATTAGCAATCCTAACATCTCTGGTGGAGTCTCCAAGAATGTCCTCCGCAATACCCTTTCCTTTAGAAGACTCCCCCTTCTTCATGTCTGAAAGCACCTCCACGGCCACTTCTTCTCTATCATTCACCACTGGTCCTTCTTTTTCATCCTTCTCATCTTGTTGGCTAAGACCTCCTCATCTGAGCTAGTGGGTCAGGGGATAGAGGCAAGCAAGGTTTACCATTCTGAAAAACAACAAGATCAAGCCATGATGTAGGGGGGATTCAACTTTTTCCTCCTTAAAATCTGAAATAGAAATAGTTAGGGACCGCAATAGGAAAAATGGGAAGCTCATGGCCTGTTGCGATGGAAATAGTTCAAGATAGAGAGGTGGTGAGTGTAGATTTTGTGAAATTTTCCTTCAAGGGTTAAATATCTCATAACCACCTTACAAACATCGGCCCACCTCTCCAAGAGACAAGTCTTGGCTATGCCATCATCATACATATGCACCCTTTCACCCGGTCCAAAAAGATGGAGATTTTGTGGTTCTTACTTCTTGTCCTTGAACAATTTAAGCCCCTCCATAGACATTCTTGTTACATCCGCTATAAATTTTTTTGTGACATGCATCTCAACCCCCTTGAACTTAACCCTCCCATGATCCCAAGCTTTGGAAAAATCAAAGGCTAAGTCAAGATCATTACCTTTGATACGCTTGATAAATTCCATGAAACCGCCTTTTCACAGTAACCTCCAAATAGTGGCGTCTTGTTTAATTGATAGAACAAGATTGGTTCCATCCCACACATGTTCGCCGCCCATGATGTGCTCATTATGCCATATTACTCCACCTCTATTTACAAGATCTGTTCCATTCTTAGAGACAAAAAATAAACCCCTTCTTTATCGCCGAATGAACAATTGTTATTCCCACATCTACCCCATGGATCCTGTCTAGATCCTTTGTGGCTCGTGCGAGCTTCCTTGGTTGTGCTTTTCATTATTAATTATGTTGTCGACGTGGCTCCATGGTACCTTTCCCTCCCATTCTCCCCAATCGCCAAATCATTGCCTTGGTTTGCTAACCCATCTGCATTGGAATTTCTTTCTCTAAACACATGGCATAAGGCCACATCATCAAAGACCCCATCATACTTTGAGCATCTAGTATCATATTTTTTATGTTCCACCCAACCTTGCATTTTCCTTTAATGGCTTTAATAATTAACATAGAGTCTCCTTCTATAATGATTTTCTTGAACTTAAGTCTTTTAACAATCCTCATGTCCCTTACATACGCACATACACTTCATAATTGTTAGAATTATTACCTAACGGACCTGCGTAGGAAATTAGGCAATTCCCCATATGATCCCTTATCAAGCCTCCCCCAGCCTTTCCTTCCCTTAACTTTTTGTAGACCCATCAAAATTAAGTTTAACCCAATCCATATGGGGCGGTTTCCATTTAGAATTGGTTGTCCTTTTTTCCCAGCTTCCCGTCAACTTTGTTCAAGCTAATCCTTAAAGCTTGAAGAATCCTAGTGTCCTCCTTTGAAAAAGGGTCCTCCCACTTATGTTTATATATCCCAATATTGTCCTTGAGATTTTGCTTAATCTTGTTGACCACCTTAGAGATGTTAGCTGACTTGTTTTGAAAAATCATATTATTCCTCTCAATCCAGATACTCCATAGGATGAGGTAGCGAGCATTTCCATATTAGATTGAGAATCCTAGGTTTGAAAGGAGCTTTCCATTGTTCCATCAGATTATTTAAGCTTCTCGGGAGTGGGAGTTGGACGTTGAAGATATTTAATATCTCCGTTATAACTGGAAAGTAAACTTACATTCCATAAAAAGATGGTAAATTGACTCAACATTCTCCTCGTAGAGAGAGCATCGTTGATCAAGATCATACCTCTTTTCCTAAGATTTTCCACAGTCAATATTTTGTTCAATATTGATTCCCACATGAAAAAATTGATTTTGGGAGTAAGATATTTGTTCCATATTCTTGCACAGTCCTTGTGCTCATCCTCATCTTCAAAAGAGATTTCATATCCTAATTTAACTTCATACTCACCCAAAGTCGAATTAATCCAAATTATTTCATCCTCCAACATTCTATTGGAATAAGGATTCTCCTTAGTCTGTTTTGAACTCCTCAAAAGGTCTAATTGGCCCTATGTAATTAGAAGGGGGTAGAATAGTCACCCACCTTGTCTCTTGAGGATCGAGAGCCCAATAGTTTCAAACTTTCTCCCCAAAAATATGACTATAGTGGAGTTTGAGATCATGCCATGGCTCACTCACACATAGAGGTTTCTTGTCCAGCCAAGAATCCTCCTAGAACCTTATTTCATCCCCATTTCCAATATTCCATTTGATTCCTTTAAGAGAAGGTGCTTACTCTAGCTAAGATTATTCCAAAAGATGGACCCCTTTGGCAATTTAGTTAGAGTTAATAGAGCTTTTCTTCCGCCAACAGTCAGCAAATATTTCTCTGTAGAATATCCACCCACAATCCATTGTTCCTTGTAGATTCTCCACCCTATCTTAGCAATCAGGGCTTCATTCATGATTTTTAAGTTTTTTAACCCTATGCCCCATATATTTTTGGTTTTGTAACATTCTCCCATGCCACCAAGGGTATTCTGGCTTTATCTTCAGTCCCAGACCAGAGAAACCTTCTTTGGATTTTTCAATAACATTTCTAACTTTTCCCGATTTTGAATATGGACATGATATAGGTAGCCACCCCTAGAGAGAGCTCTAGAGGAGCTGAGCTTTGCCACTTGTGTGAGTAGAGATCCTTTCCATGATGCAAGTTTCCTTTGAAACCTTTCAATGAGGGGATTCCATGTTTCCATAGTTATCTTGCTTCCACACAAGGGCATACCCAAGTAGCTATCCGGTAGAGATTTGATTCTGCACTCCATAATGGCCGCCAATCTTCTTTTTGATCAAGTTAGACATTAATGAAAAAATAAGAGCTCTTGTGGAAGTTGATTAGTTGTCCCGATACTTCCTCATACTCCTTAGTTATTTCCTTAAACACCCTGGCTTTGTTCACATCTTCTTTCCCAAGGAGGAATGTGTCATCCACAAATTGTTGCAGTCTGATAGGATCAACTCCATTGGTAACTTGGATACCTTTTAGTCTTCTATCCATCATATCCCTCTGAAAAATTCAGCTAAGAGTCTTAGCCATAATGATATATAGAAAGGGGGATAGAGGATCCCCTTGGCGAAGTCCCCTCTCAGATTTAAAGAAGCCATGGGGCTTACCATTGATCAGGATCGAGAAACTAGGTGTAGAGGTACACTCCTTAATCAGTTGGATAACCTTGGGATTGAATCCAAGATTTTCTAATATCGAGACTTAAAAACTCCCATGACACTCTATCATATGCTTTATACATGTCCAATTTCACCATCATAGCCTCCCTATTTGATTTCTCCACCGAATGCACCATTTCATGGATTGTAATGATATTGTCCAATATTTGTCTTCCGGAACAAAGGCCCCCTGATTAGGCGAGATGAACTTTTTCAGAACGTCCTTGAGTTTGAAGGCCATAATCTTGGAGCAAATTTTATAGATAGTGTTGCATAAGTTGATTGGTCTGAAATCCTTAAGATCCTTAGCTCCATTCACCTTGGGTATCAGGACTAAGAAGGTGTGATTGACCTGTTTTAGCATCATTCCCCAAGAAAAGAAATACTGAACCACTTTCACTACATCTTTCTTAATGATATCCCAATACATTTGGAAGAAGAAAGCCGGGAATCCATCTGAGCCATGGGCCTTATTCCCCTCCATTAGGAAAATAATATCTCTTATTTCCTCCTCCTTTCGTAATTTCCATAAGATCTCTATTTTCCTCCTCATTGATAACATTATCAAAGAGAGAAAGAGCATCCTCCATCTTCCTCCCATCATCCTAATTTCCTTTAGCATATAGATTCTGGAAGTAGCTAATGATAGTCCATACTAAATCCTCTTCCTCCATGGCCAATGTCCCATCCAGTTTAGAGACTTCAAGAATTCTTGTTTTGTTGGCTTTGATGGTAGCCAAAACATGAAAAAAACTTGGTGTTCTTGTCCCCATCCTTGAGCTAGTTAATTCTAGATTTTTGCCTCCAATAAATTTCTTCTTTAGCAAGAAAGTTGTGAAATTATGAGAGCATAATTTTCTCTTGTTCCTTTTCACGAATACTCCATCCCCTTCCTCCATAAGCTCCTCCAGAATTCTTAAATCCTCTCTGAATTTGTTTTTTTGGAGAAAAATGTCTCCAAAAACTTCTTTATTCCATTTTTAATGTTATTTTTTATATTCTTCAGCTTTGAGACCACCCTAAACATACTATTGCCATAGGTGGGTAGGTTCCACCATTCTTCAATCTTTTTTCTCAATTCAGGGTGCAAGGTCCACATTTTTTTGAATCTAAATGGCCTCCTTTTACGGTCTGGGCTTCATCAAACTTCTCGATCAGAGGATTGTGATCTAATTTAACCAGAATCTAGTATACAAGTTTTACTTAAAAATTAACCAGAATCATATCAATTTGATTTGAATGCCGATAGTTCTTTGATTCGACTAGGTAAACTTGGATCCTCTAAGTTCCAAATCAAACAACCCATTACCATGAAGAAAATCAGCAAGATCTTCCATGCTTTCCAAGAACGTAGTGACTCCTTTTTATCATACTGATGAAAGAGGAGTATTCAGGTCTCCCCTATCATCCAATCCCACTCCTCAAGTTGTTCTTGAAGGTCGCCATTTCATTCCATAGATCTTTCCTCCCAAAAACGAGTTCGGGGCATAAACATTTGAAAGGATCCATTTTCTTTTTGAAACTAGGTCTATGAAGAAAATAGCTAAATGATGTCTATTTTGAATTAAAACTTCTCCTTCTACATTAGTCGGTTCCACAAACATGCCAATCCCTAAACCCCAAACAAAGTCAACACAACTACAAACAACCTCTTTCTAAAAACACTTTAATTTCTTTAAACTTATCCTCCATTTTTGGTTTCTTGGATCATGAGGATATCAACATGGTTATTTAAGAATCCTATGTTTTTTGGGGTTATTCAACCCCCTAATATTCCATGATAAAATTATCATTTAAATTTAGATCTCCCTTACCTGAAGTCAAGGATCTTTGGCTTCCTTCAGCCACTTCTTCGCAAGTCTTTCTCTAGTAACTCTCGAAGGTGGCCTACCCACTCCCTATTTAGATCCACCTAGATCCGCTTTAGGAGTGGACTTCTTCAAATTCTTAGTGGGATGTGACTATGGTGTAGAGACCAAACTAAGCCTAGCCTCCACTGTTTTGATCTCTTCCAGTCCTATAGCCTCAAACATGTTGTTGACCATAACTAGGTTAGAATCTTACTTCTCGGGCAACAAACCCAGAATGTCATAGGTGTCCTCCACCACCAGAGACTTTACCTGATACTCTTCTTCGGTGTCAAAAAGTTTCTTCAACTTTTTCTTGATCTTCCTCGAGCCTCTGCAGAAACTAGCTACCTTGACCGCTTGCTCTTCTCCTTCCTCTTTGGTTTGCAAAATCTCTTCCATAACCAAGCCAATGGGTTCGCATCCAAGTCCGGATTTGTAATGGAGATAGTCTTAGAAGATTCACCAACCTCCAACTGATCCCCATTAGCTTTCTTGCTCGGCCCTTCCTTGGCTTGTAAACCTTGTTCCCTTTATTTTCTTTGTTTCTCTTTGTGTTTGAACATGATTTAGCATTGTGACCAGCCTTGAAGCATGAGAAACACAACAATGGGCTAGACTCATAGTCTATCTTCTGCTGATACTCTCCCCACTTAGAGGTGAGAGTAATATTTTTGGTAGTTCCATGTCCATAACAACATTAGCACAAAATCTTGCATGCAATAGTCTCGATTTAGCTCTGGGTCATGGGATCAACCACAATGAGATCCCCCACCACCTTAGCAATGCCCTTAATGATTTCAGGCTCCTAGTATTCAAGTGGAAAGCCTGGTAAGCGTACCCACACTGGGCACTTTCTCATCTGAGAGTCTAAAGGATTAAAGCCATGTTTCCAACTTTGAACTAGAACCAAAGCTCTCCCCATAAACCACGGTCCCCCAGCCAGGATGTTCATGACATCCTCTTTTAAAGCCAAGGGTGATCACAAAAAGGCATTAGAGTAAGCCACCACCTCCATGGCTCCTCTAGGCATCCACCTTCTGATGGCCCATTTCCGGAAATCATCTATGTTGGGCCTTCCACCAAGAATCTTGGCTAGGATGGTATGTTCCATCTTCACCTTAGCACGTTCAGCTATTGAGTCTGGTATTGCGAGGGAAATACCCTTATTGCTTACCTTTGGAAGAAGAACAGCCTCTGACTGACCACGGGCTGTGTTTCCAGTACCTTGGCCACCCACGAGGGGGGCCAGGGTTTGTCAGCTTGTCCTTTCAACTGAAAAACCGCATCCTTCTTCCCTTTGGCCTAATCCTGCTCCAGTTTCGCATCCTCTTGCTCCTCATCCCTTTCCCGCCCACCTCAAAATTCAAAATCTCCCTTCCCCACTCCACAACTTGCTCTCTCCATAGGTCATCATTATGATATAAATATTAATATATTGATATTTGGCATTTTCATTATTCAATGAAACATGTTTATTATTTCAAAGTTTCTCCCGATACATATTTTTATAACTAATTTTCAAGTACCATACATATTTACACCAACATCCCCTGTCATCCTCAAACCTATGCCCTCGGTCCCCCGTCCCCAAGACCTATCCCCAAATTCCGAGACTGCTGTGGAACTATGTATAAAACCTAACCAATAGCCTTCCAGCAACTCAATCTAATTAACTAAGGTAAAGATCCCCCTAAAAATGTTTCATTAATTGAAAGTAACCTACTCTTAATAAGGAAATTAAAATTGACAGAGTTAAAACATGCAAGGTTATCAATTCCAATCACATTGATCAACTTGGAGAGAAATACTGTAATTGTGACTAATGAAAATAAATTGACCATAGTCAACTTCAAAAAAATGGACAACAAACCTGAATGTTAGCCAGATGTTGACGGTGCTCTGCTAGGGTTGCCTGCAAAGACTCTGCATGCCCATTCTCTCCAGACTCTGATGTATTTTTCAACAATTCTGGGCCAGCTCCATCATTTGATCTGGCCTACATTTGCAACCCAATATTGTCCAACAATTTAAACACAAATGATAGCTATCACAAAATAAATAAGTAGCTATTTAAGTGAGACTATTTCCTTTCATAAGGCTGAATAGCTTCAAATTTATAAGCCTCCAAACTTCATCATTTATATCCAAAGTTGCAACTTTTCCAATAAATTTTTCCACACCCAAAAGTCATAACATGTCAAGCAACATTTAATTCAGCAATCACATCATAAACTTAATCCAATTAGGGATCAGCCATAAGCCTTTAAGGAATTTGTTAGCCAAAATGCTCTACAGATGGATTTACAAAGCTAACAATGCATTTCAAAAATTACATATATCTCTTTGCACAGATATCTATACATTCTAGTCTTGTTTACTGCTCCTAATCTATCATATAAGCATGGTGGCCGGTGATAATATCTGCCATTTTCTATTAAAATCTGACTTTTCTCACTCATTAGCTTAATTCTTTCTTACTTGGCCCAAAAAGGCACCAGCACATACAAAAATCAAATCTACAGAAATAACAGTCTGCCACATTTAGCAAAGAAGCTGATAAACAGCAATATCAAATTCTTCATGATGCAAACTTTACCAATGAACCAGCATACTTAAGTCACGGGTTAAAACAATCACTGCACTATCTAATAAGCAAGGCTTTGTTGTTACACTTGTATCTAAGTAAAGAGAGTACAAAATCAATCATTAATCTAAAATCATGTACCAGGCGAAGAGATTGCTTATGTATCCGTTGTAAAGCATGTGTCCACCTCCTGAGAATTTCAGCTACATCAACCGCTGGTGAGGCTTTTCCACATCTTTCATCAATTCTAGCAAAACTTTCCTCACTTCCTTGTGTTTCAGTTTGCTGGACAGATTGATTCTGCCTTTCGCTAACTGTATTCTGAAACAACCAGTATGAATCTCTTCCTCGAGCATCTCTCTCTGTCTCGGATCTTCACTTTTGGATGATAAACAATCCAAAAGCTCCAGATTTGAACTGCATTCAAGGGCTGCTCGCAATGTGGATCCAGATATACGATATCTAAATAAACATTTGCATGTATTAGCTTTGAATAAAATAAAAATTTCCCAGCATCTTTCTGTACAAACAAGATCACAATGTACCTATGTTCGCGATGCGCAATCAAGTCCTCTATAGGTCCTGAAGCTAGCTCTTCATGTTGGGCTGCACGTTATACTAAAAAGATGAACAATATACGCATTTTGTAAACAACATCACTTCATATAATTCAATGCCCGCATAACCATGAGAAAACTAAACTTAAAAGTTAAAAGTATATAATTTACACCAAAAACCTAAAATCCAAAGAAATACTCAATCAAAAGTGTGGTCTGGGATACATCAACTTAGCAGGTATGAAAGGAAGGGGAAAAAAAGAACATTGTTTCAAATGAATGCCCTTACATTGAAAAAATAAATAATGTTAAACTAAAACATATGTTTCAACAAGTTTCAGACGGGACGGCTATTAAAAATAGGGAAAAAATTTAAAATATAAGAACTTTCAAATATTCAGCTGATAACATTCAGAAGGCATTCATCATATATGTTATAGAAACTATATACCTAACATTAGAACTGAATCGAGATTTAACATAATATTCAATGTGGATATATATAATAATTACACGGTCGTTTATGAAGGAGAGAGTTCAAGACAAGTAGTTTACATAATTACATGCACAAAACACAGTGGTCTGCAAAATTTGCCCTGAATGATTGCATATCCATAACACATTCAAATTCATTGCTGCATAAAACATTGTAATATAGAAATAGAAGCAATGCATAACAATAATATCATATATCATGCCATTTTTTAACCCACAAAAAATGGGGCATATAACCGCTACATGCTGAATAGAACAGTCTCAATTTGTAAAGAACAGCACCATCCATTCAACCTCCCTTTGCATGACAGGCATGTCTATTCAAGAAGGCTTGCTCTATTTGTTATCTTGCTTAAGTTGGACCTTCAACTTCTTTCCATTCAATTGGAATCCATTCATCACATTGATGGCAGATTGTGCAGCTTTAGGGGAGTCAGAACTCAGGAAACTTGCAAAAAAATTGAGTTTTTTTTTTTTTTTATGTATTTTTGTGTTGAGACATAGGGGACTTCTAGCTGTCCCCGATATGGCTAGGGGACTTCTAGACGTCCCCTGGCCATACCGGAGACAGCTAGCCGTCCCCTGCTGTCCCCTGCCAGAAATCAGCCGTCCCTGAAACGCTTCCTAAAGAAACGAAATTTGGGGACATCAGGGTGCGTTTCCTACCCGTCCCCACGTCCCAGAAACATCCCCTATAGGGGACGCCCCCAAAAACACAGGGGATGCACCCCCGTGGAACATAGATTCAAACCCAAAGAAAGGCACTATTAAAATTGGATGTGGGAGAATCATTTAGCAGGTAGAAAAGGAAGTAAAAAAAAAAAAAAAAGAACACCACTTGAATTTCAGTATTTATTTACACTTCTCAGACAACTGCAACTGTCCTTTAGTGGTGTCCAATTGGGTCCATACATGATCATTCTTTTTATAAGTAAGTCATTTATAACCTTTCAACTTCCCTCATAAGTTCTAACTACAAAGCCGGATGATGTTTTTAAACTGAATGTGACTTTGAATGGACAAATTTTGGCTGGAAGGTAGAGTCACAATCCGTGACAAGTACACCTCATTGGTACTAAAACTGATAAAGATAAACAGCATCTGGATGGTCTCCTCATTACTGCAGTTTCTGCTAAGTCAATTGTTGTTTAGGACATAGTAGTCAGACTAAGCCTCGAGAGGCCTACATTGGACTCTGACTTGGACTCACTCCAAAAACTCATCCAAAGCCATGGAATGACTCGCAAAACAAAAAGACATTACATATCACAAATTTATAAAACCTTACCCAAAGTGACCAACCTCAACAGACACTGAAAGAGACTTGCAGGTAGAACCAAATTGATATTGACTTGGACTAAGATTCGTAAGTACTCATCAACACTCGCCATGTTTGTCTACATAATCTAGGAGCAGAAATAACAAATTAATAAATCTTGAAGTAAATAGTGTAAGAATTATAATAAAGAAAACCCACTGCAACTTGACTGCTCATCAGCAACACAATATAGATGATTGACACAACACTATTCAAAACAATGGTGTCCAAGTTAGCACAAGATTCCAGACAAAGAAATGTAACCATCCATACCCATTAGTGCATACCGGAAATACAGGAAGATAGTAACAACTGTCCTGAATACTGATAGTAACTTCTGGTATTCAAAAAATTCAATATTACACACAACCACAACTGTCCGCCATGTATTGAACAATATTAAAGACACAAGATTTCTGCAGAACAGAATTATTATGTAACCAGCTTCTGGAAAAATTGTGCAAAGATTTTTTTAGATCAACGTTATGGATCACACTCCATGATTCATCGTCGCAATACAAATGATCATTGGTATCGCAATGATGATTCATGGAGTGTGATCCGTAACACTGATCTCAAAATCTTCGCAAAGTTTATTTCCAGCAGCTGGTAACAATCAACAATGTGCCAAGATATTTAACAGTGAACCAAAAGAACCAAAAACAGTCTACAATCCTAAGGCACATACACGCACACAGCACAGCACAGCACAGCACAGCACAAACAAACACCCAACTCACCACAACACAATCACACGCACAATGGCGGACACACATCCATTATCTACTAAGATTCGAGAGGAACAATTTGAAAATAATTGAGGTATAGGGCAGCTTAATTCAATAGAGTAGCGATCACCTTTATGTGATTATTACAATCATAATTGGAAAACTTGCTGAGTACTCACAGGAATTTTTTTAAAACGAGTACTTTCTTAATATTCTCCCATGATTCTGTGACGAATTTTGGGACAGTACTCCCCATAAGTACTGCAAGTCCATGCCCAATACTAGCGAAACATTGAAAATATGATGAAACATGGAAAATACATGATAAATGCAGAAAATACGGGAAAATTACACTGCAAAAATACAGTTTTGCTTTTTTAAACCTGTACACCCTCACATTTTCATCATACGGCATTGAGCATCCTTTAAGCGAATTGGAGGACGTTTATGGCAGACTTGTAGAGCAAATTTGAGGAAGCGCAGTAAGTTGACTTCATGACGCCTCAATGACCTAGTTTTTGTACAATACAATCTTCAGCTTCACACAAGAAAGGTGGAAGACACATTACCCTACATCAAAGAAGCCTATTGATTTAGATGAGATTGATCCTTACAATAACTAGACTGCAAGAAGAAGAGATCCCCATGTTCACAGAGGACAAGAATGCTGATTTTGAGAGAGAAACTATGGAGGGTGTAGGTACAACAGAAGCAGAAGAGATTGGATTGGATGCCATAATTGCAGATGACGTCGAACATGAGGCAAAGGAGTACTCACTATCATCTAGTACTAGGGTGGAGCCGCAATCGCAGCCTTCTAGGAGGAGAGGGGAGCCCGAGTCGAGTGCAAGAACTAGAGTCACTACACCCTCTACCCATTTTTTCACTAAAACAAGGTAGAGCGAATTGTAATTTTTGTAGTCTGTAACTTGCAAATATATGCAATTTATGATGATGATTTGAATGACAATCATATAATCATTAAGAGTTATCAGCTGGCTGTTGTATTCACATTATGATGCAACTTTGTACTCGATTTGTATTCAAATCTTATAGAAAACACTTCCCCAACGTTTTGCAGACTCATTTGATACATTTTGTAACTGTATTTTATACAAAATTTATTATTTTAAGATTTTGTATTTTTAACTTGCCAACTATTGGCTGAGTCAAAATAATTTCAGGCTGCCGAGTATGAATATGCAAACTATGATTACAATAACCAGTCACAAATTCACCACTAAAAATGGCCCTCGAGAAAACATAGGACCAAAAGCAAAAATAGATACCATTGATACCAAATGTAATGCCCTTAATTTTCACACATAATCTATGTAAGACTAAGAACAATTCAATTTTTCAATCAGAGAATGTTTTGGTAGAAAACTGTGTAAAAAGACTTCGAGCAAAAAGATTTTTTTACACAGTTATCTACCCAAAAAATTCTGATTCATTTATCTATTGACTGTGAAAGCGTTGAATGTGATTCAATTTTTATTATTTTAAACACAAAGTCTAAGAAAAATAACAGTAGAAAACACCACCTAACGGTTACCCACCATCTGCATCCTGTCACACAAAGATTAGAGAGGAGGGTAAGAAGAAATTCAATAAAATGATAATAACCAAACACCACAAGTACCAAGATAGGGCAACTATAACGGGCATATGATAAGATTCAAAAACAATACAACATCTAGACTAATTACCGAGGTTCAAACCTCTCTATTTATTTGAGTGAGTAAGAGAGGAGGTGAGAGAGAAAGAGCCTATTCAACAATAAAATGTAACTTGTGTCCTAAGCTTGTTCTCATGCCCTCGATTATTGAATGGAGATAAGAACCAACAATTATGTTGTCGTGAATTTGGAAATATTGTAGCATTGCTTGGTCAAATAAACATATTTTAGAAAATTGAATTAGGAATGAAAACAAAGTTGTAGTAATCGTTGCAAAACACCATGTGCACTCCATGGACTAATGCATCAAATAGTAGTAACGTCGTCTGTAATAGAATAGGATCCATCCTTAAACCACGTCAGCCAAATTATTCTTCTTGATGCTATACGTGGAGAAAGTATAGATAACGAAGTTGAGTTCCTCTCATCAGAAAATTTAAATTACGCGCTGCAGGGGATTTTGTAAGTTGCAAAACAAAGGATCTAGAGGCTACATGATGTAAATACACAAAAAGCAATGATCTATTATAGGATCTCCACACAAAACGAAAAGGAACCATCAGAATCTTTCAAGAAAAAAATGAGAATACATTGTCAGAAACTAGAAAAGGTTGGCAGACTAAAAGTCAAACATGGGAGTCTTGTTCCACCCAAAAGTGACTAGAATTCCAAAACCAATCAAGAAAACTCTGACAAATTCACTAACAAAAACACTAATTCGGAAGACAAATAGAGACTGTTGCTCCAAGGGAGAAGGGAATCATAAACTTGGATGCACACAAACACGACCAAAAACACTGCCATAAGGAAAAGGCTGTTAAAATTTCCTGGGATATGTGCATAAACCCCAATAACCAATTAAAAAAATTCCCGCACAAGCCTTAAAAATATTACAGTTGAGTACATCCATGCATAGTTAGCAAGTCCAGAAATCTGGATCCGTTCGGGGGGGAGGGGGAACCAAATTATCAATAATTCCTTTAAAAACTAGGAAAAATCCGCTGCCAAATAAATACAATTATATATGAGCTTAATTCATGAATATGCAAAATTGACAACTACAAGACAAATACAACAAAAACATTAATAACAGAGTATAAAATGTTACTATATTATATATTACGTAAAATATAAGGTTGTTGGGTGTCTTTTTATAGAAAAGAACTAATATATATATTAAATTTGTTTCTGGAGAAAACCAGGGCCAACCTGGACAGAACTTATCCAGATGCCAGAAAAATCCAGATCCAGCCAGATTTTGTGCAGGTCTGGCAGAATTTGATATCTATGCATCCACGGATGCCAAGAAGCTGATGATAATCACAGTAAGCCTTCCAGGTTTGGCATAGTCATCAATCTAGCTATGTTCATCAAAGTACTAAATCCAACTGGGATCTTGAGACTAAGATCACAATAAGATGAAACTGCATTTAACAAAAGTAAGAAAGAAGGGGATTTCTAAATACACCTCAAACAAGTCATTTTATCCATAATCTGAAAGTTGTGCATTGACTACATTTTAGGTGAAAAGGAGATTGATTTTTCATTGTGTCTGCGCTTAAAGAAGACCAACTGCTACAGGAGGTGGCTGTGTTACAACCATCAAAATCTAACGCATTTATAACATTTTTAGAAACCTTGCAAACATGTAAAGGATGAACCAGTTCTATGCAGCTTCTCCTGCACTTCTGCTAGAACTAGTCTAGAAATAGTTTAGCCAAGGATGACAACAAAAACCTCGTAAGGGTAGAAGAGTTGCATGAGAAACAAGGTATATTTGGTCTGGTGTTGATGTATTTTTCACTTCTCATGTACTTTGACTTAGGCTCTCAATATATGATGTATGTAAAGCAGATAAAGTGACGGATTTGAGGTATTGTATAACATCGTCGTACCTTGATAATATGATGAATTATCTTGTGTCCTTTATAAGTATGTGAAAAATTATGGTTTCAGGCAGATGGCAAAGTTCATACATGTCGAAAGACTTTATTATGCACGCATATTTAAGATTTCATAGACCATAACGTACTTACGTCTTTATCATGCATTCACTTGGTATGTATTATCGGAGGAGAAGTCCAAGCAGTTGAACGGACCTTGTCTTCGTCGAATAGCTGTATTATTTATGTTATATTATACCACTGATTGTTTCTAGGTAGTCACTTAATGAAGTAATGCATCATTCTTGCTACATGCCATCGTGGCGGATTTTAGCTCAGAAGCAATATTACATCAAATTTTTGGGCTAGGGGGCAAGGAACATTGCCAGGAACACCCCATGGACATGGGGCTCAAATATATAGAAAATTATTTTTTTATAAAAGACAACATTTTTTATTATTTTACACGTGGAAAGACTTTATTATGCATGCATATTTAAAATTTCATAGGCCATAACATACTAACGCCTTTGTCATGTATTTGATTGGTATGTATTATGGGACAAGGAGTTCATGCTGTTGCATGGAACCTAGCTCTAAGTCAAATAACTTTATCGTTTGTTATATTCCACCATAAATGGTTTTTCTCTAGTGGCCTAATTAACCAATGCATCATGCTTGCTACATGCCATGGTAGCATAATAGATCAAAAGCAATTTTACATCAAGTCTTTGGGCCAGGGAGCAAGGAACATTTCAGGGAACAGCCGAGGGACATGGGCTCAAAAATATAGAAAATTATTGTTTTATAAAGGAAAAACATTTTTCATTTTTGATAAGTCATGGATCCCAATAAAAACAAAAAGGGAATGTGACCCACAATTAGAATCAGAACAAAGGAAAATGAACGCAATATTTTTTGTTTTTTCCTGCATATGTAAGGAGACCTGTTATGGGGCCCATTAGCAAAATCACCTCAAATTCAGGGAACATGGAGCTCAAATAAATGGGAAAATATTATTTTCATTGTACCCCGGGGACACATCCTCTGATGTTTTGGGCCGTACCCTATAGGGGATGCTTCAGGGACAGGTATAAAACATCCCCCATATGTCCCCAAAAGTGTATTTTCAAGTGGAAACATCCCTAGGATGACAAAGAAATCATAGGGGACACCAAAGGACAACTACCCATCCTTGGGACAGCCGAGAGATGTCTAGACTTCCCTCGAGCATCCTAGGGACGGCAAGCTTGTCTATATGTTGGGACGTAGGGGCCGGCCATGGGACAACCAAGAGATGTCTAGACTTCCCTCGAGCATCCTAGGGGGTAGCTTGTCTATATGCTAGGACGTGGGGAATGGCTAGCCATCCCCTACGTCCCAACATATAGACAAGATCACTTTAAAAAAAAAAAAACTCAAAATTATAAAATTATAAACGGATAATGGGCTCATAAGGACCCCTACACACCAACCCTAAACCTAAAACAGCCACAGTAACAACTAAAACCAACAATCAAACTCATTTTTGCCATTTTGCATTTTGTGTAGAAAACAAAGAAGGAAAAAAGTAGTAAGAAAAGGAGAACAATGGTGAGAAGAAGGAAAGAGAGCATGGAATTACATCATTTGAGAAAAGTTTATTATCTCGTTGTTCATTTGCACAAATTCATTTGTATTTTTTTAAGTTCCAAAACTTGGGGAACTTTTTTTGTTTTATGCTTGCACTTGAATCGTGTTTTGAGTTCTAAACCAAAAAAACAATAAGCAATAATGAGGGCAATGATGGTGAAGAGATTCATATCCAACATGCACGTCGTAGAGATACTACTAAGAATTTTTCTAAGAGTGGGGATGTCGTAGGGACTAAGGGTTCCAATAACCCATTTGATTGCCCTTTTGAACTCAAAATTTATGCAAAGGGCCTATTGACCAAAATGAGCTCACACTTCTTTTGGGCAACTGGTATCGATTTCCTCTTGAAGTGCTTCAAATTTTTATTTTTTACATATTTTAAGCACTTGGGAACCTTTGAATCCATAAAAATCACTTGTTTTAATCATATTTGGGTTCACTTTTCTCTAAAACCCCTTCACTTGATTGGAAAATCCCCTTTTTCCCAAAAATTTGAAAAATTCCTTGGCTAGGGAACTTTTCGGAGTTTGCATATTTCGGTGGCACGGGGAACTTTTTGCAAGTTTGCATATTCCTTGGCCTAGGGAACTTTTTCGGGAGTCTGCATATTTTCGGTGGCACAGGAAACTTTTTCCAAGTTTGCATATTTCAGGGGCCTAGGGAACATTTTGCAAGTTTGCATATTTCGGGGACACAGGGAACTTTTTGCAAGTTTGTGTATCTCGAGGTCCTGGGGAACTTTTTGCAAGTTCGCATATTTCGGGCCTGGGGAGCTTTTTGCATGTCCGCAATTATCAATGTACAATCTTCGATGCTCATAACTTTTGATCCATGTCACCAAATGAGACAAAATTTATACCGTTAGAAAGGTCTTGAAGAGTACTACATGATTAATGCATTTATGGGCCACATTAAAGTGCTTTATTGGTGCGAAATTGCAAAAAACGAACTTAGGGTCGTTTTCAAGTATGGGCTCTACAAAATTTGATGATGCCCATGTTGGGTTTGCAAAATTTAATGTTGATTGGTCCTAGGTGGTTGAAGAAGTGGTTGGGCTCCTTAATTTGAATTTTCTCTCTCCTCTTCTTCTTCTATATATGCAACTCATTTTTATTGTAATGTATCTTTCTCCATTTTTGCAAAGGCACCATGCCAAAATGGTGTCCCAAACAAATTTGAGTTGCAGACCTATGTTTTGGAGCTTGCAATGCTCTCAATGCCTCCTAAATGGATGTAACAGACTGTGTATACTCAAACAATTAAATCTGGACATTGTGGCTCTTCTCTTCCCTTTGCTTGCATTTGGTTGTGTCTCTTACCTCTCTGTTCTCTCATTTTATGTTGTGTATGAGTTATATTTGCAAGTATTCCTTTTCTTTGTGTTTTACAATGTGTGAAATGAGTGGATCTGCTTGAGTTGGATCTATGGCACACGCTTGTCTGCCTCTCCTTCCTTCATATCCTTCTCATTTCTCCCTCATGGAGATTGATCCCCCTTTTCTTGGTGTTATCACCTCTTTCATAGCTTAGGATTTTATTTCCATGCACCTTTCTCTCTCTCGGTCCCCGTGAATGCTTAGTTTAGAGTTAGATAATTGCATTTCCAGTAGTAGTCATAGTTTAGCATTTATTTCCATGCACCTCTCCCTCTCTCTCCTAGTCCCTATGAATACTTAGTTTAGACTTAGATAGTTGCATTTCCAGCAGTAGGAGTAGTTTAGCATTAGGATTAGGTAGAGGAACCAACCTTCTCTAGAAGTCTATCTCAAGTAGCAAGTCCCACAACTTAAGAGATAGTCGCATGTTACCCAAAAACATTGATTGTTCATCTTCCATTCAGGGTAAATCAGAGGGTGTTTCTTTTTGTGATAACCGGTCCAATTTAATCTTATAAACGCCTTTCACAATTTGAAATAGCCATAGACAAAGGCAAAAAAAACTCGAGAGGAACTAGGGTATGGCTATATTATTTGTGGAACAAGGATTATAGGAGCAAATACAAATACATTTAGTCTCTTCTTTTGTGCAAAAGTGAACAGGAAGTAAAAGATAGCGAAAAATAACCTTAGTTGAGAAGGTTGAGATGACTAGGTTGTACATGGAGGGTGAGGCGAGAAATAGGGGAATGTCAATGGAGACTACACATTTTGGTGTGTCAATGCCTACCCATACTGTGGGATGTTGAGATTCAAGGGGAGAAGGTTCTACCAAGGAAAGAGAGGCTACCAATGTCATGGGGATGTTCAATGTGCAATCATGGGAAGTAGTTGATTCTTCCATTGCCAATTTTTTTGTCCATGCCATACCGTTTCATGTGGCACATTCTCCCAATTTCCAACAATGTTCAACTTCAAAATTGTTGTGCATCCCTTGTTTGCCCCTAGAGAACATAAATTACACATTAGTCTCCTTGATAGAGAGTAATCTAAGGTAAGTGTGGTGATGGAGGAGATGAGGCAAACTTGGATAAGGGAAAGTTGCTCTATTATCATGGATGTGTGGACCAATATTAAATATCGACCACTCATCAATATCCTTAAGAGCTATTGATTGTTCAAGAAAGAGGGAGTGCAAACTTCCACGGAAGAAGTTCGGCCCTCAAATGTTGTAGAGGTGGTAACTTATTCAACCCGTGCGTGTATGTTAACCTGCTTTGATAGTGGAGGGTGCATACAAGCACATTGTAAACCCCATGTTGTGTTCATGTGTCAACAATGCATTGAAAGGCATTGGGAAGATAGAATGGGTGAAGACAATGGTGGTAGAAGGTAGAAACATACATATGTTCATTTGCAACCATCACACCACATTGTACAAAACTTTTCAAGGGAATCCTCAAGCCCTTGATACTGGATATTCCAGCTACATTATTTTGTTTCAAAGGATGCTTGAGGTGCATGAGCCTCTACAAATAATGATGTTAATCAAGCCTAGGGTAGATGGCCAATGGCAAACATGGTTAAGAGGAAAAGTATGAAACCAAATAGCCTTGACAATGATTGGTGGTCCACAATGAGGTAAGAAATTGCTGATTATAAATTGCTGATTATAACATTAAATTATTGATTTATTAATGTTTCTAACTTGTAAATTATTGTAATTTTTCATTCTTAGTAGCAGTATTCACTCTTTTGAGCCGTTGTCATTTAATTCTTAATCCTTTTTGAATTTTTTTGTAACTTGTTTGGATATATTTGCCTCCTGTCATCTCACCTGTTGTGCAGGTCATAAGATATGTTGATATAAACTCTCATAGTCTTGGAGAGATTTACGAGACATTTGATAGCATGCTTGGGCAAATGAAGCAAGCCATTCATAGCAAGGATCCTAATTTGGGTTTTTATGGGGAAAATATCAAGGCTTATTACGACACGGTGGCGGAACACTATGAACATCTCGCTTCACATAGAAGCCTGAGCTCTAAATCCAAAATTATATGCAACACGACATGGGAGAGTGCCTCCATCTAATGATGAAGAGGTGAAAGACGGGCCTATGAAGGCCCTTCAAATCATGTACATTGATGAGGAGCCTATGTTATTTTGAACAAAATGGCTAGCCGTTGTCAACTTTCACAAATCCAATATTCATTAAACCAAAGGCGAGAACAAATAGAGCTAAAGTAACTCAAGCTGACCCTATTGGATGGTGGACATGGCATGGTAAGGATGCACTAGACATGATGATTCTTGCCACTCACCTCCTTTCACAAGTTTTTGGTTCCTCCGCTACAAAGAGGAATTGGTCAACATGCAATTTCATCCACTCAATCAAGAAGAAACATCTTACCTCTCGACAAGCGGAGAAGTTGGTGGTCGTACATAATGCCTTACAAATTCAAATGGACAAACATTTGAGTATCGTCATATACATCAACCGCACGTTGGGATGTTGACCCCAAAGATGCCACATGGGTTGATGAGACACAAGAGGGGCTGGTTGGAGTTCCATTGGATGATGCAGTCCCTCATAGTTTCAATGACTCAGCGTAGACTCCAATTTTGATGCAATGTTAGCTGATGTTGAATAGGGGCAATAGCAGTTTTTCTATGTGTTTGTCATTTTGTAGTTGAACCTCGCAGCCTTTGGGCATTTCATTCTAATTTTAACAATATATAATCATATATATGTACATCGACTATTGTGTGAAATCTCAATTCAGCTCCAATGTTATATATTAAGGTTCTATAATGTATATCATAAATGCCCTATCAATGTAATCATACAAATATTTGAAATTTCCTATATTTTAAATTTTTCATTATTTTTTAATAGTCATACCCTAAAAAATTGGCCTCCCGAAAAATCCAGCCTAGAAACATGTCACCCCTTCCCCTATCGTCCTTGCCCTGAAACCTGGGGTAGCATAGATTACTTTGAATGTGGAAAAAATGATCTTTTTCAATATGGATATGTCGTGGTTCAAACTAAAAGAGAAAAGGTGATCATGGACCTCCATTATAATGAAAAATAAGAAAGAAGAACTTTTCTGTTTTGTTCTTTTTCTGCTCATGTGAGGGATCCATAGATCCATCCTTGGATCAGGGAGATCTGAATATCCTCTAAACAGCCTTCGACTTGGGAGACATCCTTTGGCTCTCCCTAGCATCTCAAGGACATCAAGGGACATTTCCCATGAGTACGCAGTCCCCAAAAATATGGGGAATTTTCAAACTATTTCCAACACTTCTAACTCTGAGAATTGACCAAAAAGCAGACAAACAAGCAGAAATCTGAAACTGGGGGTTTCCCTCCACATTTGAGAAGAGTGGCTCCTCCACATGATTAAATATTTTGGGATTTTTATTCACTTAACCAAAAGTGATGAAAGCAGAATTGTAACCAAAACACGCATGGCTACAAATTAAGGTCAGGCAACCCAAAAGCAAAATAGACTGGCTGAGAATTCCTCTAGGAAACCAGGAAAATTTTGAAATTGAATGTGACTCCTTGCAGCTAATGGGAAAATGGGAAATGTGCGAATAAAATGTAATGTGGCAAAGCCAATAATAAAAACCTCTCTTCCTCAAGCCTCAGATTGACCAGACGGCTCAAGAAAGATGATGTTCTTTATAACCAAGCATCCACTTGTCACACATAACACCTAGTTCATAAGGAACTCTACAAACTCAACTTCAGTAAAAATACCATTTTCATGTCAAATAAAATATCGATTTTGTTGAAAACAATCTGTGCATGACCCAGTCTGCAAGGAAGAGGTCTGAAAAAAATATATTTAGGTATCCATCTGTTAATAAGCATTCATCCCTACCGCACATACATCTGTGAAGAGTGTTTGAGTGGACAAGCTAATCCCAAAGTGTAGCTTGACACACGTATAAGTGCAGCATATCCATATACCAAAATCACAAAACATGCCAAAATAGGCACCACAATTCATTCATTTCAGCCTCTTTTGTACACAGCCAACTCAAGTGGTAGTTACAAGTTACAACAACTATCTATTATAGCTACGTCCTAACTACTTGTCTCTTTTCCCTTTGATACATTTAAGTCATTATGTTTTCTCGAACTACTATTTACACCTTGCGTAATGAACAAAGTCATAAATCGCATGATTCAAATCACTTTCACTCTCTTTTAAAATATTCTATTTTGACGCTGGACCTTTTAATGGTTGTAACCTAAGTTGCCGCATTCGAATTCGTGTTCGAATTCGCCGATGATTAAATTCGTGAAAAATTCGCTGGTAAAAAATCAGCGATTAAATTCATGATTAAATTCGACTATGAGAAATATACATTTTTATTACATATATAAAAACAAAAGATAAATTCACATTTCAAAAGAGAGATAATATCACATTTCATTGATTTCATAAGTAGCTATTACAATAATGTGATTGAAAGCAAAAACTTCAAAAAACATGTGCTCGCAGGTTAATACCAAGTCTGGCAGTGGGACGATTAGTCCGAGCACGGAGAATACTCGCTGAGTTTTGGAAAGCTATCCAAGATTTTTAATTACTAATCTGTCTACAAGCAATCAAAGCTCATGATTCTTTCAAAAGATTGCAAGAAGTTGCTTGGTCCAAAAGATGCAAAAATGGATTTTATGAAAATAAGAAAAATATTACCATCAATGCGTAGAGCTTGAGAAAATATGCACTTTTAGAGAAAACGACACTGAACGGAGCTACGAATGAAAGTTATGGCACATGCAAGTTTTCTTTGCTACATCTTCTCGGACCCTTTCCAAAAAAGGAAAAAAACGCAAATTACATCGCGAATTTCAACCCACTGTTAAAATTCGGCGAATTTCGAATTTTTTCCTTCAAGTTCGCCGAATGCGGCAACTTAGGAACTTGTAACTTATGAATTAGGAAATTAAAATAACATAATCACATGCTAGTGATTTTAAAACCTTTACCACATAAGTATATCATTATATAGCATCTTTATACCCAGCTTGTACTTTAGACCAATCCACATTAAACTTTTGTTCCCACTTATTTATCAAAATAAGACGAGAATATGGCTCCATGTGTGCCTCTCCATGTCTTCTAAAACTAATTCATTACCCATATGGCATTCATAGAGTAGTGCATAGGACTATCTCGATCGTAGGACGTACACTAGAAACTTGTACTTTAGATCAATCCGCGTTAAACATTTATGCCCCCAATTATTTATCAAAATAAGATGATAATATGGCTGGGAATGTGTCCCTTTATATGTCTTTTGAAACTAATTCATTACCCATGTAACATTCACAAAGTATTGCATAGGATTATTTGACCATAGGACGTATATTAGAAACTCAACCAAGCAACTCACGCTGCATTAAACATAGTTTTCTTAAAACTCCTTCGTTTTAAAGAATATTCATGTGCATGTTGTTAATTCAAACGGAGGCTTTTTAAATGTGGAACTGTTTTGTGACCCAGTAAGCATACAAAGGGAAGTTTACCCAGACTTTGCAAAAGGAAAATATTGAAGTTAAGTAAGGAAATATGTCCCCCATTCCCAAAGTGCATACCAATGTATGAATTCTCAAAAGGAGCCATGTGTCATCTGTTGACCCATTTTATCACCAGCCAAGTTTAAAACAAGCTTATCACACTATCCCCCATGAATTGGGATTTTAAATTTTAAAATGACAAGAACTCTTTAGTGACATTAGTTGGTATGTTGTTAACGAACATAAATATAGCTGAAAGAGTGATCAATTACGAATGTTTGGCCACAATTATTTAAGGGTCCCCATCAAAGTTTTCACTACTATAATATAGCATGGCCATATGCATGTCATTAGTGCTTGTATAGAATTGCATTCAAACTAGCTCCTATTAGGCATGGTAGTCCCAACATGGAAGCTTGTATCTAACATTTACGAAATCCAAAATGACTTAAGGGAGTTTTCATTGCTTTAACGAAAATATGTTTACGTAATTTCCCAAGATCAATTAATGTCATGCCAAGTGCTAAACCATTTTACAATCAACCTCCAAATGCCAAAGAAAGCATCTAGCTAAATAACTGATTATTGCTACATTGTCCATGAGATCGTTACAAACTTTCTCACTTTGTACCCCCTAAAGGCGAACTTCTATAAATGGATGGCTTGTTGGACTTATTCGCGTTAAAGAATTTCACCTCGACTAGACACTAGCGAGCCATATAGACAAAGATCTCTTGATATTTTTCAATGTGTGGTATTTCGACTACTTTCGCTTCCCATAGCTATGCCCTTTCTTCATACTTTCCACCCAATTCCTTGGGCCCTTGTGCCACTCCAATGTTCTAGACACCATAGTGATGGCTTTTATTAGGTCGAAGATCATTCAGTCCCATTATTTTGAGCCCTTTAGGCCTAGCACCCACACTAATGGCTCTTTGTGCTCTTTGGGTACCTTCTTTCGGGATCTTCAAGTTCATCTAATGTTTTCACCACCATGGAAATGGCCTTAGTTGCTCCCTTTCTGAACCGTTCATGGTCCTCCCATCAAGGCATTTGGATCCCCCATTAGGCGGGGTACCATAAATGATTTGTTGAATGATTACCTACAACAAGCCCCTCTCGTAAAATAGTCTATTAGTAAAACAGCCAAAACATTTACATCACAAAGTTCCCTTCAAACTAAAAGACAACATGAAAGCTCTTTGTCTTTGCAAATGAACTGGGACAAAAGATATGCAACCACCCATGAGGTTTCCTAATTGACACTAATCATCCAAAGGATTGTGCGTGTACTACTCTTAAAGAAATTGTGGTTCAAAGTGAAGACAAAAATTGCAAATGGTAAAGAGATCAAATACAAAGTGAATGCTAATGAGTGTCTAACCCACAATGCATATAGACCTAAGTGTCATAATCCTTGTTTGAAGAAAATGGAAAATAAGTGAAAAACTCTTATATTAAAAATACGACCAACAAGAGTTTCGGTTAGTGGGTCAATAGTAGATATGAAAAGCAAGAAACAAAAGGATAATATGGTGTTGAAGGATCCACCTCAAGCTTCTTCAAAATGAATATCGATGGGGCATAAAGGGGCAAAACTAAAGAATGCTCAGACTCTCTACTCGGGATGACATTTATGAAGCTAGAAAACCAATCAAACAATGAGGTTGAAACCCAATTCTTTGTTTTGCACCTTCAAGAAGCATTGCGATGCGAGATAAATAAGTTGGTAATTGAAGGGAACACCATGGTGATATTATCAACCTTGAACAAATCAAGTCTCATAGAGTTGGACACTCAATAAACATTCTTTAGCAAACGTATGGGCCCTATTTAAAAATTGGACTTTTGGACATGCCAACATTGCTCTACAAAATCAAATGCAAAAGTAGAGTGCCTTGCGAATGCATGTATGGATCAGAAAAATTCTTTGGTTATCGATAACATTGTGGAGTCCTGGGAATGGCCTAAAGGATTCTTCGATGGAGGACCTACCCCATCCAGCATTATAGACATCTTATTATTGGAAATATTATTTCACTAACTTCAAAATTGACAGAAAGAAAGATATGTGTCCTTATGAAATATGATTGAAGGGATTTAACATGTTTGTATCCCAATATTAAAAATGATTATGGCTCAAAAGTGTAAAAAAACATAGAAGGGTATGGGTAGGGGGTTTGTTTGTCCCTTCCACCATTTTTCTCCCTATGCATAAAGATTTCAGGTTAGATTTCACATATATCATCCTCTATAGACAACCGAAAACGAGACATTTGCGTTGCTGGACATGTACAACATTGAATGTGTGTGCATTATGAAAGATGAGTTGAAGAAGGTTATAAGGTAAGGAGCCTTCATTTCTGTCGAAACCTAAATTTGGTATTTGACACTTGTCAACATCAATTTTGGCATTGTTGAACACTTGGAAAATTGACATATATTTCACTCTTTATCACAAATTCTTCAAATCCGTTTACCCATACATTGTCTTAACCAACTCTTATCTACTAGTCATACTTTCAAGTTTTTCTTAGCCTATACAGAAAATAGAAATCCTAAACAGACACTCTCCTCCCATATCCCTATTCTCTTTCGCCAAGTAATGTTCGCAACCTCAAACATTATCAGCTATTGGTAGTGTCCTCTATCGGTAGTGTTGTGGACTGGCCAACAACTACTTTTAAAATGTGGGCACATTAATTAGGTCGTCCTAGGAATGTTTCACGGGAAGCTATGGCGGGAAATTAACAAAGAGTCGCTTATATATGTCTATAAATACATACATACATACAAATGAACCCAAAGGTCATTATGACCTCCTATAACCCAGTGCTACTCTTACATATCTTGGAGATCATTAAACTAAAGGCAGAGATACGTCCAAAATCTTAAAATAACAGCTCTAAAGCAGTCTACCAAGCTAAAATCTGAAGTACAAAGTGGTCAAACTTGAATGGTGCCAAGTGTCAAGGTTAAAAGGAAGGATCATATCTAGATTGCACATTATTTTAGCAGCACATTCTCACAAGAAAAGGGAGAACTACATTCAGCTTCAACCCCCATCGAGCTAATGGTATGTGGTGCAGCGCTCCCCGTATTTGGGCGATGATGAGAACAATCTAGTATGATACCTCCAAATACAATTTATTGTGCATTATTGTTTAAGTGCATTGTTAGCAAAAATAAATAGGGGAGATCAAAAAGGCTTTGCCATGGGATCTCAAGGCTAGATCACAAGAAAAACCAAATTACGACACAAGCAACAAACTCCAAGAGATTCAAACCGGTAGCTCACTCCTAAACACAACCAACAAATTCATACACTATCGTCCAACGACAATATCCAACTTTCACTATAGTGTCCAAACAACTCCTCTACTCCTAAATTTCACTAAACACCCTCGCACATTTCTTTGCTCTTGATTTTCACCAAACACCATGTCCCATTTCTAAGCAAATTCTAGGTCTTTGCACTCATTACACACTTCTTTAGAAATAATCATTTTGGATCTTTCCAATATGCACTATATAGTAATATGTTTCTATTTTTCTCTCGGAAGCACCTAACGCTTCCACAGGGGTCACGTTTCATGGCAGAAACGTTTCCGAAACGGGAAACGAAAACAAAACGTGGTGGAAACGTGTCAGACGTTTCCAGAAACGTCTGGCACGTTTCCACCGCTTTTTTAAAGTTTAAAACATCAAAACTTTTAAAAAATTAAAAAAAGTTGCATTTAATAACCCTAACCCTAATCTACCTACCTAGACTTGCTAAAGACACTTCCTAAAAGCTATATAATGATGAGTCATGACTCTTTAGAAGTTCAAATTTCAATGAATACAAAATATTTTGAGTGCTTTATCAATTATCTCTTATGGTCTACAATTATAAAATGAGTATTATGCATATATATATATATATATATATATATATATATATATATATATGCATATATATATATATATATATATATATATATATATATGCATATATATTGTGCGGACGTTTCCGTAGCGTTTCGTATCCAAGGTTTTTTTGAAATTGTTGTTTCGCGTTTCGCTTTCGTTTCTATTTCCGTTTTCGTTTCCGTGCAACGTAGTTTTTCTCTCTAGAATTTACTAAAATAACACTACTTCAGGTTCAACTGTTGTATTGATCATATTTATTTAATAATTTGAATTAAGGATCAGTTTTAATCATTTATATCTCTTACGTGTGAAATAGTTAAAACAATTTCCATGCCATCCATTGCTTTGATTTCTTTCCATCTCATTGTTCATTTACACTTTCAGCAACGGAGCCTCATTTCATTTTGTGTTGCACAAAGAGGGAAATGCCATTCCCAACCATTGTTACAGGCCAAAAGATGATCTGCATCATTCAATCTATGGAAGTGATGTAGGCAATTAAGGTGATTTAAGTATTGACTACCCGAATAAAAAAGCAATGCAGGTTAACTTCGGAAGTGACCTCATTGTTTCTCAACAATTTGTGGGCTTAAATCTCAAATAAAAAAATTAACCTCTGGGATTTATAATCATAGTTTACAATCCTTACAATTCAAGATTAGAACACTAGCATAAGTATCTCTATCTTGTTACAAGTTGTTACAATAATCAATAATCGGGCCCTAGTTAGACGCCACTTCCCTATCCTAAATCTAGGCTTTGGAACCCTATATCTTTCATAGAGTGTGGACTATAATCTTTCTAGATCCACATCTTTTGCAACCTACAACCCTATTGTGTGCATATTTCCTATGGCCCTTTTTAATATCCTAGTCTAGATTACCCAGAGACAAAGAGGACATTTTACTAAGCCATTCTTTATTTGCATGCAGATACCAACACAGCTACTAAAAAATAGATTTAAAAACATGGGTCCAGTAAATTTCGAGGACAAAACCCAATTAAATCCCTCTGCAACATTAAGATTTCAATTCATTTCATGGAGGAGCTTAGGCAAGCAGCTCTGATAGTGCTAAAGCATCCCACCAATTGTTGTTCCCTGCCCAAATGCTTCATCATGCAAGGGAGCATGTGAAGAATATTCATCTAACACTGTTCGGTTCTTCTACAAAAGAAGGTGAGAAGAGTGGATGTTGATCTTTTCATCCGCAGCAAACTTCTATTGTGGAGGACACTTAATTTTTCTATTTCTCCCTGCAAAGCACATTACTTTTGTGCTTTGGAGGCCTCCTTGTTTTGGAAACTTTGGCTGTCAGCTTTATGGAGAAATACGGTGGAATGGGATTCTTTCTATCTAACCTAGTTGCAGCCATTTCCTGCCCTCCAGTGCTGTCTGTTTTCAAACACAGGCAATGAGAGTATTTGGAACTCTTAATGCTGATTCTTAAAAACAGAATCATGATTCAGCCATTTCAAGTCATTTCCAGAGTGTTCTGTTTCTCCATGATCAATATTGAAACGGCTGTCAATGGCTCTCACAGTCAATTACAAATAATATGAGCATAAATATTTTTGACTCATGATCTTCTTTGCCCTAAGGGACTATTTCCCTATGTTTACCACAGCATGTCTTTGCATATCAGCTTTGTCATGGTGGTGTTCCGGATTGGGATTTTCTGTGTTAATCTAGATTGCAATGCATGTGTTTTTCCTTGCAGCATCACTCTTACCCTGCATGAAGGGTACGTATGAAGCAGGTTTACTCATCTTTACTGCCCCATAGACAGGTTGATCCTATGGTATAATATCAGTTTTCTTCCTGCCAGTATAGTTTAACATTTTACTCTTCCCTGTATATTATTTAAGAGATATTCCTCCGTCTGCCCGCAAGCTATGCTGTGCAGCCACATGGAGATACAAGGAATATCACATAAACCCTAGGTTCAAGTCAAGTGCTTCCAGGATTCTTTAGTTCTCCAAATGCAATCCAGATATAACAAAACTTTAAACCGCGCCAAGGAAGAGCCTTGGCTTGAGAACCTTGAGGTGCAAGTATGGGAGCCTATTAACAATTCTCTTCGACAAATAAGTAGCAAGCTACAACTGCATGAATTGGTTCTATACAGGTTAGCCTATCAAAGAGGAAACCTTCATATTGTACTATCAATTGAAAAGAAGCATTGAACATTTAGTCCTTGATAATCACGGAAAGATCATTAAATGATAGCCCATCAAGAGATTCATTAAAAGCCAAATTGAGATGGTGAGATGAAGGGAATAAAGCACTGAAGGGAATTCAGAGTAAGTTTAGGATAGGCCAGTTTCGTAAATGGTACTTTGTCTTGAATATCTTCAAATGTGACAACAACAATAATGAAAAATATTGAACATCTCCTTTTCATCTCTATGATTGATTCAAGATGGAAATCGAACTATTATGTGTTTATTTGTGATTGTTTGGGTCTAAGTCACAAGGTTTGAGTTTGAGTTCATGTTCGATGACGATTAAGTTCAGTTCAAGTTCGCCAATTGATTAAATTCAAAAAAAAATACAATGTTTTTAAGTTAGAACCAAAGATTTTTTTTCATTTAAATTTTTTTTAAAAAAACGTATGTCAGAGGAACAGGGTAAAGAGGACTTTCTGTTCTCTACCTTCACTTGGTATATGTATATATACATGCAAAATAGTGCAAAATCATGTCCAAAACATCGCTGATTGAAGTCAAAGAAAATCTGAGTTAGTGTTCGACGGACATAAAGTTGGGCAAAGTTTGAACATTTTCGATTAAATTCAGTGTACCTTGCGACATATGATATGACAAAGCCTCTAATGGAAGCTTTCCAATTACTATACCAATAACAAAGGAATATTCCCCCTCCATGTCCTTCTACACAATTCGACAAGAAAACTAGGAGTAGTTCCACTAGAGCTCCTCCATATTCATCATGAGAAATTGTTCCATCATCCATGCTATTTCTCGTATACATGTATTGAGAATAAACTTATAAAGTTTACAATTTGATTTTCACCTTGGGTCTCCAATTATGTTATGCTCTTGGAAAATAGTTCTCAAATTCAGTATTCAAGACTGTCTAAAAGAGATTTAAACCAATTGCTCACACGTATATTAATGGCTTTTTCTTTATGTGCCTTGGCCATGGTATATTTCAATCTTCAAATCAATTAACATTAGAGTTATCAAACCTGAAAAAAATATTTATAGTGGTGTACCCCAGTGACGCGTACCCCATGCTTTTGGTGGTGTCCCCCGTGCTTTTGGGGGAATCCCTTATAGGAAACATTTCAGGGATGTTGGAACGGGTCGGAAAACATACCCTACATGTCCCAAAAAAACATTACAATAACATTTTGGGGACGCTAAATTTCCAACAGGGGATGCGAGGAGGGCATAAGGACCCCCACACCCCTTTCCATTGGGCCTAAACCTTAAAACATGCACACTAACTACTAAAATCAAAAAACAAGCATATTTTTATCATTTTCCATTTTTTGAAGAAGAAGACAAAAACGAGAATAGTGAGTAGAAGGCAAGAGAGCATTGAAATACATCATTTGAGGTAAGTTTACAGTGAGTAGAAGGAAAAAGAGCATTCAAATGTGTCATTTGAGGTAAGTTTACTATCCATTCTTCATTAGTACAAATTCTTTTGTGTCTTTTTAAATTTAAAACACTTAAGGAGGTTTTTTTTTCTTTTTTGTTCTATGTTTGCATTTGCAGTTATCTTAAGTTTTCAACAAAACAACAATGAACAGCAATGAGAGTAGTGAGGTAAAAGAGATTCAAATATGACATAGAGGCCATAGAGGTACTACTAGGGCTTGTTTTGAGAGAAAGAGTTGTAGGGATTGTGGGTTCAAATAATCCATTTGATTGCCGTTCGACTCCTCAAAATTCAGGTGAAGGGCCCATTTAATCCTAAAAAATCCACCTTTCCCATTTTGCAACAGCCATAGACAAATACAAAAAAAAAAAACTCATAGGGTCTAGAGTATGGTTATGTCAATTGAACAACAAGCAATATAAAGATAACTATACAAGGGTTTACTCTCATCTTTTGTGCATAAGTGGACAAGGGGTAAAAGGTTGTGCAAAAATAACCTTAGCTAAGAAGACCAAGGTGACTATAATGTACATGGAGGGTGAGGCAAGAAATAAGGGAATGTCAATAGAGACTACACAACCTAGTATGCAATTGCCTACCCAAACCATGAATGTTGAGAGTCAAAGGGGAGAGGGTTCTACCAAGGGAAAGAGAAAGGCAACTAGTGTTGTAGGGATGTTCAATATGCAATAACTAGAGGTAGTTGAGCCTTCTATTGCCTATGTCCATGCTATATACCATTTCAAATGTTCAAAGATGTAATTGATCTTGGTCCCTTTTTTATCCCTTTTGGAGACCATAAACTAAACACTAGCCTCTATGATAAAGAGTATTCAAAGGTGAATACAAAGGTGAAGGAGATGAGGCAAACTTGGAAAAGGGCGTCCTGCTCTATCGTCAAAAATGGATGGATCGACCAATATTAGACATCAGCCACTCATCAATATTAGACATCGCCCACTCACCAATATCATTGTCACATGTCTAGTTGGCTCTTATTTTCTTAGAGGTATTGATTATTCATGGAAGAGGAAGGATGTGAACTTCCGATATCAAATTTTGAAAGATGCCATAAAGAAGGTTGGGCCCTCATATGTTGTACAAATGGTGACCGATAAAACCTGTGTATGTAAGTTAGCTAGCTTGATGGTGGAGGGTGCTTACAAGCACATTTTTGGACCCCATGTTGTGTTTGTGCATTGAACAATACATTGAAAGACATTGGGAAGATAGATTGGGTGAAGGCAATGGTGGCAAAAGCTAGAGACATACAGATGTTCATTTACAACCATCACACCTCACTTGCTCTATTCAAGACTTTTTCGAGGAAGGAATTCCTCAAGCCCGTGGATACTAGATATGCCAACTACTTTATTTTGTTAGAGAGGATGCTTGAGGTGCAAGAGCCTCTACAATTAATGATGGTTAATCAAGAGGGATAGATTGTGCGAGGCAAACACAATTGAAAGGAAAAGAATTAAAACAAAAGATCCTTGACGATGATTGGTGGTCCACAATGAGGTAAAAATTGTTGATTTTATTAATTTATTAATGTTTCTAACTTGTAAATTATTTTAATCTTTCATTCTTTGTAATAGCATTCACTCTTTGAGTCTTTGTCATTTGAGTCTTAAATTCTTAATCTTTTCTATAAAAAATTGTAACTTGTTTGTAGATATGTTTGCTCCATCATCTCACCTATTGTGCGGGTCATAAGATATGTTGATATGGACTCTCCTAGTCTTGGAGAGATTTATGAGACATTTGACAACATGCTTGGGCAGATGAAGTCATTCATAGCAGGGACCCTAATTTGGGTTTTTGTAAGAAGCATTTCAGGCCCATTGTGACGCAATAGTGGAACACAATGAACACCCCACTTCATATGGCAACCTATGCTCTAAATCCCAAATGATATGCAGCACGGCTTGGGAGAAATCCTACATCCGATGATGAAGAGGTGAAAGAAGGGCTCATAAAGCCCTTTGAAAGATGTAAACTAACGAGGAATCTACTTTAATTCAAGCACAATAGCTAGCCATTCTCAATCTTCGTGGACCAAAATTTAACAAACTAGAGGCAAGGACTGATAAAGCTACATTAGCTCAAACCGACCCCATTCGATGGAGGGCATGGCATGGTGAGGATGTACCAAACTTGAGGATTGTTGCCACTCACCTCCTTTCGCAAGTTGTTAGTTCCTCCTCTCTGCAGAGAGGAATTGGTCAACATACAACATCATCTAGTCAATTACGAGGAATAGGCTTACCTCTCAACAAGTGGAGAAGTTAGTGGTCGTGCATAATGCCTTGTGTCTTCAAGATCAATAGACATCTAAGTATCATCAAAATCCAGCCACATGTTCGGATGTTGATCCCGAAGATGTCACACAAGTTGATGAGTAGTAATTGGTTGGAGTTCCATTGATGAGGCAGTCCCTCACAATTTCATAGCTCAGAATCATACTGCGCTTTTTATGCAATTTTAGAAAATTTTGATTAGGCGCAGCAGTGAATGTTCCATGTTATTGTCGTTTTGTAGTTGAAGCTTGCAACCCTTGGGCGTTTAGTTGTAATTACTACATATATGATTACATCCAGATTGAATATTATGTGAAATCTCAATTCAGCGCTAAAGTTACATATTAACTTTTAAGATTCTATAATGTATATGATGAAAGGCTTATCAACGTTATCATATAAATATTTGAATGTTCCTATATTTTTAGTTTTCCTTTATTTTTTAAGAGGAGTCCCGTAAAACTTGCATCCAACAAAATCCATCCGCGAAATGCATTCCCCTTCTCCTGCCCTCCCCATCCCGGAGATTTGGTGGAACATAGGTTTATAGTCAATATACACTCAAATATTACCAGTTACTTAGACAAATTGCACCTCATCTGTGTGTTTCAGAAAACCTTTTGAGATAGCAGTTTGAATTGTCCATTGATATTAATAAAATCCACAAGACAATTGCCTACGGTCACCTCAAACTGTACTGTGAATAATAGCTACCTTATAGTAACAGAAACTACCATGTATAGTGTCTGCGATGTTTACCTGTGTGCCTGACCAGGGATTAAAGAGAAAACAAGTTTGATTGTAATGACCAAACAGGTGATGCATATCAAAAGGAATGATCTTATATATCGTGTATAGATACTGAGGGAGAAATGATAATAATATCAATAATTACATGTCTACAGTCCAAATTGTGTGATCCCTTTTGGACAAATCTAGAGCAAGGTCATTTAAGGATATTTGTTAAGAGTCAGAGGGAAAGTAAATTTTCAGCTCTGAAATATGTATGGTAGAGAACATAATTAATTGATTTGGCAGAAGCATCAGCAATGTTCTCCAAAGAAAAACATCGTTTGCATTTACGGTAATTTTGCCCATATAAAGTTGATCCTTTATTAAAGGATATGGTTCTCAATCTTTTACGTAACAAGGATGTAATTGATATTAAACTTGCAATATCAAGCTTCACACATAATTTCTTTGACAAATCATACTTTTACGGTAGATAAAGTGTCTAATTAAACTAGGAGACGATGGAGGCAAACAAGTTAATATCACTCAGCATTTGAGCACACAGAATGACAAAGATGCAGAGAAGTACCAACAAATTTATGGAGACCTTCCACAGCTTCCGGAGAGCAGATGGTGCAAATCATTTAGCGTGAAAACTCATATCAGTACATTGCGACAAAATATTAGATGCCAATAGTGAGGGAGTTCACTCGCCCTAATAAACATCATGTGTTAGCTAAGATGACACCAAATTCCAGATACAATCTTGGGCATCCTTAGCAACCACAACATCACAATTGTATGCTTGCAGAGGAGTGGTGCTCTTAGAAGTCAACATGGGTGTCGGGCTGTTGGTTCATACAGATTTTGTCCTGAAGTATATACCTAGTTAAAAATGCTAGTAGTTTGGATACTTAACCAAGAACAGGGAAAATGTAGATTATTAAGTGGTGAGAAACAAACTGAAAACACAGACCAATATTCGTAGGTGAGTGAGGAGCTACCCACTAAAACAAGACTTGGGAAACAGACTTTGAATTCAAGCAAACTTGGCATTACAAGATACCAGAATTAGCCAATGGCAGAGACTCCAAAATCGAACAGATCTCATCCATGCCCTAAGTCCTCTATAATTTACCACAGCTCAAATATTGATATTGATAGATTTTCATAAACCCTAGGATAAAATAGATACATCCGAAAATATGTACACACAAAAACAAACATATTTTCATGTAGAAATTTAAAAGGTAGCCATATTGAAATTTTTGAAAGAAGACAAATAGGCAGGCTTTTTTGTTTAAAATTTGGGTAACAGAGAGAGAGAGAGAAGGTGGTTCGCATCAAACTCTATACATCAAAAACTACGATATTTAGAGCACAAGACAACAATTAAATTATGGTCAAATAGTAAACATATAATTTAAAATTTAGCATGTTCACTAGAAATCAATCTCTCTTTATGCATATCTATTTTGGAACCAGACTGGATAGTTTCTAGCCTGACAACAATCAAAATGACTGGAGCATTTTAAGAGCAATATTACATGCTCCTATATCCAAAAAAACTCTTTTAGCAGAAATAAAAACAAGCAGGCCAAAATTATGCTAGTTTGCCCATAAAAACAATTTCATGAATTAGTTTTCTTTATCAACCCAGACAGCTGAAGTAGGTTGAATGGGAACTAACAACATTCTACACATGATCAGGAAATTATAAGTGACAAATTGGATTTACTATTTGAATTCATCACAATTCCTAGTTACTCATCTAGAATAGATGTGAACAACCAAATACTTTGACCATTACCAAATCTAACGTACCCACGTGATTCTCTGGAAACACAGAATTCTATGATCTCCATAGAAATGGAGAGGTGAAGGGAATAAAGCACTGAAGAGAATTCATACTGATTTTATGATAGGCCACATACATGAATGGTACTGTCTCAAATTTCTTTATATGTGACAACTGGAAATAATAATGAAATTGTATTCAACAATGTCTCTTTTTTGCCTGTAGGATTGATTCACAATGGAAGTGAAACTATTATGTGTTTATTTACTAGACTGTCAGGAAACGCCCTAGGGCACTCCGTACCAGCCTGGAAACGTACCAGGTACTGGTACGGAGTGCGTACCAGGTACGGGTAAACGGAGGCGACAGGGTGCCCGGCACGGAAACAATGTCTCTTTTTGCCTGTAGGATTGATTCACAATGGAAGTGAAACTATTATGTGTTTATTTACTAGACTGTCAGGAAACGGGCACTCCGTGCCAGCGGCCCGGGTACTGGAACGGACCGTACCCGGGCCGTACCCGTCGCCTGCGACAGGTACACGAAAACCGTCCGGGCCGTACCTGCCGCCCTTTTTTTGACGCGTTTTTTGACGCGATTTGCATAAAAACTCATAAAAAAAGCATTTTTTTTTAATTTTTTCACTTTCTAAATCTACCCTAACCCTAACCGACCCCCCCAAACACTTATAAAAACAGCCAACCCCTCTATTTTATTCTCACACTCAATATTTCATTATATTTGATATTTTGCTTGAGAGAGAGAAAGAGAGGTTGAAGGAGTAAGGAAGAGCTTGGAGGAGAGAAGAAGAGCTTGGAGGAGAGAGTGATTGAACTTGAAGGAGGAAGAGAGAAGGAGAAGCAAGTTTACAAACATCAAGGAGGATTTTTCCAGGTATTTTACATGCATTCAGGCATTTTTTTTTTAAATTTTTTGAGCATTGTTTTGTATATGATTTATGAATATGGTCAATATCATGAATGATGTGTTTCAAACACATCATTCATGATTATTGATCATGATCTAAATTTATTTTTAATATTTAATAATTTATTTATTTTACAGTTATTAAAATATAATATATTATTAATTTTTCCGTATTTTAAGTTTGATAGTGAAGTTTTATTTAATTAAACGTCTACCCTCTGTATGCTCTCACCTCGCACCATTTATGGCGAACTTGGTGATCAAAATCGAGATTGACGTGTAGGACTAACTCGCTTAATTTTTTTAATTAGTTATGTGTTCGTTTTTTTGAAATTTTAAAGTTTAAAATTGAATTTGTTAAAAATTTAAACGTCTACCCTCTGTGTATGCTCTCACCTCGCACCATTCGTGGCGAACTTGGTGATCAGAATCAGAGAATGACGTGTATGGGTCAACAAATTATTTTAATATTTATTATTTAGCAATGTTTTAAAAAATCTCTTATTGTAGGTTATTGAATTAATCCTACAATCATGGCATCCAGTTCAGCTTCAGTGGGGCAAGAGGGGGAAAATGTTTCGGGTGGTATTGCAGTGAAAATGGATCCGAATTATCCTTTATGGAGACATGTGGAAGTGACAGAGTTAGTTGCCGGTGGTGGTGTCCGTGTTTGGACGTGTCCCCATTGTGCCGCCTCATTTAAATCCTCATATACCCGTTTGAGAGCTCATTTGACTGGGGTATCGGGGACGGGTATTAGACCATGTAAGAAGGTGGAAAAGAAAACCATAGCCATGTACCTAAAAGAGCAAGAGGATGCAAACATTGAAGCAGCAAGAGCTCGCTCTAGAACTGTTTCTTTACAGCAAAGGTCCATAGGAAAACCACCAACATCAACACCATCATTTCATCCTTTCATTGAGGCTCGTGCTGAAACTATTCCAGTTGATGACCCTTTTGATGCAGATACCTCAGGGCCATCAAACAAGAGAACAAAAGGCCCATTAGAAAAAGCATTTAACAACGAGAAGAGGGATATTGCAGATGAATTGGTGTCTCGGTGTATATTTGCATGTGGACTGCCATTCAATATCTTGAGATCACCTTATTGGCAGCAGATGGTGAAAGGCATTAATGAGGCACCACAGGGGTATACAAGCCCCACCTATAATAAGGTTCGCACTTCTCTTTTGACAAAAGAAGTGCAACACATTCAGACATCTCTACAGCCAATTAGAGATTCTTGACTACTTCAGAGTCTCTATTATATCAGATGGATGGAAAGATGCAGAAATAGACCTCTCATCAACATTATTGCAGTATGCCCTAAAGGGCCAATGTTTCTGAAGGTTATTGATTGTGAGGGGGAAGTAAAAGATGCCCAATTCATCAAAATATTCTTATTGAGGCTATTGAGTCAGTGGGTCCGCAGAGGGTTGTCCAAGTCATCACGGACAACGCCAAAAATTGCAAGGCAACGGATTGATAGTTGAGGGTAGGTATGAGCACATATTTTGGACACCATGTGCAATACACTCCCTGAATCTAATGATGCAAAAGATTGGAAAAATTGCATGGATTGAGCAAGTATACACGGAGGCAAACGAGATTCAGATGTTTGTCACCAACCATCACATGTCTCAAGCCATATTCAGAAGATTTTCAAAGTTGGAGCTGTTGAAGGTAAATGAACAATTCATTTTAAATTTAATATTTGATTTTAAACTTTTAAATCAATTTCAAATCAGTGTTATTCTTGAATTGTTTCCATTCTTTTTAATAGGTTGCAGAGACTAGGTTTGCCTCTCACACACTCGCCTCGAGACGACTTGTGAAGGTGAGACGTGCTTTGGGCATAATGGTGATTGATAATGTTTGGACCGTCCTGAGGCAAGCAAACACGTAAAGAGCTCAAAAATAAAAGCATGGATCCTCGATGAGCATTGGTGGGGAAGAGTTGAATATTTGTTGAGTTTCACAGAGCCTATTTTGAGTATGATACGATTTGTTGACAAAGATAATGCTTGCATTGAGATATATATGATGGCATTGACTCCATGCTTGAAAAAATCCATGATATCATACAAAGCAAAGAGCAGGATCCCGAGGAAAATTTTTATAATGAAGTTAAAAATGTGATTGTGAAAAGGTGGAACAAAATGACCACCCCATCAGCATCTCCTTGCTTATGCTTTAAATCCCAAATATTACAAAAGAGTGAAATAGTTGGGAGAGCCGTGAGACAACCACCATATGATGACCACGAGGTTGCAAATGGGACGAGGGCAGCATTCAGGAGGTTGTTTCCAGATCCAACTACATCACTTGCAGTCCGCCAGGAGATGTCAATGTTTGTAAATGGACAAGGTAGCATGGGAGAGGTAGAGGCTATTTGTGACAAACCCACCACGGATCCAATCACGTGGTGGACTTGTCATGGCCATGATGCCAAGTTCTTACGACCAGTTGCAATCAAATTGCTCTCACAGGTATCCGTATAAAGTTTGTAACTTGTTATTTGATATTTTATTATTTTAATTACCAATTATGAATTAAAATTCAAAATGATATCATTCTTTTTTTAATTAATAATTTAATATTTATAATATTAAAACTTTGCTTTTTGTGACAGGTGGCTAGTAATTCTTCTGCAGAGCGCAACTGGAGTACTTATGGCTTCATCCACTCAGCCAAACGCAAAGATGTTGTCATCGAAGAAGGTCAAGATCTAGTATACGTTCATTCCAACTTCGCGCTCTTAACCCACAAGACGCAAGAGTATACTAGTGGTCCTAACAAGCTTTGGGACCTCCAACCCGAAAACACAGACTTTGAAGCTTCACTTCGCATTGATGAGGAACTTCCAGGGAGCCCTTCACAAGTGTTCGAAAGTGGAGCTAGTGGGAGTGGAGCTGCAAGTGGCATCCATGAAGATGATTTTGACGATGATCTAGATGATATGCTCTAGAAGTTGAGAACTTGAATGTACTATTATGTTTTGATTCTTTGAACATTATGTCATTCTGAATCAATTATCAATACAAACTCAAGTCTCAATTCTCAAAGTATTGGAAATTTCAATTTTGTTTTCATGTTCTATGAATGATTTTAAGTTGTATAACTCTATGACTCACGAGTATTAAATTAAAATTTCAATAAGTATGCTGCATGCAATGTATGAGAATTAAATTTCAATAAGTATGCAAATGCTTCTTTAAATTTATAATTTATATGCATATTTATACATTTATATACATGTATATATAAAAATATATATATATATAAAACGTACCCAAAAGCGTACCGTACCCAAGATTTTTAAAAATTTGCCGTATCGGCGTACCGTACCATCCGTACTGCATCGTATCCGGACTGTCTAGTTTATTTATGTGATTGTTTGGGTGTGTGTGTGTGTGTGTGTGTGAGAGAGAGAGAGAGAGAGAGAGAAAGAGAGAGAAAACATGGTTGCCATCAAACTTTACATCAAAAATGGTGAGACTGCACAAGACAAGAATTAAGTTAAGGTCAGATGATAAAAACATAAATTAAAATTTAATAATTCGCTCCAAATCAATCTCTCTTTATGCATATCTAATTTGGGAACCACACTGGAGAGTTTCTAGCCTGCCAACAATCAGAATGACTGGAGCATTTGAAGGGCAACCTTACATGCTTCTGAATCCAAAAATACTCTCTCAACAGAAATGATAACTAGCCGACCAAAATTATGCTAGTTTGCCCACTACAAACAATGTTATGAATTAGTTTACTTTATCAACCCAGACAGCTGAAGCTGGTTGTATGGCAATTAAAGCCTTACTAAAACTATGCTAGTTTGCCCACTACAAACAATTTTATGAATTAGTTTTCTTTATCAACCCCAACAGATGAAGCTGGTTGAATGGCACTTAGATCCTTTCTACATGTGATCAGGCCATTATAAGTGACAATTGAATTGATTATTTAAATTCATCGCAATGTTGTGTTATTCTTAGCAAATCATATAGAATAGATATGAACAACAAAATACTATCGCTTTAACATACCCGTGTGATTCATTAAAGAATCCCAAAGGCGTGATGCTCTAGAAACAGATAAAGTTCTATGATCTCCAGAACCTGATCTGTCCTTAATATCTTCATCAAATTTAGCTTTGGAATTCTTCAAATCCTGAACCTTTTCTAGCTCTTGCTGCAGGTATGCCTGAAAACAATGACATCTTGTTACTAACATTTACAAACCCTACGTGCTAACAGAATGTGATATAAAGCACCAAAAATAATTATTCATTACTACCTCCTCAGCGCAGAGCCCACGAAATTCAGCTGTCATGTCGTGAGCCAAGCTCGACCATAACACCTGTCTACGCACAGCTGTGGCTGCACCCTCTAAAACCGCCTCCTTTCAAGAGCTATCCTAGCCTGAAAAGGAAATATCATGTAAAGGCCCAAAATAAATCTGTATGTTTTAAATGAGATATTAACTGCACTGCCCCACACATAACTTGGACCAGAACAGCACTGTTTGGATATTTTAAATATAAATATTAGGACCAAAGAGTTAGACAACCCAGTCATTTGGAAAAACAAAATTAAAATATATATATATATATATATATCAACCCAAAAACTAGGATTTTTAAATTTGCAAAACTGTATCCAATATTTCAAAAATGAGAAGCAATGGGGATTCATCTTGGATTTCCCAATGTCTCTTAGTTACCAGATATAGAGCACAGGTATAAAGATTTTGAATTAAGTCGAGGACAGATTTAATATTCTTTTGATTTTTTAAACACATAAATTAATAGAAATAGGCATGGAACTGTCAGTTAATGTCAACTGACTGCAGGTCCACAGTTTTTCTATTAGTTTTTTTCAACGCAAAAATTACTAAAAATAGGCATGGAAATGTCAGTTAATGTTGATTGACTATAGGTCCACAGATTTTCTATTAGTTTAGAAAAAGTGTTATTCATTTGACCAAGATAAGAATCCACATGTTCTGTGTAGAATTGTGTATCAACCTAATTTTATGACGGTGATTAGATACAAAATACATTGAAAAACAAGGATATGAAGTCATAGCGAAACACAGCCTGTTTTGTGCACACTTCTTTAACATTCATCGTAGGAATATCAAGTTGATTACAGGCTTATACTATACCTACACAAGAATATTATAACACTAATTAAAACCTCCTTGAAATCATAATGTAGGAAAACACAAATCAATATTACCTTCAGCAAGCACAACAGCTGTCAGTAGGACTATATAGGTACATTTGCACGTTAACAAATATAAATGACACTTACAAAAATGTAATTGAACAGGAGAAAGCCGAATTTCAAAATATTATGACAAAAGGCACTAACCTCACTTGTGCAAAGATTTTATAGACTTCTAATTTGAACCTGTGTAAATGTACACATCATCAATTGCAGTGCACATAACAATTTCTGCAGTACCCAGGAGAAAACTCAGCACTATAAAGAAAACATCTCAAAGGACCTTTGAGATGTATCCACAATTGAAAGTTCACGTGCAAGAGTCATTGCTATTATCAAGAAAAATGAACAAAGTACTTCATTACACATGCTGAGTACCATATCTAAGGAAGCACTTTTTGACAAAAAACCATAAAATATACACAACAAAACCAGAATTCCCCATCCGTTCACACAGTCACAATAAAGAGACCAATGAGACTCAACGAGCCAATGCAAAAAGGCACAAATGCATAAGGGCACAAATCCCAAGTAAGCAAACAACAATCGCCTCAATGATGAATCGGGTCAGTAAGTATCTTTAACTGCAACATAGCACAAATTCACTCCTTCCTCCTAGCGTAGTATCATTGCCACAATATCTGGAAATGCCTGTGATGAATCCCTGAGGTAGCCTCCTATGTATAATCAATAAAGAAGTTTAACACATACAAAAGGATAGGCAGCTACCAAGTTATAATATCGGTCACTTGTAGATTTGAGGTATTTATATGTACGTGGGTCTTGCATCATAAAAGCATGCCACTACTCGTGTTAGGGATGACTTCAGCATGATTGACAATATAGTCTGGACTAGTCAATTCAGTGTATAAGGTTGTAGTGCTATACTTGCAAAGACAGTGAGTTAGTGAGCAAAGATCTTAGGATTTAGACTTTGTTGTGCATCTTGCCTGTGAGATAGTTCTGTGTTGCCATGTATTGCTTTCTATGATTAGATCAAGGTTATAGAGTTCAAAGTTAAATACATTGTGCTCATGTGTTGCATTTTATGCATGGCATTCCACTGAGTGTTTTGTGGGCTGCGTGGCGACGGAACTCTAACCGCGATTGCATCATAATGAATCTTGCTGGTTATGTTCGGGTGTTGACAACCATAAGTTATTTGACTTATACATACAAGGATATAAATTGGGGAAAGATCAGTTGTAGCAGGTCCCCTCTATAATGTGAGAATTGTATAAAGACTTATCTTTTATGAATACAAATTGCTATTGTTTGGATGCTTTTCTTTTTCGTGGTATATTTATGGAATTACTCTCTCACCCATGTTGTTATTGATATTCTAACTACTCACTAGACGTTTATCAGTCTACATTTTGGCGCCGTTGTTGAGGACAATGTTTGGTCAAGTTAAAGTTGGATCAAAGAGAAGACTAATGAGGCACCCTATTATCTTATAGGATCTATATGCCAAAAGAACGTGAAACATAATGACAAAAGATATTACAATGGCACAAAGAGTTCACGAAGAAGACCAACATGTACGAGCAATAATTTATGTTATCGACTCCGACCAAAGGCGGGAGAGAGACATACAATCAAGGAAAGGACCTAGAAGTTAAATGGTACTTAATTGATGGAGCAACCAGAGAGATTACAAAGGTTGTGACAAGCAACGAATTCTAAAAAACCATGAAGAGTTGTACGAAACATAAAAACAAAGCATGAAGTCAAGTCTGAAGTGTTCAACCTGGAACTAGTGGATCCTATGCCACTTAAAATAAGGACTAGTAAAAATTGTCATGGCCCCTTTCGGAGGAAGGAACTCTAGGCCTTACCATTAAGGTTGGGTCAAATGGTGCTTTATGAGAATAATGTGAAAAAGTATCGACCTTTTCGACGGATTGGGTCGAGAGGGTGTTCCCGCAAAATCACGTGAAAAGTTTAGGATAGTCAAAATGACAAGTTGGAGAGATCCACATCAACAAGGGATCCAACAAACATGCAAGATAGTGCACACATTTCGGTCAAAGGAAGGGTCGAGTGTAGGGACGTGTTGGATAGTAATTAGCAGAGGAATGTCCAACACAAGCCTTCTTACAGAGGACATTTGTATTTGAAAACCATGCCAAAGTAACCCGTAACTGAGTCATGGTTACACCATCAAATCCATCTTCAAACAAAACAAAAGTTGCCAAAGTATACAGTGATGGATCAAAGGATTCCACACAACACCGCAAAGCATGCATCACCATATCGATTTACTTGATGGGAATATGAATAAATGTATGTGGTTAAGATGTTTCCCAACCACCCTTTGAGGAATGGCTATAGACTAATATGAAGACGTATCAAGCTCGTAATTAGAAATATGGAAAATACTCGGAAAATTCTTTGAAAAATAATTCAAACTCCCAAGGATGAAAAAGAGATTATCTCTAAAATCTATAATGCCTTGGGTAAACACAAGAATGCTCATGCTGAAAAATAAAAGACTCGAGAGAACTATTGGGAAAACTTGAAAAAAACTTGTTGATGACTTAAAGAAGCAATTTATCATTGTAGGGTTGGTGCCCACTTTGCGTAGGACAACAAAGGTGGTTCCACCCACATCATCGAAGATGCATACAACCGAGCCATGGACATTGAAAGCTTGAAAAAGGCATGCTCGCACTTGGAAGGATGCAAAGAAGATGAACAGAACTTTGGCAATGAAAGTGAACGTGGATTAGTGTGAGCTTTGAGAAATGACATGCTCACATGATAAAAGAAGTAAATGGAGATGTTATGAAGGAAGGCAAGGATCTTTTGTGTAAGATATCCAAGTAATGAGACATTCAATCAAGGAGTGCACATACAAAATAAGAGTAGCCAAGTACTCTTCACATAAGAAGAGCCGTCGACACCACCCACCATGCAACGAGAGGAACTAACAACGCACGTAATAATAGTGGTGGCAATAATTGGAATCGTAGGACTCCAAAGGAACACCAATTGTACAATGTTATAAGTGCAATGAGTGGAGCCATTTTGCAAGAGATTGCCCTAGCCAAAATGAAAATGGACTTCCTTGTAGATGGTGTGGGTTGTGACTATAGAATGGCAATTGTCCAAAGCAAGCCAACTTCTATATGATTGATGTAGCCAAGGAAAGGAAGTTATGGTAATTACAAGAGAAGATAGCCAATTATCAGTAACCCGTGTACAGAGAAGGAAACGCTCATAAAACACAAATTGAGAGGGTCATGGTCGAACAACGATGTCGCTTAAATGAACTTACAAGCAAAGCGATGAGAAGACTGGAGTCTCGACAAAGCTATTGCACATGTCTTGCAAAACCACTATACCTATAAAGATAATTGACTTATTGAAAAGCATTCCAAAACTAGAAAGTTCTCTCATTGCTACCATACAAAATGTTATTCCAAACATGAAACATACAATGGCACACCTAACACTAGGGGATGGGGAGAGAAAAAGCAAAGTAATGAACACGTAGATGAGCCTCCTTGTCAGGTGACCAAGTAATTGATCATGTGCTCCTAACGGTGAACTAAGTTTGACATTTTGTATTTTTAAGTATAAAAATTCTAGCCAACAATTTGGAAAACACTATCATTGATGATGGTTCTCGCATGAAAGTTCCTCCTTTAGAGACTTGGAAGAGTCTTGGGAAGCCAACCTTGTGGCCTCTAAAATTCCTACTAGTAGGAGAAGATCAACATGGCATTAAGGTATTGGGTGTAATAGTTGGATAAAAGGTCATTATTGGAACCCAACCCTTTTTGTTGAATTTTGTGGTCATCTCATTGCAAAAAGGCATATAACACACTATCGATTGAGGATGGTTGATAGTCGCAAAAGTTGATCATAACTAGAAAACGAATTTGATCTCTATTGAACAAAGAACATAAGTGTGTTATACATTTGAAGAATCAGGAAATTGGTGAGGAATCAGATTTGGAGAATCTGAACACTATTGGGTTGGTGGGAAAAAGGTCCAATGGAGTCGAATAATGAAGGGGTCTAGGAGTTACAATCATGCTCGACAATGATAAAAACTCCCTCAACGGTTAGTTCTAACAGCAGATGAAACACTACGAAGTGTTCCAACCTGATTGCAATATTGTTGAGATTACAAAGATTGATGAAGGATAAGGCTTGGGAAGAGATGCCTAGAAGAATATGTCAGTAGTGCCAAGTCTTCTAAAACATCACAGTCGGCTTTACCCACTAGAGTTAAACAAATACAATGTCAAAGATGCAATGTTGGATGGAAAGTTGGCCCGTCAATTGGAATACAAGGAAAAAAATAGGAGGTACAAATTGTTGAAGTTCAGCCTAGTTTTTGAGCTACAGTCTGATTTGACAAATATTCTCAAATAGGATGAATGTTTGGGGATGGCACAACACACAACAAACGCCATGCAAAAACGAAAGAAGTTTTGGCACAATAAACTCTTTCCATGAATGACCTTTAAAGACGAAGCTTTGGTGCTAAGATGTAACGAACAACGCAAAATTAAGCCAAATAAGTTAAAAGTGTTATGGCTCAAACCATTTAAAATTGTAGAAAATTTTGATAATGGAGTGGTCAAATTGGAATGTTTAAATGGGAAGCTAGTTAAAGACATGGTCAACTTCTCAAAACTAAAGCTTTATCAAGCAAGGACTAAAAGAATCCAGATGATAGATATGGAAGCTTTGTCACATAAATGATTAAATAAACGATGTAGAGAGGGACCCACATATATAGATTACCAAGTAAATTACCATGAAATGCAAGAGCAAACATCAAAAGGATCGAAAGTAAAAGACAATTAGAATTATAACGTTGTATAACCTCGCAAAAGGAAGTTGTTCAAACAAACCCCATCGACCTCCTCCTAGTTGCTAAGTCGATCCTTCCCTCTTGTACAACCTCTTTTAAACCTCCTCTTGTCACTCAGGACGATTCCACCTACCCTTAAGCCCTCCTTTTGCACAACCTCCATGTTGCATCCCTCCATTCGTACAACCTAAATCAAACATGTTTTTGATCTCCCTATTCTCATGTCATTTCATTACCTCATCACCTTATCGTTGGACTTGCCGTACGTCTTCCCATGGTCAACAATCGTATGCTCAAGGTTGGTCGTTCAACCTATAGGCGACTAATGAACCTCTCTTGCTTTGTTACCCCACTACCACCGCCGTACAACCTCTCTGGAAGCCTTCTACAGTTGTACAACCTGCCTAAAACTTCCATGTAGCCATACATTCTTCCTCATTACTTCCAACAATCGCATGATCCATTGTCTGACCAAAATTGATCATCTTTATTCCAAAAATAGTTGGCTTTGCTTGACACAATAGCCTACGTACACCCCATTGCAACATTTTGTTCGTTCTCAAATACAAAAGAAAGTTGAAGAGTATTAAATATTATTAATATGTTAAACATACCCCAACTATATTATAACTCCTTTGTAGCATTAGAAAAGACGAACACACCAATCCCAATGTTTGCTTTCTTCATTCTTTGTGTTTACATCTTCTAATATTGGTGTCATAGCCACTATTCAAGAAAGCCCCCATAACAGGGTATGAACAGCGAGGTGCAAAGTTTAAGGAAGCCCTAATCAAATATGAATCAGACAAAGACGAAGGAACATATCTTTTGTTGTAAAGAAATGAGAAGAAGAAAATGTATGTGGTCAGAAGTCTGTCAAACATCGTGAATGTGATTTAAAAGCCCAAACACATGAGTTCATTGAAGATTGTAAAGAGAGGAAGTCACAATCTGAAGGGTAATGTGCAGAAAAAGATTTGCAAGAGGAAGATGCTCTAAGACACATTAACAAGCGTGCAAACTTGCAATATGTGAGAGCAATCAAGGAAAATTGCAACTCAAAATAGTTTAAAACAATAAAGATAGTTTGATCACAGTGATTTGAGGATATTGTAGACGTCGTGCATGAGGAAGTATCTCGTGCTAGGGCACAACTGAGGCAAAAGAAACGACAGGGAAAGCACTAACCAGGAAGATTTCGTGATTCGAGAAGGACATAGAGGATGTGATGAATGCAAACCATTCCCATGATGCCATCCCTATGACCAAACAAAAAGGAACACGTGTGTAGAATCATGAACACTTGTAGAATCGATTTTCATTTCCAGTTACAAACGTCATGATTTTGCAGGAAGAACAGACATAACAGTAGCATGTTAGGGAACAAAGTTGCAGTCATTAAATTGTGAATTTTCGACATGATTTTCAGCAGCTATAAAGCTTCCATGCTCGATCATCATGAGTTTGACTTTTAACCATCAAAAATGTCATCTTATATTGCATGCTAACAATTCCAACTGTTTGACTTTTAACCATCAAAAAGTCATCTTATATTGTTTGACTTTTCTCCATCTACATTCTTATATTGCATGCTAACAACTCATGTCAACAGCCCAATCAATGATGTCCCCGAGCATTCCTATAATTGGTCGGCCTCATTAGTCGGGTTGATGGGGTTATGATTTCTTTCTATGCCATCTGCCAGAACAATCATGTCAGCTAAAGCAGAGATTATCTTTTAGGTATTTAAACCATATTTATAAGTTTGCCTTTGTCATTTCTCGAGATAAAACACAACAATTTGCTTCATTTTTGCTCGCAATTTCCTCACAAAAGAAGAAGAATAACTAGGGTCTAAGGAGTTTTAACCGAAAGGCAAATTAGTAATAAATGATCTTGAATATTTCAGAATATGAGTTGCGCCAATGGGGTATACCAAATCTTAGGGGGTCCCAACTGTGGTGTACTTAAGAGTTTCTTCCAATCATCTTGATTTTGCACATCTGTCTCTCACGAAGTGCTAAATGCCGGGGAGATTAATGTGGCAACGAGTCGGATTGAGGAAAGTATTCCAACCCCTAATCTCTTTCTTTTGTACTTGGTTGTGTTATCCAAAATTCACCCCCCAGGGTAATTTTGATAACATGCATCGAATATTCAAGTCCCGTGCAAATAGATTGATCCAAGGCCCAAAATCATGTTTTTCCGGGTCCCCTCGGCTTCTTTCTAACTCTCCCGTCTCCAAGAAGAAAACCCAACGAGTTAGGAAAAGTGAAAAAATTGCAAAAAACCCACTTAGGGCGTAAAAAAATGAAGAAATCGGCTAAGTCCTAGTCCAGCGGTGCCTCATGGGACAGTTGGGACATCGGGACGCGTGGGGCGCGAAAAGCCGAACCGCCAAAAAAATGAAGAAAATTGCCTAAGTCTTGTTTCGCGCAGTTTGGGACATCCGGGCCAAAAGTACGTGCGGGACGTGGATCGGCCGGTTTGGCGCAAGTCGGTCCATTTCGGGCGGATCGAGATATTTGTCCCAGGCAGTCCGGGACAGTTGGGACAAAAGTACGCGGAGGACGCGAACCGCCGATTCGGCCGAAACAAGAAACTTTCGTCCAGGACATTTGGGCCAAAAGTACGCGGAGGACGCGAAAAGCCGAAAGAGCCGAGAGCCAATCAAATCTCGCCACGTGTCTTCACCGCAAAGAGGGACAAGGAAGCCCGAATCGGCCGAAGCAGGAGTTTTTCGTTTGGGACAACCGGGCCAAAGGTACGCGAGGGACGTGTGGGACGCGAAAAGCCGAAGAGCCGCCAACGAATCAGAACGTGCCACGTGTCAGAAGGAAAAAGTTGCTAAGTGGTCGGTAAAAGTTTCAAAGGGGAAAATGGAACAGAGGGCCCGAGCCAGGTGACACAGGACACATGTCCTAAGGAGCAGGGGGAGTTCGAGCTTGGGAGAGCTTTGGAAACTTAGCAAAGTTTTGGCCAAAAACTAAAAGGTAAAGGTTTTCCCCGTGCCCCTGTCGACGAACCAAACGATGCCACGTGTCCCAAGTGGCGGGCGCGGGGAAAATGAAAATTTTTCCAAAGTGTAAGAAAAGTCAAAATTTTCAAGGAAAACCCGCAGAAAGGGAAGGAGAGAGAATTGTGTGGCCAATCAGCGCCTGACACGTGTCATCCAAGTGGCAGAGTGCGGAAAAAATTCAAATATTTTCCCGCCAACCGTTTTGGCTGCTTTTTGCCCTAAATCTCCAGATCACCATAACTTTCGATCCAGAGCTCGAATTTTCACGTTCTTTATATCAATGGAAAGATGGTGAAATTCTCTACACGATTCCAGGGTCAATCTTGCATTTTGGTTCGGTTGGAGAGAGAAAATCAAGAAACGCCTCTGGCATGTGGTGATGGCGAAGTGACGCGTTTCAACAACCGGTTTTAATGCAAAATGGGTCGCATTCTTCTTCGCATGGTCGAAATGTCGTGGCATGGGTCCATGACGCCCATGCTTTGTTTTAATGCATCTCGCATTCAATGAGGAATGGCTCCCACGTTTTTCACTCTTTCTCTCTCCGAACTCGACCCATGCATTGTAAAAAGCCGATTTGGCTCATTTAAAAAAAAAAAGTGGTTCATCTTTTCTGCTCTGCCCTCCCTTCTTTTCTTCCCAGGGTTGAAAATGGAGTTCGAACCTCCTCCCCTTCTCTGTAATGGCGTTTTTGCCTTTTACCATTAAAATGATGTTCTGTGCAAACTTCTGAAGCAACAAAAACGTGTTTCGTGATGCATCTGTCCATCCTTGCTCGTTTTTCACTTGTTTTCTTCTTGCCTCTCTTCATTGCAGGTATTTGTGCACGTTTGAATGTTCATTGCAGGGTTAGAGCTGTGTTCATGGAGTTTTGGGACATTTTCTGTGTGAAATTTATCCTTGGGTTCGTGATGCATCTGTCCATCCTTCCCATCGCTCACCTCTCCTTGTTCCATGGCAGTTTTGATAGATGTTCAACATTTTCCTTCTCTGGTGTATCACCGTTTTAGTGTAGGCTCTGTTTTTTCCCTTTTCTCTCTCTCCCTGTCTCCTTGGTGGTTAGATTAGGATTAGATTAGCTTTCCTACACTGGAATAGCTTGTGGCAAGTAGTTTAGGAAGAGGAACCAGCCTTCTCTGAGATTTTTTTCTCATTTTTACGAGTCCCACACTCAAAGAAAGGATTCAATATTGTGCAATCACACTGGATGCTAGAGTGATCAACCTAGAAATCTGATCAACATCCAGGGTGCTGTGATTTTGCACCAACAGGTTGATTTGTGAATGTTGTATGTTTTATATATTTAATAAAACAGTTAATACATGTTTGTTGTCATTTACTTTATTGTTATCTTTATATGATTGTTTTCACGACCCTTGCCTTTACCACGGTCCCCGACCTAATTACCTTTGCTCTTGTTTTATCACATAATGACAACCCAGATCTAGTGAGGTCGTCCACCCTCTTTCTCTAAATAGAGATTGTATGAGTAGGTTCCCTTTTTAGACACATTCCAACCTGTTGTGTACAAGTCCCTTGCCTACAGCCCCAAACCACTTAGTGGACTGACATTCTTATATGTTGGATCACATTTGGTCTTCTACCTTGTATCTATTTCGAGGTTAGTAGTATGTTGAGACCCATTTTAGGCCCAAATTCCCAATACATAAGAGTATTCTTGACTCCTTTTCCCATGGAATTTATGAAGATAGAACTTTCCATAAAGAGCATTTCCATACAAAGTGAACATATAAAGATCGTTTCAGACTGCTGAAAAGTGATGAGAGCACATTGTTATGGTGATTGTGATATTGAAGCTAAAAAGCACGAAAATTTTAACCTTAAGAAACATTCAATACCAGCTTAAGCATTGAGTAGAAACAAAAAAACCCGCGGTGTTGTATGTGTAGTTAGCCACCTTGCCATCAGTAATTTGTTGGATTGCTAAACTTATTTATACAAGTGAGATGTAAATACCTTTAGATGTTTGTCTCATGATAGAGACTTACCTTGATTTTCATAGAATCTAGGTGTTTTAACATCACAACATCAAAGAAAAAAATTATCAATAAAGCTAATATAGCAATTACTTCAATCATACTCCACCCTATAACACTACCATAATGCTTGACATGTCAAAAAAACTCAAAACCAAATTGCCACAAAAGATGGGAATATTAATTGTGTAACATCAATTTACACAATCTTAAAACTAAGTTTAGATCTCAAATAATTTTGCTTAGGAAACTAGCACATTGTTGGAAGCTTTTGTTTTCACAAGTAGAATGTAATAACATGATACTTTCTAATTTTGTCACGTTAATTTTAAGCAGAAGTCTAAACAACATTCAAGATCCTATAATCCAACAATTTCGAACATCAATATTTAAACAATTGCATGCATAATTCTACAAATGTCAATAACCAACATGTCATAGAAATCAAATAATTTACTAAATGCTACCTTTGTCACTGCAAGCAATGTTGATGCATGTGAACTTTGATTAACCACTTCATCAAAGATGCTGGCAAAGGGTTGGCCGCAACATCAGCAATAAAAGCCCTCTTATGAACCTCTCGTAGGGCATATGTAGAAAGTTGCCATAATAGCTCCACAAACCTATCAAAACACAATAACTAAGATCGTTCAACACTCAATTTTAAAACCATGTAATTATGATCAACCAAGTAGGAATAACCAAAGGCTCTCATCAAAATCCACCAAGGACACAAGAAGGAAACTAAAGACAAAATTGGGGATAAAAATGCAATGGAAAATCAACAATTTCATCACATATGCAACCATGTTGCATTAATCTCTGAACTAAACCAAATTATAGACTTCCTAGCTGCAAGAACTTTATCATTTGTGTTTCCATTCCTTGCACTTTGAAATCGGTTACACGTTTTGAACATGTCATTTCTTCTTTCCTAAGAATTCTTCGACAATTTACATGTTTTTCAGTCTGCCAAGTATTTTCTAGTTCCTAGTTGACTAAACCTCTGCTTTGCTAAGACAATGCCAAGTTTGACTCCATTAACAATAAGCATGATTCATAAATCTCTCAAAAATCTACAAATTGATTACACGGAAACACATGCACGCACACACCCACTTTTTACACATCCGTGTGCACACATTTTTACACACGCACACACACACCCACACCCACACACGTGTATACTCAAACTATATAACCCACCCGGTCCCCTTTAGGTAACAAGAAAAGGGGGAATGCCTAGATATAACCCCAAAGCCAAGGAACAATATTTGAATAGGTAAATAGCATTGGGTCGAGGTATTAGTACCCCAATGCTCTAACCATCTATTATTTTTGCATTCATTACAATAGTCATAGTTGTCTTTTGTCTCGAGTGTCTACTGTGTGTGGCGATGATCCTTGAGAATTAGGGTTCGGTTTAGCAATGAAGATTGAGTGCCTATGTGTGTAAAGGTCGGACCCTAAGAATGAGGGTTAGAAGTGTATTGCCTATGTATTGATATTGTAAGGAAGAGATTAAAATATTTTTTGTTATTATAAACAAGATATGTTGTGAAGGAGTTGCCAGCTTGAAGTGGTCTACGATATCCGACACAAGCGAGTTCGAAGCGATTCTTTTAGTTCGGCTTAACATTCTAATACTATTACATTTTGTTATTTTTGTTTTAGCTAGTATTTGCAAGCAAGCTAATAACTAGTTGTATTAGAGCTCTTTCTAGGGCCATGTTTCTGCAATAACATCATATGTTAGTAGTGCCGCAACAATTTATCTTGTATGCTCTCACTCGCCCATCAAGGATCTTGGTGATAAAAATTGGTAACAAAAGTGGCAACGCTTATTAGTTTTTAGCCTCAAATCAGAAATTTTATTCTACAAATTGTTTTATTTTATGTTTTTAGGTTAGAAACCATGCTCCGATAATCTTAAAACTCATTACAAGAAGCTATCATTTTGGGTTAGCGATTATCGGGCTTTTACTGATTACGTGAAGTGAGTCGTTACACCCCGACCATGATGCCACTAGACAATGTTATATACATATTGGAGCTTCCACATACCTTTCGATATATCGAATGACCCCATAGGTTCTTTCAAAACTTCATCATAGAAAGTCATTGGTTCTTTGCAGGTTGTGATGCACCAATAAGCAATTAACCCTATAGAGTTACTCGCACAACACATTGCATACGAGATAGTGGGCCGTGAGAATAGCAATCCTTTGTAGTTGTGCTCTAAAACATTGGGCTGCCACTATTTACAAATGCAATCAATTTATATGCGAGCCACAAACCAAACACACCCCGTAGCAAACCTCTCAACTATGAGCCTCACAATCATAATCCCACCACGGATAGAATTTTTAAACAATTACGTAAGCAATTACAAAGAATAGTGTTAGTAGAGGCCCCTGGATCATGGCATCGGGACTTCTAATTGGTTGTAGTCTACATTAATTCATATTAAGTTCTTTAAGCAATACGCATAGGATGGATTAGGCCTTAAATCACGGTTGTGCAATAGCTACAAGGACATAGTTTAAGGAAATATGAGATAATGTACGGAAAATGTATAAAGATAATATAAATATTTAATACTTGAATCGAACACATACATGCTTAAGAATGGAAGGAATTAAGATAGATTTCTATTAGGATCCAAGATCAACCTTTTGCGATAGCATTTACATAGTTTTATAAATTATGAGGCAAATGCTAAGTTACCAGTCCCTTCCTCTTCTTCTACAAAAGAGGTTATTCGCACCCGTATTTATCTAAGAAAGATTTATATCTTCTACTATTTGTCTTATCTAAATTATACATTACAACGGGATTGCGCAAACATACAAAAAAGATATCCATGTCGAATTTCTAATCCTTTTACACTAAAACACTTTCTCAAACTAAATAGTTGTCTCGTTCTAAGACAAAGCTGCTTTGATGATCTAGAAAGTCGCTTGTGCTTTTCTACCGAATTGTGTCGAATATTAATTTCATTGTGTCGTGTGATACTCTACTTGCAATCGGCACAGAGGATGGTGTTTCTCGGTTTTTAGCATCTACACACTACTTAATCGCCCTTTCATATTTTCAATTAAGTAGATTTTGAAACAAATTACCCTTTCGGTCGTCAATCATGAAATTCCTCATAGACCGCCCTTGCGGGTTTTCAATCTATGCGGGTCTCGCTTAAAAATATCGATTAAAATTGCGCACTTTCAACAAAATTTATATTACCTGCCACAAAATTGTGTTGATCATTTTCTTTATGACTACTTTGCTCAAGTTGCTTATAGATAGTTTTAGCTGAGTGCATAGAGTGAAAGGCGATCTTGTAATTATGGGAGTTGTTAAGAGTCTACGCAAGAGGATATGCCGTAAGATATATTGTTTTCGTTGTGGGGAGAAATGTTTCCAATTCCCCCTTGTATGTGTTCCAATCTGCCATTACCTCATTCACTCTGCCAAAGTATTCTTCATTGTTTTCGTTTTGGGGAGAAATGTTTCCAAGTCCCCCTCAGTATTGATCTAATGTGTCATGTTTCGTTCACTCTACCAAAGTATAGTTGCATCTATGCTAATGCTTGCAAGACTTCATACAAAGTAATTTCTTTTACATTGTTTGCAACTTTACCATGGAGAGATGGCATTTTGAATGTCTTGTTGCAGCGTTTCCAAATCAATCCCACATTCTTTTGCTTGAACCCCAACGGTTGTATTGTGAGGTGTATTGCGCTCCCATTCTCACATTTTGTCACCCACATTATCTCGAGCTGCGAGGATATATGCAACGGTTTATCCAATTCTTGAAGATTAGATTTAGTTAACGTTTTACATTGCATTATGTTGCCCGTATCTATATTTGTTTAAGCCTCAACCATTGCGTTCTACAGTTGAGTATTCCAATCGAACAGTTCAAAAGTGATCGATTTGTTTGCGCCTTGGCCTGTTGCAAAGCATCTTGTTGTATTCCTTCAAAGAGAGCTCTACATCCTTGACCTCATTCTTGTTTTGGACAACTTCCACCTTCATATTCTTTACAACATCATTTTCCTTCCAATTTTACACCAGCTTGCCTACGAGCGTGGTTATTTGCATTCACTCACTCATTACTTGTTCACCTATGGTGTCAATGACAAATTGTGGAAAATTCTCTTGTATTTACGCTTTGCGATTGCGCAGATTCATTTCTGATGTTGCTTTCTACTATGTCAATTTAAGTACGGTTGCTCTAATATTGGTGTGCATTGTATGCGCGCCTCAATCTAATTTTGCAACTTCTCCAAGTCTACTTCAACGGTTCCCGCCAATGCTTTGCGACTTGGTAGCTTGCACAATAGTCCGAGCGATCCGGGGTGTTACTGTGCGAACGTGTGATTAGGGAAGGACCAACGTGTATTTTTGTGTTTGCATTATTAAGTGTGATGCCCACCAAAACATTTGTGTCCACTTCCTCGGTTTCTTCCGCAGAGGACTATTCAGCACATGAAGTTCCGAATTTTATGGCACTTACTACAAGTAGTTGCAAATACTTGCTTGTGTTTGTTGTCTTGGTTTTGGTTGCGCTTTTTCTACCTCTCTGTTGTTGGTTGCGGTTAGACTGCGTCGTGAACTTTTTCGCTTTTGCCTCTATTAACGCAATTCCTTCTACAAGGTTGTGTGCATCCTTTACCTTTTGCTTCTTCTCTTGCTTATCTTGTGCCTTTTTCTTCTTTCTACTTATGATCTTCTTGTTCTCTTCTCTTCCTCTTTTCTCTTGCTTTCTTGGCTTCCTTCCTCTCTTTTTTTCTTTCTTCTTCTCTTCTCGCTCTTTTGTTTTCTTCTTCATTCTTCTCTCGTTCTGACTCTTCCTATTGCTTTGCTTTCTCTTTTACCTCTTGCCTTTGTCCTAGAGTCTACTTCTTTTCTTTGCTTCTCTTCTTCTTGCCTCTTCTTTTCTTTCATGGCCTTCGAGCCTTGGCCTACACATTCTATCTTTTGTTGCTCCGCATCTTGCTCCTTGCGCTTCCTTTCTTGCTCCTCCTATTGTGCTTGTGTAGCTTCATTAGTGTCTTCTTCTTGTTACTTGTCTTGTTCTTCCTGTTGATGTCTCGCACTATCAAATTGCGCAAATGTTATACTCTACTCCACTCCGAGAGTGGTTGCGCAGTCAAATTTGTGGCCGATGTAGGTCGCGTAAGCGTTTCCTCGTGTCTCGTGCTCTAGAGTACTCATCTCTTACAAAGATGGAGGAGGAGAAGGTATACTTATTTGTTGTGTGGCAGCTTTTGGAACAGTCAACTTTATTGTTTTGTGCACCTTGGCTTTTTGCCTCCTTTTTCCGTTTTTATCTTTCATGTGCATCTTTTGTACCTACCTTTTGCACGGGGGCTTGTGTTAATTCTTCTTATGACTATGAAGTTATTATGCGTGTGCTAACTCCCCATCTTGGAAATGTTGTTGATTGAGATGGTGATCTGCGTACAAATCTAAACAGGCAAGTGTTTATTCTTCGTTTCCTTGTGGGTGTTACCAAAATTTCCCCCAAATCTTACACTTCAACCCCTTGTAATATTGGTTCAACTTTTGCATCGAATCCTACATCTTTGAGTCCTTGGATTATATCCTTCAAATGTTGATCCTACGTGACATCTTCGCGGCTGCGTTGATCATGAGGTATCGCAACATATATGGCAGATCCACTATTTCTTCAAGTTTGATTCTTGGGTTCATACTTCGTGCTTTTGCACAACTTTCCATGTGAACCATTCTCTTTCTTCGCAAGTACATCTTTGTGCCCATATCTTCAAGTGCTTTTGTGTGCACTTTGTCTTTAAACTTGCATATCCACAAAATCTAGGTTGGCGAACCACACTAGTAATTTGGGATCGGTTTCCACTTGCAATTACCTTTTCGAGCTTGTGCAATAACTTTTTCCTTCCCTTTCGTTTGTCTTCTTGTTTGGAGTATCTCTTCCACTACAAGTTGGACTTCAACCTCTTGTTGCAAAGTTTTTCTGGTTTGTAGTCCTCTGACAGCTTTTGTGGTGGCCTCTCTCAATGTGCAACAACCGCACATTATTGGGAATCAAACTATGTTGTCTACTAAGCTCTGTCTAGGCTATGTCCATGTTGATGAAAGAGTATGGGAGTATCTTCATCTCGCTTTGTGTTGTCCCCTTTTGGTCGCAATACAATCCCATTGTGCAATAAAGTAAGTTTGGCATAGGGGTTGTGTATGCGCAAAATTCCTTTGGTATCCAAGGGTTTGTGTCGAGTGTTTCTCCGATCCACTTAAGCCGTTCTCCCATCTTTTGTGTGTCTTCGTGAGTTGTGTACAACTTTGCTGAAATGAATTGTGCAAACCGCTCATGAGGATAGTATGCATCTTCAACTTCAATAATGCCCTCGGGGGCACACTAGTTTGTAAAGCGGAGAAAAAGCCGAGCAATATTATCAACCATTAATACATGAATACCTTTACCCCGCTTTCTATTTATCTTTTTGCATTGTTGTTGACCTCATTGTGAGAAATTCCAGCCAAATAAACTAAGTGACATCCTCCCACATTTGTGTTATTATATCTAATGTGCCCAGGGATGCTTGTTTACTACCTTGGGTAGTTTGCCAATACCGTTCAAAGAACAATTTCTTTTACAACCCGCATTGCTTGATTTTTGATGGCTCCCAAAGGGATTCCTCTTCCCTTGCACTTTTGGGCATATACAACCGCATTTCACTATTTGACTGGAAAGCCTAGTGTTTATATATGGAAGCATAGATATGCCTTGATTCAACAATCCAGTGACTCAAGCGACTACGGCTGCATTTGGGGATTGATCCAGTTGCGCCATTGAAATAACGACTAGTGATCATTTACATGAGCTCGAGGTGGTCTCCCATGTATGGTAGTCATGTTAGTCGGTCAAGAATTTATTCTTCGCCTGACCGGGTCCTTGACCACTATTTGCCCTTCTGCAACTTCCATTGGATTGCATGCCTTTCTACGCCCCATGCTTGCTCTACTCATGTAACAAATTCAGGATGGGGTGGATCACTCCTCTTTGTCTACCTTAACATTGGGGTCATTTCATCTCTTAGATTGGGTTTTACCACTCTTTGACAAATATCGCAATGTGTTGTGCATCTTGGAACAAAGTTGGCCACGAATTCCACTTTGCAAAATTTTCTTCGTAGTCAATTCTCTTGCAAAATGTACTCCAATTATACCTACATGCACTTCTAACAATATTGGCTCTCATTCGTGTTCTAATGCAACTTTGTGCAATACTTTGTCCTTCCCTAGTTTATACAAGAATCCATTTATGATGGTGTAAGGCAAAGCTTTAGTAATTAGTTGCTTATTTTCCTTTTCTATGTAACGATCCGATAAAATGCCATGTTGAAGGAATTACAATCTCTTTAAGTTGCTCTAGTATTGCAATAACCCAAAATAAGTGCGCATTAGGTGCATCTTTATCCAATTCCTCATGTTCTTCTCCTAGTATTTATGTGGCTTAATTAATCAAGTCTTACATGTTCTTTTCCGCGCTTAACATTTATCTTGAATCTATACTCCTGGAATAACATGAGCCATCTTGATATTCTTCCTCCTAATAATGGCTTGTTCACTAGATATTGCAATGTTTGATGATCCATGAAGAATTCAAATGGGGTTTCAATGAGATATTACCTGAATTTTTAAGTGTGAAAACCATAGAAAGAGCCTCTCGTTTTGGAGTCGTGTAGTTTTTCTCTGCTGGTGAAAATTACCAGCTTGCAAATGGATAGGGTGGTCAATTCCTCCTCCTAGTTGCGCAAGAATTGCTCCAATTGCGCTCCCTAAAGCATCCACATGTACATGAAAAAATTGTCCAATCTGTAAAAACTAGAATGGGAGTATTGATCAGCTTTTGCTTCAATTACATCAATGCATTCGACATTTTGTGGTCCATTCAAATTTGGCACCTTTTAGTAATATTTGGTCCATAGGTTGAACAAAGCTAGCATATCGCCTAATTAATTTCTTGTAGTAACTAAGATGCCCAAGATATACACAGACTTCGATGGATTTGTAAGAGGTTTGAGCCCAATTATCACCAAAAAAAATTGTTTAATCCATGAGAATCCCTTCTTTACAAATGTGGCCAAGTAGTACTCCAAAAGGTGTAAAGAAGAGCATTTCTTCAAATTCAACGCAATGCACAATGATCTACATCGTTCAAACATTAAACGTACCTTAAATATATGCTCTTTGAATAGAGATAAGACCGCCTAGTCATCTAAATATACTTCTAAGAAATAATAGATGAAAGCTATAAATGCAATGACAACAGCTCTAGAGAAAATTGTAGGTGTGCTTTTCAATCCAAAAAACATTACCCGATATGAAAAACTTCCCCATTCGGTTGCGAAATTTATTTTTTCCTGATCTTCTTGCACAATCAAAATTTGGTGGTAACAGCTGAATCCATTTGTAAACAAAATATACCTCTTGTCCAGCTACTATTTCTAAAATTTCATACGTGAATGGCGTTGGAAACAAATCATTGACACATGTGTCACTTAGAGCTCTATAATCACCATAGATTCTAATTTCTCTTGTTTTCTTTGGTTGAGTGACTATTGGGCTCACCCAATCTGATTTCTCTATGGGATAGATTAATCATGTATCCACCATGCAGTCCAGTTTTGCCTTGATTTTTGCCTTCATGTTTGGATTTAATCTATACGGCCTTTTCTTGACAGGCTTTACTCCTTTTAGTTCGATGCACATTTCTCCTAATGATGGGTCCACTCCCTTTATCTCACTGAATTTGGTATAATCCCGCAATAGTTGCGAAATTTCAGACATCTCTTTTTATGTCCAGTAGTCTCCAATAATGGTTAGTTTTATTGTGTCTGATGTGTCGATGTCTTCCACTCTTTTACGCATTGGTTCATCATATATTTTAGCCTTTCCCTTATTCGCAGTATCTTCTATAAGCTTGGACACTTCTACTTCTTCTATATTCAAATTGTGCAAATGCAACTCTTCAAAAGATCAAAACATTCAACTTGTGTTGATTCTCTTCCTTGTTGCGTACTTCTTTCTCAACTGGTGTAGGTTCAATACGTTCAAGTTCAAACATTCCAACTAATTCCGTGTCCTCCTCATCCTCGGGTCTCTTTTCCTTCCCTGTTATCTCCTACTCTATGACACAACTCTTGTATGTTTTACATCTCCCTTTTTACTGTTCCAGTCCCGTTGTTCTTTGCACAATTCCTCTACTTGGTTTCTTTAGGGTCTGAAAACTCACTTCCTTGTGAGTCAATAGTTCCATGACATAAGAATGTTTTGATCTTTTGAAGAGTTGCATCTATTATGGGATTTTTATCTTCAAACGTAAATGTTTGAATGAGGTCTTATTGCACTTGTCCCCGACTGTGTGCTTCTCTCCTCCTCTTCTAATGAAAATGCCAAGCCCTTGGCAATGGCTTCAACGTTTCCGAGAAGATATGCAACCACCAATTAAAATCGATTTCTTGTACTTTCCAAGTTTCAATACATTCCTGAATATGAATTTCTAGACACTGATCTACTCAGTGCCAATCTTTAGTTAATTTGGCAGGTAATGCAAATATTGAACGCTTCATCCTATTGCTTCAATCTAGCCAAGGTCCTTTGATCTATGCACTGCCCACCATGTGGTTGTTATTCCTTTTAGTGCATAGTCCAATGTGTTGATTCTTATGTCTTCCTGAGGTACGTGTTTCTGAAATTCAACCAAAAATGCATCGAGATTAGAAGTCCCAAAAAATTGTGGTCCGTTTTTCTACTTGAACCATCCTCATTAGTCATACCTCATGCTCTCTTCTCATCCAATGGTTCAAACCCACATCCAAATCTCCACCAATTGAGGATTCTAGCTACCATGGGATATGGCTTTCTCCATTTGTCTCGGTATTGTCTTGATAATGTTACGCAAACGCATATAATTGTGATATTTCAAACTTAGGTAGAGACCTAATGGTGCACTACAATTCTTCATCTATAAATGGATTCTTGGTTTGCACAGTAACAGGAATTTCCCATATTCTGAACTCCTTTGCATTCATCTCCCTTCTACAATGTGGAACTGTAGCCTTTTCTTGATGTCCGACCTTAAACCAACTTTCGACATCATGCGCATGCGGAGACATAGGTTCTTTTGGAATAGTGTATGGTTTTTGTTCAGATCTATTCATTGGAATGACAATAATTGAGTCATCGAGGTGCACTTCCATCTGATTTGTTATTGTGTTTATTGTCATGTTGCCATCATATGCCCATTTCTTCCCCATTAACATAGAAATGTGCCTTCCATTGGTCTTCATGTCAATCACCTCAAAGTCCCCTTTTAACCTTAAGTCTCCTCCTATATTTCCACATCCTCAAGCCGGCCAATCGGATCCATCCTCCCGTAATCTGCAAGGCTAAGAGGAACTGGACTATAAGCCAAAACGGGGGCTCCCATAGCTTCCCAAGTACACCTTGGCATCATGTTGATTGTGCTCCCAAAATCAAACACCACATCGTTTATCGTGCATACCCTTCAAGGATTATATTCAGACGAGTATACACATCCCATGGCTTCGTAATCTTTACATACCAAATAGGTTTTTTTGCTTGACTTGCTTCGCTTGATGCACTTTCTAATAAAGTCCCGAGTAAATTGGACATGTTCCAACCTTCAAAACACTTGATATTCCATGTCTAAAGTTGTCATGTGAACCCTCACGCTAGATCTAAATGTGGTGGGACCTATTTGTGCAAATAAGGATTTAGAGGATGAACCCAAATTTGAAAAGCCTAGAAAGCAAGTTTTGTCTTCATAGTATGTATGAGAATTGCGGTGGGGACCCCCTTGGTTATAATTGGAAATGTTTTGAAGGCCTAGATAAGCCCTTGGCATTCTCAGAGTCTTCTAGAAAGTTCCTAGGAAATGATTGAATTTAGGATGAGGAAAGGAAAGGTCAAATGAGGGGACACATACCACACTCTCATTGACCACAATTGTGAGACTTCTATAAAAAGGCAAAATTTCCTTAAGTGGTACGTTATTTTGCCTTTATTTGATGTTGAACTATAGGAACTAAGGAGGTAAAAGCTACAGCAAGTGCAGTACACAAGGTAGGCCTTGAAACATGAGATTTTTGGTATGCCACAATGCATTGTTTTTATTGACTTAATGAATTTCTCTCTTTGTTTCTTTTGTTGGTTTTACCTTTGTTGATGCCTCTTCGGGCAAGTTACTTTGATGGGTAGATCTTGTTGTGTTAGTAAATGTAAGCAAGGATAGAAAGAAGGGGAAATGGCCTGCACATCAGATGAATGTATCTCCTTCATTATTATTATGATTGGGAGTAGTTACAATAAAGTTAGAACATGTATATGACAATTCATAACTGTAAACTACCAACGAACATGTGTGCCTATAAATATAATCATTATATTCAATACCCATCTTAATGACTGAACCAGAAACAACGACAAAAGCGGACCAAGAGGTTAGGTCATTAGATCAGCAAGCTGCTCCTTAGAAGGATAGAAATGAAGAGAGATATCCCTAGAATCAATTTATTGTCGAATATAGTGATGATAAATCTTAATATGCTTGGTGTGAGCATGATATACAAGATTCTTGACCATCTTCAATACACCTTGATAGTCACGAAACATGGAAAGTGGAGCAGGTGCAATCTAAGGAAGTTGAAGATCAAGGAGAATTCAAGAAAGCCAAATTGCTTCACAACCGACACGATAGATGCCTTGTATTTTGCTTTAATTGAAGAGGTATCCACGGTGGGTTGAAGCTTAATTTGCCATGAAGCAACTCCTAAACCAAAAGAGAAGTCGTATTTAGTGGTAGATATCCGTATCCATTGACCCTCCCCAATCAATGTTTGTATAACCAAATTGTCTAAAATTTGTGACTTTGTGATAGAGAATGCCAAAGTCAAGAGTACCTTTGACATATCGAAGAACTCGTTTTGTTGTTCCCAATGTGTGAGTTTCGGTTTAGACAAAAACCGAGAAAGGTAGCTAATAACAAAACATATGTCTGGTCGGGTGGATGTAAGATATATCAGGCTGCCCACCAACTGTCTATAGAGTGATTCATCTGCCACTTTGGTGAATCATCATGAGTTGATAACTTCAACTTGACCTCCATAGGTGTAGAAGAAGGATTACAATCAGACATCTTAAACTTTTGCAACAGATTTGTAGCATACTTGACTTGAGCTATGAAAATCAAATGATCATGTTGCCAAAATTCTACACCTAGGCAATAGTGTAGGAGGCCTAAATCAGTCATGTCAAAAGCAGCACATAAATCTGATTTTACTTGTTGAATAGCAGTGGCCCCACTACCTATGATGGCAAGATCATCAACATAAACAATAAGTATCACAATGTCATCACCATCGCTTTTGACATAAAGATTCATATTAGAAAGAGTTCTTGTGAATCCAGAATCTTGTAGGTGTTGCTCTATTTTAATATACCAGGCTAATTTAATATACATCAACATCACATCAAACAATTACTTTGTTGGTGGAAATATCAATCAGCCTATAAGCCTTAGACTGATTACTATAACCAGCATAAAAATATGTTATAATTTTAGTGTTTAACTTATTCCTATTTTTATCAAGAACCAAATTATATGCAGTTGAACCAAAAAAACGAAAAATTGATACCTCGGGTTTGGTCTTAGACCAAGCTTCTTCGTGTGTGCGTCCCCGTAAAGCTTTGCAAGGACTATGACTGAATATATATACATATGTGTTTACTGCTTCTCCCAAGCATTTGAAGAGTACACCTCTACCCCCGCATCATGCGCCCAGCCATCTCCATGATAGTTTTGTTTTGCCTCTCAACCACCCCATTTTGTTGTGGGGTATATGGGGTTGTCAATTGATGATGAATTCTTTCTATGCTTATATAATCCTGAACTGCTTAAAAGTGAATTCTCCTCAATTATTAGATCTCAATGTATTGATCTATCGGTCGGCCTACTTTTCCACCAATGCCTTAAATTTCTCAATTGAACCAAAACAGTCAGACTTCTTTTTCAACAAGTAGACCCAATCTTTCCTCTTTTTTTAAGAAAAAAACCAGACTTATATTACTAGAAAAAGTTATTAAAAATACAATGTCACGCCATGGTACCCATACCCCATGATCTATCCTTAGACTTCCAACAACATAAACACAAAGAAAGAGAGCATAGCATCATGTTAACCATCCTATGAATTCAATGAAGGATCTTTTCAATTTGATTCCGCTTCTCTAGAGACCATGTCATAGGCAAAGGGCCAAAGTTGATCAAATTATGATGATCCAAGGCCCAATTTGCCAAAGCATCCGCCACCTTGTTTTGATCTCTAGGAACATGTTGATATGAGATGGTCTGAAATTGTCTAGCAATAACCTGAATATTATCTTGAATCCTGGCAATTAGCCAATTTTTGGATCTATGTTGCTCTTGGTCTGATAGAAGATGGATAATTACCTTAGAGTCATATTCCACAATCTTTCTCGAATAAGCATCCACAAGCAAAAGAGATACCTTGCACCAAGAACAAAGTGGGAGACATTCATGATGGCTCACAAAGATCTGCATGACCAAGATCTAAAGCCCCTTGACATGCCAAGCACCTTCGATTGGCCTCCAGCTTGGAAATGGCTTACTTTTTTCCAGCCAAACACCTTGCACACATATCATGTTTCTTGTGAATAGCAGGGAAACCAAGAACCAAGTTAGCTCTATTATGCTTGGTGACATATTGAAGGTCGAGATCTCCATATCTCTCATGCCACAAAATGTTGGTACAACCCTACACAATTGATGCATGTAAGTAGACACTGGCAAGAACAACCAACTTATACAAGCCTCCTTGCCCAATGCCCAGGGCAACAACTTTGTTTAGTTTTATATCAAACACAATGCATTTCTTGCCAGAAAAGTTTACAAAAATATTGGTGTTTTCATTAGTTGACTTATAGATAAAAGATTTGTATTCATGTTAGGTACATATCTAACACTTGAAATTGACATTATCATTCAATATGATTCAAATATCCCCTATCCCTTCTACTACATGAGATCTTCCATCCCCTAATGAAACTAAATCAGAACTGAAATTTGTGTGAAAATTTACATACCAATCTTTTTGACACGTGAAGTGTCTTGATGCTCTAGAATCACAGAATCAGCACCTTGTAGGGTTGTCATCCAAGCATGATGCCATGAGGGCAGGTAGGCTCTTGTTCAACTACTGCCACATTTGCTTGTCCTTTCCGCTTTATGTTGGCAAGATCAGATTGTCTTTTTCCACAATCCTTCTTCACATTGACCAAGTTTATGACATTAATAACACTTGACTTGAAATTTAGGAGATGATTTTTCAAGTTGTCGTATCCATTTTCTTTTGGATTGAACAACAAAGCACTCTCAGTTTCTCTAGAACTAGACTCAAGTGTTTGAATTTGTATCCATTCCTTTTGTAATACATAAAAACCTTCTCAAAGCGGGACATAGGCGTGGATTTGGGTACAAATGTCCTAGGTGTGTTCTGCTTGGTCCATAAGGAGAAGCGTGATCCCTACCTCAAGGTGGACCCATGGCTACTTATTGATAGTATCCAATGCGCTCAATGGGAATGGAACTTGAGTTGGCGATTCTACAAACTATTTGTAGCTCACTAATTGCCCAAGCCCTTGAGCCCTAATGTTAAATCGTAAAGATTTTTACTATACCAAAGCTATGAACCAAAGTGGATTAATAAAGGAGCACTTCTCAAGGTGGGGCATGGGCATGGGCTTGCATCCCTAATGTCTTGGGAATGTTCCACTTGGTCCACAAGGAGAAGTGTGACCCCTACCTCAAGGTGTCTCCATGGCCACTTGTTGAAAGTGTCCAATGGACACAATGGGAATAGAACTTGGGTTGGTGATTACAAACTACTTGTAACTCACCAATAGCCCAAGCCTTTAAGGCCAAAATGTTGGATGGTAAACGAATGTATTATATTGGAGCTATGAACCGGAGTGGATGAATGGAGCACCTTCTAAAAGTGGGACATATTTCAATTGGTCCACAAGGAGAAGTATGACCCCTACCTCAAGGTGACCTTATGGCCACTCATTGAAAGTGGCCAAAGGGCTCAATGGGAATGGGTCTTGGGTTGGTGATTACAAACTACTTGTAACTCACCAAATGCAGCCCAAGCCCTTGAATCCTAAAATGTTGGATGTTAAACGCTTCTATTATATAGGAGGTATGAACCAGAATGGATTAATGGAGGAGCACCTTCTCAAAGTGGGACATGGGAATGGGCTTCATCGGAATGTCATGGGTGTGTTCCGCTTAATCCACAAGGAGAAGCGCGATCCTTACCTAAAAGTGTCCCCATTGCTACTTATTGAAAGTGTCAAATGAGCTCAATGGGAATGGAACTAGGGTTGGTAATTACAAACTACTTGTAACTCACTAATAGCCCAAGCCCTTGAGCCCAATATTGGATGGTAAATGCTTTTATTATACCGAAACTATGAACCAGAGTGGATTAAAGGAAGAGCGCCTTCTCAAAGTGGGACATAAGAATACTTTTATATTCTTCATTATCCAAGGTGGCTTCCTAAGCCACATAGTGCAAGTACTAAGTAACCAGATTTTGAATCATGTTTGATGTGGTTTGTTGAAATTATTTTTTTATTTATTTTATAGATTGAATCGATGATCTTTGCTGAATTACGGAAACTGACACTATTTGATTTTCTTCAAATTGATTTATTGAGGCTACTTCACCATTTATATTGAAATTTGCAAAGGACTTTACTAGATTTCATTATTTTCCTTGAATATTTTTGGAATGCTTAGCCATTGTCTTTCACTTAATTAACGTTTTGAAAGTTCCTTTTCAATTTTTGGTTGAACTGTTGGTTATCTTGGTGTTGTAATGTGATAATTATTCCTTTGTTACTCTGGTATAACGGATTGAGATGATTTAGTTTGGAAACAAGCTTTAAGGCTAGGGTGGAAACTCGTTTGGCCAAGTTCTTAAGGCCACCCTCCCCATTTTGGCATGTTAGGCTGCCATTTTTTAGTTGTTAAGCGTAGCTAAAAAGCCACTTCTACCCACGCTTTTATATACAATTTGGGAGGTCTAAGAAGCACTTGGTAGGTCTAAGGAGGATTATGGGAGGCCTACGGAGGTTTGCGAGAGGATTTTGTGGCTATTATTGCTTTCTTATGACATTTTGATTTTAGTTGTTAAGCGTAGCCAAAAAGCCACTTCTACCCACACTTTGTTATATATGCAATTTGGGAGGTCTAAGAAGCACTTGATAGGTCTAAGGAGGATTATGGGAGGCCTAAGGAGGCTTGTGAGAGGATTTTGTGGCTATTATAGCTTTCTTAGGACATTTTGATCTCATCCTATGACATTCTAATTATATCAGAATTTGGTTCTCTTCTTGAAAAAACATGACCTATCTCTTCATGCTCACCAACATTCATGATGGCTATATCTTTATATATGACATTCCTACTCCTTACAACCCTTGGAATCTCTATTCTACATCTAACCATGCATTGATATAGTAACGGATCAAATTTTCTTTTTCAAATCTTAAAATAAATTATATATGAAATAAAAGAAACAAAAGAAACCAAACCTTAAAATCACCCCACATATTATATCATTCAACCTTTCTACTCCTTAGAACCCCCTGCCTATTGATTGTGCCATCATCAAGTGACATGCTCATCTATGACCATGATATTGGTTCAGATTTTTATTGTTCCTCAAGGGAGTAATTGAGGTACTTTGTTGCCTTTTGTGTTCCTATGATGATAGTTTTATTAGTACTTTTAGATCTAAATATTTCTACCTTTCTCGAGAGTGATACAAATACATTGATTCAAACTTTGGCACTGCCATTGATTACTATTTGGGCTATGTAAGCTCCATCTTTAGCCCATTGCGAAGCCTGCAGAGATATTACTAACATATCTTGTATTGTTGTGATATGTTTTGTGTTGTCACCAAACCTTTGTCCTTGCTATATGTTGCTTTGGTTTCTTGTATTACAACTTGGATATATCCATCTCCCCTCTTCCTTTGTGATGGGTGCACAAATTTGTGGACAGTTCTTTTTCGTTAAATGTTGGAAATGGTTTTATGTGGAGTAGCACTTGTTTGTGTGTTTGTTGGGCATGATTTGATGTTAATTCACCTTTTAGTCTTGCAATGAAATATAAACAAAATGTTGAAGTATGTTTTTAGTTCTTTGAATCATTTTACGATCTTGATGAGAAATGTGCTTATCATATAGAATGACTGAAATTGACATGGCATCAAGTACTCTACTTAAAATGAACTTTTTCTGTCATGGATATGTGATACTTCCTCTTGTGACTCTAGCAGTGTCTTGGTTGGTGTTGTGCATGTCCTTGCTAAATAAAAATTATGTTTAACATTGATATTATCTGGTTTCTTGGTTACTTTTAGAAAATCCGTGCATTTTGGCTCTATTTTGGATTGAATTTCAATTGGCATGTGGCGATTGGTTTAAAAAGGATGGCACTCTTAATTGCTTGCATATGTTTGTGACCTATTAACCCTATATAGATTCCTTGAATGTTTAAAAGCGGGGTTGTTTTTTCTATAATAGAGGAAGAGCTATGAATTGAAGTATAAATCTTTGTTGAGCTTTGAATGTTGGCATTTTAGTGTGAAAATTGTGTGTTTAAAATGTAGAGTCATGAAAATTCTTAAGTTTTGTGCTCTTTAAATAGCGAATTTATTGATAAATATATTGCTCAAAGTTGTTGCTTGAATTCATGAAATATAACTCCTCTCCCTTCTCTCTTGGAATGATAAAATGACTAGGGTGTCAATGATGTAGTATTTAAGAAGGGTAAATAAATACTATATTTTGTGTATGTTATCCTTGTATTCAAAACAGATATAGTGTGGGTATACCATGCGTGACTCTTCCTTCGATTGTTTTCTCTAGTCAAATGTTTTAAACGCTTCTTGCCTTAACATATGAAATCCCCAGATCCTTCAAACTTTTAAACTTAAGTTACATTGTCATCGCATCGAGGCCAATGCTCTTATAAGAGTGGAAAATGTAGTGCACTTCTTGTAGTACAGCAGTTTCCTTTGTCTATCATGGCCTTTTCCGCATTCAACATATTTTGCAGCTTGCCTTGTGAGTGTGTCTTGAACTCTAAGTTTAGTGATCCATTGTAGGTCAATCCCAACTTTCCTCCTAGCTTGGAGTGGGCTTTCATATTTTGGAATGATCATAATTGCATCTATTTCACGTAAGTTGCTCACTTGTTTGTGAAAACTCAATAAATGAAGTCTAACTTGAACCTTAAACTTGTTCTCGTTTTTTTTGGTTGATTGAAAAGAAGGTGCAATTTGATTGTCACTTTGTGTTGTTGTGTGGTTTCAATACAAAGTGTTCTTGTTAGCAAGTAAATTTCGGGATTGATAATGTAGTTGTGGCAAACATTGAATATGTCTCTCCTCTATCTTCCCCACACAAGTAAATGGAAATTTCACATCGTGTTAACAAGGCTGAGATGTTGGAATATTTTTAATAAATCTTGTCGAGTGTTTGTTTTTATGGTTGCCCTATATAGGAACTTGAGATGTAGAGATAAATAACTTTTTAGAATATCCCCTCCTTAGCCTCTTCTCTATGAATTAGATAGTAAATAAATCCAATAGGAATTGAATTAAATGATCCCTATAAGTAGTTTTGAAAGTTGTGTTGGATCAAAGATACAACTTCCTCTAGAGATTGCTTATATTCAGATATTTTTGATACTTTGAATTTCGTAATTTATAATTAGGAATCGTTAAGAAAGTGTTATAGTCCAAACGATCATGCAACTGGTTGTTAAGATGGATTACCTTGTATATGTCATTCTCTTCCGTTAGTTCTTGACTTCGTATTTCAAAACAAAAATTACATTGCATTTAAATGTAGATAGTGGGTAACCATGTACATGTTGCTTCTCAGTTATAAAATTAACTAGGATGAATGTTTACAAAAATAAAAAAAAACTTCTGGTATTTATGTTGAAATTTTGGGCTTGAGAGTACTTCTATAGGAAAACATACCCCGCCTCTACGCAATTGCAATAAAAAATTCTAGCACAATATTTATTTTTTATTGACTCTTTCTTTTATACATTTCATTTCATCTTCTTACTTTGATCCAAAAATGGATCTGAAAATACCCAATTCTACATATTTAATACTTGCAATACTGATTCTCAACACATTCTTCATTCGAGATCGTCTAGTCAAATTGAGGGCGATCCGGACACCTTCGAATGACATCAAAAGGCCATCGTTGTTCTGTTCTAGAGATTTTTAGGAGACGGTGACGCAACGGCCTTGGCGGTTACGTAACCGCCACACTTCACAGAGCGATGGCTGCACAACCGCCGCCTACAGGGACCAACGGTTGCGCAACCGCTACTCTGTGGTCACCCCAACGGTCCTGTCCTCAACAATGCCAAAATGGGAATTCGAGCGGTTCGAAACGCTTATGATCGCCTGATCGGTTCGTTTCTCCTTTCCCTCCATCCGTGGGCAAAGTAATTATAAATACAAGTTTGATTATTCATTCTAGCAAGTGATTTTGAGTGAATTCAAGTGTGAGCAAAGAGGAGTTGGAGTTCTTTCTTGTTTTGTTCATTGAGAGTGAGTTTTTCATTGTTGAGAAGTTGTGAGCAAGCAAATACAATTAGGAGTGTGAATCCTTCTTGAAGGCCAATTGTTGGCAGTACTTTGTATTTTTGGAGAATTACATAGTGAGAGGGAAGTAATTTGCTTACCCACTGGAGTTTTTCCCACCTTGGGTTTCTCCAAGATAAATTTGTGTGTCTCCTTTGCATTTTATTTCTCATTTTGCAGTATAGTTGTGATTGTTTCATGCACATTATATTCGTTAAAAGGAACTTAGTCAATTTCCATTCAATTATCACTAAACAGTATGTTAATTGTTAAAAAAGGTAGTTTATGGATCATACTTTTAAAAAAATTAATTAGAATTTTTGCATTGACTTTGCGGCTTGCCTCAATAGGTTGTGGGTTCTTCTTCAGCTGAGCAGAACTAGGGTGCATGCTCCTTTATCCACTCGGTTAACGACAACAAGTTGGGAATGAAAAACATGAAGGATTTAGTATCTCAGTGCATTCCAACTTACGCCTTCTAACACACAAGCAAGATGGGCACAAGCAAGGGGAACAAGATGTTGGAATGTTGACTCGAGACTCGAACTTAGAAGTCTCTATTGCACACCTTGCACCGGTAAGCCTGAAGCTAGAGGGTACTTCAATCAAAGGAGCTAGGGGAGCAGCATGCATGTTACTGCTTGTGGTTCTAGTGAACCACATGATGGTGTTCATGCTCTCGATGAAGATATTGGAGAGCAATATAATTATGAATATAATGAATAAGCTGATTTCTTTTGATTTTTGTATATGCATTGCAACATTTTCACAATGTACTTAGTCTTAGTTCGACCAATTAATATCATGACATTTGGCATAGAATTATCAGTATGTTGGTGGTTATTTAGCTTATTTTGTTTACTCTGTATATTACATGGTTAAATTTGCTAATTTGGCTATATATTTTTAATTTTTACTATTTTATGTTTTTGTACAGCCATACCCAAGCCCCATAAACAAAATCAGCGTATCAGACCCCCATACATGCATCTGCACCCGTACCTATATTGCCACCCGTAGCCACACTAGCCACCTAGATCAGCCGCACGAACTCGAAACCACACACAATACCAACAAATTTCAGAAGATAAAATCAGATTTATTCTCTACATTTCCACGTGGCAGATTTAGGTATCTTGCATTAATACCTAGAAGTAGGATTTTGTCACAAACTAATGATGTGGTTTTCATGTCTTAAACAAAATATGCCAAAATTTTGTTGGAGAAATGGACAATTGAAAGCAGGTATCTACTCCCATGGAAGTTGGCCTCAAGTTATCAGCCAATGCTGACATGCAAAAGGGCAATGAGTCACTTTTTCTAAACTTGGTGAGCAGCTTGATCTATCTTACAACCACTTAGGACTGATCAGTTTTGTTGTGAGCAAAGACTGATCACAGGAGAGAAGCAAAACAGAGGATAAAAAATCTATGGTGGGTTATGTTCCTAGGACAAAAGTATGAGTTATTTCTTAGAAAGAAACAACAGATGGTAGCTTTTTCCTCTACTGAAGCGGAGTATAAGCTGATTGTCAATGCTGCTTGTGAAGAAGTTTGATGAAGGTCGTCAGTTGTTGATTTCACATATTGAGATCTGACAGTCAAATTTCAATTAAAATGATCAAGAATCCAGTCTTTCATGCATGCACAAAACATATTGAGATACATTTTCACTATATTCGATAATGCATTGATATTGGAGAGATGAGAGTTGCAATATTGTGAGACTCAAGAGCAGACATCTTATATTTCACAAGATCAATTCAACCGAACAAGTTTTTCAAGTATAACAAAAAATTAATGTCCACAGATGACCAAAAGTAGGTCAAAGGGACTCAAGAATACACCCACTTACAACAGGAAGTGCTAGGCTAAAAGAGCGCTAAGAATAATGACTACCTAAACAAAAGAGGAACAGAAGCACAAAGAATATAGATAAGCATTATGTTTTTCTGTGTATGCCCAGTAAAGAAGGGTATTGGAATATATGTTGGTTGGTACTTATGAGTTGGTAGTTGACAATTTCAAAATCGGTTGATGACGAAAACTTCAAATGTATACTTGAACATTAAAAAATGAATCGCTGTTCCTTCCCTCTCTATATTCTCTAGTGTTCTATTTTATTCTTTAAGAAATCTATGGTATTTTCATGATTTTATTTGATTTATTCTATTTCCGTAAGAAAGGCTTATGCCTCTTATTCACTTTCTACTTTTCCTAGGGTAGCTTAGTGCTCTAATTGCATCCACATAGAACAGATTTATACTTTATTCTCATCTTATTTTCTAGAATAAACTTCCTCGTCTGATTTCCTTATGCAATATTGAATCAGTACACTTTGAACAATTATACAACCATTTATGACATGAACACTTAGCTAAATAATGTGCTACCACAAAAACGCATCAAATATCAATGTAACAAAGTTAATAACTAAGGTCTTTAACTGACAATCTATGTGCCTCAAATGCTGAGTATAATATATACTACTATAATATATTTTAAAAGTGTAAGAAAAGATTGTTAATATTTATAAATTTGTTGAAATTGGTTCTATAGTACTCTAATCTCATTGGCAGAAATGATTCCTATTAAATTTACATTTTAAATTTTATCTATAATTTTATTATTCTTTGAAATCCCTATTTCTTCATTTCCTCGGATCTGGAGGGTTGCATTTCCGATGCCATTCCCATTTCCCAGTTTCAGGTTTCTTATGCCCCAACTATTTCTATGCACTAAGATGAGCAAATCTTCACAAATTGCTCTAAGCCTTTTCATAATGCATTAAATGTACTATTTTGAAGTTAATCAACCACACTCAAAATAATTGTTTAGAATTAAAAAATCAAGATAAGCAAGAGATGACCACCCATCAAGTTCAACAACACGATGTAAAACGCTGTAAAGATACAAAACCTTTGACCACAACAAGTGGCAAGCGATGAAACTCTGGAATTGCTTCTAGGTAATGCACCTTGAGACTCAAGCTCATTAATAAGACCTTGCACAATCTGCAAAACATCAGTAACATGTTCTTGTTAAGGTACCAAGAAAACCACAAACCTTGAGAATAAATGGAGCAATATCCATGGTATGTTGTCACATACACCAAATTACATTTGAGTTTGACAAGTATTTAGATGCACTATTTGTAACAGTAACATTGGCACGAGCTATTAAGAAAGACAGCTCAGCAAATTAAATCTTACATTTCTCAAAATCCTTTAAAAACCAGGTAAATTCTTACTTTGCGAAAATCTCGAGACTGTGCTGCATCAAATATTGGCCAAACACCAGCAAAGTCCTGCAGATATACAACTCCCTCAAAAACATGAACTTTAAGGGTTAACCATTAAACTTATAAACTACAAAAATACAAAACAAAAATATCTAGTACACAGAAAATTCCAGAAAAGTCCCCTATAAAAATGCATTATACAATTCCAGATTCTCGTGGCAATGGTTTTTGGCTAAAGGAGTCTAGGGTTAACAGACCCAAAACCGAGAAAAATTATTAGCTGAGATGCCAACTCCCGTTAGTGTTAACTAACTAACATGGGAAAAAAATTGGCATAAATTTCCAAAAAAAAAAAGCATTTACTTTTGAAGCTCCATCTATATTCCAAGAGCAGAGGTTAAAGTATTTGCTTTTCTGCTCCAACCATATTCCAGCTGCAAGAAAGTAAGCAAAAATATAAACTAGTGTCTTTCATCATTTATCGATCACTCTTTCATCTTTTACCATTCTCCTTTGTTTGACTTGAACATGATAAGGCACTATTGAGTGCATGCAAAGACAAATACTCATCCACAGAAGCCAATCTTCTTTTTTGATCCCAGGTTTTACAATATTTTATGTAGAACAGGATCATCCACTTTGGTGCAGTCTTCCGATATTAGCTTTAATGCCATGGACAGAAAACGATGAGTATGAACCATCTTGCCCAACTTTTCCACCCTCAATTGACCACTAGATCTACCACCATATCTCATGTCCTCCTGATGAGTTGATATGAGATTTCAAATCTCAGTTTCTATCCTAAGTTCTTCAATAATATTGTTCATTTTCCAGTTCTTGCACCACCCATTTTTATTGCTTCAATAATTTGCATTGAGTTCCCCTCCACCTGATGTTTCTCCAGTCCAGTTTCCTTGGCCAATTGTATTCCTTCTAGGAGATCCATCACTTCTACCTCAATATTTGTATCCAGACCATCATCATCTCTAAGAAATCCTCCCCCCTGCTAATCCTCGATTTTGTTTCACAACTCTATCAAAATTGACCTTAACCCAATCTTTGGGAGGTTTCTTCCACACATCTTTAGGCTTTTGCAGCCCATTCCAAAAAAACCCTTTATCAGGTTTGCCAATGTTTTTACAGAGATTTTTAAAAGTACAAAACTTGCACTTACTTTCAAAGTTGCCGATACATTTCGGATACATGTATGGAGTATCCGCTACGCAGATACAACAGGAAAAAATGGGTCACGGATATGGCCATACAAAAATATATAGAAATAAAAACCATATAAATTTCAGCCTAATAAATAGTAATTAACCACATATTATGCATATGAAAGACAAAATAAGCTAAATAACCATAAAAAACAACCCATAATATGATTAATCCAAGAACTACCGTAATGCATTGCAATGTATCAACGATATCATTAAAATGATTTGCTCAACATTACTTCAAAGCAAACTAAGAGTGTAGAGTTTTGAACCGATAAACAAATAAACGAGAAGCTATACTTAACAAAATATTCAAGATAAACAGAAAACGAAAATGGCATACACAAGATAACACAAGATTTATCCTGGGAAACCCTTTCGAAAAAAAAAACCAACGCAGCTTACTTCTCGCTCGTATTGCATTAACTTAACCATTTACAATACAATAATGTACTTCCAAGTTTTGTTCTACCCTATTACATGTCCAACTATATGTAAGCACATCAATAGGAAACCATCAAAGTGGTTTTACAATACAATGGTACCAAAACCATGGGATAAGAAAACAACCCATAATGGTTCCCCATAAATCATGGGTTTTGACACCACCCATATACATGTATAGATAAAAACCACACATCTATACCCCAGAAAAAATAGCGAGACCCCACCAACGCTCATCGCAGAAGTGTACAATGCTCCTAAGTGTACAATATGCAAAATATACAACATATTCTAACAAAGAGTAGGTGATTTTCTTCCAAATAGTACTCACATTCAATTTAACTTGGCCAGCCCTAGAAATATATTCATATGTTTTGACATTTAAAATGACTTATGCAAAGCACTACCGCTAGCATTTAGCATTTAGTTTACCTACTTGATTTCTCTGAAACATCTTGATTTCTGCTACAGTGCACAAAACAGCCCTGCAAAGCACAACTGACAAATAATTCAACATGACAAGATGCAATAATACATCCCGCCCAAATGATAAGTACAAACCTCAGTTACAATAGATTAAAAAAATAATAATAATTTTACTCGTGTTCTAGGAGTGAGAAAAAAACTTGATGTTGTCCTGAAACATATCGAGCAGCCAGGTTACAGCTAGGACCCCCTGATGTGGTCGGGTACATCTGCAGATGTATGTGGCCGTACCCTAGCCGCCCCATGGTACATTTCCACGATGTACTGTGCCGTAGCACGGGATTAACTGGGACGTACTGGTTTCTTAGCTGACTTCCTCTAATTAATCCCAAAGATTCCATAGCAATTTGAAGGTAAAAGCCATATTATGGTGCCTTGTTAAAAATATTAAAGATTTTTTTGCAACTAACCATACTACTTATTTTTTGGCCTAGTTGTTCTTTTACACAAGTCACAAAATTCATCTTCTCATGCTTAAAGATGATTGAAAACTCGCTAATTTGCTGAGAAGAGACATATGGATATTAATAGATGACTACTCGGCCACGAAAAATGGAGAAAACGGCTCTGTCAGCAAGGAAAAAGTGACCAACAAAATCAATAAGTTGCCTAGGATTTCTTTTAATTTAACAACGTTTGAACAACAACCTCCAACGATTACCGACGCGTAATTAGGTGTTCAAATCATTCTTTGACCGGCAAATCTCCTGCGCGAGAGGCTCTAATGTGTTTTCTTCGTCACTAGTTGCCTCTTTAAGTCCATCGTGTATGGTTGTGTGTTCCCCTTCGTGCGCTTCCCATTTGTCCTTGTCTCACGCAGCTTGTGCTTGTGGTATCCGGCTCCTTCGTGGTTTTATCCTCCTCCCAAACCTCCTTGCCACACCTTAGTCTTCCTAACCCTCAATTTCTCGGTTTCGATGGAAACTAGTCAATTGTAAATATGTCCTCTTTCCCGATTGATGGACCCACCGCACGTGTTCTTGGTAGGGGTTAGGTTTTTCCATTACTCCGAAATATATTCCTTTTGAAAACTTAATTGTGAGCATTAAAAATGCTATTTGGGGACTTCCTTCCCACACTACCGAGGAAATTCGACAAGATTGCTCTATTATATTAAGGAGAGATAAACCTCCCGATTGTAACATCTCAAAAGAAGAAACCGCGTCTCTAAGGAAAATTAATGAAAATGAAGACATTTTTGTCCTTAAAGCGGACAAGGGTAATGCCATTGTCATTCTTGATAAATCTGATTATAAGAGGAAAATGTTGGATCATTTAGGATGTGGGAGTTATAGGTCGGTTAATAAGAATCCTCTAAATAAGATCACGAAGGAGGTTATCCGGGTCATCAACAACTCATCTCTAAGTGCGGAACAAAAACGAAAGCTAAAACCCTTAGATCCGATTATGCCTAGAATATATGGCTTACCAAAAATACACAAATCGGGCATACCACTTAGACCCATTGTTGACACGACTCGCCGACGTACGGTTTAGCTAAATATCTTGTGGGAAACTTGAACAATTTGTTGGAAATACCTCCTCATTTATAAAAGATTCCACCAATTTTGTTCACATAATTGAAAATAAGAACATTGAAAAACAAGACATTTTGGTAAGCTTTGATGTTATTTCCCTTTACACTAAAATACCAATAGATGATGTCATAGATGTGATTAAAGCTTTAACTGATCAAGAGACGGCTGAATTAATTGAATTTTGTCTTCGCTCCACTTTCTTCACCTTCGATGGTAAATTCTATGAACAAAATGAGGGGGTTGTTATGGGTTCTCCTTTGTCACCCATTGTGGCGAACCTATTCATGGAAAGATTTGAAGAGAAAGCACTTAGATCTACACCCCTGAAACCCGAGTGGTGGTATAGATTTGTTGATGATACGAATGTAAACTGGAAACATGGCATGGATCAACTACATAAATTCCTTGAACATTTAAATATGCAATCACCACACATACAATTCACTATGGAGGTTGAAGAAAGTGGAATGCTCTCGTTTCTTGATGTTCTAATCAAACATAATGAGGATGGCTCTCTTGCAAGACAAGTTTATCGAAAAGACTCACACTAACATATATATTAGGGCCGACTCGCACCATCACCCTTCTCAGAAGGATGGGGTCTTAAATACTCTATTTACAAGAGCCCTAAGAATTTTGGATAATAATCACTTACACTCAAAAGAGAAATATCTCACCAACGTTCTCATAAGGAATGGTTACAAGAAATGGCAAACAAGAGTTGTCACCAAAGGAGCTAAGGTGGGTGTGTCTAGCTCGCCTCGATCTTCATCTCTATGCATTGGGAGTAACAATAAAGCCTTACATTTTTGAGACTCACTGGCAGACAGTTGCAATGATTTTAAAAAGAAAGGGTATTAAAACTTGTTTCAAACCAATTAAAACTATTATAAACAAGCTTAAAACCCTAAAGACCCGGTTTGTCCAAATTTAAGAAAAGGGATTTACTCTATACTATGTGTGTGCGGAAAAACATATATCGGTGAAAGGGAGCTACGTTGCAGGATATGTCATAGAGGCCTCATACCCCCCGATACGTATCCGGCACGAGATATGTCAAGGTACGGGTATGGACATGTGATGGGTACGTCTGGGTTCTTCTCACAGACGTCACGGGTATGTCCAGTGTACCCGAGAAGAACCCGACATACCCATGTGCCTAAATCCCAAAATTTGCCGCAATTTACCAAAAAGTCGAAATTCGCGCATTAAGATAAAACAACAAAAATTCGACAAGAAATTCGCTTATTTAAATTGTAGTGCGCTTTATTGAAAACCCTATTAAAAATTCTATCATTCACGATTTTTAACCCTTACGGCGGCTAAATCTTTTACCCAGAGTTTCAAACTAAAGAATGCAGATGCGGAGGATTTATTTGCCTGTAGAATGAAAGCATTCGAAGCGTTGGAATTGTTGTAAGCGGAGGATTTATTTGATTGAGCTATGCATTGAGTACTCGAACTCTTGTTAAATCTCGCCATGCATTGAGTACTCGAACTCCTGTCCGTCTGCCATGCATTGTGTATTCCGCGTTTTAAACTTTCAGTGCATCCTCCATTTTCTAGCGTTTCATTCCCCCTTTCCAACCCTCGACTATCCTTTCCATTCTAAAAATATTATTCGTAAAGGCTTAATATATTAAGAAATTAGGTTACAATCTTTACGGGTTACATTTTAATAAATGAAGTTTAGTGTTTACTATTTAGTAGTTAATAAATTAATTGTTTAGGATTTTAATTTGTTAGGTTATATTTGGTTAGTTACAAACTTGCATTATAATTTATAGATAATACTAATAGTTTGGCTATTATGTGGTGCTAGTCTTTTAATATATTTGTTTTAGATTTTGCATGATAAATTTGTATTATTATTTATTATTAATGATTTGATTATTATATAGTTTTAGTTTTTTAATGTATATTTTTATTATTTATTAATAATTAAAAATTAATTTCTAAATTTAAAATAACATTGTATATTGAATGTTTTGAACATTGATTCAACTTTTGTATTACTATTTCACTTTTTTATGGACTAAAATGAGTATATGTATATAATATATATATATATATATATATTAATTTTTAATATATATATGTACGGAAGTATTCAAGACGTATCGTACCCAAGGGTTTTTAAAATTGACGTATCCGCGTATCGAACCCGTACCCGTATCCTAGCAACATAGACGGGAGATCACTAAAAACTAGACTTCATGAACATTGTAAAGATTTAGAATTTACCCGGGTTGGTAAATCAGCTCTAGCAGAACACGAAGACATTACAAAGCATGCCATCTGCATTAACAACGCAAAATTAATAGCTACTGAATCACACTACGCAAATAGAAAATTGCATGAAGCTATCGAGATTGAGAAACACCCAAACAACCTAAATCGCAACGATGGGTGGAAGCTCAGTCAGTCTTGGAAACCCCTTTTGCATAAGTTGTCTACCTCTGCTCCTCCTGCCCTTGTATGTTGAATTATTTGGTGTTTTTTCTTCTCTTCGTTGACCTTTTGTGTGTCTTACTCATCCGCTTTTCTAGGCTCCATCTTCCCGTGCTTCCATCATTCTTCACTTTAATTCCCCCTCTTTTATGTTTTTCCTCCTTCTTAGTATTCTATCTTAATTTAATTTAATATTCTTATTAATTGTTTATTTTATATTTTTACTTTTGTCTTTTCACATCTTTTCCGGAACATCATGTCCTTTGGTCAAATTAATTATTTATACTAGTTCTCTTTTCATCTCTGCTCTCAAGCAAATGCTCACCCTGATGATGGTTCCGGTACGTGAACCGAAATGTTGGTGCTAATCCTCTCTACACAACGTATCCAAAAGTCTCATTCTTCATCTGACCTGCGATATGAACCTAAAATCCTTAATTTAAGTAGTTTCAGAGATACTGTGCTGTTGGAAATGAAATGAAACCTTTATATTCTAAAACAGCTACTGAAAACTCCCAAAAACACTTTTTCACAAATCTACTCCCCTGCAAGCATTCATCCATACAGAAACAGTACTTTAGTTTGACCTAAAAGTGCTCGTAGAAATCAATATCCAAAACAAAAACAAAAATCAAATAGACCATTTACGCAAGGAAAATTTAGTTCTCATGGAATTCTCTCACATGAAATCAACATCTAAAACAGAGATTAGACCTTCTCATATAGAAGTTTATGCCTGCTACAAACTTATATTCGCCAGGCAGTCAGAAACTTGCATCATATTGCAATGTGGTTACAAGTTGCGTTTAATTCCCATGAAAAAACTAGTTTTTGCGATCAGACCCTAATGGAGCATGACAGCAAATGTTATTTAGGTTCTATAATCAATAAGATGATATTTTACTAGACAATAGAGAAAACCAAAGACATTACTGCAATAAGAACTAGCTGACATGTTGAAGAAATGGTCGAGCATCAGCCTTGAGATAGGTGGGCTGAAATTGATCAAACTTCAATTTGTAGATGACCATTAGCTATTTGGAAAAGTATCTCATTAATCAACAAAAGCATTCAAATTCACTCTTGGTAACTTTCTCAATGTTTCGGAAGGGGAAGTTGCTGCAAACAAAACTGAGATACATGCCTTGAATTGCAGTCCCAAACTCAAAACAAAATCCTTATGCTGGGATACAACCTAAATGATTGGACCAAGCCCTTAAGAGTGCCAGGTAATCACTTTACCTTCAAGAATTTCACTGCTAATGATTGGCCTGTTCTCATTCATAAAATCAACAGCCACTTTAATTGGGAACCTTTATGGGAAGGTCAAATTTGATCAGATTGGTGCTCACTTCTGTGCAAATGTTTTTCTACTCAATTGTAACCGAAGTTACCAAAATCAGTTGAATTTACCTTCCCTCATCTCACAGCCAAAACAGTTCTGATTTAAAGCCAGCTATGGCTTTGTACAGGGTTCTTTTAAAAGGTCAGGTCTTTCAAAATGCTGGGTTCTTTTGAAACATCAGGCCCTTGTGTTTCCAGGACGTTTCCTAGAAAAGACCAAAAGGCGAACATACAGCACACAACCTGCTGTTAGTCACACAGAAAAAAACGAAGTAGCCTAACCAAAACTAACAAAAACCTAACCTAACCCAACCCACTTCTAACCTAAAAATCTCTATATCCTAAAACAAACTTAAGAAAAAGAAAAAGTAGAACTTCATTTTTATGATGCTGGTGTTCTTTGTTTCCTCAGCAAGTCCCTCATTTCTTCAAAATAACCTTTGCGGATTATTCTATCCTGATTTTTTTAATGTTTCTTCAAATTTCCGGACCAGGGATGCATTTTCCCATACAACGAAACTTTTCACGGAATTTAGGAACAGCAAAAAGATAGCAAATTATACATATTATAAATATACACAAGAAAAAAATTCAGAAACATATTTTATATTGTTTAAATTGTGTAACTGTAAACTATGTCCCATTCCCTCCAGGGCCATTCCAAGTATCGAAAAATGAACACTAAACATTCTAAAGAGCTGCAATTTAAATTGAAAACTGAACTCAACATTGAGAGTAAGACTCAATCTAAATACGAAATTCGAAACATGAATATGCAATTGATCATGAAAATAACATTTTGAGAATAGCTCCTTCTGATTTTTAAAGTATATCGTTATTTTCTTCTTAACCATTGATGTGGTGGACATCAGGACATCCCTAAGACATTTACAGAAAAATGGGGACATATAACAATGTCCAGGAAAATGGGGAGTTTTAAGGAAATCCCTCTGTATCCCCTCATCTCAGAAACACTTGGGATGACCCTAGAGGGCAGGGCTCGTGTCCACATGGAACACTGCATTATCTGCTAATGGAAACAGCCCAAATTTCCAATTCTTTCCCTCTTGGTTCCACTTTTTTCTCTTCTTTTACCCGATCCATTTTGGATCACATCAAATAGCTGCAAAAATAGATCTTCAATAAACAAAAGGAACACTCAATTTTGACATTAAAAATATAACTCAGATTTCAATTTAACAGGATTTAGTGATTTGAATTGGTATAGATCAATTGATGACTGGAGATCCACAACTAGTTTATGTTTTCAGACTCGAATCAGGGGCAGTTTCTTGGACCTGCAAGAAACAATCGACAATTGCTTTAGCTTCTGCCGATACTTGATGTGATAACCAAGTATAGTAAAATAGGAACATGAACCCAATGTATAATGCGTAGAAGTACACCAGCATCACATTCAAGTCAAAAAGGAGGTTGAGTTAATATACTGCAACACAAAAGATCAAGCAGCAGACATGCATATGAGGCCAGAAATCAAGATAAGTTTGTCAAATTTTGGCATACATTGAGCGTTACTAAAATAAACATTAAAAAGGGATGTCGGTAAATATGCTTATTGCTAAAATAAACATTAAAAAGGAATTCCAAGCTCTATAGCCAAGCTGTCAACTTTATACAAAGGAAATTCTTGTGAAGCGGTACGGATGATCGCGGGCAAATTAATCTAGTCGCCTGGAAGCAAGTATCCCTGCCTAAGTCAGCTGAAGGATTGGGAATAAGGGATTGCAGGACCATGAATTTGGCCCTCTGATGTAGGTTGCTTTGGCGGGTATATGAGGAACGAGATAGACCGTAGAGTCAGGTGATCCGAGCAAAATACCTTGACTCACCAAGCATGCAGAGAGTTTTCACCCAAGATACGTTACCAAGGGGTTCCACCATCTGGAATTTCATCAAGGGGTGTAAGATAGGTCGCCAAGCTGCTTTCCAACAGTGAGAAACTTGAATTTCAAAATACACTGAAGTAGAGGATGGAAGAAGCAAATGTAAGAAATTGCACTGGCCGGAGCCCAAGCTCCAAGATCCAGGCAAGCAGTTCTCTCTACTTCAGTCCTGTTACACTCTGACCTCAAAAAGAGTTGTCAATTGTTTAATCTGGGATGTATCCAAGGAAGGGAAGGTCTCGGTTCAGGAAGCCTATCAATAATTAATCAGCCCGCTTCTTACCTGGGACCTGTCTCGCCCATATATATATATATAAAGCAAATATGTTTATTTGGCTTGCTTTAATGGAAAAAGATTTAACATATGACAAGCTGATCAAGAGAGGATTTCATGGTCCATCAATTTTTCAGCTTTGCTGGGAAAATGAGGAATGGAGCAATCACATGCTTATCCACTGCTCCTCTGCTCATGATATATGGACTAAATGGAAAGAAAAATGGCAACTCAATTAAGTAATGCCCCAATCAGTGAAAAGGCTATTGGGCTCTGTACCCTCAAAACAAATAATAAATTTCTTGGAAAATTTTGGAGGGTCTCCCCAGCAATCATCATTCACGACATTTGGTTAGATGAAAACCGGAGGATATACAAGAAGTCCAATTCTGCCCTTCAGATATTGGATAAAACAGAGGCCATAATCGCTGAGGTGCGCATGGCCAATTCCAAGGCAATAGAACAAGTTCATGCGAAAGAGGTTGCTTGCAGTAAGGCATGGCCCCTCATTTCTTGGCCCAATAAGCCTCTCCTGATAATGGGGTTGGTTTTAAGAAGGATTTCAGAACTGAACCATTATGGTTACAGCCACCAAAGGGATTTCTCAAATTGAATTTTGATGGAGCTGCGAAACATAACCCTACTCGGGCAGGAGGTGGAGGAGCTTTTTGGGATGAATAAGGTCATCCAAAACAGGTTTTTACTTTTAATGTCAGCACTGGAACTGATTATAAAGCTAAAGGGTTGGCCCTGCTAAAGGGACTAAAAGCAGCACTTCGAAAAGGTTGGAGTCTTCTTGTGGTAGAAGGCAACTCATAAATTTTGACTAAGGGAATGGCTAGCGGCAAAATTGAGTCATTGTCCCTTGGCATAATCCAAGATGAATCACACATACTCACAGGCCAGCTAGAAGATGTATTCTTTTAGCATACCAAAAGACTCGGCAATCAAGAAGCAGATAAAGTGGCTAATCTTCGAGTCAATCTCCTAAGTTTTTGGAACAGGGACTGAGTATTGGGTTGATGACCTACCTTCAGAAATAAGGCGCAGACAATCGAGGATGCAAAATCCTTCTCCTCTATCTAAAGGTGGAAGGGCATCCCAAAGACATCACAAAAATAAGTTTAAATTTACCTCTTGGCTATGATGAATAGTGTCATTAATTGATACATGACACCTAGCTCAACTAGTCATTCATAATCAATTTCCAAGATAGATTCATGTCATATCCTGCAGCACGTTAGAGTCCTTTGCACAGGGGCTACAAATATGCTAAGTCACAAGATTCGAGTTCGAGTTCGATGCGGATAAAATTTGGTTCAAGTTTGCTCAATGGATAAAGTTCAAAAAAATAGCCATTAAGTTTGATTTAAAATTAAAAAGTAATAGATTCAATTTAAATAAAATTAATATTCATATTAAAAAATTAAAAAATAAATATTAAATAAAATTACTAACATTAATTCAATCAAAAAAATAACATCAAGATTCTTAAAAAAAAAAAAATTATAATTATTCAAAGATAAATAAAAGAAATAAAAGAAAAAGAAAAAATAAAACAAATGAATTACAATTAAAAAACGAAACAACATTTAACGGAAAAATAAAAAGAATAAAAAACAAAATAAACTAAAAAACAAAAGGAAACACATTAAAAGAAAACAAATTGTATTTCTTTAACCTAACCTTAAAAACACATGGAAAGAAAATGTTAAATATAATATAAACTTAAGGACGGCTGCTCCCGAACCAGATCACCAACCAGCGGTGCCAAGACCTGCGACAAGCAAGCACGCCATTCCTCCAGTCCTCATTGCAACAGCCACGCTTCTTTACTCACGAGCACACAGATGATGCAAGGGTGAGTCGCAAAAGACAATCAGAGGACACTCAATTTACCCCTCAGACCAAAACCCTACTGAGTTCCTTCTACAAGCAACTGGTTTTTATTTTCCCGCTCAACTCCATTTCCATGAACACTGTACCGAACTACCTCAAATTTCAACAAATTTTTGGTCCCCGCATAAGGTTCACCGAATTTCGATTTTTTTCCAAAAATGCAGCGAACCCTGTGACTTAGCAAATATGGAAGGGGCTCATTAGCATTCCACACCGTCTCTCCCAAATTCTAAGATGGTTCCTGCTAAGTGAAAGCAAATAAAGCAAGAGTCAGTGAAATGCGAAGAGATCCCTGTCCGAGCCAAGAAGGAAAGAATCACAGGGGAATCAATGGGTAATTCTTTTGCCGAGATTATAGACAGAAATTTCCAATCCCTGTATAAGGCTATGGCTTGAAAAGGTCTGGAAACTGACAAAAGAAATGGAGGACTAGGACATCAACGAACTCAAGAGTCTCATGAAGAATCTCTGGCCTCGTCCCGGTCAGTCCATTGGTCACCGTAGAAGGAATGTGTATGAAGTGGCCCAAAATCAAATGCAGCCAATATCCTGGCTAGTGCTGCTGAGGATTCTTGCAAGGTCAGAAAGAAATGGTTGGGGCTTCGGGTATCCAGCTCTCCCCTGCAGCGTAAGTAAAGCTTCACATGTGCCCTTCCAAGCCATCTTCAGAGGAGCAGCAGGAGTCGTCACATTTTTGCATTGGCACACAAAAGGGCACCAGCACTTTCCAATTAGCACTCTATGTCTATTTTTTTGGCACTCAAAGCATCTCCCAGAATAGTACCTTGAACTATTTATCACATGGCACGGCACGGCACAGCACTCTCAAGCACGGCACAGTTCAACTTTTTGGGTCTTTCTATTCATTGCAAGATCTTTGAGAAATTCTCAGAAGTGATTTCAGATTGCATTGGTTTCTGAGTTGGATTCTGAGTTAGTTGTTATGGTTGAAGGTGGTGGAATGGGATGGTCAATGCTTCACTGACCCCCTTTCTTTCCTTTCTTCTCATTTTTTTCATCTGTGGGTCTGTTGAACAGTTGGTCAACAGGCTTTGGGCTGGGCTGGGTTAGGGCCCTCTCCTAGGTAAATATAGCAAAAACAATGTTTATTTTAAGGTTTCGTATTATCAAAAGAATGCAGATGCCATAATCTAGATTCAGCGTTAGCATCTTATATTAATCAATACTGGATGTGTGATATTAGTCAATAAAAAAAGTGTCCCCTAAAGTCAGTTATGCAAATTTATCTTTCATATATACATTCAAGTTTCAACTGTTCAGGAGTCAATGGAAAATCAAGACATGATTTTGCCTCTTCCTCAGACTTTCTGCTCTCTCCTGTATAAGATTCAATAAGCCAAAAGGAAACTGTATCATCAGATACAGCATATATAAAATTGTATTTAATGTTTGCATGATTCCATATTCAATATATATAACCAGCAAATGTAAAATTAAATAAGTGTTTGCCTAATTTTATATTAAATATAAACAAAAAAAAAAAGATATATTTTTATCATGCCCAGCCTGAGACATCAGATACACGTAGGGAGGCAGTGAATGTCAGTTACAAATAGGGTATGGGTATAACTATATATGAATAAGGGTACAGCTATATTACATTTGATTTTTCAAATATAGTCACTAGGAAATGTGGCCACAGGGACAGCGTCTCTGTCCCTGAACATGACTTTCCGACTATAATTACTATACATTTTATAACAATATGAATTTTTATATATCTGTATATATATCGACATTTATACATGTGTGTGCATGAAAGAAACACAAAACATAGAAATTCAAATACTATTTAACTGATGGCAGTGGGGGAAAAGCCACTCCAGTGGAAATTAATGCTTTACACTAGTTTCCAGCTTTATATCTGAATCTCTGGTTCAATGATAAAATCTGAAGATGGGTTCTACTTAGTTCTCTCATGCTCTTATGGTGCTATAGCAATTATAGTTCTTTCAGGATTATAATGTTCAATGACCTGCTAGTTAATATTATTCTCTAATTTCACTTCACTTGAGTTTAGAAAAAGCACATCTGTTAAATAGAGTCTGAACTTTAGTTTTTAAAGGTATCTACTCTGCCCCCTTTCGAAGTCAATGATTACTGTTAGGATATTGAAACACAAATTTTGTCTCTCTATTTGGAGGTTGAAGTCAACTGTCATAGAAATGGGACAGATATTTTCAATTGTGTGTGTTTCTTTCTCTGAAATAATGGATGGGAGCACCAATAGAAATCCCCAATTTGTATTGAACTAGCAAAAGATACCATTCATCATATTGGAAATTGTATGTCTTCCTTTTATTTTGATAGTTCCATTTCATGTTGTTTATTTTCTTTTTTGTTGTTTAACAGAAATGACTGACAAATCTGTTCAGCAATATCAAAAACAGTAAGATATGTCATTAAAACTTATCGGAATTGGGATCCAGAGGGACGTGGCATCACACTTGTATCCTAGGCATATCATTCCCATATTCATATCTGATATGCTGCTATGCATGCCAGTAAAGTATGACCTGCCATATCAGGTATCCCTTATGAGCCTTGGTAGATCTGAACTGATATTGATAAAAAAATTTAAAAGGAACTTATCTATTAAATTTCAACATATAAATATTCTTCTTCTATTACAATATATCTTGCCATATTTATAAGCAAGGAAACCCTTTTCAAAATAACACATCTTTGCCTCAACCTAAAGCATTCTTTGCTTTATTCTTTTATAACAGCAATCCATGTTTTATTACGCTAAAACAACAAAACTGACTATAGCAAATCTATCCATAGCCTTTCTTGTCTTTATTTGTTATATTTTAACTTCATTGATTAGACTTATGTTTTCCTACATCTATTTTCCCTAAAAATAGCTTAACGCTTAGTTCTCATCCTATTCTCCTCGAATAGTTTTAATCCTATCGTATTTTTAGGACAATTTTAGGCTCATTACAGTTCACCACTCCTAAATTCGTTGGTCCCCATTCAATATAAACAATGAAGAATGCTGATATTAAAATATGAGGCTTATTTATTAGAGTTAGTTTAATATTAGTTAAATATTAACTAATAAATGGTTGTAACCACTTCAACCATTTTGTAACCATATCTCACATAATAAAATGACGGACACACAATGAACAATGTGTGCATTCCGCTTTCTCTTCATTCCATCTTTGTACCTTCTAATCTTTCTTTATTCTTTCTCTCTCCACATATTCTAGCATTGGTATCAGAGCGGGACAAGCAGGGAGAAAGAGAAGAGACAAGACGAAAATCGCAAATTACATCATTTGCAAAACATTTCCGCAGGTGTGGGACAGAAAAAGACGTATGTCAATAAAACCCGTGAATCTGATTCTATCTTCGAAGTTAAAATGTCAGGAGCAAATGCAAATGTGATTGTAAAGTCTTGAATCGAGGCACAAAACAGACTGCTAAGGCACAGAAGGAAAATACAGTCGAGAGGGTCATTTAGGGCCTGCAAAGTCATCGCAAAAATACAGTCGCGAGGGTCATTTAGGGCCTGCAAAGTCATCACAAGGGCTGGAAGACTCAAAAAAGCGAAGTGAAACGAAGTCGCCAAAGTCACCATTGGTTTCCAATACTAGTCACGAGCATTTATTACTTCCGGCACTTCAAAATCACCATTGATTTACCAGGTATGATACCTTGAAAGCCTATCATACCATACCTTGAAAGCCTCTTATCGTTGTCTCCTTCGCCATAAAAATGTCTCTTCATTTCCCAGCGTAGACAAACTTTATGTGAGTCTCTTCGGCACTCTCCTAAGCATTTTTGGCGCACCATTTTCCCCACCACTCATCTCTTCCCTTTGAGCTTAACCCCAATTCCATATTCTCTCACACCTCCAGTCTTTATGATATTCCCGGACAACCACTTATCCAAGTTGACAACCCACCTTCCTTGTGCCACCTTTTCACCTACACTAAAATCAAAGAGGCAATCAGGATGATGAACTGTAGCAGGGCACGGATGAGGAGGGGTTCCAAGCAGAATTCTTCAAACTTGGTCAAGGGGTTCTTTGTAGTTATTTGACTGACCTCTTCAATCACGTGGTTTGCTCGGGGTTTCCGCCATCTTGGGCACGCCATATCATTCACTGATTCACAAATCGGGTCCCAGCTCTGACCCCAATAACTACAGGACCATTATGGTGGGTCATACATTCTCCAAGCTTTATGCTACAGTGTTACATATGCAAATAATACGAGGAGCTAGAGCACGAAAACATCAAAGCCATGGGGCAAGTTGGCTTTTGGCCTGATCACCAAACTACTGACCATATCTTCACTCTTCGAGCCATCATTGAGGAGGCACGTCATCGCTCGTCAAAGGTCTATTGTTGCTTTGTGGATTTTCGGAAAGCCTTTGACTCGGTGCCACGTGAGGCACTTTTTCAGCGGCTCTGTGACATTGGCATTTCCAAGACCCTTCTCACGGCCATCATGCGTTTGTACGAGAATGTTTTGGGCCACCTCCGCACCTCCCAAGGAGAGTCAGAGTTCATCAAGAGTACCATTGGGGTAAAGCAGGGTGCCCCTATCCCCAACTTTGTTTGGGATCTACATTGACGAGCTTGAGTCTTTTCTCCATGAGCATATTCAGGAAAGTGATGGGTGCCTCCTACACCAGGTTTTGATATCCATTCTTCTTTTTGTGGACAATGTGGTTCTCTTGGCTTCTTCTCCGGAGGACTTGCAGAGATAGTTCGATGCCTTAGCCTTGTTTTGTGATCTTCGGCAGTTGACGGTTAACCTTGGTAAAACCAAGGTTATGGTCTTCAATGGTTTGAAGACCTCGCATCTCCACTTCTTCTTCAAAGGTGAGGAGATTGAGATCACTAGCTCTTATACCTATTTGGAGATTATGTTTTCTAGTCCTCATTTCAATTTGAGACAGGCTCTCCAGCCTCGAGTCAACAAGGGTTATGGGTCCTTAGTTCTTCTTGAGAGACAGTGCTTCCGCCATCACTTTCAGGACATCTCCTCCAAAATGTCCCTCATGGACTCCCTCATCAGACCCACGGTCCTCTACGGTTCTATTGCTTGGGGACCCTTTTTGCTAGGCATTGACTGGGCTTCCATCGAGAGGGTCCAAGCTCTTCTCCTTTGCCACTTCATCAACCTTAGACCATATTTGACTTGGTCTCTTTCTTGCACCACATTCGGGGCTTTGCGGACAGATGTACCCATACTTGGCATATTGTTCTTCTAAGGCTATTGCTCTTTCGGACTCCCCTCGTCGGCGTCGTAGTTGGTATGTTGAGGTCTCCGAACTTTTGGGGGCAATTGGTATTCAGATGGACCATCTTCCACCTTTTCGGTACTCCTTGGACACTCCAAACCATTCTACCTACAAAATAGGAGATGAACAGGATCATCAGAGAGGATATTTACAGGCAATTCATCCATACCACCTGGGTAAACCCTCAGGGGGTTTATGTCCCAAGATGGCCTTTTACGCTGAGCATTTTTTAGAGTTGAGGGACGGTCTCATTATTTGCCCTCAGTACACCCTTCGGCACTGGATGCATGCCCTTCGCATTCCCCTTGGTCGCTTAAAGTTTTTCTCATAGGCTTTGTTGTGAGACAAATCACCACCTTGATCGTTTGACAGGATCTGTCAGTTGTGTAGCCTCTAGGAGTCCGAGACGAAAATACACTTCATCTTTCGGTGCCCCATTTACTACGAGATCAAAGGGAGATTTCATTGTTTATTTAGGAGGACGCAAGATCTTTCTAGCTTCTTCAGGTTCGAGGATCAGAGGTGTTTGGCTTTATATTTACAAGAAGCTTTGAAGCTTTGTGAGCACACTCTTCAGCCGCATCCCAGACCAGACTCCACCCAGCGGATCACTTCCTTCTTCATGGTTTTACCGCCCAAGAGAGGTGTTAAGAACCCTTGTGAGATCGTTCCCGCTTCCTCCTCTAGGTGGGTTCGGCCCAAGGAAAGCATCCACGGTTCCCCAAGTCATCACAGGCATGCCCATACTAGGCCTGGCATCAGGCGACAAACAAGATCCACCAAGCATTAGAGGGATAGTACTATATCCAGACAGCGGCATAATAGGTAGAATCTCTCTTGAGTCAACATTCCATTCTCAACTTCTTCCAATCGGCCTTGGATGTTAGGAGAGTTGGATCTTCCATCCCCCGATGGGCTTTCCTCTTTTCTTCTCCTTAGTCGTCTTTCCCCTTTCTTCCTCTCTTGTTTTTCCACCCCCATATTGGGTGTGTGTGATTTCTTCTTTCTATTGGCCACCTCTTTTGGCTTTTGTATTTCATCTTTCACGGGAACTCTTTGGTTTTCCCGCCTTGTATCGGTGCTCATTGTTTTATGCAGTCCCTTTGACCTACTTTTGTGGTCATGTGTTGGACATTAATATATTTATCTTATCTTATCTCATATTGGTACACCCTTATAGTTGGGCTTCTTGGTTGATTTGGAATGCAAACCATTTTTGCATATTGCTCTCATTTTATTTCTCTCTCTCACAGCTTCTTGTTCATTTGTTACGTTGCTTTGTTCAAGCTTTTATACATTCTATTTTTCTAGCTGCTCAATCTTGGCATAATTTCCAATATGGTATCGAGCGAAGGTCAAGTAAATAAAACGTCTTTCATTTCTACGTTAGTCATTTGAAATCTTGAGTTTTACTACATTATTTTTTTGGAGGTTTGTGGTATCACCTTGGACAATTCAGGCTTGTTGTGCAGGTTCTGGTTTACTTGGCTTAATCCTCTCTTGTTTGTCATAGAGTTAGCCAGCTCTACCAGTCCTCTGTCGCTGTCAACGATCAACGCCATCCAGCCCGATGCCACCACCTATCCCTAACAGCCCACAACATCAATGGTGGCACAAAGACTCCTGCAGCTTCAACAATATAGATAAAAGTCTTCCTTCAAAAGTTAAGCTTTAAACCATAATCTGCCATACTTTGATTATTAAAACCAAAGCATGTTTTAAAAAAAATTAACTGATCTTTTATGATTGCCCTCAAAAAGAGATTTCTCCATTGAGATGCATGTAGGAGTATGTAGGTGGATTGGTTAAAACTTAGTTTTACCTTGGAGAGGTCTCTAGTTCAATTCCCACCTTAACTTTTCTGCTAAAATTGTTTTTAGTAAAAAAACAGTGCATTTAAATTTAGTGCATATTTAATCAAAATGGATCATTAATGACGAGAAACGGTTTTTGCAATGACTTTTGATTGGCTACTCGGATTTGAGTGCCATTTTTTCAAAAGAGTATGTTTTTTGTGCTTGTTCCATTGGAACCAATTATATTGTAATCGCACTAAAATTATAAAGCGCCAAAATCTTGGTGGGGGTTGGGGGAGGGGTTGATCGGAAATAATTTCAGGAGGTGTTGTTTGTCTCCTTTCATTTTGTTCCTTCTTTGTTTTCATTTCTGCAACAAATTAATTTTGCACTATGGATCCAAATTTGATAAGTCCTCTCATGCCATTTAATTATCACGAATGGAAAACTAAACTGCAAATCATCTTAAGGAGCAAAGGATCAAATGCGTTTTGAGACTAAACCAAACACCGATGTAGAAAAAGTAAAATGGTTCAACCATTGTGATGAAGCCTTTGGATTGTTGTATCTTTTTGTGTCTCCTAATCTACTCTTTCATGTGTAATCTGCCAAACCACCTAATGAAGTTTGGACCTCTTTGGAAAAGCTCTTTGGGAAGCAGGATGTGATGAGAGGTCATGAATTGGAGAACAAGCTCATTAGTTTGAGTCCTAGCAATTTTGACACCCTACAGGATTTCTTCACTAAGTTTAAGTCTTTAAGATTGTAATTAAAAGAATGTGGAATAGAGAAGAAGGATGATCAACTGGTTCTTTCTATACTATCCAAATTGGGTCTAGATTATTTTGTGTTTGTCTCTACTTTCCATGCTACTAAGAGTGCTCTTGGAGCCACATGGAAAATGCCATCTTTAAATGATTTTGTTTCTAGTTTGACTCGAGAACAAGACAAGTTGATACAGATGGGTACATTGAAGTCATCAAAATCACATGCTCTAATTGTTGGGAATGGGAAACAAAAGGCTTCAAATAACAAGGAGAAGAAACAAGATAAAAAATATGAAGAGAAGAACCAAAAACCTACCTCCTCCAAAACAACCACCAAGTATTTCTCCTCTGAAGCTAAACCTAAGATGGAGAAGGTTCAGTGTGCCTATTGCAAAAAAAATGGGCATGATGAGCACAAATGTATGAAGAAACAGATTGACCACCTAACTCATATTCTAGAAAAGAATAACATAGGTGTTCTTGAGTCTATCAAACAAAATTCATCAACTCCAGATTCTTCTAAGGCAAAAGACAATGATAAAGGGAAAGGAAAGGGCAAGGCTCTTATAGCAGTTGCAACTCCGACTTCATCATGGGTTATTGACTTGGGTGCTTTGCATCACATGGGTTCTTCACAGGTTGAGTTCACTTCCTTATAACCATGTAGCAACTTATATTCTAGAAAAGAATAACATAGGTCTTCTTGAGACTATCAAACAAAATTCATCAACTCCAGATTCTTCCAAAGGCAAAAGACAATGATAAAGGGAAAGGAAAAGGCAAGGCTCTTATAGCAGTTGCAGCTCCGACTTTATCATGGGTTATTGACTTGGTGCTTTGCATCACATGGGTTCTTCACAGGTTGAGTTCACTTCCTTAGAACCATGTAGCATGTCTTCTATCACATTGAGTGATGACACTCTGGCAGCAATTATAGGGAGAGGGTCTGTTGAAGTGAATGGAGGAACATTCACAAATGTTATAAGTGTTCCCTCACTTTCAACCAATCTCCTATTGGTGTACCAAATCACTCACATCAGTAAGGGCATAGAGTTAAATTTTCTCCAAATTCAATAGTTTTACACCTGATATTTCTCCTACTACATTGCTTACTCACACAGATGGGGTAAGAAAACTATGGCATGAGCAATTTGGCCACCTTAACTATCACTATTTGGAATAACTCGATAAACATGATATGGTCACAGGTTTGCCTCGTGTTCATTTCTCTAAGGGTCTTTGTGAGGGTTGCACCCTTAGCAAGCATCCTAAAGAGAAATATGACAAGGGCAAAGTATGGAGGGCTACACAGGCATTGGAGTTAATACACGATGATGTATCTGGGGCATTCCCAAACCATCTTTTACTCGAGCTAAGTATGTTCTCACCTTCATTGATGATTTCTCGAGGTATACATGGGTCTACTTCCTTCAAATAAATCTAAAGATTTCGACAATTTTTGAGCCTTTGAAACTCTTGCGGAAAAACAATCTAGGAAATTCATCAAGGTTCTACAGACAGATAATTGTGGTATGCCAACAGATTTGAGCAGTTTTGCAAATCGGAGGGGATTGATTTACAGCGTACAGTTCCATACAATCCTCAGCAAAATGGTGTTACAAAACACAAGAACAAAGTCCTTGAAAGAAATAGCTAGTTGCATGATTCACTCCAAATCACTGGCACCTGAGTTCTGGGCAAAGGCGATCAACTGTGTGTACTACATTCAAAACTAGGTTCAGCATAAAGCCTTATAATGAATCACACCTTTTGAAGATTGGAACAATGGGAAACCTGCAGTTAAGCATTTCAGGGAATTCAAATCTCCAACTATGGCACGCATACCTAAGCAAAAATGCAAGGCTATGGAACCTCAAAGTAAGCCTTGCATCTTCACAAGATACCCAAATGGTGTTAAGGGATATCAGCTTCTTCATCCAGCCACACAACTTGTTCATCGAGTAAAGAGTTTGCTTTCGGGACAGTCTTTCAAACTCGACACTTGACACTTCTCCCACTTCATTGGACTCACTTGGATTCGATGATGATTCTGACGATTCAGATGAGTCTGAGCACATTTTGAAGGTTAAGGACTCTTCTTCAAGTTCATATAGCGAGAGTAGTGATGGAGATCCATCTCCATCCACATCTAGCCACACTTCGAAGGATGAGGATTCACCACCTGAGTCGCCTACTTCCGGTCCTCTTTGGGCTAGGGAGGCACTACAGAGCGTAGGTTGTTGGGTCGGAGATCCCTCGAATGTCGTGGAAACACGTTTAGAGTTTCGAGTTGACCACATGAGTTTTATGCCTCTGCTTCCGATCCACACACTTTTCAGGAGGCATCTAGCATTCCTGAGTGTGACGTTGCTTTATGCATGAGGAGTTAAGTTCCATGATTAGGAATAACACTTGGGATTTGACACACCTTCCTAAGGGAAGGAAGATAGTTTGATGCAGATGGATATATCGAACTAAGTATGCAACAAATGGGTCCATTGATAAGTTCAAAGCACGACTGGTCGTAAAAGGTATTTCACAGTGCTTGGCATTGACTACACCGAGACCTTAGCACCAATTGAAAGATGAACTCTATCAGACTCACTCTTGCCATTGCCGCAGCTCATTGTTGGGATGTTCATCAGATGGATGTGAGGAGTGTCTTTCTTCACAGTGACCTTAAGGACGAGATTTACATGGAGCAGCCATAGGGTTTTGTCGAGGACTCTTCCTTAGTATGCAGACTTCAGAAATCTATCTATGGCCTCAAACAAGCCCCTCGGGCTTGGTATGCCAAGATGGATTCCTTCCTTCTCTCATCAAGATTCATTAGATGCCATTTTGATCTAAACATTTATTTCTTGTTGCACGATGATTCACTTTTGATTATGGTCTTATATGTTGACGATATATTGATCACAAGGAGTTCTTCATTGCCCATTCAGCGATGAAAGAAGCTCTTCATGACAGATTTTCCATGAGTGACTTGGGTTCATTGCATTACTTCCATGGGATCCAGATTTCACAGTCTGACTCGAGGATTACCACTGCACAACCTAAGTATGTTCTTGATTTACTTGCTCGGTTTCACATGGTTGATTGTAAGCCAACAACGACTACCTTTCTATCTGGAGTCGAGCTTGAGGCTGATTGTTCTACACCATTGGTTGATCTTGACTTGATTGGGTACACAAATTCAGATTGGGCTAGTGATCTTGAGCATCACAAGTCCACGTTGGGCTATAATTTCTCCCTTGGTTTAGGTCCGATTAGTTGGCCAAGCAAGAAGTAAAATGTTATTGCGTTGTCATCTACCGAGGCAGCATACGGAGGAGTTGTTAATGCTACCACCGAGGTTGTTTGGTTTCAGGGGATTTTCACGAGTTTGGTATCCAAATTCAAGCGATCAACAATCATCTTTTGCGACAACTAGAGTATTATTCAGATTTGCAAGAATCCAGCTCAACGTCAACGAACAAAGCACATAGAGATTCACACGCATTTCATTAGAGATCTCATATATGGACGGGACATTGATCTCAAGTATTGTCGGACCACGGAGCAAATTGTTGACACCTTCACCAAACCCTTCACTAAGAGCAAGTATGTTCAGTTGTAGGCTCTTCTTGGGGTGCGAGCAGATTCAGCATCATCATCTTCTCGGATGGCCATCTAGTTCTATTCTTTTTCTCTCTTTTTTTTTTTTTTTTTTTTTGGGGTGGGTGGGGAGTTTTTCCTACGGGTTTCTCCTTTCTCCACTTTGTGAAAGTTGTTTTGTATTGGGTACCTCATTAGGCCTTGTTGTCGAGACTTTTACCCACCTAAGCTAAGCTTAAGGGGGGTGTTAGTGTAGCATTTTATTTTTCCTTGTATTTATTTATCATGCATTATTCCTACACATGGATTATTCCTACACTTCAGGAGATAGTTTGCTTAGGTGTCTTTTGAATGCCATATTTAGCTAGTGGGAGTTACTCTTTTGGCCGGCTATTCCGGGTAAGGGAGTTACATTCCTATTCTAACAACTTTGACCACTATTCTAGGGGCAGTTTCATATTCACTCTCCTATTTCTACATCTGTATGGTTGGGCTTCTTGGTTGATTTGAAATACAAACCATTTTTGCATATTGCTCTCATTTGATTTCTCTCTCTCACAGCTTCTTGTTCATTGCTACTTTGCTTGCTTTGTTCAAGTTTTTGTACGTTTTATTTTTCCAATTGCTCGATCTTGGCGTAATCTCCGATTAGATATACCTCTAATGTCAACCAAATATCACCTCTAATGGTAGGTTGTGCTTGATCAGCTCTTTTAAGAGAAGTTCCTCTAGTGGTGGCATGTTTAGATCAATTCGGCTTTGTTCATCATCATTACTGCCAGGCTCATCTAGCTTTTTATTCAACTTGATTCATCCTTTGGCCATGCACCTACGCCGTGGAGTTCAACTTTCCTTGCATGTGTAACATCTACTTTCTTTATGCAATTCCTCCTTGGAAGCTTTGTTAACACTCAATGCATAAATCAATAGTTTTCAAATATTACTATTGAGTGTTTTTTCCATTCAGCTTGGTTTGGTTTCCACATAGTACATATCTCGTCTTGCTCATTACCTTTCTTTTAAGCATCTTCTCATCTACATTCCCTTTTGAAATCTCATCATCCAATTGAACCAGCTTAGATGCCTCAATATATCGCTTCAGTTCATCATGCAAAGCATCCACAAATATGTAAGCTTGTCCAGGTGCTGGAATACCTTAGACTAGCATGCAAAGTCTTCTAAATTTATCTCTGTAATCCACGACACATTCTTGCATATTTTGCTCTAAATTCCTCAACTCTATATATAGTGATCACCACTATTTTTTAAAATAAAACAGCTCAAAGAAGAGGAGAAAAATCACACCTGTTGTGGATCTCGTCCACAGACTATCTTGGACATCTAAATCACCATGATGCCACCATCAATATGCACTTCCCTCCAAATTTAGTGATGCAAACTGTATTTTCTCCATATCAAGCATCGGATTCCTATTGAAATAGACATCAAGTTTATCAATCCATGCCCATTGTTCAATCTCCCTGATCCACTGAATTTGGGACTGTTGATCTTTGGCAATCCAGGTCGAATTTAAGCTCTAGGACACTTGTTTCTGCTTTGCTCCTCAGGTCCATCAGCTCTTCTCATCTCATAATATACTTGAAAGGCCTAGTTCAATCTGAAATCATCATTATTGGTCATATAAACTCTCCACAACCTTACAGCAAAATCTTCATTGGCGTCTCTAGCTATTCTCGTCTCCCTTTGTCTAGGAGGAGGAGACTGTCGCGGCTGTAACATTTCCACCTTGCATGAAAAGTGAAAAGAAAAATACTATCTGCTGCCCATGTCGTGCAAAAGTATTTGCATGGTCGTCATCATTTCTCTCATATCCCTATTCATAATGTTCATGTTCTGCATTATGTTGCCAGGAAATGTCCCCACTCCCCGTATCCAGCCTGAAACATTCCCGGTGCACGAACGTCCCAGAAACGCCGGGGACATTTCCGGAAACATCCCCGCGTTTCGGAACATTTCCACGGCTTATGTATTATAAGGAAGAGTTTATTCCAGTTTGCTGTTGTGTTACTCCACTTAATCTTTTCAAATATAGCCTATATTTCTGCTCAGAGAATTTTCCAAACCCAGGAATAAGTTACAGTGTGCTCAGCTGTAAAGTCTTATAACATTAAAACTATACTAACAAGGAGGCACATTAAACAAGCCTAAAGATAGTTTGGGTCAGAATAGTAATCCAAAGAAAGTAGGAAGAATCTAGCAGAAACCAAGAAATGTCAGGCTAGAAAGTAGGTTTTGACTCGGTATATTACTGCTCCTTAGAATAGAATTTTCCATTGGAATCCTCAATCAAATGAATACAATGAAGCAGGTTACAACTATAATTTTTGAAACATGGATGCATGACAAATGATTATGAGGAAAATCTAGATGATATATTCTAGAATCTAGATTATAATCATGTATATATGAAACATTGAAATTGTAACCATGTTGAATGATGAATCTTTAGAATTTCAATGAATACAAAATATTTTGCGTGCTCATCTCTTATGGTCCATGGACTAAAATTTTGAAATTGTGTAATATAATATATATATATATATATATATATATATATTGTACGGACGCGTTTACGTAACGTTTTGAACCCAAAGGTTTTTTGAAAATCAATGTTTCCGTGTTTCAGACCCACCTATATATATATATATTGTACGGACGTTTCCGTAACGTTTTGAACCCAAAGGTTTTTTTGAAAATCGGTGTTTCCGTGTTTCGACCACGTACCCGTTACAGCAACGCAGGTTCTGCAGCAAAAGCAAGAAATTTTCTTTCATAGCCTACTAAAACTCACTTCTATCTCATTCATTTTCGAGAGGCCATTTTGGACATGAAGTTATATATAGCACCCAAGGTGGCGAATCACTTCCATAGCCTACTAAATCTCACTTCTATCTTGTTATGTTTGTGGAGCCTATTTTGATGTTAGAGTGTGGTACACCTTCTGTGTTTACACTCGGGTATTTTTACTGGCGGTCCCATGGGTAATGGGTAACCGTTATGGACTATTTTGGGGCCCATGGTTTTTCAGTACCCATTGTTTTGTAAAACCGCCTCTTCGGCTACCCATAGGTTTATGGGATGGTTTTGTTTTTGCCCATTGTTTGATACCCACGCTTTGTAAAACTACTTAAGCGATTGTCTATTTATATGGTCTTATGAATATGATAGATGTACAAGCAAATGTATTACGAGATGTGTTTTTGAATTCGGGTGTGAATTCTATAAAGTTTGTTGAGCATAGCTCCAAACGGATCTGGTATTGTATTGAGAGAGTGGAGGCTTGTAATAAAATCGAGCAAGTGATTCTTGGTGGACGTAGCCCAAATTGGGTGAACCACGTTAAATCTTGTCTCTCCGTGTTATGTTATTTATTCGCACTTTTATTTGAGATCTGTAATATTTTCTCGCATATTAGTTTCTACTATTGCGATTACAGAGGATTATTCTGCATATTTTATTTATTATTTCCTAACAATTGGTATCGAACCTAGTTTGGTTTGTTTGAAGTGTTAAATCACGGGAAAGTTTTATCTTGAGTGGGAGATATGGCGATGATGGAAGATCTAGGGTTGATAAATTCAACGGGCGGAATTTCGGTCTTTGCGAAATGCAAATGGAAGATTACCTTTATCGGAAGGATCTTTATACTCTGTTATGAGAAGGTGAACAAACCCTCAAGTATGACAGGATGCGGAATGGGATTTGTTAGATCGGAAGGCACTTGGAACGATCCTTTGTGTCTTGCATCTTATTTATTATTTAATGTTTGAAAGGAAAAGACTAAAAAGATCTAATGGATGCATTAGGAAGTTGTATAAAAAACCCTCTCGCCTCTAATAAGATATTTTTAATGAAAAAGTTGTTTAATATGAAGATGTCTGAAAATAATTGATGTGCAGATCATTTAAATGATTTCAATACGGTTGTGAATATGTTAGCTTTGGTTTCTGATAGAATTTGATGAAGAAGTTAGGACTTTATTAATTTTGTTCTCTTTACACGAAAGTTGGAATAGCACAGTAATGGCGGTAAGCAACTCGGTTCCAGGCTAACTCAAAGTTGAAGTTTGAGGATGTTGTAGGGGTGATTCTAAGCGAGGAAATGCGAAGAAAAAGCTCCGGGAATCTTCTACTTTAGGGAATGCTTTGATAGTGGAAACTAGAGGGAGAAAAAAGAATAGAGGAAACCGTGGAAAATTGAAAGATCGAGCAAGGTCAAAATCCAAGAGCAAGATTGTATGTTGGAACTGTGGAAAGTCTGGGCATGCAAAAGGATTTGTTGGGAGCTTCGGGACAAGAAGAAACAACAGGAAGAAAACAAGGAGGCAAATGTGGCATCGGGTAATGTATGCCAGGATGCTTTGATTCTTTCTTTGCATAATATTATTGAATCTTGGGTTTTAGATTTAGGGGCTTCTTTTCATGCTACTCCACATAGGCATTATTTTGTTGATTATGTTCAAGGGGATTTTGGGCATGTTTTTCTTGGTGATGATGAGCCTTGCAGTATAGTTGGAAAAGGTTATGTTCAAGTTAAGATGCAAAATGGGAATACATGGCTATTGAAGGATGTCAGACATGTGCCTACATTAAAGAGAAATTTGATATCGGCGGGGCAATTGAGAAGTGATGGTTGTACTGTGATATTTACAACTAACTCTTGGAAGGTTACCAAGGGTGCTCTTGTGGTGGCAAGAAGTAAGAAGGTTGGAACCTTGTATTTATCCACCGAAAGTACTAATGATTATAATCTTGTGGCTTCGGATGTAGATACAACATTATGGCACTATAGGCTCGGCCATATGAGCCATAAGGGCATGGACATCATAAAGAAGAATTTGCTGGATATACGAAATAGGTTTGAATTTCTGTGAGAACTGCATATATATGGGAAACGAGAGCGAGTAAGGTTTCTCAAGGTTGGACCTACGAAGAAAGAGAGTAAGAGCTGGTACATTCGATGTGTGGGGCCAAATTTCGGTATCATCTCTTGGGGTTCAAGTTATTATGTTACTTTTATTGATGATGCAACAAGAGAAAGTTTGGGTTTATTGTATTAGAAACAAATCGATGTATTTGACACTTTTGTTAAATGGAAAGCCTTGGTAAAGAATGAAACAGTCTTAAGCTAAAATGTCTCAAGTCGATAATGGAGGGGAGTATTGCGGCAAGATGAATTTAATGATTCTTGTTCTAAGAAAGGTATCCACGAGGCAAAAGATGGTTCCAAGAAATCCATGATAGAATGGGGTATCGTAAAAGGTTGAACAGAACAATAATAGAACGTCTTTAGGAGCATGAGGTTACATACAAAGATTGCCTCTTTCTTTTTAGGCGAAGCGGTGAGCACACATGTGTACTTGATAAGCAGAGGACCCTCAAGTGCCTTGGATGGAGGCATACCCGAGGAGGCTTGGTATGGTAAGAAAGTTGATTATTCATTTCTTAGAGTCTTGGATGTGAGGTGTTTGTTCATATAAACAAAGATAATAGGACCAAGCTAGAGGCTAAATCATAAAAATGTACTTTCATTGGTTATGGTGGTGATGACTTTGGATTTAAATGTTAGAGTATCAAAGACAAGAAAATCATTCGGTCTAGGGATGTGGTCTTTAATAAGAAAGTCATGTATAAGCAACGATTGCGGGAAAACAGGGAAGAATCCAAGAAAGAATATGCGGTGGTGGAGGATCTTCCGAATGGGAAAGTGACCCATGAATCGGTTCGGGAACCTACTCAACAGGGGACCCCAAACTCTTACGGTGAGGAGGTCTTCTAGGGTAAGAAAAGAACACGAACGGTTTTCTCCTTCTCTTTATTATTTATTACTCACCGATAATGGAGAGCCGAGAGAGCTTTGATGAAGCAATGCGGGTAGATGTCGGTAAGAAGTGGGAGCAAGCCATGGATGAGGAGCATAAGTCTCTCATGGAGAACCGGACTTGGGATTTGGATTTGGTGAAGTTACTGGAAGGCAAAAGAGCATTACAAAACAAGTGGGTGTACGAGTTAAAGATGGAGGAAAGAAAAGATATAAGGCCGGTTGGTGGTCAAGGGGTTTGCACGAAACAAGGTATAGATTTTGATGAGATTTTTTCTCCTGTAGTAGAAATGATCTGTTGTATATTTTCCCTCTCCGGCGGAATCGGGGCAAACGCGGGTTTGGGAGTCGGGAGGACAGGCGGAGAAGCACGAGCATAGAACATGTTGCATCCTCCCAAGCCCGATGCATATGCACAAACCACCTCCCGAACCCGGCCCGAGCAGATCGGAGGCGGAAACCGAGGCGGAAAGACACGGCAAAGGGACATGTCGGGGTTTCTTCCAAACCCGACAAAGAAGAAAATATGTATGCGGGTCCCCAAATCCCGCGCCAAAGCAAACGCGAAAACCGATCGGGCGGGCCAGAAAGAAAGCATGACGGAAGGGCCGCAAAACCCGACACAGGGCAAACGCGGGTTCACGGGGCGGAGAAGCATGGTGGGACAAAATGTGTCGGGGGTCTCCAAAACCCGACGCAAAAGAAATGCGGGTTTCGAGGTCGGGAAAACACGTCGGGGATGCACGGGGCAAAAGCATGTCGAGCACCCCTCCGGACCCGATGCGCATGCGGGTTCATCTTCCGCCCCGACACAAAAGAAAGCTCGGAATCACGTGGGAAGCGGGTTTCGGGACAACGCAAGCATCGAACACATGCCGGGGCTTCTTCCAAACCCGATTCGAAGTACAGTCCGCCATAATGAGACGAGTTAGGTGCGGATGTGGAGGTGGTTGGAAGAAATTCCGAATTTCTCTTCTCCCTCATTTTTTCTCATATAAATGTAAGGAGAGGCTGTTTTAAAAAAGGTTGGACATTTTTGTTTTGTGCCTCCTCCCTTCTTCTCCCTGGCAGGTGGATTTGTGGAGCAAAGGACCTTCCCATTTGAAATTGTAATGCAACCTTGCCTCTTGGCATTTTGCAGTGTTGTATCCCCTTTGGAGCAAAATAAAATGCATTTTGTGGATGATTCTCAACCCTCCTTGTATTATTTTGCCTCCTTACGATCTTCACTGTGAATATGGCTATCTGTGCATAATATCTTGCATTGCATTTTTGTGGTTTGTGTTTATTGGCAAGGCATATGTCCTTCATTCCTCGGTGCATCACCTCCTTAGCTTAGGTTTATTTTTATGCATTTCTCTCTCCCTGTCTCCTTGGTAGTTAGATTAGGTTTTTGGGTAAACCTCTGCGTTTTATTGGTGCATCTGAACAGAGGAATAGGAGCCGGCCTTCATCCGGAGAGCTTTTCCGATTTCGCAAGGTCCCACACTTGGGAAAAGCTCCATGTTGTGCTCGCCTTTGGGAGTCTCAAGCGATCGCGTTGCGGAGTCCTGTGGTCTTATGATTCGACACCAGCGGTTTGGCACGCCAGTGGGACCAAGAGGTCATTCCATCAAAAATTTGAAGGAGTTTTCATGAAATTTGCACTAAAAATTGCAGATTTTTACAAATTTCGAATTTTGCACCTCCCAGCCTGAACCCCGAAATCAATTTTCAAGGGCTTAACTTGCTCAAAACGAGTCAAAATTTCACCAGTTGGTAGATCTGACTGTAATCTTCAAAAGGGTATCTTTAGATTTTTTAGATTTTGATTTTCAAAATTTCGGGTTTTTAGTGATTTCGGGTTTTCGGGATCCGAGAACATCAAAGCAGGCACAGCAGTCAAATCGGGTTTTGAGGGATGTCGGACATGTTCCAAGTTCCGACACATAGCAATTCGGGTTTTGTGAGTTGCATCGCATGACCTGAGTTCCGACTGTGCTTTTCGGGAATCCGCAGCTGCACAACATGACATGAGTTCCAAACTGAAGATTGCATTCCTCCGGGTCTTTCAAATTTTAAATCTCGATTTCGATATTGTCAAGTTTGGTGTGTAACTTGGCAACATCCAGCCTTTTAGAGGCATTTTCAAAAAACACATCTGGCGACTCCACCTGATCAGCAACCCATTTCTCTGAGTTACAGACCCGTTCCCATCCATTTCCACCCATCTTTCTTTCCATCTCTTTCATTCTTTTCCATTCCATGAAGTTGTGCAACCATGACTTCATTTCCATCATGGAATCCACATCAACAGCAGCAATATATCACACCTCCAACATGTTTTACAAATCCTCCAAATCAGCATTTTGGTCAAGTTCAGGATCAACATGCATACCCATACGAGCAAAGCAATGCCAAAATCGGTTTGGCTATGGAGCTTTCCAAGAGCAAGAATGCACGCATGCAATGAAGACAATGAAGAAGAAAATGCAGATCTGCTGGAGAAAATCCAAAAGATGGAGGTGAACATGGTGCAATCTAGGGCTCAGGCACAAATGAAAGCATTTGGAATTGGTTGCAGAGCACCTTGTCCATGGGTGGGACCTTTTCCAAGGCATTACAGCTCTCAAGAGAAGTTAGACTTCATGATTGCAACACTTACTTGCCATTACTTCAGGTGGATTGAAGGAATAGAGGTGTATGAGAGAAGTATTCTGCAACCTTGTCAATGGGTAAGCACACCACCTCATACTCTTTCTTTTCCTCCTTCTCAATCTATATCATTTCAGCAGTGTCAAGTTTTAAACTCACCATCTGCTGCCCTAAATGTTGAATCCATCCCTCTACCCCCTAGTCTTCCATCCCATCTCAGTTTTTCTGCCCTCTTCTCTTCCAAATCCAAACCCCCTCCACAAGAGCTAAATGAAGTACCTTCCACTCCAAAGAAACAAGAGGTTTCACCGCCTCCACCACCACACAAAATTGTCAAATCAGTTGAGTTTCAACCTATCCCTCCTATTGCATTCCCTAATCCATGTTGGGAGGATGAAAATCAGAATGCCAGCCAAGGAAAACCACAGCAAAAAGAGAGTGCCAACAAAGAGGAAGAAATTCAAAGTCTGAAGAGTTGGGCTCTTAGATTTGGGATGACAAAGATCCCCTTGATGGTTAGGCCTACAAAAGAGGTTGGGGTTGGAGAACAAATGGTGGTCAGGACTGATTCTGTTGCAGCAGAAGAAGGAGATCTTGCAGTCCCAACTTGTCCTCTAGAGCAGCAGATCGAAGAGTTTGACTTGACAAACTTCATGCTGGAGGAGGAGCTCATTCAAGAGCAAGATTGTCTTCGAAAATTGGAGGAAGAAGAAGCTGCTCCAAAGGCAAAAGAAGAGGAGCACATCCTAGTTGTGGAGGAGAAAATTGCGGATCCAAGGGCTTTGAGCGCAAATCAGGCTATGGGAGAACCTTCAGTTCTTCTTTCTATTTCATCTCTCTCGAGTTCTAGTGCTGAAGAAGAGTTTTATCTCTCAAACTCAATGTCGGAGAGTGAAGGAAACCATGGTGGTCAGGTTACAGAACAAGAAGACACCATGGAGGAAGTTGAGCATTCGCAGCAGGACAGCAATGAGGCAGTTTATCTGTCAAATTTGGAGGACTGTTTTGATGGAGAGGAGCCGGTTGAGTTTCCACCTTTCTCTTTTTCATCATCCCCATTCCAAACACTCGAGTCTGCTGTCATGAAGGAGAACATTCATTTACAGCAGCCTGCATCTTATAGCAGCTCTTTGGAACCAAGATTGGAAGATTTTAATCTTTCACAATCAGCCATGGAGGAAGAGAAAGGACAGAGGAATTTCACCATTTCTTCCACGCCATCCATTCAAGGAGGTCTACAAGAGAACTCCATTCCTGGAGTTGAAAATCAGAGCAATGGGCATACTCAAAGGATCATGCCGTGCCCAATCAGATACTTGGCTTCATTGGAGCCAAGGGAGAAGCCAAAACCAGTCATGCTCGCTTCTGAGCATGAGGGTGAGATACAAAGTACCAAGGATCAGCTGCCATACCTCTTCATTCAAATGCGAGCAACTAAAAAGAGATATTGCATTTGCCTTCACTGATATCTTGATGATTTGGGTAGAAGACCACTTCTTGTTGATTTTCCATCCATCGAACAGCCATGATCGGTGCGAATCAATTGCATGGCTGCCAATTTGAAGAAAGGAAGCTATTTTGCACAACCAATTCGCGGGTTTGTTTAGCTCATCTTTGCTTCCAGTTAGAGTAGAGTAGGTAGGTTTGCTTTCAGCGAAAGAAGTGCTTGTGCACACTCTGCATGTTCCATTTGGGGCATGTATGATTTTCAATTTTGTACATAGTTTTTGGTGTTGCTGGTTTTGCTCTTGCATAGTTCATTGCGGATTTTGGTGAGAACAACTCTTAAGTTGCGTGTTCTCGGAGAAGAAGTTCGGATATCAAGTTGGCTTCGGTTGCTTATGACTCCATGCCCATGGATTGCTAAAGGGCCACGATCTTCTACAGCGGGCGAGTAATCCCGTTGAGTCGCCAAATTGTTGTATATTTTCCCCTCTCCGTGGAATCGGGGCAAACGCGGGTTTGGGAGTCGGGAGGACAGGGCGGAGAAGCACGAGCATAGAACATGTTGCGCATCCTCCCAAGCCCAATGCATATGCACAACCAACTCCCGAACCCGACTGGAACAGATCAGAGACGGAAACCAGAGTCGGAAAGACACGGCAAAGGGACATGTCGGGGTTTCTTCCAAACCCGACAAAGAAGAAATATGCATGCGGGTCTCCAAATCCCGCGCCAAAGCAATCGCGAAAACCGGTTGGGCGGGCGAAGCCAGAAAGCATGACGGAAGGGCCGCAAAACCAACACAGGCGCGACGCGGGTTCACGGGGCGGAGAAGCATGGTGGGACAAAATGTGTCGGGGGTCTCCAAACCCGACGCAAAGAAAAAATGCGGGTTTCGAGGTCGGGAAAACACGTCGGGGATGCACGGGCAAAAGCATGTCGAGCACCCCTCCGGACCCGATGCGCATGCGGGTTCATCTTCCGCCCCGACACAAAAGAAAGCTCGGAATCACGTGGGAAGCGGGTTTCGAGACAACGCAAGCATCGAACACATGCCGGGGCTTCTTCCAAACCCGATTGAAGTACTGATCCGCCATAATGAGACAAGTTAGGTGCGGATGTGGAGGTGGTTGGAAGAAATTCCGAATTTCTCTTCTCCCTCAATTTTTCTCATATAAATGTAAGGAGAGGATGTTTTAAAAAAGGTTGGACATTTTTGTTTTGTGCCTCCTCCCTTCTTCTCCCTGGCAGGTGGATTTGTGGAGCAAAGGACCTTCCCATTTGAAATTGTAATGTCTGACCTTGCCTATTGCCATTTTGCGGTGTTGTATCCCCTTTGGAGCAAAATAAAATGCATTTTTGTGGATGATTCTCAACCCTCCTTGTATTATTTTTCCTCCTTATGATCTTCACTGTGAATATGGCTATCTGTGCATAATATCTTGCATTGCATTTTTGTGGTTTGTGTTTATTGTCAAGGCATATGTCCTTCATTCCTCGGTGCATCACCTCCTTAGCTTAGGTTTATTTTTATGCTTTTCTCTCTCCTGTCTCCTTGGTGGTTAGATTAGGTTTTTGGGTAAACCTCTGCGTTTTATTGGTGCATCTCGAACAGAGGAATAGGAGCCGGCCTTCATCCGGAGAGCTTTTCCGATTTCGAGTCCCACACTTGGGAAAAGCTCCATGTTGTCTGTCGCTTTGGGAGTCTCAAGCGATCGCGTTGCGAGTCCCGAGTCTTATGATTCGACACCAACAATGACTTATCTATCGAATGTTCTTGGAATAGTGGCAACAGAAGACTTGCACTTAGAATAGTTAGATGTAAAGACTGCATTTCTCCATGGTGATTTGGAGGAGCTATATATGCGAGCTGTGGAAGGATATGAAGTCGAAAGGTAAAGAGGAGATGGTGTGTAAACGAAGAAGAGCTTGTATGGCACAAACAAGCTCCACGCCAATGGTATAAGAAGTTTGATAGCCTCATGATGGAGCAAGGTTATATTAGATGTCATTCGACCATTGCGTGTATACTGAAGAAATTTGAGGATGTAAGTTATATTATCTTGTGTTTGTATGTGATGACATGTTGGTTGCGGTAAAAACGTGCATGAAATTAAAGTACTCAAGAAACACTAAGTGAATCCTTTGATATGAAGGATTTGGGGGCAGCCAGACAAATCCTTGGTATGAGGATAACTCGGGATAGGAAAGAACGGAAGCTAACTTTATCTCAGGAAGAGTACATTAAGAAGGTATTGGATAGGTTTAACATGTAGGATGCTAAACCGGTTGGTACTCCTTTGGCAGGCCATTTTAAGTTATCAAAGGAGCAGTGTCCCAAGATAGAGCGGAAAGAAACCGAGATGTCCAGTACCTTACTCATCGGCGGTTAGCGGTTTGATGTATGCTTTATGGTGTGTACTAGACTGATATTGCCCATGCAATGGGGAGGCTGTGAGTAGATTTATGAGTGATCCGGGTAAAGAGCATTGGCGGCGATAAAAGTGGATCCTTGATGTTTGAGAGGGACCATGGGGACAGCTTTTATGCTACAATGGATCAAACACCGCTTTACATGGTTATGTAGATTCGAGACATGGCTAAAGATGTAGACAATGCGGAGGAGCATGACAAGTTATATTTACACTGTAGGTGGGACAGCGGTGAGTGGATTTCACGACTACGAGAAGGCCGGTGGCTTTGTCGACCACAAAGGTTGAGTATGTTCTTTGCCCTGAAAGGCAAGCAAAGAGATGATTTGGTTCAACAATTGCTTGAGGAGTTGGGGCATAAGCAAGTGAAATGTAAGGCTGCGTAGTGATAGTCAAAGTGCTATACACCTAACTAAGAACTCGCTTTCCACTCCGGGGCCGAAGCATATACGGTTGAGATATCACTTCATCGGGACAGCTTTGGAGGAAGATAAGTTGATGTTGGAGAAGATTCATACCAATCAAAATCCTGCAGACATGATGACCAAGGTGGTCACAGGATAAACTAAAGCTATGTTCGACTTTGGTTGGCCTTCGCAGATGACAGGTGAAGGGTTAAGAAGCTTGCTTAGTGGAAATCGAGTCTCAGTGGGAGATTGTTATGTTTGTGGAGCCTATTTTCATGTTAGAATGTGGTACACCTTCTATGTGTCACACTCGGGTATTTTTACGGCGGTCCCATGGGTAATGGGTAACCATTATGGGCTGTTTTGGGGCCCGTGGTTTTTCGGTACCCATTGTTTTGTAAAACCGCCTCTTCGGCTACCCATAAGTTTATGGGATGGTTTTGTTTTTGCCCATTGTTTGATACCCACGGTTTTGTAAAACTACTTAAGCGATTTATTGTCTATTTATATGGTCTTATGCATATGATAGATGTACAAGCAAATGTATTACGAGATGTGTTTTTGAATTCGGGTGTGAATTCAGAGAGTTTGTTGAACATAGCTCCAAACGGATCTAGGTATTGTATTGAGAGAGTGGAGGCTTGTAATAAAATCGAGCAAGTGATTCTTGGTGGACGTAGCCCAAATTGGGTGAACCACATTAAATCTTGTCTCTCTCGTATTATGTTATTTATTCTGCACTTTTATTTGAGATCTGTAATATTTTCTACATATTAGTTTCTACCATAGTTATCGATTTGGCGGATTTGTATGAAATCCGGTTCGAACCGTATTTTTGAAGCAACCGAATAAATGCGGTTCGGTTCGCCATTTTTTTCAGAAATTTTTTTCCTTTTTGGCAAATTTTTTTTTTTGGATTTTTTCACTAGGACGGAAAAAAATTGCCATTTTTGGAAAGGGTCCGGACGCTGTGTAGCAACAAAAACTTGCATGTGCCATAACTTTCATTATGTAGCTCCGTTTGGTGTCGTCTTCTCTAAAAGTGTATATTTTCTCGAGCTCTACGCATTGATGGCAATATTTTTCTTATTTTCATAAAATCCATTTTGCACCTTTTTGGACCAAGCAACTTCTTGCAATCTTTTGAAAGAATCATTATGATGATGATGATTATGGTAGATGGATGCTTTTTGTATGATTTGTCTATATATAATGATATAAGTATACAATAATATAAATTTATAATAATATAAGTATATATATTCCGAACCGGATTTTTCCGTATTTTTTCGAATTTTTTCGAGAACTCAATTTTCAGATTTTTTTGCCCTTCCGAATTTAATCGGATTTCCGAACCTGGTAACTATGGTTTCTACTATTGCAATTCTATAAGGGATTATTCCGCATATTTTATCTCTTATTTCCTAACATATCTCGTTCATTCTCGAGATACCGTTTTGGACATGGAGTTATATATAGCACCCAGGCTATCGAATCACTTCTCTAATACTCATGTTATGAGCAAATCTGAACTGAAATTGATAAAATTCTCAAAGAAAAACTTTTCTATAAAATTTCAAAATATAAATTTCTAAGATGTTTGGTATGAATATCTGGATTAGGTGCAGAAAAAAATAGACTTTCAACTTTGTGTTTACAGAGAGAGTGAACAATGGAACATGAAAATCAGAAGCTTGTCTTTACAAAAGTTAAAAACAATTTGGACGATCTCTCCGACAATAATCATTTGGAGTATTTGGATTGAGAGAAATTGAAAATTCTTTAAAGAAGAATCGCAGCCTACTCTTCAAGTCTGGGGAAGGATTGAGGCTTCCATTTCAGAACTGCAGAAAGTAAGCATAAATAAAGATGAAAAGACAGTGAACAGGTTAAATGGTGTGTTGGGTGGCCTCTTGTACCTTCGCCAAATGGACCGCATCTCCCTAATAATGGGCTTGGGCAGAGATTTATGTGTGATAGATGGTGTAGTGTATATAGCTTGCTTGAGAAGTTCAAAGGTCGTGGCTGCCACCGGTGACCAATGAAAGGCATCCTTTTTAAGCATGGCAGTTAAAGGAGTTGCAGCAATCTTCCCATACTCTTTGAGGAATTTTCAGTAGTATCTCATAAGGCCCAAAAATCCACGAAAGTTCAAGTGTTTTTGGTTGAGGTTAGTTTTTCATAGCTGCAGTTTTTTTGAGATACGCTTGGATGCCCCCTTTGAGACAAGATGCCCAAGGTACTTGGTTTCCTTTCGGGTGAAAGAGCACTTAGACTGTTTGGCACAAAACTCATTCACATAAAGGATTTGGAATGTATGTTACAGATGTAACAAATGCTCGTTTGAGGTACAACTATAAACCAGGATATCATCAAAGAATACTAAGATTAACTTGTGGAGGAATGATCGGAAAATCTTGTTCATTACGCTCTAGAAGGTTGACAAAGTATTGATGAGGCCAAAGGCATGACAAGAAATCCATAGTGACCACCGTGAGTGCATAAGGCCATCTTAAGGATATCTTCATCTTACATGCAAATATGGTGGTAGCCAAACTCCAAGTCGAGCCTTGAGAAGAAGCAAGCTCCATGCAATTTATCCAAGAGCTCATCAATCACAAGGACGGGAAACTTGTCCTAAATGGTGAGTTTATTCAATGCTTGAAAGTCAATACAACATCACCAAGTCCTATCTTTTTGCATACTGCCACTACAGGTGAAGAATAGGGACTGATACTAGGGCAAATGACTCCAACCTGCTATAGTTTTTGCACCATATTTTCAATTTTCGTCTTTCAGAGGAAGGGATACTAATACGGGTGAATGTCGGGTAGGACATAACCAAGAAAAAGTTGAATAGCAAGGTCCTATAGGTGTTTTGGGGTAAACCATGAGGTTTTACAAATACGGTTGCATGTTTCAATAACAGTGTTGTATATCGAGAAGATTTGAATCAAACAATTCAGTGAGCTGCAAGGCGCAAAGCTCGACCACAATTCCATAAGATCCTATCTTCAAGAACTTCTACTTGTAAGAGCTAATGATACTTACTGATCATAAGGTGAGTCCCTTTAATGTGTATTGTTGTCCCTTGTCACTAAATTGCATCCAGAGTTCTAAAAATCCCATAGTATATGTCCCAAGGGTCTAAAACCACTGCGCACCCAAAACCACGCCACAACCTCCTAGAGGTAGAACAAGCATGTCGGTTTTCAAATTATAATCCCCTACCGAACATCACACACTGCAGCATTTTCCCTTACAAGATGAAGTTTCCCCATCTACTATCATGACTTAGAAAGGTGAACGAGGATACACATATGCAATCGGTTTGTTTGGCCAGCCAAGGATCCATGAAGTTATGTGTGCTACCAAAATCGATGAGGATTGTGAGGGGATGTTTTCTTAAGTATCCTTTATTATAATAATAATTGGTTTTATAGTCCACAATGTCAGGTGGCTTGTTTTTGGATCTGCAGGCAGCTTATAGCATATGGCACTTGTGACCTTGTGACCTTTTTGACCTTCATGGTTTGAGAATTTGTGACACTGGCTATGCATGCACTAAAATTTTCGTTGTTGGGTCCTCAATGGGCTCAAGTTTCTTCGTCTTGGGCTTCATTTGCATCTTCCAATTCTTCAAAGTTGGGAGGTGACTCAATACTTCTATTCCACACACTTGTGGCCCGTTGAAACTTTTCATCATAGTTGTATCATAAACCCTTTCTCCCTGCAAGCTTGCATTTTTGCCTCTTATTGGCATTTGATGGGAGTGGTTTTTAGAGGGTTTATTATGTGATGTTGTGATATAGATGATTTGAAGGAGACAAAATGAACGGCGTTGGGTGGTGAGCTTGTCTTCTGCTAGCTTGGTCAACCCCAAAGCTTCCATCATATCCTTTGTTTGAACATTTTTACCTCTGCATGAACCGTATCTTTGAGGCTATTGACGAAGCAACTCTTGAAAAAGTCATCCCATAACCCTTCCATTTGATTTTCCAATTTCTCAACTTTAGTTTGGTATTTGAGAACCATTTCGATTTGCCAAAGTTTGGTAAGGGCTCCTGTGGAGTCATCATAAGCACTAGGACCAAATCAAATCAACAAAAGTTTGACAAATTGCTCCCAAGTTGGTTTTGAATGAGATATTTGGTAACATTGGATGACTTACTTTTCCAAGTGGAACAAGGCGATAGGTGCTTTCCTTACTTCAAAGGTGTTGAGTAACCTGAAATATTGTTCTGTTTGGTAGATCCAACAAGCAAGGTCTATTATTAGAATATAAGGCTTATCATTTATTATTCACTATTAGTTATGTATTAACTAATGTACGATTATCACCACCTCAACCATTTTGTAAATATCCCTTGGATGATAAATGTGATAGACACACAAACCACTATGTGTGCATTCAGATTTCTCTACATTTTTTCTTTGTTCACATCTTCTAAGATTGGTATCAAAGCCATTGGCGCTCAAAATCTGAGGGCACGAATTGAGGATGAACAAAAGTTGAAGAAGGCGTCTAGGGCACATTAAATAATACAAAGCTCATGACTATGGAAGGAGGTCGTGAGGCTCTAGGGCATGCAAATTTCTAACAGACCAAAAACAATTCTGGGTTTGTGATTTTCAAAGAAAAATGTAGAGGTAAACAAGTGTATAACCTGCCTGAAACAAAGAATAGTGGCGCAGGAATCTCACAAGTGATCTCAAGTATGTTTTTGAGACCAGTTCGTTTGATCTTAATGAGACGCCATTTCTGTATGCAAAGAGTAAAATCAAGGGCAGATTTTAAAATAAAGAATAAAAGTGTGTTTTTACAGTCACGAAAAATGCCATAACCATCATTGCAGAGCTGCAAAAACAATCAAGTTTCAAGGGCATTTCAATTGCATTTTTGTTGTTATGGCTCAAGCAAAGGCACAAAAAGAAAATTGAAGTCTTTCACCAAAAGAGGGCAAAGATAAGAAAAATACAATCACGAATACAAATGCGAGTTCCAGAAGAAAAGTGAATTCAATAAGCTTTGTTGGTGAATTTATTCATTTGAAGCATCCGCTTTGGGCATAGAAGACAAAAATTTGCGAATTTATTCATTCCAAGCACACGCTTAGGGAACAACAGACAGGAAAATGTGATCTGTTAGCGAGTTACTCATTTGAAAGAATTTTTTTACAGCGCGGCACAAGAAGCACACAAAAACACGATAGGGCACATTAGGTTAAATTGGAATAAAGTGAAGCAACGTGAATGAGTCATGAATACAATCAGTATTTTTGTCATTAAAAACACAGTCGAATCTGCCAAAAACTCAAAAAATACAGTCACAAGTCCTTTTATTAGGGCACAAAGTAGATATAGTTAGTGTGGAACACACCAACTACCATTGTTGGCTTCTAAAACAAACTTGAGAGGAACGAAAGGAAGTAGTTTTGAGCCAATGGTTTAGGGCATTGGTTTTGACATTCACCAGTACAGCCAAAAACGTTATTTTTGGGGCCCAAAACAAGATCATTCATCTAAAAGCAGTTAATCTGCTGATGGATAGGAACTTTGTTGTCAAAGTTGCAGATTTTGGAGCTACTCGTTTCTTGACTCAAAAGGATGGACCAATGATAGCAAAAACAGGAACATATAGATGGATGGCACCTGGGTGAACAATAGAATTTGGGTCAATGATGCTCTCAAGGGAAAGCTCAAAGACACCCCAAATGAAGTTGATGTAATGTCCCTCTTTTCGAATAGTTCTCATTGAAGACCTTTGGTCCTTTTTGTCTACCCGACGGCCAAAGGATGTGTCAAGGGTGACTAAGTTTTATTATTTTATTATATTGTGCAAATATTAAAATAAAATATTATAAGTTGCACATATAATAAATAATAAGCTTATTAATAAAATAAAAGAGTCAAATGTAAAAAATACAATTATTTTTAATTGTATTTACCATAGGGAGGTACGACTTGTCCATGTAATGGGAAAATAGGGAAATGTGACATTAGCTTCCTTAGAAAAATGCGACTTGGACAAAGGAGGAAGAATGGAGTTTCGAAAGAATAAAAATTATTACTCCTCCCAAGAAAATGCGACCTAGTCTAAGGAAAATTTGGGGCACATGTCTAGAAGAAATCACTTGTTGTGATTGGTTGAGTTGGAGGTCCCTTTGGGCCAATTTTCCCTTTAAAAGGAGGGGTCAACTTAGAGGAGGGACATCATATGATCATTTTATCATTCCAAATTTTTATTATCAGTTTTTGCATTGTTAAGAGCTCTTGCTTTTATCAGAGATTCCAAGGACGAAAACCCTTGTGGATTTCATCTCTTGCGGACGAAAACCCCAAGGGATTGAGAGGGGATTTCACTCAGAAATTTCCAGCGGTTTAATTCTGATTTTCCAGTCAAATTCCAGCAGTGTTTTGGTGATCTTTTTGGTAGCATATTGCAGCAGTTGGATCGACCCAGTTTGGGGCTATTTGGGTATGATTCTAGAGGTATTTACTTCTGAAAAATATTGCCATATATCTCTGAATTTTTATAAATAAAGGAGCTGCAATTTCATAATTTTCTGAGCAAGTTTGGAGGGTTTTTCAGGCAGTTTGTAATCAGATTTAGATCTGAATTTTCTGAATTATCTGGCTGCAAATAAATCTGATTTTTATCATATTTTGGGTTTTAAAATTGCTGGCAATCATTTGGGATAGAGTTTATAATTTTTTGGTATCATTTGCATGGAGATCCATTAAAAACCCTAGTCGCATTTGCTGTAATAAATTCAGCTTTGCCCTAGGTTGTTTGCCGAGGGTTTCAAAAACTGTTTTTTATCATTTGCCATTCATTAAAAATTTGATTTAGGGTAAGAGATCTATTGGGGATCTTTCAGTTGATATGGCCATTGTTAAAGATTCGTCATGCTAAAGGTGGTGAAGAATTCGTTGATGAAGAATGTGTATTTTAAGAAGCCCACACTTTGAAGACAAGAAGGGATCTAGTATAGATGAAGCTCAACATGGATGGTTGCCCAAGATAGTTCGGGAGCTTGTTGATCTTCGAAATTATACCCTTACAAGGGTCATGAACCAACCTGATGGAGCGATGTGGATGTAACACAACATGGAAGGTTGTCCAATAATTCAGGAGATGCATAATTCAAGAGTTTGGGAAGGTGAAATCCAGGAACTTGAGAATTCAACTCAGGAGCTACACCTTTACAAAGGTTACAAGGCAACTTGATGGAGTTCTACTTGGTCAAAGAGCTATTTTCATAGAGCAAGCTTTTGAAGACTGCATGCTTCTGTTTGGCTCTGTTGCGAGGCAACTTGATGGATTTCTACCTAGTCAAAGAGCTATTTTCAAAGAGAAAGATTTCAAAGACTGCATGGTTATGTTTAGCTTTGTTGCTTTAATTTTATGGCAGTATGTTTTTTTGCTTTTTGTAGTGTAAGCCTTAAAAGAGGGCATAAGAATATAAGGCTTATCGCTTATTATTAAGCCACTATTAGTTCTGCATTAAGTTTTAACTAATCTACAGTCGTAACCACCTCAACCATTTCGTAACTATCTCTTGCATAATAAAATGACAAACACACAAACTACTACGTGTGCATTACGATTCCTCTTCATTCTTTCTTTGTTCACATCTTCTAACATCTATATCATCAAAATTGGGAAAGTCAAATATTGGGCTACATGGCATGTTGCTCAATGAGAATCTGCCCTGAAAACGTCTGTCACCATTGGGTTTATGCTTGAGTTTTGTGCATCGAGGCCATGTACCCTTTGTTCTAAATCCATGACAGTGAATCTCATGTCAACAACTTGTGTCATGTCTTTGGTGTCAAGTCGGGTTGTAACTACCATCACTAAGGAGGGGCTCAAGATCCAGAAAAAGTTTATGGCAGTTATATGTTAAAATGCAGCTCAACAAGACAATCACAACAATATGAGCATCCCAAGAGCAAAAAAATTCTGAACTCTTTTTCTAGAAAGCTATCCTATGGGTGAAAAATCGTTAGGAATTTTTGTATCTATCACTGTTTCAGAAACAACCAATCCAAAATATTCTCTAGCACCTATGTAACTCCCATGTTTTAACATTGCTACATGCATCTGCAAATTGTAACTTTGTTATGCACTCTGTGGAAATTAATTTCACCTATCACTGTTCTGGGCCAAATCCTCTAGTGGTGGGTTCTGCCAACTCCAAGTTACCAGGGTTACACACAGTATCCCAAGAGCAAAAAAATTCTGAACTCGTTTTCTAGAAAGCTACCCTATGGGTGAAAAATCATTAGGAATTTTGTATCTACCACTGTTTCAGAAACAACCAATCCAAAATATTTTCTAGCACCTATGTAACTCCCATGTTTTAACATTGCTACATGCATCTGCAAATTGTAACTTTGTTATGCACTCTGTGGAAACTAATTTCACCTATCACTGTTCTGGGCCAAATCCTCTAGTGGTGGGCTCTACCAACTCCAAGTTACCAGGGTTACACACAGTCCAATGGAAATGGTAGGGTTGTTATTGGTTGTCTGGTTTTGCAAACTCGCATTCAAACTTACCACATTTGTAAGAAGTGGTGGCCTAATGTTTTAGAGCACTAACTAGAGAGAGTACACTGTACAGTCTACTATCATATCTCTGAGGTCGGTTGTGGGTAACTTCCAGGGACTAACCATTTACTAATGAATCACAAAGAACAAACTGTTGATGGCTTCCTATGGCTAAGCTTCAAAAACTAAAGGATCTTTTGATATACCTGTAGGTACGTGGAAGCTCAAGTCCATATACTGCAATGTTTAATGGCTTGAGTATTGATGCGTAACATCTCACTTCACAAAATCAGGTAAAACTAATAACCACTTATAGCCCAAAACGACAGTTTTTTGTGAATTTTAAAATTGTCAAAACATGGTTTATCACAAAAAAGGAAAAATGAAGAGAGGAAGAATGGCAAACTAGGGGCAAAAAGCTTAGTGTTGCCACTTTTGTTACCGCGTTATGATCACCCACATTTGTTAGGGCAAGGTGAAAACATGCGGTGGACAATCATAGGGAGCACTAAACTGTTAAAGCTACTATAGAATATGTCCCTAAAAGGAGCTCCAACACCGTATGTTAGGAACATACTTGCACACAAACTCCTCTAGCGATGGAAATATAACAAATATGCACTGAAAATTGAAAGAAAATGGAAATATTTTAATTTCAAATAACAAAAGCTCACTACAAGTATTGTGGGCCTCTTCGAGGGCACAACCTCCTTTGAACATGGCTCAATACAAGTATTCAATAGCTATTCTTTCCTCTTACACAAGCCCTCTATTTAAACTTAATCTACTCAAGATAACTACTACTCCCCATACATGTGGGAAATAAACAAAAAGCTAATGTGGGAAAAAAAAACAAATAGCTGAAGGGGCATTTTACCATAGTTACCTAAGTCTCGAGGATAAAGGGAAGGCGAAAAATTTCCCAAATTTTGGGGATGGAGGGGGGCAGTTATTAAAGTAATATATAAAATTTTAATTTAAGTATTTTGCTCTATTCAATGAAAGTTAGGGATTTAATGTGTTATAGGTTCTTTCAATATTAGAATTCAATGTTTTTGGTAAAAATAACAGCTTTTAAAAGTAAAAACATCATAAAACTTGAAAATAGGGTCATCCCCTCCAAGCCACCAAGTCCTGAAACATTCGGGATGTCACCAAAATCTAGGAGATGCATCCCGCATAACATTGTGTTTTACAAAGCATATGCAATATGAAGCTTTTATTGCGACAATTAATATAAAGAAATGAGTCAAGGCAAAGGGGTCTTAACAATCTTAAACTCTTCCTCAACCGATGTTGCATAGCAATAGGCTTCTCTGTCGTCTTGACATTAGTTAGCTTCAATTTGGACATAATGAATGGTCGTAAATTGTAGTACTTGAGACATCTATGCTACCTTGAGTCAAATCAGCCCAATTTTGCATATAGGTTATGGGTTTCGGTCAAACATTGTGCAGACTAGTCATGTCCTTATCGTAGTTGTTGCCACTAAATGTAGTGATCGTCGTAAACATCTTCAAGATAATATTCATCCCTGAAAGCTTCCAAGCATGTTTCCCAAGTTCGCTTAGGTCTTGGCTTAGATCTTCTTGCTTTTTGGTCTTCCTCCCACAAAGTATGGGTTTGCCACCACTTCTTGATAAGTGAAGTGACTTTTAGAAGTGCACTCGTGATTTTCTCTATATTGGAAAATTCATTCAAAGATAAATAGGAATCTAACTAATCAAACCAATTATCTGCTATGTTCACATTTATTTTTGCTTTAAACGCAAGAACATCAAGATTTACTTGAAACCTAAAGTGAACCCGACCACTAAAAGCTTTCCTTAATGAGTTTGTTGATGGAACCTCTCGTTCGAGGACTTCTCTGAGTTGGTTGAGCAGAAATTTCCATTGTTCCATGAGTGCTTCCACGATCTCATTCTCTATCGTTGTATGTATCGCATCTTCTCGCTTGATTGTCTTTTGCCATCTAAACTTTGTTGAAACGACATGGTAGATAGCACGAAGTATTTTGTGGTTTGACATCAATTTTCGAATACTCCGATCGTGTTTGATGGGACATGCAACGGTACCACTCCAATACCACTAATTTGAATCCCAAGCGATCTAGGGGTCAACGCTCTAAATGAGGATCTAGATGTATTGTATGCTTATGCGGAAGCAAAATTGAATAAGATGGAGCCTAGAGAAAGTAACAGGACTAGAACAAAAACTAAATTGTGCATTCTACACATTGCATACACTTGAGAAAGAAGTATGGTTGTCTACTTTTCTATGATTTGCCTACTACCTAATGCTACGATGACATATTACAAAACCAGAAGGCATGAAGAGCCGATATGGAAGTTGAACCATTATGGGCTTACATGTGTGTCTCTTCATCTTCCAATTGTTACATGGCTTGATTAACAAGTGCATGTTAAGCTGATAAAAGCTCGGCATAATGACAGCCTTGAAAGTGCCACTTGTCGTGGCACAACATGGTGCAGAGCACCTACATGGCTGTTGGAGGTTATGGATACTCGGCGGAACGTTTATAGGTGTTGTACTATTGGTTGAGGTTGTCCAGGTGATCATACACATGGCACAACACAATGCAATGTAGTTGTGTAAAGTGCGTGCACAAATGGTGCCTTGTCCAATCTACACAAATTGAGTCACATCATTATAGCGATGTGCCACATCTAGTGGGAATAGATTGATGATCTTGGAGATGCGGAAACCTCAAAGACTTGCTCGAGAGTACAACAAGCCATGGAAGGTGAGTCGCAAGCTATGAGAATAGGCTCGGCGGTATCATGGGAGCCATTATTGGTAGATTCTCCTAGATCACAATCTTATTGTTTGCCTTAGATATGGTAAAGGACACAAGTAACTTTGGATACGATATGGCCATGCTCAAAGGGATTCAAATTGTAGGTCATTCGGGATAGAAGAAAACTTGCCGGAAGGTAATTGTGATATTATTTCGTCCTCGAAATCAAAAATCTTGACCAATGAAGCAAAATGACTTGTTAGGCAATTGAAGGAAGTTATCTTTCAACATAAGATGAGACAAGGGAGTCATGGAAAACATATTGGCTAACAAAGGGTTCATTCTAATAGCTTCCTCTAGCTTTCCGGATCAATTTTGAGAATATATTTTCTTAAGGACATAAAGAAAATATCTATTGAGGATGTTGAATGATTCTTTTTAAGACTCCTTTCAACTCATTCTTGACACCATCATTTGGAATAAAGGGTACAAAAATATATAAAATAAAAAATACGAAAAAGAAACAAAGGAAATGAAAAATGAGTAATCATTCAAATAAAGGCCAATCATAAGGGGTGATCATTGGAAAGTGAGCATTCATGTGCATGCCTTCACCATTTGATGTGGCATAAGGGGGATTGATTTACTCCCTTCGCTCTCACGATTGTTGTTATTGGCCTCGAGCGATTCTCCTCCTTTGTCCCCTGTCTCAAAATCCAATGGTGGCCAAAAGAGATGTTATCTATCTCTCTTGAGGTAAAGTAAGGAAGGCTCGAGAAAAGAAGACCACAAAGATGGTAAGAGAATCATTTGAACTTTTACGAATAGGAGATCATAAGCCCACGTGTATATGGATAGAAAGGGTACGGAAGGTTGTTAAGGAACCGGATTGCATAGAGATCGACGGCATAAGCCAACACATGAAGAAACTTATTTTCAACCCAAGGCGGTTCATGGGGAGGAAAAATGTCTTTGATATGGCCCGGGCACTAAGTGTTGTTGATATGTTATCTAACGTTGTTGGTACTTGCTTCATGATAATCATAATGCAACCAAGAAAACCCTCTTTACTACGGTTGTGGGGTGTAGTTACCATCAACACATCATCTTGGATGTGGTTCTTTATGGCTGGGAAGGGTAGTTACCATCAACACCACATCTTGGATGGGGCGCAACGCTTTCATGCAAGGGCAGAAAGAGATTGCAGCTAGTGTGGGTATCAAACTTTCAAAAGAAGCCACTCTTGAGATTCCATGTTGATGTCTCCATCTTAGTGAAGGTTGAAGAGGAGGTCATGATAGTGGGGTAAGTTTATCTTTCTGTCTGTCTCTCCTCTATGGAGTACGAAATTGTTATAACATTTAATACTAAGTATTCTAGTTATATAAACTATAGTTTATAGTTAAATAAATTAGAATATTATATATTTTAATTTATTAAACTCTTATGTTTATGGTTTAATTTTATTAATACATAAATGAATTATAAAGAATGAGTTAGATGTTACTATTATGGAAAGCATACAAAAGAATGGTTTATATGCGTTTAAAGGTTTTGCTTCTACTTCATGTTTGTCTACTCAAAATAGGAATGATGTTCAGTTGTGGCATGAAAGATTAGGTTATGTTAAATTTAGGAGAATGTATGACATGTCTTGGCTTAACCTTATTATTGGTCTACCACCTATCTCTCATGCTCATGAAACATGTGAAGGGTGTTTACGTAGTAAGCAATCAACAAACCCCTTCCTCAGTCATCATGAAGCAAACTCCTCAAAACCTCTGGAACTTGTCCATAGTAATGTTAGAGGACCTTTAAAAGTTCCTTCCCTAAATGGTTCAATGTATGTTGTTACTTTCATTTATGATTATTCTTGCATGATTTGGTCATTCTTTATTAAAAACAAATCAGATGTGTTATCTAAATTTAAAGCCTTAGTTAAAAATCAATCTTATCACAAAATAAAAAGGCTTAAAGTAGATAATGAAGATATATATGTTGATAAAACATTTCTAAACTCTAAATTAGTATGTGATTACTAAAAATAGTATTATATGCATATCAACTTGGGTCGCCTTTGTGTTTGTATTGGAGACGTCCAATACTGATTGCATCTAATATTTTTTCAAGATTGAAATGTTGAAGTTGTTTTTTCAAAATTCAATATATTGGTAATATGACATGGTTAGTTTTTTTAAAATATTGTCATTAAAGTTGGTATACAACTTGTTTTTAACCTATTAATGTAAGATTTATATATGGTTAAAAGTGAAATCAATAATGATTTATATTATGCTTATTATGATAATGCATGTTTATATGGATATTGTGATTCTAACCATGTTGGTGTTGTGTTAGATAGAAAATCTACAACTGGATATGTGTTCAAGTTTGGTACAGGTGTCATTACTTGGAGCAACAAAAAGCAACCGATAGTCTTCATCTCTTCTATTGAGGTAGAATATAGAAGTGCGATGGAAGCAGTGAAAGAAGCCATGTGGCTAAAGCGGTTGTTGGAAGAGATTCACATGGAAGTTAAAGGAAGTACTCCTCTTTTGTGTGATAGTCGAGTTGTATTGCTCTTGCTAATAATCCATTCAAATCGAGAACGAAGCATATAGAGATTCATATGCATTTCATCCGAGAGAAGGTGCTCTGCGGTGATATAGATCTCCAGTATACTGCCCGACTGAAGATCAAGTTGCGATATATGTTTACGAAGCCATTGTGTGTTGTAAAGTTCTACAAGTTTTGTGCAATGCTTGGCCTTTCAGAGTTTCCATTGAGGGGGAGTGTGCATGGCAATGCCACCTCCTAACAGTCGGCCTATGTTTTTCTCCTTCACCTCTATACTTTTGCTCCAATTTAAAGCATTGTAAAAAGATTTTTTTATGATCTTAGTAAACTTATAACTCTAAGTTTACTATGTAGTCCAATAATGTTGCATCATGTTGTAAAGGAGGTCTTTACTTTATAAAAGGCTCCTAAAGATGTTGATATAGATTTTCCATGAGAAATTGTGAGATGTAGTCTCACAAATCATGTTTAGCCTAAATCATAACTTCTGATTTATGGATTCCAAATCCTTTTGTACTAAAATGTAAGTTTAGCATGATGAAGGTGTATAAATCCTTCAAATGTGATATGCTTAGCCTAAACCTTAACTATGGTTTAAGGATTGTAAATCTGTTGTATAAACAAGTAACATTGGCATATGATCCCCACTTAATATTAAGGGAACACTCCCCTTAATATTAAGTGTTCTAGATATATAAAATATAGTTTATAATTAAATAAATTAGAATATTATATATTTTAATTTATTTAATATAAACTCTATGTTTATGGTTTAATTGGTTTGTTATAAATCAATTATTAAAAAGTTGGGGTGTTTCGAGAATTCACACCCGGTTAAATTATTTAAATTGACGTGTGGGGTTAGGTGAGATCAATTCAAATCAAATGTATGGAATTCACATGGTGAATTAATATGGTGGAGAGGAGTGAGGTGAATGGAGTTTTATTGGACTGTAAATCCTTGTTTCTCATTAATGGAAATCTTACCAAGAGTTTCACTTTGTGGGTTATTTACCCTTTGGGTTTTCCACGTAAAATAATGTCTCCCGTGTTATTTATTTTTAATACATTATAGTGTTATTTATTTAATTAATTCATATATTGTTTTAATTTATTTAATATATGTGCTCAGACCTAACAGAACTGTATATATGTATTAGGGTATAAGGATGGCCTATGTAATTTGCCCCCTCCTTTTTAATGATAAAATATGGAAGACGCTTGAAGACTGAAAAGCTATGTAAGAACTTGTTCTCACATATATATATAGATATATAAATATATGTAGCTATATAAATATATAATATATATATATATATATATATATATATATATATATATCACGTGTTTATGTGGTAGTTAAATGAGCAGTCTGGATATAATTTGGGGTGCAGAATGAAGCCTTACTTTGCACCCACTACATGGTTTTTCGTTTCTCTTCAATGGAAAAGTCTCGATGAAAGCTTTGTTTCCCTTCTGGAATATCTGTTTTTCTTTCTATATGGAAAATTTGAGAAGGTTCGATGTGTGTTGTATTTTGATGGATGGCATGCCATATGGAATAGATCTATTAATGCATGCACTCACATGACTCTAAACAGATGAAGAATGGTCAAGAAATAGTACTGATTGTATATCTAAATATGTGAAGTCTTAGTGGGAATTTTGGTGGCTCAATTGAAGTATCAGTTTTTGTTCTGCATCTTGATATAAAGATGTTACAGAATGATTTAGGATCAGAATCATGATTGTCGTTGAGTTGATAGTGGTATAAAAGTGATCCTATAATCAAGCATTGTTATTGAAGAAGAAATGCATAAGGAATTTCATAATCTTTCCCTATAGAATGCTCAGTCACATAGCACAAATTAAGAGCAACCTAGGACAACACTGGATTCAGGCACCACCACACACTCCTTAAGATGTCTTAGATCGATTCAGTAAGCCTTCAGCATAATTTGGTTCTTTATAAGATCTGAAAGCATAGTTTCATGGAGTCTCCAAATGGGGAGACGGAGGATGCGGGGACAAGTCTCGGGGACGGGGGGACCAAAGGCCTAGGTTTGGGGATGGCAGGGAGACAGAGGTGCAAATATATTTAGTACTTGAAAAAATAGTTATAAACAAAAGTACAACGAATGACAACTGAAACTTTGAAATACTAAACACATTTCATTGAATAATGAAAATGTTGAATATCAATATATTAATATTTATATCATAATTTATATTCAAAATGATGATTACATTCAAAATTCAAATACAATTGGCCAATGGCCCAATGCCTCTAAGCTTGAGGGCTTCCGGCTTGATGAATGTGTTGAAACTTGAAATCAATGAAGACTTGGCACTTGCTCTTCCTCTTGTTGTTGCTCTCCCTCTTGCTAATGCTCTCAGCCTCTCACTCTTGCAGCCTTGCTTGCTCTCACTCTTGCACTTGCAGCCTTGCTCAATGTTTTCAAGCTTTGATAGTGATTTGGAGTGAGGGTGTGAGGTTCATTTATAGTTTTTTTGAGTGCTTAAAGTGTGGGTGGGGCCCATAAACTATTAGGATTAGGGTTGGGGTACAAACATCCAAACAAAATTTGTTTTTTAATTTTAAAAATTACTTTTTGACATTTTTGGCACAAGAGACGGCCACAGGTTTCCGGGACTGTCGAGGGGCTTGGGCAAGTTTCTTCGAAAATTTGGGGACATCTCGAAGTCCCCCAAAGGTCCCCTCTTTGAGCCAAACGTGCCCTCTTCAGCCAAAGCGTTCCAGGATGTCCCATGTCTCGTGGTGGCAATGGTGGTATGTCAAGGGGCATTTCCCAGGCATCCCCAAGTCTCCAGAACATCCTCGTCCCCAAAATGTCATATTTTATGACGGGACAAGTCCCCGTGGAGCACTATCTGAAAGTGACTTAAGGGATGGTACATAGATCTGGTTTTCAATGATGACTCTACAGTCAAGATGGTTGAAACCTCATTACCCTCCTTGACATAAGGGGTTTTAGCTCTTTTTGCTACTTTACTGCATGTTAATATGCTTTTTTATTTTGGAACTGTTGAGCTAATTTGCTAACAGTTTCTTGCACTTTGATGATTTTTGGCTGGGCTAGGGCCCTCTCCCAGGTATCTTTGGCAAATAAATAAATAAAGAAAACTAACAAAACAGATTTATAAAAAAATATTAGCAAAAACAAAGCACAATAACTCGGTTATGACCATACAAATAAACAGAAGAGCTCAAGTTTGCTGGTGAGCCACTCCCAATTTCGAAGACAACTAAGCGTGAAGTCACGTAATTTCTTTCCATCAAATCCTATAAAAGCATATCTTTCCGTATTTAGAAGCAAGGAAAGACTCCAAAATGACCTATTTTTGCTTCACGCTTAAGTAGTTTTTTCTTTATTCTTCTAAAACAACAATCCTTGCTTTATTCTACTAAAACAGCAGAAACTATCTATATAAAAATCTATCATACTCCTTTCAATGCTTTACTTTATATATTTTATCTTCCTAGAATAGACCTGTATTTTTCTATTTCTATTTTCCATATAATACCTTACCACTTTATTCTCATCGTATTTTCCTATAATAGTTTTATTCTTATCTTGTTTCTTGAACATTTTTTTGCTCATTACATTTACAGTATTACACGTATTTATTTGCGATTTCGAAATAAATTTTATTCAGCACGTTCCCAGATGCCTTAATTCAGTTTTAGAAGAACTAGAAAAATATGCAGCCCAATCAAAACATGGGGAGAAATTCACAGAAAGACATGACAAAGCTTCAAATAATGCAGCAGAGCCAGTCAGATTCCAGCCCTTTAAAGAATAGATATCAAATTTGAATTTTTAAAATTTGGGCAAAAGAACAATGCATTTACTGAACATCCTAGAGTATTCAAGATGCATTCATTCCCCAATAAGAGTGGTTAAGTGGGGAATTAAAAAAATTGGCAATTGCAATCTTGATTCCACCTCAGCTCATCGCATTATTAAGTAGCAGAAAGTGATTGTCTTAAATATTGGCGAGCTCGAAAGAAGTAAAGACCGTTGTAAGAAATTTCCAATTATCTGCCTAAGGCAAGCTATGGAAAAGAGCAAGGATTCCGAGAAATGGTTGTAAGCATGGGGGTAGGGATGTAACGCATCTAGTTCCAGTACTCGAATCACTTGACAGAATGCACAGATGGGAAGATCAGCCACGTTCACTCAAAAATAAATGCATTTCGTCAAGCTACTTCTTACAGGATTTCTAATAACGTAGCATCTATCGGCAACACTGAGCTTTATGATAAACAAATGCTCACTTCACTGTCTATTGAAACAGGAAAAGCAAACGGGAGAAAAATGCAATAAGATGTACTTTCTTAAAAGAACAAAAAACAAAAACAAATACAGAAAAAGATTTGGGGAGATTGAGTGAAGGAAGGGTTGGATGATTGGCGTTGCTAATAGCCCCGTGAAACAATGTCGAATAATAGCTACATCAAATAAATTACCTTGGGGATTGCACAGGGCCTCGGAGCGCGCAGAGGAGGAAATGGAGCAAGTTTTCTCCAACTCTAGGGTTAGAATGCCTGAACAGTCCCACCTTGGGCAGTCCTAGTCCTCCCCCTACGACAGAGGGATCCCAACCTAGGAGCAAACAGTTAGTGTACATGGCCGCTTCCATTTCAAACTCTCGTTCCCTTTCTCTGTCTCGCTCCTTCTCCTTCTCCTTCTCCTTCTCCTTTTCCTTCTCCTTGGTCGTTTCCATTTCGGCAATGCGAAACGGAGTTTTACCAGATCTCTTCGGCTTCGGCTGCAATGACAGTGGTATTTAAAGTGCCCTGGCTTGGAGCGTACAGCTGTAGAAATGAGGAGAGTTGGAGGTGGAGCGCTGTTTTTGGTGTTTGGTTTTCTGTTTTTGTGTGTTTTACAAACAAAGAGAGATCTCCCCGCGGCCGGCTTTAGATCTTCTTCCCGACTTCCCCTTACTCCGAAATGCCAATCACTCTCACTGCTAGAAGATCCCTATGCCAGGCGTGCGAAATTCTTTTCTGTTTGGCAGTGTTTCTATTTATTTGGAAATGTGTTTACATGTTGGGGCTACTCTTTATATTTATTTGGTAAATGTGATCTTATGTTAAAAAAATCAATCCGTGCTCCTAAAAATTTACAAGTAACTATATTTTACGCAGAGGATTTCTAGCCCCATAAAACAAATGGGGGCAAAAACTAAAAAATCGCTCTTTAAAATTGTTAGGGATTTTTATTACACTGGTATTTATGTTTAAATTTTCCCTCCATTTTTGTCCTTCTAATATTTTATTCAAGATTCATGGGACCGTACTTTTGCTAATGCTAAAGACTCCTATTTTGTCTTAGCAGAGAAAAATAAAAATCATGGGACCCTATTAATGCTAAAATATCCTATTTTCCCTCCCTTTTCCGCTCAACAATTTTAGTTTGCCCCTTACATGGGACCGCACCTTTAGTCCTCCCTACTTCACATTTACCCGATCAACAATGTCAACGTGTTTGGGAAACTAGCGAGTCTGAACCCTAGCTAAAAAATTAGGTAGAAAATTTAGACTTGGATTACAATAGAAAATTCAATAACAAAAAAACTCCCAACATTCTCCCACTTGTTGAACATTTTATATGAAGGGACCATGAACTCATTCCTCAACAAACTCGAGCGATGAAGCCCATACTTTCCTACACCGATTAAATTGTCAATGGGAATTGCTTTAGTCAATGAATCTGCGCAACATTTAAATGTGTCTCCACCTTTACCAACAACACCTTCTTCTCCATCATTTCCTTTTCAAAATGATATGACACATCAATGTGCTTTGTGTGTACATGGTATTCGAGGTTCTTTATCAAATAGATCATACTCTACGAATCACAATCTATCTTTACCACTCCTTGAACAAATCCAATTATGGAACTCAAACTCGAATCCACATTCTCATCCTTGCTCGATTAATTAGCTAGTATATACTTTGCTTCATGGTAGATATTGTAACATTTGCTTGACGTTTGCTCATCCACTTAACACTCCATAAAGAAAGTTGAAAACATACCCACCTTTGGTAGATATGTGCAAATCTATATCTCCCCTAGTCAAAGTCTACAAAACCATATAAACTTAATACCTTGTTTTCACCAAGTTTTCTTTTATGGAAAATCACATGATTAGATGTTTCATGCATATTTAGTCTTCCAAGTCTTTTTTACAAATACCAACCAAAACCCTTTACTGAAGGAGGAGATCCCCTTATATAGGGAAAAATGGGTTGTATCTACCTCAGAATAACTAATTGTTATTTTATAATTGTACTTTAGTTTAATTAAGTCATTTAAGTGAATTTTACACTTTAACAACTTAAAACCAAAAAGTACAATGCAAAAACAACAATTGGTTACTTGTTTAGGACTTCAAGAAGAAAGTGAGGAAGCTTGAACTTTGAGCTCAAGCATATGCATCCTAAACTTCATTATCACTAACATCAATGTATGATTCTTTCGGGATCACCATGTTTGTTAGATTGTTCAACTAGCTTCCTAAAGTGTTTTCCATCTTAGAATTTGTCCCACTAAATTGAGCCAAGTTCTTAGAGGCTTAGACCACTACACTACTTAATTCAAAGAGTTCATCTATTTTGTCTTGACTAAAGTCTTTTACTTTCAACAATTATTCTTTATCCATCTTGTTGAATTGTTCTTTGATTTCATCCACTGTATTCCTTTGAGAGGAATCATCTTGAAAAAGATCACAACAAAGGGCTTTGAAATCAACAAAGATTTCAGCTTTTAAAGACTCACCCTTATAAATGAAAATTTGTAGATTTGTTCAAGCTTCTTTGAGAATATCGAATCTTCATTCCGCATTATGTGACTTGGTCCGAGAAAGATTATTAATTGGATTATAAAAAAATCGGATAGGAGGATTTCACATCGATTATTGTCATTATCCTCAAATGCGGAATCATATCAGCCCAAATTTTGGCCTCTTTCTCAATGTTCCCAATTTCATCTAATCTATTTATTTATGAACAACTACTAACTTATCATATACTTTGCATCCCTCATTAATGAATTTTAATCCATTTGCCAACAATTTCTCAACCCATGCTTTTGTAACTCTACCTCGTAATGTGTGGTTATGGACTTATGAGATGGCTTTGATGTCAACATCACGTGTGGAGGTGGAAGATGGGAGAGATCCAAAAGGAGTGGGATCTGGAGAGAGAAATACTTTAATGTAAGATGGGAGAGTTTTAGCCCACTCTATTGATTGTTCATGTGTTTGCTTACCTTTCTTCACCCTATTAATAACCTTAGAGATACTCTCTCTCGAGTTATGCACATCTCCTTTGGGGGTAGATTCTTCGAGTGATATTCTTATAAGTTCATAATCTACTGCAGTGATCTCATGTTCACTTTTATCAACTATAGGATTTGTAATTTCAACAAATTATTGTTATGAGGTATTGGTCACAAGGCAAGAGGTTGCTCTAGCTATAGTGCCCACTTCCCTTTGACACCTTTTGATACGATTTTGATACAACATCACATTATAGACATTACTATGTTTTAATTTAGCATGTTGTTAGACACTTGATCATGGATTATTATTGATCCGGATTTGATTATGATACGTGATGATTATTAGAGACACTCATATGTGGATGATGATATATTATTGGACATGGATAGTTATGGATGTTGTCGGATATGTGATTTTGGATATTATGAATAGATCTAGAAAATGAATATTTTATGATGTTGATATAATTGTGGATTAAAAAATACAAATGATATAGTTGTTACTTCGATGTTGTTGTGATTCGCTTACTTAGATGATTTTATGATTTTATTTATATCATATTGGATGTTCTGATATGGCCACGAGGCCGAAGGAGGTATTTGTATTTTGTAGGTTGAAAACATCACAACAAACATTGGGGGATTGGAGACCAACCAAAATGGAATTCTAGGTGAATTCAGCAAGGTCAACATGACAACTTGTTTTATTGTGTTGAGTGTTGTTTTGTTAGGGATTCCCATGGGGGAATTTCCTTTACATGTGACCATGGGGTTGTGTATTTTAATTAGTGTGGTTCTTTTATTATTGTTGTATGTATTTTATTAGTCTTTGTGTTCCCTTATTTTAATTAATTAAATTGTGATAGAATTAATATGAGAATCATATGATTAAAATTCAAATAAACTAAATTGGGATATGGGAAAGTAATTATAAGAGTGTTGGTTATTTGCATTTAATATGTAAGGGATGTGTAAGTTGTGTAAGAGCTTGTGTACGTCGGTTTGGAGTATGAAATACTCCACCTCCATAACAAATACGAATTTGTCCTTGAGAGCTGTTTTGAGGCTTGTGGGACAAGTAAAACTTGTCCCATATCTCTAAATTTAACCTACCAATCATACTTATGGATGGAGATGTGATTTGTGACTTTTAAAATGAATTTTATAAGTCTTGTTGCATGTTTTTAATTGCACTTTCTTACATTTTAATTAATTTGTTGTCCCTTGAGGTGTGGGCTTTTTAGAGTGTGCAAGTAACTTGTCATATTTTCACCCACCTCTTTATTGTGCTTGGGAGAATGGATTTTGTCTTTTGTGTTTGAATTGGAGGATGTGTGATGTGGCATCCTACATGGATCCACATCATCCTCTTCTCTCCCTCTTCTATATAATTCAAACTCCTTGCTTGTTTTGGGGTTGTTGAACCTTTTTGCATTCTTCTTTGGGGGCGCATTTTTGTTGGAGCTCTTGTGTTTGGAGGAAGTTTGGAGAAAGCTTTACATGCTTGAAGATTTTTGTTTTGGACTGTGTTTTGGCACTTGAAGCTTGTTGTTTGGAAACCAAAGTTACCATGGAGAGGTAGAAGATTATTCCCTCTTTTATTACTGTTATTTTCTTGTTGTGTTGTGTGTATGGTGCATGCTTTGTTTTATTTGTTGGCTAGTTGGGTAGATTGCCTTAGGTATGGTGTAGGAGAAGGTTATGGTTAATCCATGTGGGGGGGCATAAGGAATGCCATTGGCATCAGAATTTTGTGGAGGGATTTTGGGTTTGGGATCCACCATGGAAAAGAAATAGCTTGCATTTCTTACTTTGTGGGGGGCATAAGGAAATATGTGGGGGCATAAGGAGGGATTTGTGGGGGCATAAGGATTTGTGTGTGATGGATTAATTTGGCGGTTTGTTATTGGTGGATGCCCAAATTCCAATTGGGAGGCATAAGTAGCTTCCCCCATAGACCTTGCTCCTTTGGCTTGCATGATCAAGCTTGAGTTCTGTTTTGAAATGTTTTTAAATGCAGTTGTGAACTGTTGTTTTTGTGTTGAATTGTGTTTTAAAAAGGAAATGTGTATGTGAAAGAATGTTGTGTTGTGGAAGCTAGTTGTTGCCATGGTTGAATTACACCTTTGATTTTATTTTGGTTGGGGCTCGGGGGCCAATGATGAAGGAAGGCTTCTCCTTTCATTGGATGTCTTGGTTGGGTGGAGAGTGTTGTCTTTCCCCCTCTTTTCTTGTGATCAACTTGGAGAAAAGAGAAAATGTGCATGTTGCTATCCTGGAGCAAAGGAAAAGTGTAGTTTGATAGTCCCTTGTGGAAACACATTCATTGTAATCCTTTCCCACTTGTTGTGGATGAAATTGTATCATGTATTTGTGAAGGAAAGATGTGTGTAATTTGATTATGAAGTTAGATATTGGAATTGTGAAAGACATGTACATTTTGTATTGTTATTGGAAAGAAATAGAACTCTGTTAATTGCATTCAAGGAATGGAATATGTAAAGATGTATCTCCTTTTGATTTAATAAAGAATTACAAGTTTACCTCTCATTGCATTGTTGGGTGAGTTGGAATGTTAAATTGTGATTGGAATCACTGTTTTGAAATTGAAATAAGAAGAAATACGTATGAGGGAATTATATTGTATTGTATCTTTTTGAAATACATTAAAGTGGAAATCAAATTTTACAATTTAACTTGGAAATGATTTGTTTAGAAACAACTGATTGTATTGGATTAGTTTAGGAATGAAGTATCACACTTAAATGATAAAATGGATACATAGAGTTTTCCTTGAAATGAATCTCTGCTGCAACTTTTAAAACTGGTAAATTTAAATATAATGCACAGTTCGGACCTACACACATTAATCAACTTGAAAATGATATATTTTAGGATGCTAAGATATTAAGGAACTCATTTTGACAAAGAAAGACTTAAGAAAATAATTTTAACATTGCAAAATTGAGCCCATTCCCTTCCTCAACCGTTTTTGTCAAGCTCATTGGATAAAATTCAAGTTTAAATCAATTAAACAAATTCAACTTCCTAAACCTTTCAAAATTCTTCCTAGAGTAATCCTCCATGTCCTGCTTGACATGTTGAGGGAAGGGGGAGACCTAATTTAATCATAATTGAATGTTAGAAATTACCAGTTGGTTTTTTAAAAGCCCTGCAAATCCTTTTTTCAAAATGGACCCTTAAACCTTACCAAAAAGTAAAATTGATGTTTCATGCAAAGAGGGCATCGATAGATTTCCAAAAAGTCCTCGTTTTCCCAAAACTAAGCTTTCTAGCAAAAGTTATGGCACTTTGAAGTTTTTTGGCCTTAGCGGGAAAATTTGGGAAATTTTTCCCTAATGCGGGCCTGCACTTAAAGATTCTCATTTAAAATCCTTAGGAATTTTTTTGAAGTTTTGGCTCAGGGAAAGTTTTCATATTTTCCTCCGCCGGCCTGCAGCCAATCAAAGGCTGCCACGTGTCCTCACGGGGTAGCGTCGGAGGCATGACATCTTTTTGCCCTTTGATCTTTTTGAAAATTTTGGAAAAAAATTTCTTTTAGCCCCGCTGGCCCATGGCCAATCACAGGCTGCCACATGGCAGCTTTGGGTGCTTGCAGAGGGGGCAGACCCTTTGTTTGTTTTAGTTTTTGCCTTTGGAAATTTTCAAAAAAATTCCCCGTGCCCGCATCCCCGCCCTCACTTTTGGGTTTTTCTCCTCCACTGGACTGCGCATGCCTTCCACCTTCTTTTCCCTTTTTGGTGAAATTCACCAGATCGCCCCACCGCTCTGCGCATCTCCCTCTCACTTCTTCCCGTGGTGATTGTAGAGCACCACGTGTCCCCTGGAAGGACCTGCGGGCGTGTGGGTGTTGTTTGGCTTTTCTTCTCCTTGGGTGAAATGCCCCAAATTCTTCCGCCGCTCCACCTTTCCCCTTTTTCCCAGCGATGTCTTAGAGGCCGCCATGTGTCCTTGGAGGACCCGTGGAGCGCGGGCGCAACTGGAAAATTTCTCCCGCGCAAGGAAAAATTGCTATAGTCGCCTGCGACTGCGCCAACCCGCCGAGGGGTTTTCCTCTCCTCTTGACACGTGTCCCTTTGGGGAAAATTTGTCCCCTCAGCTCCGCCAATCCATATCTTGAGTTCTACAAGGAGTTAGGAGGACTTCTTTATATCTCCGAAAGGTGAGAAAATTTCCTATCCAATGGGAAAATTTTGGAAGCATTAAGTATGAGAAAAATCAAGTTGAAAACTCGAGCCTAATTGAAAGTGGGTATGGGGGTAAATCACTCCCCGAACTCAAATGAAACTTCTAACCCTAAAATTGAACCATGAGAACTTGATAATTGTTAATAAATGTAAAGTTTGTTCTTGTAATTTTAGATTTGTTCCAGAAATTGTTGCATTGTAATTTGGTTATAAACACTTCTAATAAAAAAAAAATCCCATAATTTTCTAGCTAATCCTAGGTTGTTTCTTAGGTCTCCAAAGGGGTTGTTTTAAACGGGTATCACACTAGCTTTCTTGGGAATAGGGTACGAGGAGAGAAACTAAAACATCATAATCAGGAACAATTATTTTAGATTGAGATTGTCTTTTTTCTCAACCATTAGTTAAACCCATGAGAAAGAGATATCGGTGGCATCTTCTACAAACGAGCTTGTAGACATGTACCTTGAGAGTGAGGGGTGGAGGAGGAGGCATTGGTGCAAAGATGATTTCCATTGAGGAATATTTCTCATTAGATACTTGTGGGGAATCGGGGGTCTTATTATACTCAATTTTTGTCTTGAACCACTCCCATTAGTTATTCTCTTTGTAGGAATTTTAGTAGATTTTTTTCACGTCTTCTCTTCTTCATCCTCTTCCTCTTTAATGGCTTCAAGCTCTTCAATTTTAGGATTAGCCCTCGAGTATGCACATAGAATTTCATACTTAGTTCTTCTTGAGTTGAGGGGAAAGGCACATTTTGGGAAACAATAAATTTCTCGAAGCATTAAACTCTACTAGATTTTTCGAGAACCACTTTTTGCTTCTTGGGAGAATAGGTGCAACGAGTTTATCAATGTTATCTTTCTCTTATTGAGACTAGTCAATAATGGGGAGAGGTGATGAGAGTCGTTGCACTTCTCGTCATTTAATCTTAAAGAATGTCAAAACCAGGTGGTGTCCAAGGCTATCTGTAAAAGGGGCTAAAGGAAATAATGAGTTTACAGTTCTTTGCTCTAGAATTAAAAATGCATGAAAGGAAATTCAATAACTGAAATTGAATCTAATCTAATAATTGAAAGTAGATCTAATCTAACTAGCTAAAATAAATAAGGAAAATAAAAAAATGAAAGTGAATCTTCACAAACAAAACAAAATAAAAGACACAAAGCTAATTTGAACAATATAAGTTAAATATGATTATGTTCTAAAAATAATAATAAACCATCCTCCTCCTTGGGTAAGAGTGTTATGTTTGTGGAGCCTATTTTCATGTTAGAGTGTGGTACACCTTTTATGTGTTACACTCGGGTATTTTTACTGACGGTCCCGCTTTCGCCGGTGAGCGGTCGGGGGTCAGGGCGAAGCCCCAAAAGCAAATTTTCATGGGTGGTTTATTAACCCATGGGTAATGGGTAACTTATCATTGTTATGGGCTGTTTTTGGGCCCATGGTTTTTCATACCCATTGTTTTGTAAAACCGCCTCTTCGGCTACCCATAGGTTTAAGGGATGGTTTTGTTTTTGCCCATTGTTTAATACCCATGGTTTTGTAAAACTACTTAATCAGGTTGTCTATTTATATGGTCTTATGCATATGATGAAGAACAAGCAAATGTATTGTAGATGTGTTTTGAATTCGGTGTGAATTTCAGAGAGTTTGATGAGCATAGCTTGAAACGGATCTGGTATTGTATTGAGAGAGTGGAGGCTTGTAATAAAATCGAGCAAGTGATTCTTGGTGGGCGTAGCCCAAATTGGGTGAACCATGTTAAATATTGTCTCTCTGTGTTGTGTTATTTATTCTCGCACTTTTATTTGAGATCTATAATATTTTTACGCATATTAGTTTCTCTTTGTTGCGATTCTATAAGGAATTATTCCACATATTTTATCTCTTATTTCCTAACAAAGAGTGGGCCCTTGCTCTTCCCTCGGAGTTGGGTTAGAAAAACTTAAAATAAGTTCTACCAAGAAAATTGAATTGTGGATTTTATTGATCGAAATGATATTACAAAAAGTCATCCGTCTTCTACCACTATTGCATTGAGTGCTTTGGAGAGATATTTGTAACTCGTCCCTTGGCCAATACTTCAAGATTATAGAACTACCTACCTATAATCTTGGGCAAGACTTGACTTCATCTTCCACTTTACAATGAGATAAATGTCGAAGGAATTTATTCAACCACTACAACTCCATAATTAATTAGTTTTTCCACTTGATAAGGATATAAATGTGGAAGAGATTTAGTCAAACACTACAACTCTAGATTAAACTACTACTTATTTATCTTGACAAGGATATAAATGTGGAAGAGATTTAATCAAACACCACAACTCTAGATTTAACTACTACTTATTCCACTTGACAAGGAGACAAACGTGGAAGATATTTAATCAAACACTACAACTCTAGATTGAACTACTACTTCTTCCACTTGACAAGGAGACAAATATGAAAGAGATTTAATCAAACACTACAACTCTAGATTGAACTACTACTTCCACTTGACAAGGAGACAAATGTGGAAGAGAATTAATCAAATATTACAACTCTATATTGAACTACCTCTTCCACATGCACTTTAACTATTTCTTTCCATTTGCCAAGTTTGCTCTTGCATGATTAAATCTTTCAACATGATAGTTGTCCCGCCATATTCTCATCCCTGATTTTCTTATTATTATTGTGAATTCAATTTGAAGAATATTTTCAAACCTTTTCTGGGTTTGGTGCTCCTTGTTGTAATATTTCCAAAACATCTTGAAATTCTTATTTTCATTAAGAAATGAGGGAGATATTGTAGTTTTACTAAACCTGTGTTTTTTTGTCTTATTTACTTTCCTTCAACCTTATTCTGCTAAAACTTCAAATGAATATATCTCCTCAATTATTGTTGTTGTGTAAGAATGGGTAGAGGTTTCTTCTCTTAATAATAAGAGGAACAAAACCTCTCTCACATTCTCTTTGAGAGGTCTGTAATTTTATTTAAAGTAAATCCGGTGTTATTTGTGCGAGTCATCAAGGGAATCAACCCACTCAAGAGGTTCTCCTTAGTCCAAGGTACCCACAACTCAAAGGAAATCCCATTATACCGACCAAATTCAAATTCAAATAACTTTTCCAACACAAAGGTGCACTTTAAACCGATAACAATGTTTTAACATGTCAAAGTGGGACCATGAACTAGATTTTAGCGTTGCTTTCTACAGCATGCATATGAAGATGGTGTTTTCACATGGTTGTTCCTAAAATTTTAGTGGCTCTAAATCAACAACCTAATCTATTGTTCGCAATAGTTATCAACACTCAAAGACGATATAAATGAGTATTTACAAGTTTAAATCAACCGAGAGTTGTTTAGCTAATTTTAATTGTTTGCTACCATCACTATTTTAGACGAGGATTTTGACATATATGCACTTGTAGATAACGAAGATTGGTTCTATTAGAAGGGTCTAATTGCATTATTTTCTATGTTTCATGCCTAAGGTGAGAACCATGTCAAAACAAGAGGTATTCCCCTTGATTTTATTCAATTACCTCTTAATTCACTTCTACATAAGAAGAGTTGGAAATACTATGCCTTACAACAAGTCCAATATTGCCAATCCTCCATCTCCAAACCAAATTTTTGTTATTCAAACTCTTATCTTTCTAATGGAATCTAGAAATCAACCTTTTGCACCCTTTACTAATGACATCCCTTTGCAAATTATTGTTTATCATGACATATCCGCTACTACTTTAACAAGCCTTCCATATTTTGTTGGTAAAATCCAAGCTACTCCTATGAACACATTAAAGATGTTGCAACCCTATGTTCTACGGCATAATATCACTCATGAAGATGTTGGTTCATTTAAAGGCCAAACCCTTCAATGGTATAGAATTTTGACCGTAGGATCAATCACCACTTGGGATTTACTAGGTGAAGCCTTGTGTAAACAATTTGAGGACAAATATAATCATTTATCCCTTATTGAGCAACTTACTTCCATTAGAGTTCATGACAAACTTCAATTCGAGATTTACTAAGACTTAGGAAAAGATCCCAATAACAACTAAGCCTACACCTGAACATGCTTTTTTGTATTATTTACGTGCATTAAATAGTGACATTGTTGTTATGATTCAGTCCATGGGTGGTACTACTCTTTCCATAGCCTTTGACATTGCAATAAGAGCAGAAAAACAACCTTATACAAGCTAGAAAATTGGCCCTTAGACCTTTTATGCATATCTATCCTAAGCTAGCTTCTATCTGGTAGCTAAAAGGCCACCATTACCTCCCATAGTTCAACCTAGTGATTTTGATGACTTAAAGGGTGTTGTCTAAAGCATGGGAAACAAAATTGTGCAACTGGAAAGAAATCAAGCTCAAGCAAGTAGGCCATATCAACCACCTTTTCTAACTTATAATAATTATAGGCCCCCTGCTCAAGGTTATAGACCTCCATATCAAGCACAAAAAACCATTACAACAATGGATCCTAATGCCCCTACAACTTCAAGAGATTTAGTCCTAGTGTAAACAAACATGATGCCGATCCTAACATGCAACCTAGTGAGCCAAATACAACCTTAGAGATGGTACCACAAGGGTTTTCTATGCCACAAATGACTTAAGAGGAGGCATATTTTCATATTCAACAAAGTGTTTATCTTGCAGCACAAGGAGAACTAAATTTTTCACAAGTACAAGTAGGGGTAACCATATGCAATAATGGTTAAATTTAAAATTGTAGATCATATGGTTGTAAATTGAGAAATTTGAGCTAAGGAAAGAGCTGAATTTGTTACAGACGTTACAAAATCAAGAAAGAGAGCTATGGAGGAAAATTTAGGTGAACAAATTGTTGTACCATCTCATGAAAATCATAATATTATTGTTGGTAAGAGTTCCTCTTCCTCTCATGTTTAAGAACAAGTTGTTGTTTTGAAAAATAAGATTAAGGTAGGAGTTGTTCCATTCAACATAGTGGATCATATGAAAAATATAATGTCACTATGAGCATGTGGGACACATTATCTATTGCATTACAAAAGGACTTGTTGGTCAAAGAGATTTCTCGTCTGAAAATTGACATTGAAATAGGCTGGCCGTGTGAAAACACAACCAACATGGTGATGGCAATTGCAGACCAACAAACTAAAGGTACAAAACAACAAGCATTAAAAGTGGTAAAACTAGTTGTTGGTGAGGTAAAAATGGTTAAGCCACCTCCTTTCTATCTTTCATTGATTATTGGAGACTCATTAGTTCATAATTACATGGTTGATAGTGGAGCTAGCAGCACTATTATGCCCAAGTTAGTTACTAAAAGTTGGGTCTTAAGTATGAACCAAGTACCAAAGGAGTGTTACAACTTGATGGTTCATCAACTAAGACCATTGGAATGATAAAAATCTGAAACTAACTTTGCATGCTTGTCCAAGTGTTACAATCTTATAGGATGTGATGGTGGTGGATTTACCACCTTATTTTGCTATGTGCTTATCTAGAGACTTCACATCCAATATTGGTGGCTATCTTTCAACTGATTGGACCTATCTTGTCTTTAGAACTAGGTATGGAACTAAAGTTACCATCAATTTTGAGCCTTTGTCAAATTTTCACATTGAGCCTTACACACCTAGTGCCATAAATGTAAATTATACTGTAAGTGAAGAGCAGCTAGGTGAGTTTGAGGCAGAAATTTTGCATGCATTAGAAGGCATTCCATATTTATTTAAGGATGAAAGGACTAATGAGGATTATGAGTATGACCCTTATAGAATCATTAAAGAATAGGGCCTTGGAATTTATTGCATTCATGAGGATTACGCTGAAATACCAACTATGGAGAAATAAAATCAGCAAGATGATGTTTTATGGAAAATTTATTTTGATGACTCTAAAGACCAACATGGTTCAGAGTTGGTTTGATGTTGATTTCACATTCAAATCAGAGGTATTTTTTAGTTGTTAAGTTTCAGTTTGGTTGTTCTAATAATGTTTCAAAATATGAGGCACTTATTCATGGTTTAAAGTGGGCAAGGAAAAAGGGAATCAAGAATTTGCAGGTTTTTGGGGACAACAAGCTTGTTATTCATCAGGTGAGAGGTTCTAATGCTTACAAGAATCCATTAATGAGAACCTATAGACATAGAGTGTGGGACATGCTTGAGGATTTTCTTGCTTTCAATATTCAAACTATTCCTAGAGACAAAAATAAACATGTTGATAGGCTTACAACCATTGGATCTTAGTTTGACATACCTGCATATATCAAAAATTATAAGTTGCAGCCTCATATCAAGGTTATAATGAGGCCATCCATTCCAGATAATAATGCACATTGGAATTTTTTTGATGATGATGCACATATAATCATATTTTTTCAAGAAGAGGCTGAAATTTTCTACTCAAAATCAAGGAAAACTACATAATAGGTATGAGGACCAGATTATGCAACTCAAGACAAACAAGATCCCAAAAGACCTTGTCACTTTGGAAGCCATATTTGGTGAAAATGATGAAATGAAGCATGAGAGGGTTGTCCTTGCTGTAGAAATAAATCAACATGAAAGTGTCACCATTTTTGATGCTAAGAACCTCAATTTTGGCAAGGTATGTTCACAAGCTAAGAAAGATACATTCATTAAGCTTGGTAGAGAGTATGTAGATGTTTTTGCATGGCAATACAAGTGATTTAAGAGGTTTTGATCCCTCTTTAGCTCAACATACTATTGAATTAGAGGTTGATTCAAAACTGGTTAGATAAAAACAAAGGCCAATTAACCCCAAGTTAGAGCCCTTGATGCAGATAGAGCTTGAAAACTCATTTAGTCTTCCATTATCTTCCCCATTAAGCACTCAACTTGGGTAGCTAACCTTGTACCAGTAAGAAATAAAAATGGTGAAATCAAATTATGTGTTGATTTTTGTGATTTAAATAAGGCTTCTCTTAAGGATCATTATCATTTTCCTTCCATGGAGTAGATACTTCATTTGGTTGCTGGTTCATAAAGGTATTATTTTTGCTTGGGTATAATGGTTATAACCAAATACTTGTCAAGGAAGAAGATCAATTTAAAACAACATTCACAACTAAGTGGGGCACTTATGCATATAAAAAGATGCCATTCAGTTTTTCCAATATAGGTACAACCTTTGAGAGCCATGGATATGGAATTCCAAGGTATCATTAACAAGTTTGTCTTAGTTTATTTGGATGATATCACAGTGTTTTCAAAGCTTGCAAGTGACCACTTACCACAACTAAAATCGTGTTTGAAAGATGCAGAGAATATGGTGTGTCACTTAATCCTAAAAGTGTGTGTTTTCAGTTCATGAGGGTAAAATTCTTGGCCATATCATCTCAAAACATGGTATGATGATTGATCTAGAAAGAGTAAGTGTTATTCTTTCTTTATCATTGCCAAAACATAAGAAAGCACTTCAAAGTTTCCTCGAAAAAACACTTTCATAAGAAGGTGCATTACTGATTTTGTCACTTTCAAGCCATTGACCAATATGCTCAAGAAGGATCAAAATTTTACTTAGTCAAAAACAGAATGAACAATTTTGAAGCCATCAAACAAGCCATAACTTCAGCCCCAACACTCATAAATCCTAATTTTTCGAAAGATTTCATGTTGTATGCTTATGCTAATGTGGATACCATTTCAGGAATGTTAACACAACAAAACAAAGAAGGCTTGGAGCAAATAATTGCTTTTTTAGTCAAATTTTGATGGAGTACAAAACAAGGTACTTGTTGATGCAAAATCACAAAGACCCTAGACGCACATCGCTTCTAGGTTGATGTTCGAGCATCCAGTGTGATTGCACAACATGGAAACCTCTCTCAAGCGTGGGACTTGTGAAACCGAGAGAGGAATCTCCAGAGAAGGCTAGTTCCTCGCTCCTAAACTACTCCGCCACAAGCTATTCCAAAGGCACAGGCAAGCTAATCTAATCCTAATCTAACCATGCCAAGGAGACAGAGAGAGAGAGAGAGGGAAAAAACAACAAAAGCCTACACTAAAACGGTGATACACCAAAGAAGGAGGATGTTGAACATCTATCAAAACTGCCATGGGACAAAGAGAGGTGAGCAATGGGAAGGATGGACAGATGCATCACAGGCCCAAGGATAGATTTCACACAGAAAATGTCCCAAAACTCCATGAACACAGCTCCAGACCTGCAATGAACATTCAAACATGCACAAATACCTGCAATGAAGAGAGGCAAGAAGAAAACAAGCAAAAACGAGAAAGGATGGACAGATGCATCACAAAACATGTTTTGTTGCTTCAGAAGTTTGCACAGAACATCATTCCATTAATAAGAGGCAAAAACGCCATTACAGAGCAAGGGAGGAGGTTCGAACTCCATTTTCAACCCTAGAGAAGAAAAGAAGGGAGAGCAGAGCAGAAAGAATGAACAACCTCTTTTTTTTAAAATGAGCCAAATCTGGCTTTTACATTGCATGGGTCGAGCCCAGGGGACGAAAACGTGGGAAAACGTGTAAGCCCATTCCTCATTGAATGCCAATGCATTAAAACGGCATAGGATACCTTACCAACCCATACCCTGCCAGCTTTTACCAATTTGGAGGAGAATGTGACCCATTCTCGCATTAATTTGGCCAAAAATGTCACTTCGGCCGTGCACACGCGCGAGCCGTTTCTCGATTTTCTCTCTTCGCATCTGCACCAAAACTTGAGGTTGATCCCAGAATCATGTAGAGCATCTCAACAGCTTTCCGTTGATATAAAGAACGTGGAAATCCGAGCTTTGATCAAAAGATATGGCGATCTCAAGATTTAGGGCACGAAATGCATCAAAACGAATTTTAAAATGTTTTCCGCTCTTCGCCATTTGGACGACACGTGGCACGTGGCTTGATTGACGAGCAATTCTCTCTCCTATGTCTTTTGCAAGGGCTTTCCTTTTAAAATTGCTTGGGGCCCCTAGCCAGGATACGTGGCACTATCTCATTGGTTTGGATCGGTGCTCAAAACTCACCCCTTCGACCTTTTGACCTTTTCTCCCGTGAGGACACGTGGCGCTTCGATTGTCCTCGGCTCCTTCGGCTCCTTCATGTAATTCGCCTCCATTTGTCCCGGATGTCCCATTTGATTTTGGGCCCTTTGTGCTCATTTCGGCCGGTTCGGGCATTTCGCGTCCATTTGTCCCGATGTCCCATTTGATTTTGGACCCTCTGGACTCATTTCGCCGATTCGGCCGCTCGGCATTTTTGGCCCGCTTGTCCCACTTTGCTTGGACCGACTTAACTCTTTTCGGCCGGTTTCGCTACGGCTTCGCACCTTTTTGCCCGATTGTCCCATTTGCGTCCCTCTCAAAGAGCTAGCCAATTTTTCTCTGGCCGAACCGGCATTTCGCGCCCGCCACGTACTTTTGTCCCAGTGATGTCCCTATTGCTTTGCGGGCTGTTTGTGCTTACTTGAGCCGGCTTTCGGGCCTTTTTGTCCCGAATGTCCCGATCCGCCCCTAGGACTAGGACTTAGTCATTTTTATGATTTTTTCCTGGATCAACCTACTTGCCTTCTCGCAACCTTTTTCACATTTTCTCGAGCTTGCTCTTTTCCTCTCGACAGGGAACTTCAAAATATTTGAGGGGACTCTAAAGAACATGATTTTTGGCCCCGAATCAATCAATTTTCCCGACTTGAATATTCTCGATGCATGTTATCAAAATTACCTGTGGGGGTGAAATTTTGACAACAAGACTCATTTGTTGAAAAATGTACTTTCAATTGTTAGATCACTCAATAAATTTAGGCATTTTCTCTCTAACAACAAAATTAATCTAATGGTTTCTCATCCAAGTATCAAGGAATTTTTGTTGAACAAGGACATAAGTGAGAAAAGAGTAGGTTGGATCACTAAAGTGATGGAATATGACATCAACATTAAAGTGACCAAGATGATTAGAGGCAAATTATTATGTGAGCACATGGCCCGAGACTTGCAAGAGCTCAAAGAAGGTGTCCTAGTTCTTTAAGATAAAGTTGAAGAACTTAAAAATCAACAATATGCAAGATGAATTTCAGACATGGTAAGGTACCTTCAATATGGTATGTATCCACCAAATTTAGGCACTTAATAAGAAGATATTTTAGATTACAATCAATTCCTCCTTTGTTGATTGACAATGTTCTATTCAAAAATGACATTAATGGTGTACAACCGAGATGTGTTGAGCCCAATCAAGTTGAAAGGTTGCTTGAATAGTTTCATGATGGTCAAGGAGGAGGGAATTATTCAACAAAAACTACAACCCTCAAGATCATGAAAGGAGGGTATTATTGGCCTACACTCTTCAAAGACAACCATGCTTGGGTAAGAAAGTGTCAAAAGTGTGTATTCTTCATAGAAAAGGGAGGCTTACTGCCTTACCGTTGCATCCAATTATAGTTGATAAGCCTTTTTCTCAATGGGGTTTGGACTTTATTGGTCTCATAAACCCACCTTCAAGCTTGGGGCATAAATGGATACTCACTGCAACTGATTACTTCACGCAGTGGATCAATCAATTGCTTTGAAAGAAGCTAATGAGACAAGCATCTTGGACTTCTACAAAGGCATAATAACCAAGTTTGGTGTTCCTTCTACTATAATTTCAAATAATGCAAAAGATTTTGTAGGTGGAAATATTGTTGCATGGGCTATTCGAATGACATTTACTTGAGTACATCATCCAATTATTACCCTCAAGGTAATGGATTGGCTGAAAGTACAAATAAAAATCTGCTAAGGATAATTAGAAGAACTACAGATCAAAATTAGCGAACCTGCATACCAAGTTGAAGGCAACCTTGTGGGCTGATAGAATAACTCATAAAAGATCAATTTCAAATTCACCTTTCAAGTGGTTTATGGCCTTGAAGCCAAGTTTCCCATTTCTCTTGAGATTATAGCTTTGGAATTGATGCATCAAGTTGAATTAATGGAGAATGAGCCCATGGAGGTGAGGTATGCATAGCTCATGGAGCTTGAAGAGACCAAAAATCAAGTTATGTTGTCTATGGAGCTGAATCAAGCTCAAATTAAGAGAACATTTGACAAGAAGGCCAAGGAAAGAGTCTTTAATGAAGGTGATTTAGTGCTGAAATGGGATGAAGATAGAGAAAAACTAAGTTCTCACACAAAGTTTGATTCATTGTGGAGTGGACCATACATCATCATTGGATGCAAGCCACATAATGATTTCCAGCTTGCAAGAATAGATGGAGAAGAGCTTTTGATCCTAGTCAATGGGATTCATCTGAAGCATTATTTCTAAATGAGATAAGTTGACATTTTATTATAGTTTCCCATGCTTTCCTCTAAGTGTTTTATAACACATATTTCTACATTTACTACTTTCAATAATGGCGTGCCTTGTAGGAGTTTATTTTTTTCAAGTGCTATTCAGCCTTGGCCATGCATGGACAAGTTTACAGGATGGTTTCAGGTTGTTTTCATGTTTGAAGGTGAGATTCAGGGGTTCTAGTTGGTTTGTAGGTAACCAACTCAAGAAGTCGCCAAAGATGTTGACCATTTTTGTCAATCATCGAATGCGGTACATTTTTTTCCAAATACTCGGATAACATGCAAGTGATGAATAGAAGAATGACAAAGCTTCTTAGCAATAATGGGAAGTATGCAAAATTAACAAGGCATCAAATCAGATCTTTTATGTTCTTGATAATCAACACCATTCATTATAATTCATGAACCCAGTTGGAAGGAAATATTTGCTAGATTCAACCCAACACAGGTCCTTTATAAATAAAATTGTGAAGTAAAAAAAAGAATATTATAAGAGAGAACAAGTTCCTGGGAATGACTTATATGGATGGGTTACATGAGTGAGGACTATAATTGTGGAGGTCCTGTTGGAAAACATCTTCACTTAAGAGGGAATACTGACAAAGCACAGATCACACGGGGGTTACTTTGCGATAATTCATTTAAAATAGACTTAGCCATTTAAACAATCCTGAGATGTTTAAACAACCATCAAATTCCACCTCTCCAAAGCACTGACCATTGACATTTAAAAAAAATGCAGTAGGTTCATGATAGGAATCAAGAGAGCGTTTAACAAAAAAACCAAATAATCAATTTTCTACACTAATATATTTCGTTCTCTATTCCTGCACAATATGTTTGGCTAATATATAGCCAAGATAATAAGAACTACTTCCTAGAAAATAGGAAGTCAATCAACAACTTACCTGTTTATATAATTTACGGGTATAAACAAACAATAGATTATATTGTTTGTTATAACAATATTAAATAACCGTAACAAACAATAATTTACTATCTCATAAATGCCCATGCAAATATTAATTTCCTAACATCCCCCTTAATGTTTACATGGTAGAAAAAGAAATTTCACACTTCCTCTGCAGCCTGTCACCCATGTTTGCTCATGATCTTGGTACAACACTCGAATTGAAGGTAGAAGAAGGAACACATCAACTTCTTATCAACCATGCACTTTGTTGGGAACACATCTGACCGACGAGGATGGGAAAATGCTTAGGAATCATCTACTTATCAACCAGTCACTCTAGGGAACACATCTAACCTAATAGTGTGGGAACTCAAACACGAACACATCTGAACAACCTTAAATGGTTTTCTAGAGGCTAACAATAAACCTAGGTATGAACAGGAACACATCTGACTATTCAACATCTTCAAGAATGATGATGCTGCATTTCACTGTGCTATCTGTTCTTCGCCATGTTATTGCATAGGGGAATTATATAGGAATACCCGCATATATATGTGAACAGGAATGGACATCTATTCTTATTTTTCACACCACGCTGAAAATCACACCAAACTGAAAAATCGAAAAACAAGTACTCACACCACAAAAATGTTCCACCATAACTGATATGCGGCCTTGTCATTGGTGATTGGCGAGAGGTCGTTGATTGACCTCCAACCTCATGTGCCTTCGTCCTCTAGTTGTCGTTGCTTAGCTCAGTTGATATTGACTTTGAGGCTCATTTATCAACGTGGATGTCGGGTTACACCGATAATGTGTCCGTAAGGAAAATTTTGTTTATTTTTACAAATTTTGACAATTTGACTATTTTGACTAAAAATAACAATAAACAAATATCCTAAAATCACCTATTTGATAATAAGACATAAAAAACACTTTTATATTGTCATGAAAAAATAGATTTTGACAATATTGACACTTTAAAGACTAAAATAAAATGACACTTTATGACTCTTGCCAATATGATATTTTAACGACTTAAATATTTAGTTTAATGACTATGAAACCTAGATGAAATATGAGCCGACAATACTTATGCACAATGTATATTAGACACCAAAGGTATTGATTTAAACAACCTATTTGAAAAATAATAGGAAATTTACTTTTAATACTTTACAACTATTGACTGAATAATAAACAAACACTTGACTTTATAATTGACACTTGAGAAACTAAACATGAATAAATAAGAAATAAGACAAAGTATGACTCGAATTTTGATCGAATACTAAACAAATACCGTTGTTGAAATTCATGGCAACTTGAGTGGCGGTGTAGAGTACGAGCCTAGAGTCTCATGCATCTGTCATGTAGTTTTATATCTCCATTGAGGAGAGGAGAAATTGGATATTTCGCCACCCAGAGGATTCTGTCATTCTTGAGTACCACTATGAACTGTAGAAGAGGTACGTTGTCATGGAAGTTTGACTACGAATTTGGGGTCGATGGTGAATTCTTCTCCTAAAACAAGAATCCAGGAATGACTAAAGTTCTGCCAGTGCTGAGGATCCAATTCTTCGATGTGAAATATTAGATCGAGAGACGAGAATGCGTATCCCTGACAACGATGTGACCAATGGTGCATGCACATATCAGAACCGTGCCGTTGAAATATGAACAACCAGTGCTAGAATGAGAAACAAATACAGGATGCCAAATTCTTGGATAAAATGCCAAATGAAATATAGCTCGCGGTAGTATGCAAGTTGTGGAGTCGTGAAGATTCGACTTAGCTCACATCCTTTGAAGCGGTCAAGCCAAAACCGTTGATGTAAATCACAAATAATAATGAATAGTTACAGTCTAGAAATATTTAAGATTCCTGCACAATTCGCTGCACTCATAAAATTATTGACGTCAACAACAAACTAAAAGACTTCTCACCAAATACGGTTGTAAATGCGTGAGCTCTGAATTCGCCAACTTTGTGAATGACAATGCAAACTCAGGTCTCTCTATACGGGAAATGATCTCGATGGATGTTTCACCAATCTGTAGGTGTCAGATCTTTGATAGATTGCGCAGAGCTATCAAGACACACTGTGAACTATTAATGCCAAGGAATCAGAGCATCATGGATTGATGAGCTGGCTGACGAGGGCATGTGGATCATAGTTGCATATGTAGGAAAGAAACATGTCCCAATTAGGTGAACTAAGATCTAAATGAATAGAGATAAACATTTCTGCTGTGGGTTTGGGTTGTTCTACGAATGCACAAAAACAGACAACACGCACAAATGTGAAAGAATAGAAACTAGTCCATAAAGTTGTATTTTTACAATATTGATTCTCTTGCAAATAATTCCTCTCCTTCATGGGGACGAAGCACAATATCACTACCCCCATTACACTTGTTACCCCATTAACGAAGTGGATCTAGCTACTCTGATACCACTGATAGGAATCAAGAGAGCATTGCACAGAAAAACCAAATAATTAATTTTCTACACTATAATATATTTCGTTCTCTATTCCTACACAATACGTTTGGCTAATATATAGCCAGTACAATAGAAGAACTACTTCCTAGAAAATAGGAAGTCAATCAACAACTTACCCGTTTATATAATTTACGGGTATAAACAAACAATATAATATATTGTTTGTTACAACAATATTAATAATCAGTGAAACAATAATTTACTTCTCATAAATGCCCATGTAAATATTAATTTCCTAACAATTCGGTTTATCCATTAGCGAGTTATATTTAAAAGGTTCACGTGACGTTCATTTGACTATCAATTTTAATGCTCAACATCATAAAAGAGCCACATGACGAAAGAGAAACAATCAATATAGAGAGATACTTCACCATTCTCGGCTCTCTTCAAATGTTTTGGGCTTTGTGGATGTCAAATCCACAGGCTATACCACATTCTATAATATTTTGAGTCCGAGGTGGAGCACAAAGTCAATAGGTCAACAACATATCCAAGGTTAAAAGGTGGACATGTGTCACTTTCCGACACTCTTTGAGCCATTTGGGTTACGTGGACCTCAAGTCTACTGAATGTACTAAATTTTAAGGCTTCGTGGTTTGGGTGGTCGGTAGAGGCAAGGCACTATACGTGATAACATTTCTATCGAACCAACAATGAAGTCCACCTAGATAGAAGTCAAGATGTAAAGAAGCGTGGAGATTTCTTATTGGCTCATCTTTCGCACACCGACATGGTTGGAAAAGCAAAGTCTAACACAACAACATTGCGAGGAGCATGAAGCCTTTTTATTGGCTTGTGTTACATAGTGGTCAATCAAGGTTATCAAACATTTTGATATGAAGTAGCGTGGAGCTTTCTCACTAGTTCACACTTCGTAATCAAAAATTGGTATAATCAAGACCGACATTACAATAGCGTGGTATTTTCTTATTGGTTTGTGCTTTCTGCAACTTGACAAGGTTCTTATAAATGAAAGTGAATTGCAAAGTAACGTGGAGCTTTCTCATTGGTTCATGCTTCACGATGGATAATGGAGGTTTCATGGAGTTTGACACTGCGAAATCCAAAGAATAAGTGAAATTTTCTTATTGGCTCACATTTCAAAAGGTTGGAAAGTAGACACGTAGGAAGAAGCAATCCCCAAGCTAATCAAATGTTGCGGCGTGTCACTCTCCCTGTTCATCCCGATAAACAAAACTTGAAGGCCATAAATTTTGCTCTACTAGCCCAAATCAAGAAAAATTAGTCTCATTGGAAAGGTATCCTCGAGCCCTTCAATTTGGCATCATTTGATTCAAAAATTTAAGATGCTTGGTAGGATTAAAAGAGGGAAAACAATCACAACCCACGTATTCAAAGCCCAACATATCTCCAAATACAATTAGAGCTATAATCGAAAGTCACGTCTTCAACCGTGAAGGCCATAAGTAAATAATTTTACATGGAAAAATATAGAGTGCATGGGGAGAAAATATTATTTTTATTCTTTTGCAAGGATAAGTATAGATTTGGATTATTTTTAATCAAAATTGTGCAAAAGGAGTCAACTCAAACTGCTAGTGGAGTTTTCTTTTCTTTCTGCATGAGTGGCTATTATTGGATTTGTTTCCAAACATCCAACTAGGCTAATATTAGCACGAGTTATTTTTGGAACTAGGTGTGGATATTTTGTATTTATACCTTGTTGAAAGGTGAAGGGTGGCCCATTATTTGGGTCATATGCTTAAGCCATGCCAATTTCTATCTTGTATCGCCTATTTGATGCATAAAGATTGATTTCCTCCACTTGCATATTTATTTTAAGAGTGTCATGAGAATGTATTGGTATGTTTCAAAGACAAGACTGATTTCCTCCTTTGTATGTTTTTAGTTGTTACAACACCTCCTTTATGTTTTTGTGAAGCTTTACATGTCATTTAAGTGTAGACTCAATGTATCAATAAACTTGGAAGTGGAAATATGCTCTCCCATGCTTGACTAAGAACTTGTGCATGCCTTTTGTGAGTGTCAAAGTTAATCAAACCGCAGTTGAAGTGAACCTTGTAGGTATTTACCAGTCAATTAGTGTGTCTTGTGCAGATTTGAGTTTCCTAACAATTTGGTGTATCACCCCCTTTCCACTTTCGATGTTTACGCCTCTATTTCTATCCCTCAACCTTGTTATTATCAGTAGTTTTAGGTGATCCATCAAGGAAATCAGCCCACCACTCGGAGGTTTTCCTCATTCCGAGGCACCCACTACTCGGAGGAGATCCCATTGTCTGGTCGAAGTTAGAGTCGATAGCTTTTCCAAAACAAAGGTGCAATTCGGCTCGATAACAACGGGGATGAGAAAAACTTAATGAGAAATTATACAAACAAAATTAATTAGACAATGTCAAATATTTATATCCAAACTTAATCGGAAATCGGGAGGGTCTACGGAACCATCTATTTAGGTTTAAAATCCTCCCCATTGACTAATAGGTGAATGGAGGGAACTATGGAACCATTCCCACGCCTCCATGGGGAGCCGATCCAAACAAAGGGCTTGATATTTCCTACCGAGTTGGGTGAGAAAAAAATGGAGGGAACTATGGAATAGTACCAATAGCTCCACGAAGAGATGACTTAGCCGAATAATGCCCAAATTAATAGAAATTGGCTTATGCGGGAGGTAAGGAATAGAGGGAATAAAGGAATTGTTCCTCTTGTTCCACAAAAATCAATTTTATCGATTTAAATGCACAACTTAAAAATAAATCAACTAATCCACTCAACCAAGGAATAAAAGGAACAAAGGAATTGTTCCTCTAGTTCCACCAACAACCAATTTTGTTGACACATCTCAAATATTTAGAAAAATGGCTGTCCTAAAAGATGGAATTTGTAGAAAGAACCATCATGACTCTCATAGTTGATTTTTTTCGACTCTTGACTCAATTTTTTCGCAATTTTAAATTTCATGACAATATGCCTTAATTATCATAATTGTGTGGTCAACATCCGTGGAACAATGATATTCAAGACAATTTATAATGGCGTTATCTATTTTCATCGGACGAGAAGGAATATACAATGTATAACTTCTACGTAGCAGATCATCAATCTATGTGTGGTATGAGATTACCTCCTTTACCTCTATGCAAGGCCTACATATCTTGAGCTACCTTTGGAAAACAATAAAACAATGTCATGTATTCATGCACAATCATATGCTAACACCCCAAACAATTTGGGCATAGAATTGATAATAAGTTTAAGGCACAAAAGGGATTTGATGTGTATCACATATGAAAGCCCAAGTGTTTTTCCTTCCCTAACACTTTTTTATGGGTTTCTTGATAATGTAATGAGATCATTTCAAAAGGGGTTAGATACTGTAGACAAAAACTTATGAACTTGCGTACATTTCTAGGTCCTAGAGCGTATTAATATACATATGATTCATAAACAAGAAAACTAGTAATTGAGAATGTATTTTGGGCCTTTTGCTTTGTTTTTTATACTTTTATTTAACCTTACACACCCTATAACCTTGTCAATATTTGATTGATTTATTTTGTATGGCCTTCAACACTAGCACCCATGCACTCTTGTCCCTTTTGGGTGCTCTTGACACTTTCTCCCTTTTTCTCACTCTTTTGGGTATCTTTTACTTCTTGGGCATCTATTATAATTTTGGCTCGACCTTTCAGTTGTTAATTACAAAATTTAGATAAGGGAATCATATATATACATAGTTATAGATCTCAAATAAGGTACCAAACACCGAACATTACATACTATCATCACCTAAGTTTGCATCCAAAGGCATAAAAGAGCATATCAAGGTATCCATCTAACACACTCATTCAAGGGACACGGGTTGCATCATTTCTGTATACACAACATAGGAGGGGAAGTTTATTCTATTCCATTACACACATTTACATCTAGAGCATTCTAGATCTAGCATGTTATCTTAGTGCAACTTACACAAGGGAATCATAGGGCATCATTACACACACTCTCACACAAAACTACATGGAGTCTAAAATGTAGTGCAATGCTAGTACTAAGTTCACTCTTTGGGTGATTTTTGAGGTCAATCGACTCCACATTCTACATCTTTTTATTATATTTGATGTGGTTTATGGACATGTGTAGGTAGACAACTTGTTTTGCAAGTCACATGTAATTTTGATGATCAAGGAGTGAAACTTGAGTGACAAATGAGACTAACAACAAAGCTCCTCTTGCACAAAAGAGACCATATCCAGATCATTGACACAAACACTAGCACCCAAATACTCTTGTCCTCCTATGGGTGCTCCCGTCCAAAGACATTCCCGAGTTTGAACCTCCAGTGAGCATCGAAGACACCCTTCTTAGTCTGTTTTAGCTATTCACTTGCCCAGATCACTTCCAGATTGCTCAGAAATTAGCTAAGTCTCTTTATCTCCCTCTTTTGCTTAGGGTTTCATATTTATACATGCTTGTTTGTTTGTGTCTTACTTGTATATTAACATTTATATATCATTCATTACAATAGTTACTCTACAATTAGATTTAATTCAATTTATATTAAATCATTTGGTGAACCCCATCACTCAAACCCTACCTTCTAAGAATGCATCGGATTCTATCCCCTTCTTCTGAATTCATGGATCAATCTTCTTATCCATCCTATGCTCCAACCAAGGTTTTTGGCATGGCTTGCCACCGCTGCTGATTTTATACAAGTTCGTACTCAACATCCTCCCCACTTCATTACTCCAATGCTTGATCCAACTATCAATGTAGTCACCACTCGCCGCAATCAACCACCTACAACTCCACCTATCTCTATCCCACCACCTATTACCTCTTCAGTTCCTACCACCACCTCTAAAGGATATGACATCATTGAGAAACTAAAAATACACCGACTAAAATATCTCTTTATGATCTTTTACGAAGTGCACCAGATTTTCGTCATACCTTAGAGGTCGCCCTACGATCCATACATATTGAAAGTGATAATTCCCATGTTGCATTTACCCATCTTATTCAATCTCTAAAAAACCTACCGCATGCCATATCCTTCAATGATGACGAAGATATCCCGCCCATTGCCATTAGCGATATTCCTACATCTTTTCTCATTACTACTACTATCAGTTCCATTTATATCAAGTGTGTACTCATTAATAATGGTTCCACTATAAATTTATGTGCTCTATCACTACTCACGCAATTGTAAATTTTTGATAGTTTAATCACTAAATCCTCTACTCTTATTGTGGTTATGATTCCACTACTTGCACATGCATTGACACCATCACCTTACCTTTACAAGTTGGACCTAAAATCCTTCCCACTCTATTCTATGTCATCAATGCATCATTTCAATTCAATTTCTTACTTGGTAGACCATGGATTCATGTCATGCATGTTGTTCCTTCTATAGTTCATCGATGTGTTAAATTTTTACATGATGGATATGAGCATACCATTTCTGCTGACCCGACCCATACAATTTCTGTTGTATAGATCTAGTCATTGCAATTCTCATACCTTTGTTGCATCTTATTCCATACCATAGTATCAATACATATGATGTCAGTCAATCTAGTGCTCCCACTACTTCCGCTACCTCCACATGCCTCCCTTCCATCCCTACGCATACCACCGACCTTATATCACCCACCTCATCTCCCTCTAGCACTACTACTACCCCACCTATCACCACTCCTCCCATCCTTACATCTAGCTCCACTCCTCATAATATCCTTGACAATATTATCCAACAAGATAATGCCAACACTAATGATTCTGATGATGAAGTTGATGTCGTAGAGCTCACTAATGACAATTTGTGCAACCTTAATTTTACTCCCCTTGAAATAGATGAATCCTACTTCCAAGACACATTTGTTGCTATTGGCCCTAGTGAATATCAATTCAAGCAATCTCCTCCTTCCACTACTGCCATGATACCTTTCCAGGGGACCATCCATACATTGGATATCATACCACCTACTTCATCTCCCCAAGTACACTTTGCGCGCAACTCGATCCCTTCACATGCACTCTTTTCATACATGAATCTTATTGGCCTCATATCCCATTTGATCCCACTTGCTCTGACATTATTTTTACACATGAAGGCATAACACAATTAGGATTCACAATTAGGATAATGTGAACAAATTAAGACGTAACATATGTAGTGGTGTTTATTCAAGAATCATCATGAAGGAGAGAAAAAATAGACCTCTCTCCCCAACACTCTTATCTTGGCATGAGATTGCCCAAAAACCTCACCATTCGAAAACAAATCCAACAACTCCAAGAAAATCAGGATAAATTTTCTATCTCTTACACTCTTATACATCAGGTGCACACTTTCCTTTACATATTTTCACACTTTTACTTACTTATACACATGTTACTTTGATTTCTCATATACAAAACTTTGACTACTCTCTCACTCTTATTTTGCAGGTCTATCCTTAATACACAACAAAGAACAACTCACATCAGCAAACACAACACACTACTATGCACATGCTTCACCCCTAGGGTCCACTTCCCTTTCTTAGTTTTCATGCTTCACATTACGATCACTCCATGCTTCACTTGTCCACTCGGCATGTTATTAAATACACTCTTCTCTATAGGATCATAAGGTACACATCTTCTATCTACTTTATGCTATCGAGTATTCACTCAACAACATAAAGTGGGGGAAAATGTAGACACAAAATCTATGCACTTGGGTACATTTCTAGGTCTTAAAATCATGCTAGTATTTACATGATTCCTAAGCAAGAAAACTAGTAATTGACAACTCCATTTGGCCTTTGGTTTTGTCTTATGTACATTTATTTATACATCTTGCACTCTTGCATGCATTTGAATGTTTTTATTTTATATGGTCTCGGACACTAGTAACCAGTTGGGACACTAACACCAGGCGCTCCTGTTCTTCTGTGCACTCTTGTCCCTCTTTACCTTTTTCTTATCCTTTGTGACCCTTTTCACTTCTTGATTTTTACTACTTTGGGTCATCCTTCTAGTTGTAAATTATGAAATTTACACAAGGGAATCATATAAATACATAGTTATGCTTTCAAAATAAGGGACAAAGCACTACATTATATATTATCACCTAAGTTTACATCCAAAGGCACAAAATCACTTCAAATCATCCATCTAGCACACTCATTCAAGGGACAAGGGTTGCATCATTTCTGCATACACATCATAGGACGGGAATTTTATTCTATTTTATTACACACATTTGCATTTGGAGCATTTTAGATCTATCCCGCTATCTTAGTGCAACTTGTACAAGGGCATCTTAGGGCATCATTACACACACTCTCACACAAAACTACATGGAGTCTAAATGTAGTGCAACACTTGGTACTAAGTTCACTCTTCGGGTGATCGCATGGGTCACCCAAATCCACATTCTACATCTTTTTTATTAGATTTAACATGGTTTGTGGACATGTGTAGGTAGATAACTTGTTTTGTAGGTTACATGTATATTCGGTGATCAAAGAGAAAACCATGGTGACAAACATGGACCGGCAATGAAGCTCCTCCTACACAAAAGAGACCGAGATCTAGATCATTCACACAGACACTAGTGCCTAGAGGAGACACTAACACCCATGCGCTCTTGTCCTCCGGTGAGTGCTCATGTATCGCACATTATTGAGTTTGAGAATCTCCAGTGATTATTAATGACACCCTTCTTAGTTTGTTTTAACTATTCACCTACCTAGATCACTTCCATATTTCTCAAGAATCATCTAAGTCTCTCTATCTCCCTCTCTCACTTAGGGTTTCACATTTTTACATGATTGTTTGCTTGCATCTTTAGTGTACATTAGCATTTGTATATCATACACTACAAAGTAGTTACTTTGAAATCAAATTATATTCCATTTATATTAAATCACAATTACAAAATTCACTTTATCAATACATTTCGATTCTCAGATCGATTCGATTCGATTAATTAGAAAAAGCGGGAGGTACCATCTGTAGTGGTGCTTATTTGGGAAGCATCATGGAAGGAGAGAAAAGATAGACCTCTCTCCCCAACACTTTTCTCTTGGCATGAGATCGCCTAAAAGTTCGCTTTGCTTTGGTGTGAGATCACCCAAAAAACTTGTTCTCGGCATGAGATCACCCAAAAACCTCACCATCGACAAAAAATCTAGCAAATAAGGACAATTTTCTATCTCTTACACTCTTATACATCAGGTGCACACTTTCCTTTTACATACTTTCACATTTTTACTTATACACATGTTACTTTGATTTCTCATATATGGAACTTTGACTACTCTTTCACTCTTCTTTTGTAGGTCTATCCTTAATATGCAACAAGGAACATCTCACATCAGTAAACACAACACATTACTACACATACGCTTCACCCCTAGGGTCCACTTCCTTCTCTAGTCTCCACACTTCACATTGCGATCACTTCACACTTCACTTTTCCACTCGGCACGCTATCGACTACACTCTTCTCTACAAGATCATAAGGTATGCATCTTTTATCTACTTTATGCTATCAAGTATTCACTCAACAACATAAAGTGGGGGAAAAATGTAGACACAAAATCTATGCACTTGGGTATATTTTTAGGTCATAGAGCATACTAATATACATATGATTCCTAAGCAAGAAAAATAGTAATTAATAATGTCTTTTGGGACTTTTTCTTTGTTTGTTATACTTTTATTTGACCTTACACACCCTACAGTCTTGTCTGTATATGATTGATTTATCTTTTATGGCCTTAGACACTAACACCCAGTTAGGACACTAGTTCGCAGCGCTCTTGTCCCTCTTAGGTATTCCCGACAATTTCTCCCCTTTTCTCACTCCTTTGGGTCTCTTTTACTTCTTAGGCATATTTTATACTTTTAGGTTCGACCTTTCAGTTATAAAAAACAATATTAAAACAAGGGAATCATATATATACATAGTTATAGCTCTCAAATAAGGGACCAAACACTAAACATTACATACTATCACCTAAGCTTGCATCCAAAGGCACAAGAGCATCTCAAAGCATCCATCTAGAACACTCATTCAAGGGACAAGGGTTGCATCACTTTTTCATACACAACATAGGAGGGGAAGTTTATTCTATTCCATTACACACATTTGCATCTGGAGCATTCTAGATCTATCCCACTATCTTAGTGCAACTTGCACAAGGGCATCTAGGGTATCATTACAAACACTCTCACACAAAACTACATGGAGTTTGAAATATAATGTAGTGCTCGATGCATGTACTAAGTTCACTCTTTTTTTATTAGATTTAACATGGTTTGTGGACATGTTTAGTAGATAACTTGTTTTTGTAGGTTTGTATATCCACATTCTACATGGATTTTCCTCCTACACAAAAGAGACCAGATCAAGATCATTCACACAGGACACTTTCAGTGCCTAGAGGAGACACTAACACCCATGCGCTCTTGTCCTCCAAAGTGAGTGCTCATGTCCCGCACATTATTGAGTTTCAGAATCTCCAGGTGATTATTAATGACACCCTTCTTAGTTTGTTTTAACTATTCACCTACCTAGATCACTTCCATATTTCTCATGAATCATCTAAGTCTCTCTCTTTCCCTCTTTTACTCAAGGTTTTACATTTTTACATGTTTGTTTGCTTGCATCTTTATTATACATTAACATTTGTATATCATACACTACGGTAGTTACTTTGAAATCAAATTATATTCCATTTATATTAAATCACAATTACAAAATTCACTTTATCAATACATTTCATTACAATCAGGGTCGATTCGATTAATTAGAAGCGGGAGGTACCATCTGTAGTGGTGCTTATTTGGGAAGCATCATGGAAGGGGAGAAAAGGTAGACCTCTCTCCCCAACACTTTTCTCTTGGCATGAGATCGCCTAAAAAGTTCGCTTTCGGTGTGAGATCACCCAAAAAACTAGTTCTTGGCATGAGATCACCCAAAACCTCACCATCCGACAAAAAATCTAGCAAATAAGGACAATTTTCTATCTCTTACACTCTTATACATCAAGTGCACACTTTCCTTTTACATAATTTCACACTTTTACTTATACACATGTTACTTTTATTTCTCATATATGGAACTTTGACTACTCTTTCACTCTTCTTTTGTAGGTCTATCCTTAATATGCAACATGGAACATCTCACATGAGTAAACACAACACATTACTTCACATACGCTTCACCCCAGGGTCCACTTCCTTCTCTAGTCTCCACACTTCACATTGCGATCACTTCACACTTCACTTGTCCACTCGGCACGCTATCGACTACACTCTTCTCTACAAGATCATAAGGTATGCATCTTCTATATACTTTATGCTATCAAGTATTCATTCAACAACATAAAGTGGGGGAAAAATGTAGACACAAAATCTATGCACTTGGGTATATTTCTAGGTCATAGAGCATACTAATATACATATGATTCCTAAGCAAGAAAAATAGTAATTAACAATGTCTTTTGGGCCTTTTTCTTTGTTTGTTATACTTTTATTGACCTTACACACCCTACGAGTCTTGTCATATGTATATGATTGATTTATCTTTTATGGCCTTAGACACTAACACCCGGTTAGGACACTAGTTCGCAGCGCTCTTGTCCCTCTTAGGTATTCCCGACAATTTCTCCCCTTTTCTCACTCCTTTGGGTCTCTTTTACTTCTTAGGCATATTTTATACTTTTAGGTCGACCTTTCAGGTTATAAAAAACAATATTAAAACAAGGGAATCATATATATACATAGTTATAGGTCTCAAATAAGGGAACAAACACTAAACATTACATACTATCACCTAAGCTTGCATCCAAAGGCACAAAAGAGCATCGCAAAGCATCCATCTAGAACACTCATTCAAGGGACAAGGGTTGCATAATTTTTTCATGCACAACATAGGAGGGGAAGTTTATTCTATTCCATTACACACATTTGCATATGGAGCATTCTAGATCTAGCTCGCTATCTTAGTGCAACTTGCACAAGGGCATCCTAGGGCATCATTACACACACTCTCACACAAAAATACATGGAGTTTGAAATATAATGTAGTGCTCGATACTAAGTTCACTCTTTGGGCAATTTTCGTCAATTTGAATCCACATTCTACATTTTTATTAGATTTGATGTGGTTTGTGGACATGTGCAGGTAGACAACTTGTTTTGCGGAGTCGAGAGTACTTTTGCAACCAAGGAATGAAACTATGACAAACAAAGACTAGCAACGAAGATCCTCTTGCACAGAAGAGACCAGATCTGGATCATTCACACAAACACTAGCGCCTAGAATGGACATTAGTGCCTGGTGCTCATGTTCTCCTGTTGGAATTCATGTCTGGCACATTCCTAAGTTCTAGAAACTCCAACGAGCATCAACGACACCCTTCTTAATCTAGTTAAGCTATTCACCAACACACATCACTTTTAGATTGCTTAGAAATCAACTAAGTCTCTTTATCTCCATCTCTTGCTTAGGGTTTCATATTTATACATGCTTGTTTGTTTATGTCTTACTGTATATTAGCATTTGTGTATCAATCATTATAGTAGTTACTTTGTAATTAGATTTAATTCAATTTATATTAAATCAATTATAGGTTGGCTAGATAGTGGTATTGGTTGCTCTTAATTAAATATAATTAGAGTTAGCTTACAAGGAAAGACTTGTTAGGGAAGTCATACCCGTAGGATTAAATCACATCCATTGACAAACTACTTTTGTACATTTGCATATTTCATAGCTTGGAATAAAAATCCAAGATTTGTGTTGTTTATATGATTTGAATTTATCCCTTGAAATTCCAAGGTTTGCAGTGTTCCACTATTTTGTGTTGTGCATTCGTGTGTGCACATCTATGTGTGTGCATGTGTGTGGATCCTTAGTTGCATGTTCTAAAGTTATATTTCACGCGAATCCTTAACTAGGATTATATCATTTGGTATCAAAAAATGGTCATGGATTATTGGGTTGAGGTTGTGAGCCTTTAATGGGATTTTTCAAGCATGATGGAAGTTATGTAATTATTGAGAGATGTGAATAGAAATGATGCAAAGAGGAGTTCCCCTTAGAAGAGGAGGAAAGACTTAAAAGTGTTTTCAACTTAACAAATATGGTGAGAGGTATCATCGCGCACCCAAAATTACACGTGCTACATTGTCGAGGAAACAGATTACAAAAGTCACCAATGATGATTCAAAATCCTTTCAAGAAGGTGTTCGAGTTCCAAAACCCATTCGTAGTGTATATTTGTAACCTAGATAGCCTTACTTAGATTTTCCATGCATTTTTCCATCTCCCCGCCTCTTTTTGTTCTCGTTTTGGCCTTGATGCTAGGACCATGCCGCCTGGGGCGACGGATCGCAAAACCGCTTGCCTGTAGGGTGGTGGTCTGAAAGCAAACCGCCGCCCAGTACAGGGCGGTGGCTCGCTCTGCCCGGTTTTTCCAGATTCTTCATGCGTGTTTTAAACATGTGAAAGTTCACTTAAATTTACTTTTTGCATGCATCTGTGAACCGAATTGGCTAAGAATAGCTTTTTTTGTTGGTTCTCCTTGCTCCTTCTATTTTAAATGAGATTTAATTAGTTGGAACTACCTCTTCTTGCCTTGTGCATGAAGTAACCTCCTAACCTCCATTCCTATATATTCCATGTTTGTATTCAAGAAAAGGCCATGAGAATTTTGTGTATCTTGTATCGTTTTTCTACTATAATATTGCTAGGAATTGCATAGCCAAGTTCATATCTCTTGTGCTATCTCTCTTCTACCTGCATTGCGTCCAGATTACTTGGTGACATTGCTCAAGTGCCATCCTCTTGTTATTTTTTTGCATTCCCGATCCCTTGGACTCACATGAACACTCGAGAAAGAAATCAAAGAACGAGGGGATAAACACCAGATACTACTGGATTTGCCAAGGTTCTTGCTCTTCCAGGTTGGAGTTGTGTATTTGTTTGCTTTGTTTATCAAATTGTCAATTATGAATTGTTAATTTCAATTACATATCAAATAGAGTAGAGAAACAATCCATTTCAATTAACTAGATAATTTCAAGTAGATCAAATCAATAGGAAGTTGTCTCTTCAACATTACCAGGGAAGCTATGGGGAATAATAGCTCTGTTAGGGTTATGATTTGTTCTTCACTTCTGAGGTAGGGTTGGAAGGATTTTTGATTGAGTTAGAATATATTTTAGATTTAGATTCACACATCTACACAAATAGTTAGCTACATTTGGCTAATTGTTTGTATTTAATTTGATTATTAGATTAGATGCATTGTCTGAAAAGTTAGAAAAGAACAAAAACATTTACTTTCCATAGATTAGCTTGTTTTATTGCTTTGTTCTGATATATTGAGAAAACACCAAAAACATAGGTTAGATTTCCTTTGATAGTTAGTTTGTTTACCGAAAGAAAATCAATTCATCTTGTATGACCATCAATGGTCCACAACAGGAAAAGACTTACGATTGTGATCCCCTAGTCCCACAACCCAACGGGCTGAGCTAATAATTGACATTGACACAAGTTTGCGTCTAACAGTCTTACGCACACCTGCAACATATGTTGAGAAAATAAGACAGTTAGATACACTGAATATCATTGCTAATCAAGCCTACAACTTTTGGACTACTCCCGGAAATAGGGTTTGATTACATGCATGACCATACAAGGGCCTCAGCCTCAATGAGTCTTTGGTTGTGATCCACAGGTCCTGTAACCCAATGGGCCTGCTAGTCAGCTAGATATTGACACTAGTTTATGCACATTGGTATTCATATCTTCACCGCTTCCACCCGATATTATTACATAGCTTTCATTATTGAATATAGTAGCCGATCAGGCTAAGAATTTCTGGACAAGACCAAAAATCACCCATAGTCCCTGCAGCTCCACTACACCTCTTGTCTCCACTTCCATGACCTTTTCTGGAAACCCATACGAGGCACCTGTAGGTTACTTTCCATGTATTCCACAACCAATCAATAGAATCTCGACAAAACTAGACATTGATTGGAGTCTCTCGAGTAGCTATCATATTAGACCATACCATCACACCCCTTTAGGTTAGGAGAGCATTCTTTTCCTTAGATTCGCAAACTCCAGATTATGCGTATCGAAGACATAAGGTTGCCCAATTAGCTTAATCTCTGCCATCACTTTCATTTCCATTTCAATTCCACACCGGCTATCCTGGCATGACCTCGGGAGGTCAAGTGTGAAGAAGGTCACATGTTGATTTTCTATTGTACAATATCCAAGTTTGATTAAGTGATTTTGAAATTTCACACTGAAGAGATGTAGGAGACATGAGAGAATATGAAGAAAAATCACATGAGGTTAAACTTAAATAACTCATAGATGAATAAAAAGATAGGTTTTTGAAGGATATTTCCAAGATGGGAGGAAAAATGAGATTAAACACCCCGATTACTTGGGAAGTCTTAATCATGAGGAACTCATTATTTGGATCATTGATTTAGAGAAATGTATTATTTGTGAGCATATGGATAATCCCAAAAGGATTAATTTTTCTTTCACAACAATAAAGGGACATTGGCGGGATTATGTGCGAGAGAAAGATTTAGAAGAAGCAAAGACATAATCATGCCTTGGGATAGAATGGTTGCGAAATATGAAAGATAATTTTTTATTTTTGACTATCAATTAAGCTTGTTTAAGAAGCTTTATAACTTGTAGCAAAAGGAAAATAGTGTAAAGGATTACATAAAAGCTAATAATTTAGGATGGCCGTGTTGAAGCTGAAGAAAAAAAGATATCAAAGTATGTGAATGGTCTTAAAATTTCCAAGCAAGATGAGTTTGGAATGATGAGGATGTGTTATGTAGATGAAGCTTATAATATTCTTTGAAGGAAGAAGAAATTTTTTTCTCGGATATATCAAAACACATATAGAGACGATGAAAGGTTTGTTAGAGGAATATGTTGAGAAAACATTAGAAGAGGAAAAAATACTCATGAAGGATAATAAAAGACTTCTTATAATTATAGTCATACCATAAGAGGTATAGGGTATCCTTCTAGTGGAAGTGTAGACACAAAATCATGCACTTGGGTACATTTCTAGGTCCTAACAACATACTTGCATTTACATGATTCCTAAGCGAGAAAACTAGTAATTGACAGCTATCTTTGGCCTATTTTCTATCTTTCTTGTTTCCTCTTTGGTCTTACACACCCTACAACCCAATATGAACTTTATTTCTTTATATTTCATGACTTTAGACACGAACGCACATCCAGGATGCCAACGCCTAGGAATCCTCCTCCCTTTGGGTGCCCCGCCTCTTTTTATCTTACTCACTCTATTTGGGCCTCTTTTATCTTTTGGGCATCTTATTTTCTTATGGGTTGACCTTCTAGTTTTCAATTACAAAATTCAACCAAGAGAATCATATAAATACAATGTTATGTGACTAAAATATATGACCAAGATATAAGCATCTATTATCACCACCTAAGTTTGCATCTAAAGGCATCCATCTAGCATCTATACAAGGGACAATGGACAACATTTTCTGCATACACGTCATAAGAAGGGGGAGTTAACTTTTCCATCCACACATGTATTTACATTAGTACATCTAGCTATCACCTACTATCAAGTGCATTGACATAAGGGCTTCTTTATCAAGAACTACATGGAGTCTCGAGATGTAGTGCATTGCTCGATCATAAGTTCACTTAGTTAGGTGACTTCCAGGGTCATTTTGACTCCCATATTGCATCTTTTGTTTTCAAGATTTAATGTAGTTTAAGGGTTTTGTAGGTGGACATCTCTTTACAGGGTTAGAAGATAATTCTATGATCATAGTTCGATATATAGGTGACCAATAATGACTATCAATGACCATCTTGTGACATTAGAAAAACTAGGTTCCGAGCTCATGCATGGGCACAAGTGCCTAACATAGGTCTCTCGATGCCTATGCACCCTTGCCCCATTTTAGGCACCCTTGTCCCAAGATCATCCAACAGCTTCTAGAATTTATCATGCATAGTTGCGATACAATCTACCATTCCCGATCAATGGTTTCTCTAATCTGCATTGATCCCGACATCAAAGCGTAAATAAACTAATTCTTTTGCTCCTTACACTTAGGGTTTCATATTTATCTAGATTATTACTTGTGTCAAATATGTATTCTAGCATTTTATTTATCATACATGACTATGTAATTAAGGTTTAATAAATTATATTTTTGTTAAATCATTTGGTGAACCCATTCATTCGGACCCAACCTCGCTTCTAGGCATTTTTTACAATATTTATATCATGGCTCAATCTCAACCTTTTACTGATTAATACCTTCATGATCTCAATGCTCATCTTGCTAAACATCCATAAGATCTAGATATGCTCTTATTCATTACTCATGAGGAGGCCACCAATCTAGCTGAGCTTAATGTTCCTACATCCACTACCACTTTTATGCCTATTGCTACTTAACCTCCTAATTCTACCACTCCACCTACTTCCACTGTTCCTCTTCTATTCCTACTCCTACCACCCATTCCACTCCACCCCTTATTTCTCATACAATGCAAGTATCTTCTTCTGGAACTCAAGACCTAGCCTCTCTCTATCAAGATTTCCAAGTTCAAATCCGTCAAATTCAATAGGATACTTCTTGTGCTTCTACATCTCTAGATTCTACCTTGCTCCTTCACACTCCTTTCACACCCAACATTTCCACTTATGCACTTCCTCCAAAACTTCATCACCCCTAAGCTGACCACTTTCAATGGCCATGGTGACATTCAAGAGCATCTCCAAGATTTTCATGTGGCATGTCTAGATTATGTGGATGATCATACTTTACTAGAAAATATATTTCCTAGAAGTCTTCAAGATTATGCTATGTATTGGTTCTACGATCTACCTATTCATTCGGTAACATCATTTATGAATTTAGCTGATGATTTTCTTCCACATTTTTAATCAATATCGATTCTAAAATATCATATGCTCGACTTGCACACAACTCAAACAAGGATCCAATGAGCATCTAGCGGAATATGTTTTATGATATAAGAACAACTTAGCTAAGATGACAAATGTACTTGTTGATTCATAACTTCAATATCTATTTGTGAAAATTCTCTTACCTCCTCTACATGAGAGTATCATCTTCGAAACATCTCCTTCATTTGATCAATTATGTCATACTCTTAAGTTACATGAAGGAAAACTTCTATCTATGGGAAAACTCAAGTATCATGATCATGCTTCCTCTTCCTCTTCTACTAGGTTTCAAAGAAAATCACCTTTTAATCCATCTCACAAACCTACTAAAGAAAAAACTACCGTCAATGCTGTTATCACTCTGAAAAGCTGTAATGGCAACATCTCAAGTGTATAATTATTAAATTGCCTTATGCTCCACGCATTATATTACCAAAACTTATTAAAATAAATCTTATTATGCTTCCACCACCGCTGAATCTAGATCCATCTTTCCCTAAAGGATGTAATTATGACAAAAATACTAGATGTGACTATCATCAATGCATTGGGCATCCTATTGATCATTGTTTCAAACTCAAACATCTCATTCAAGATATTATTGACAACAATGCAATCGAGATCGCCATGAGCCTTCGGCATCTAAACCACTCAATGAAAACAAAAAGCTCAAAATATTTAATGATCCTTTACCTAAGCATGAAAAACAAGCTAATGATTCTTCAACCAATCATACATATCACGTGGTTCCTCCTCCATCATCAGTGGCCTCTCATATTTTCTAGTTCTTAGTGTTGATGCATCTCCACATCTTATTACATTCTCTAATTATGACTATCATGCTACATGCTACATTTTCTTCTAATTCACTACACATAGATGCTTATATCGGGCCTCATACTATCAATAACACAATGCTCGATGCATAGGTTCATATGAGTTTGTGCTCTATTGCACTCTTCGTCATTATCAACTACCCAATCTCTCATATTTCATATCCAGTTCCAAAATCTTATGGCTATGTCAAGCTTCCAGTTATAGTTGGGCCTCTTACCATACTTGTGCTATTTTTTTGTGGCATCGACCATCAAAGGTTATGACATGTTCTTAGGTCTTCCTTGGCTCCACTTTTCTCAAGCTATTTTATCCAAGAATCACTTGTGTGTAAAATTCATTCACAACAAGCAAGTTATCACTATCAATAGTGTTCTACCATGCACACTATGGCCTCAACCTCCTCTTGAAGTTTCCATTGCACTTGTTAGAGAATCTAGGTCCCCTGGACCTCTCATACCTAAGGCACATTCTGCACCTAGCTCTCCTATTCATACATGACCTATTCATTATCATAGGTCCACTAGTCCACTTCATCAACCTAAGTCCCTTACTCCTGGGCAACCCCTTCACATAAGAGTTCACCACCTCCTTTATCTCCTCAATCTCCTTCACATATGTGCTCACCACCTCCTTGGTCTTCTTCACATAGGTTCTCATCATATCCTTAGTCTCCTTCACACGGGTGTTCATCACCTCCTTAACATCCTTCACATAGGTGGTCATCACCTCCTCGGTCTCCTATACATAGATGCTCATCACCTCTAGGGATTCCATCACATGTACTTCAACAGCCTCCTACACTCCCGATTTCAAAGCATGATCACACACCTTTATCACCTCACACATCGGGTGGAGGACCCTTTCACTTCACTTTCATTGAATAGTTTGCTCATCATCATACACTTGGGCGGCATTGTGCTTACTCTACTCCCTCCTACCATCAAGAATTGTCTCTCATTTCTATTATTACGCTCTGTACTTCATACTTCCTATTTCTAAACATCAATCTTCTAAAACTTGATACACACACCTTATATCATCACCACCCTATGCCATACTCTTGTCTAAGGTTCACATTTGACTGTTGAGGGCATACTACATCCATGAACCTCACATCATTCACATCTTACGCTCTATGCTTCATGGTACATCTTCCTAGCTTCTATTCGTTCAACACACTCATTACCCTATGACACACTCTTGTGCTAAGGTTCACACTTGACCGCCGAGGGTCAAAATCTGAAATGAACCTCACCACATTCACTCTTTTCACTTTGGGCTTCATGATCTATCTTTCTAGCACACAATTTCAAACCATTTCCCGATGACACACTCTTGTTCTATATTTCGTTCTTAATTGTTAAGGGTCTTTTATAAATGAGCCTCATCTCATCCTCATACACTTTCATTGGGGAACATTGCTCCTATCACCTTCACACTTACATTCCATTCCATCACACTCATTCACAACATATTGCATATCTTTTTGTATTTATTATTGCTTACTTATGCTTACATGTACACTTTGTTTCACATGTTAGATAGGATACATAATATGTCAATTATCTTTTCTATACACACACACACATTCACTTGGTCTTTAGTTGTGAATGCGGACTTCCTACGATCTTATTGTGTAGTAATGATGCTTGGAGGTATACCTTAAATAGTATCACCGAGGCTTTTGAGGCATTTACATTTAGCATTCTTCCATATCACAGGGTGTTATTGTTTCATTACATACCACTTCATATTATTAGTAGCACATCACTTTACATTGATACATACATGCTTTGACATACTTGTTATCTTTATAACATGCTAATGGGTGCTTCATGTGAAACATTTGCTTTGCAGGACTATTTGCCACCATGGTTGTTTGATTCTCTTTACTTGTCATTACTTGTCATTGATGTTATTATTTGCATGGGCTATGCCCTTTGTCTTGAATGCACATTGTATGTTTTTGGCCGCTTTATCCCTGATTGTCTTGTGACATTATGAGTGATGTCTCATGTTTGAAACCCACTTTTTGTGGTCTATCTTGTCTTCTTTCTTTCTTGTTACACTGCTTTTTCTATTACATGCTTGGTACTTTTGTACTAACACATGCATCTAGCTAATTTTTTTACAAGTGCCTTAGTTTCTACCATACACATTTCCCCGAAGGATATAATTTAATTCAACATCACATCCTCTCTTTAGGCTGCATACTCTTAGTGATGTCACATGCACCCTAAACAAGGGGGAATACATTGGGTGAATTAGTCACCCCATACAATAACTCAAAGCTTTAGCATAAATATGCATAATCTACGATTACATAAACGACCCAAAATCTGATTTAGGTCCTTAGTTCAATACATAATCCAATGCCTAGATACATACACTAGTTCCCCGGGCACTCCTAACCTTTCTTGGGTGCTTATGACTAGGGGAAGTTACAATTACTTTTTTCGATCATCACAGTTCACACAACTTCACAGAGTAGTTTTCACAATATGAATAGTCCTCTGAGCAAGTATAATGCATTCTCTCTCCATTAAAATTCAATACAATATGGAACTAAACACAAAACATAACATGATCACACCATCATCAATGGTGTATAATTTGGGAAGCAATCATGGAAGGAGAGTAATACGAGATCTCTCTCCCCCCAACACTCTTCTTCCGATTAGGGATCATTTTTGATATCAAAATTTCCCTAAACATCCCTAAATTGTGTCGATCTGACAGAAAGATCATTTCAAGAGCTTTCCATTGACTATGAAAACATGACAAACAATCATCGAGAGCTCTAGTTATGTCCGGTCAAATTTTAGTCAACGAGAAAGTCAACTCTGGTCATCTAGTCAATATTAGACCAAAGGCACTGTGACATGTGGCGAAAATGCAAAGGGATTCATTTATTGGTTTTAACCACTGGTCTTCGACAATTGTAAAATGGAATAGCCCGTCGGAACAAGAGGCTCAAATTTTGTTACGGAGGGGAGCCCGACCATCATGAGGATGATTATTTTATCACCGACGTGGTGGGTCCTCAAACCACCACGTGGCTTGCCACCATGAATTTGATTTTCCAATCATGGGTCGGCAGTGGTCTTATTCATCATATTTCATGTGGGTCAAATTTCATATTACTTTGTAATTATTTGCCACACATTATTCCCAAATGCCACGCATTATGCCACATACCACACATATATATCAACCTTCATATTAATGTTCAAACATTAGTATAACCACCACTTACCCACATAACCACCAAACATGCTAAGTCCACATGGTGGATAGGAGATGAAGTAGTGGTAGGGGGCAAAGGCCCATGTGTGGAAGCTTCCACATGAGGAGAAGGAGGTGGGGTGGTTAAGCCTCAAGTGGTCCTTTAACCACTATGTTTGCATGGAAAAGGCTTTATTAAGCCTAAAACATTATCCTCCCCACCTAATGTGGGATATAACACATTTTCAAATGCATCCACATTATGTGGAAATTATTAGAGGAGGCTAATGTGGGGATTTTATCCCAATTATTATGCTAAGCCACCCACTATGGGATATTATCCCATTTTACATGCTACGGGAGGCTAATATTAGCCTTAGATAATTTTTTAAATGCATTATTTTAGGGCCCCATTTGGGTATAAATAGGGGACCCATTTCTTTGTAAACACACAACTTGGAAGCTCAAAGCAAGAGCTTGAGGAATATTGCCTGAGCAAGCAGAGAGGAGCGTTTATTTTATAAGACCTATTTTTTTAGGCTTATTATAAAGTTGTGAAGACCTATTTAATTAAATAGGCATTATTGTGACTAGGAGTTTTTAATACTACCTAGTCGGCCCATAGTGCCACACCAAATTATTGTGAAGCTTAGTATATCGATTGGAGTGCCATAGGGCATTACGAAGTGTCTGGAAGGCCGATTGAGAACCGGAGGATTCCAAATAGTGGAGCTGGTGCCATCGAGCTTGCCAAATATGCCAGGAAAGGGGAAGTCGGGTGCTATTTTTCACCCTTGTCATCTAAAGGTCTAGTTATTCTTCTAAGCAAGTTCTAAATAGTTTCCATTAGGTTTTCTTGTGAAAGTACTATTGTAACTTACAAGTTTTGACTAGTGGAATGGTTCGAAAGAACCTGGAGACATAGGCAATTGCCAAACTCGTAATTAATCATTGTGCAATTGTTTTTATTGTCATGCATTAATTTTAAATTGATTACTTAAAAGGAGTAAATTTCGAGATCGGTAGATAAAAACTTGATTATTTTCGGATCATCTTCTCGTGGCATGAAATCACCCAAAAACTTAGGTCTAACATGAGATTGCCTAAAACACTTGCTCTTCTACAATATTTTCAGGACATCTTTCTATCCTTTTTACACTCATGATCATCATATGCACACTTTCCTTTTACTACTTTTACACATTTACATACTTTTGCAAGAGTTTTCATAATACATGACTTTAACTACTCTTTCACTCTTCTTTTGTAGGTTTGTCCTCAATATACAACAAGAAGTATCCCTACATCAAGCACAACAATAGGTACAACACTATACACTTCACCCCTAGGGTCACTTCCTCTTTCTTAGCTTCCATGCTTCATTTGTTATCACTTCATGCTTTCACTTGTCCATTTGCCACACATTTTGCCATTGATCTACAAGGAAAAAAGGTACCATATTCTAACTACTTGATGTTATCGAGTATTCACTCAAAAAAATAAAGTGGGGGCAAATGTAGACACAAAATCATGCACTTGGGTACATTTCTAGGTCTTAACATAATACTTGCATTTACATGATTCCTAAGTGAGAAAAATAGTAATTGATAGCTATCTTTGGCCTCTTTTCTATCTTTCTTATTTCCTTTCTCAGTCTTACACACCCTACAACCTAGTCTCGAACTTTATTACTTTATCTTTTATGAATCTGGACATCAACACCTAGCCAAGACGCCCATGCTTGCTTTCCCTCGTCCCCTTTGGGAAACCCCGCATCTTTCTATCTTACTCACTCTTTTTGGGCCTCTTTTATCTTTTGGGAATCTTATTTTCTTATGGGTTGACATTTTGGTTGTTAATTACAAAATTCAACAAAGGGAATCATATAAATACAATGTTATATGACCAAAATAAATGACCAAGCTCTAAGCATATATTTTCACCACCTAAGTTTGAATCCAAAGGCATCTAAGAGCATCAAAGGCATCCATCTAGCATCCATAAAAGGGACAAGGGACTGCATTTTCTGCATACACTTCATAGGAAGGGGAAGTTCATTTTTCCATCCATACATCTATTTACATTGATACATCTAGCTATCATGTGTTATTAAGTGCATTGCACAAGGGCTTCCTCGGGCATGATTCTTTCACACACACACAAAAGAACTACATGGAGTCTGAGATGTAGTGCAACACTCGATCGTAAGTTCACTCAGTCGGGTGACCGCCAGTGGTCACTCAATCCCCATATTGCATCTTTTATTTTTGGGATTTGATGTGGTCTCGAGGGTTTTGCAGATGGACATCTCTTTGCAGGTTACACGTGAATTGTGTGATCATAGTGCGACATACGCTAACCAAAGAACAATTATCAACGACCATTTTTGAGATAAAAAAACTAGGTTTTGAGCTCTTGCACAATCATAGGTGCCTAACCGAGGTCTCTAGTGCCTTGGAGCCCTCACTCCATTCTAGGCGCCATGGTCTAGGCTCATTTGATAGTTCCAAATTTTATTGTGCATAGTTGTGATAGTCTACCCTCTATGATCATCAATTCTCTAATCCACATAGTCTTGACATCGACGTAAATCGCTTAAGTCCTTCTCTATCTCTCTTGCACCTAGGGTTTCATATTTATCTAACTTATTGCTTATGCCAAATCAGTATTCTAGCATTTTATTTATCATATGTGACTTTACAATTAGGGTTTGATAAAATTCTATTTTTTTAAATTTAGGAAGAGTATACTTTATTAGAGGAAGAGGTAGAGTATTCCAAGGTACATTCTTTATATGTGATGATGTTAGGAATAGGGAATTTAAGTTTTCATAAGAACAATAAAATTATATAAGGGGAAGGGGTTGGAAGCAAGGATGGCAAAATCAGCGAATTAGGAAAAGGTGGCAAAAATTGGCGGATCGGTTAAGCCTTCACATGGGAAAGTTCCAAGAAGTAAGGTTGATGGTGAAATTCAAGTGTCAAGAGCTCAGAACAAGATCAAGGTGATTGAACCAAGAAATATTTTGTCAAATATGATATCAAAAATCATAAGTGTTTCTTGACGAAGAATTAGAGGAGATAGAGATTTTGAATACTTGATCCCTAATTGCCAAGTTTCCAAGAAGATGGTGGTCCACTGAGGAAATTACCCAATGGTGTAATCGCCAACGGTGAAGTGGAATCCAAGTCTGCTTTCTACCTAAGGGATTCTTCTTGATTCTCTCGTTGAAATGAAGAACAAAAAGGAAGCTTTGTGAAAAAGGGATTGGTTATTGGGTGATGTGGGTTTATATATTCAACCTTGGACTCTAAATTTTGATGTGTGTCTAGCTTCATCGAAGACACTTTATTTTAAGTAAGGTTGTTTGCATTACCTCTTAAATACTGGAAACTTGAAATTATTTCGTAAATTTTTGGTAAGATTGGAAAAGTAATCGAATTGATCCTAAATCCTTGGATGTGTAGTCACAAAATCATGCACTTTAGACATTTTATTTATCCTGGTCACATACTACTATTTAGAAGGTTCTTGAGTAAAGAAAGTACTAATTAACCCCATCCTTTAGCCATCTTGTTTATTTTATTTCGTAATTTGTGACCTATTTCACCCATATTCCCAACGATTTCCGGACATCTTGTGTTATTTTAGCCTCACCCATTGGGGTGCCCACGGGTGCTCGATCCTTCTAGCACTTTCCTGCCACTTTTTGGGCCTCTTCTAGCCATTTTTCATATTTATCTTTCTTGTGGTCAGCCTTTTTGGGGTTAATTATGAAATTAGAGAAAGAGAACCCTATAAATATAAAGTTATGAGACCATAATGAGGGACCTAACATCATACACTACTATCACTCCATCTAGAGTTGCATCCATCTATTGCATTGACATCCACATAACTCCATCATCAAGGCACAAGCTAGGACATCTACATCACACTTCATAGGGGGAGGGATTCTATTTTATTCCATGCACACATACTATTACATTTTCTACATTTAGCTATTGCTCGCTACTTCACAAAGTGCGACTGACACAAGAGCACCTAGGGCACGCATCCACATACATATCGAAACTACATCTAGGTCTGAAATGTGGTTTAGTGCTCAGTTAGTAAGCCCACTGTTGTGGAAGTTGAGCTCAGTCTAACCCATTCATTCTACATCTTTCTTTTTTAGGGTTTTGATACTTCATTTTGGTCTTTTTGTAGGTTATTTCTTCCTCTTGGAATATTTGGAGCATTCTGTAGTACATAAAAATTAATGTGACAGTAAGTAGAGTTTTAGATCACCGTCCAACCCTTTGAGCACCGGTTCTAAATTTTTTTCCTAGACCAAGGCACCTAGATTCCGTACCAGAGTGCTTGTGGGTGCCCGAATCCTCTTCTAGGAGACCCAGTCTAGACACATCATCCAGATATGTCCTTTTCAGTACTCCTGCACAATCATTTCCTACTTTTTGATTTTGTTTAAATAACTATGACATAGTCTGACAGTCATCCATCATCAGCCGAGTTCTTTCCTTTCCCTTCTTGCACATTAGGGTTTCTAATTTCACTAGCTTATTTAATTATCTCATTTACATGCTATCTTAGTTCATTTACTTGTTGCATTTATATGTCCTCCTAGATTAGATTAACTATTACTTTACTACATTATTTTAGTTAATTTTAGTTGATCATTTTGGTGAACCCGAATCTTATCATGGATAAAAATCATCCTTCTGAATCTCCAATCATCTTTGCAATTTGATAGCTTTGGTCAGGCCTTTCTTGATACTCCTATTGATACTTCTGGCTATAGATCCTTTCCTTCACTTATTCAACTTCCATCTTTTGATATAGATCATAAAGCTTTAGATGATGCTATTATTGCTTATATGTGTACCATCGATCCTAACATTCTAGCACAGATTCTAGACAAAGCACAAGCTCCTCAATCTGACTACATAAACATGAGCAACTCCTCCCATTCTTTGAATCACAAGACATTTTTCATTCACATTCGCCCATTAATTCTCCCACATTATATATAGCTGATTCTCCTAATACAATGTTTTTTCCTTCCTCCCCATCTTCTGCTCTTGGATCATAACCTCTCAAAGTTCCACATAACTTAGATGCCACTATTTGTATGGTTGATATGGTTCCTTTTGTTTCGTCACTAGCCCCTGATATCATGAATGCCATGATACTTTATATGGGGTCTACTCCAAAATGTTCCCTTGCTTTACTTACCCCTCCATCACCTCAACTTGTGGAAAAACCACCTCACTCATCACCATTTGAGGGTGCCATTTGTATGATAGATGTAGTTCCTTCTATGTCACCTTCTTACTACTACTGCTATTATTCTATATCAAGGGCCTATCCAAATTCCCATGGAAGTCATTCTATCTTCCACACCTCCACCACCATCACCATCAATACACCCACCATTCACTTGTACTCTCTTCATGAATGATTACTTCTTGCAAATCCTCTGTATGTTCACATGACGGTCTCCTTCGGCTTGGTTTTGCCTTCAAAGATCTCCATTCTCCTTTATATGATCCACATTTGTATCATGGCTATGTTATTCTCACTGTTGCCTATGGACTTCACGTTTTCATCTTGTTGTTCACCTTGCACATTATCATACCTCTCCCCACTTACTCTTGGCCAATCTTGGTTAGATTACATTGGAGGCACACTTGATCCTAGTCATATTGATATAGCTTTTCCTATGCCATTTGGTACTGTGCGCATTTGCAATAGCTCTTTTCTTGTTACTCACCCAATTTTACTATTTGGTATACTCATGGGTGTCCATTGCCTCCCTTTACCGATGAACAATACACCATGACAATGTATAACTTGTGTATTCATGGTTATTTGGATGACCAACCAGAGACTATTGCTTATCAGGTTTCTCGTGTTGTTCAATATGATTTCGAAAATGACAGTGATGATCTTTTAGATGATCTTACTTGACCACTGATTTTATATGTATCCCGGAGGGCATCAAACTTGATATTCCTCCCCATTTATAACATCATTGCATACATTGTGCTTTTAATATCTATCATCTTTGTATTGTCATCATACATACCAACATTATTGCATTACCCGATGACACACTCTTGTGCTTTGGTTCACACTTGACTATTGAGGGATTATTACTACACTAAACCCCACACACTACACCATAGGCATTACACATTACACTTCATCACACATTACATGTTATAAATTCTACAACATTTGGTCATTTGCGTCTCTTCACCTCATACATCATAATAGTTGCATACATCTACATACCATACATACTATGCCACGTATTTTCACACATATTCTACTAGTCATCATCATATAAGAGTTTAAAATTACATTCCTATTTTTTCTACCTACATTTCATGTTGCTTTCTACATTACACTTTGCACATCCTACACATATTACATTTGCATTTTACACATAACATATCTACACATTCTATGCATTACACCCCTACATATACCACTCATGGTCAGGTTTTTATACTTACATATAATACATTATCATCTACACACCGCATTCACTACCCGATGATGCACTTTAGTTCTTTGGTTCATACTGATCATTGCCGAGGGTTTACATATAATCACCACACATTCACTATTCCACCTTTCATCATGCGACATCACTAGTTTAGTGACATATGCTTTAGGTTAAATCGTCACCTATTCTATCATTTTGTAGTGGTCTACACCTTAGGCTATATCACCACACCCTCCTTACATTCATTCTAGTGCTATACACATCGTTCTAAATCATCACTCATCCATTCATCTTATAGTGATATATGCTTAGGGATAAATCGTCACTCCACATTTCATCTCATTGTTATATGCTTAGGCAATAAGGTCCATGTAAATCCATTCTACATGTTACATATCGTCACCAATATGCATAAACACATTTCCTCACAACACGCTAGACATGATACACATTAGTCGACCATTTCCTGATGACACACTCTCGTTTACAATTCTTTCTTGATTGTTAAGGGGGAAAACAAAATAAACTTCACTATATACATTTCCATCCACTCGAGGGGCACGTGGTTCCTATCAATCCATATTACATTTCATTCTATCCATTCACAACATACTACATACTATGGTTGCTTATATTATTACTTGTGCTTGTTGATGGTCACTTTATTACACATAATAGTTAGATTACTTGTATGTCATTTATCTATACCACCCATACATGCGCGTTCACAATTTCTTTTAGTTGTGATCATAGATAGAGGTCTTTTAAATGTAACACGAATTCTCACCTTCTACCCTTCCTACACTAGTCGTTGGGGGCATCCACATTCGTCTCTTCCAGGTGTTATTGTTTCATTTTGTACTTAGCACTTTACATTACTTGATTATACATGCTTTTGACATACTAGCCATCTTTCTAACATGCTAACAAGTGCTTCATGTGTAACATTTATTATGCAGGATATTGGTTTCCATACTTGTTTGTTACATTGTCTTTCCATTCTTTGCTTTATTGTTTGCTTTATTGTTTACGAGCCTTGCCCTATGTTTAGTGTGTAAACTTGTCTATTTTTTGCGGCCATGATGGCCTTGCGTGTCTTGCGACATTGTGAGTGATGTCCCATGTTTGCAACCCACTTTGTGTGACATTCTTGTCTTATTACATGTTTACATTACTTTGCTTGGTAGCTTTTACACTTGTTTGTATATCTTATACACTATTTTCTTCATGCATGTATATTTACACTTGTCTTTGGCTAGCCTTCTTGTTTGTGTGTGCCTTGGTTTTACCAAGCACTTTTCGATGTACATGTAGTTGGACCTCTTTGGGTTCACATGTCTCCTATCAATGCAACGTTGCATGTGCCCCCAAAGAGGGGGGCACCATTTTGGGGTTTACATACTAACACAAAGATTCTACATCGTTTTGGTTCAATTATATTCAACAAGTGGGTTCAAACCAGTCTACGAACCCCATACACAACGGATTTTACAGGACATGGTGTCCTTAGCATTTCTGGGAAGCAGTTATAGGCTTGGAGGTTACAATGGGTGTGCCTCTCTACACTACTTCGGCTAATGGTGTTAGATCACCCAAAAACTAGGACAATACAAAGATCTCAACACATATTTTAACAAAGCAGTTAGAGCTTGGAGGACACAGAGCATTTCCTCCCTACACTTCTTCAGCCGGGTGGCATGAGATCACCCAAAAAAATCATAGTACAGGATATCCTTCTACACTTTCTCTCTCGACATGGATTAGGTGCACATGTTCCATTTACCTTTACATTTACATTAGCGTATTTTACATAACATTTTTACACTTACATACATACATATTTGACTACTTGATCATTTTATCCTTGCATGTCCGACCATATGAGAAATAAGAAGTCAAATGTGAGCAACAACAACAATAACAACAACGACAAAAAAACTATGCAAACACTATACACACACATCACACTTTTATGCAGGTACACTACACTATGTGGCAACTACACACATGCATTTCTCCCTAGGTTCACTCTCATCACTTTTTCTTTGTGCATTTTTCATCTATAGTTTCCACGCTCCTCCATCTTTTTATCATTCCACGCTTTTGTCTAGTCCTTCGACACTTCTACTACACTCTTCATGGACATCAGGTACACATCTCTATCTACTTTATGTTACCAAGCTTTCTCGCTCACTAACATAAAGTGGGGGCAAAATGTAGTCACAAAATCATGCACTTTAGACATTTTATTTATCTCGGTCTCATAATACTATTTAGAAGGTTCTTGAGTAAAGAAAGTACTAATTAACCCCGTCCTTTGGCCATCTTGTTTATTTTATTTCGTAATTTACGACCTATCACACCCATACGCCCAACCATTCGGACATCCCACTTTTTTCACCTCGGTTGGGGCACCCAAATTTAGTACTAGGATGCCCACAGCTCCTGGTCCTACACAGGGTGCCCTGATCCTTCTAGCACTTTCCCACCACTTTTTGGCCTCTTCTAGCCATTTTTCATATTTATCTTTCTTGTGGTCAGCCTTTTCGGGGTTAATTATGAAATTAAAGCAAGAGAACCCTATAAATATAAAGTTATGAGACCATAATGAGGGACCTAGCATCATACACTACTATCACTCCATCTAGAGTTGCATTCATCTATTACATTGGCATCCACATAGCTCTATCATCAAGGCACAAGCTAGGACATATGCATCACACTTCATAGGGGGAGGGATTCTATTTTATTCCATGCACACATACTATTACATTTTCTACATTTAGCTATTGCTCGCTACTTCACAAAGTGTGACTGGCACAAGAGCACCTAGGGAATGACACACACACACACACACACACACACACCAGAATTAGATCCATTTCCAAAATGTAGTGAAATGCTCAGTTAGTAAGCCCATTGTTATGGCAGCTTAAGGTTAGTCTGACCCATTCATTCTGCATCTCCTTTTTAAGGTTTTGATACTTCCTTTTGGTATTTTGTAGGTTATTTCTTCCTCTTGAAATATTTGGAGCATTCGACGCAAAGACAAAAAAAAATTAATGCGCCAGGTAGGAAGAGTTTTAGATCACTTTCCAACCCTATGAGCAACATTTCTAGATACTTTTCCTAGACTAGGGCATCCAGGATTACTTACTAGAGCACTGTGGGAGCCCCGGTCTGAGGCACATCATCCAAATTTGTCCTTTTTAGAACTCCCGCACAGTCATTCTTGCTTTCTGATTTTCTATGCATCATTGCGACACGGTTTGAAAATCATCCGTCATCAATTGAGTTCTTTCCTTTCCCTTGTTGCACATTAGGGTTTCTAATTTCATTAGTTTATTTACGTATCTCGTTTACATGTTGTCTTAGTATACTTGTTGTGTTTATATTTCCTCCTAGATTAGATTAAGTATTACTTTACTACATTAGTTTAGTCAATTTTAGTTAATTAGGATGGAACAATGGGATCATATGCGAAAGTATGTGTTTCATTCGATCTTTTAAAAAATCTCCTATAATTCATCTCAATCAAATCCCTAATGGGTGAATGGGTTTAGAGGGTTGATTATGAAAAAATAATAATACGATGTTTTCGTTGTAATAAGATAACTCATTATAAATGGAAGTGTTAGGATAGAAGGAAACCCTTGATAAAATTTGATTGGCATAATAAAAAGGAAGTTGTTCCACACCCTCTAGCTCGGAGGAAGATAATGATCATAGGAAGTCATTAACCCTTGAACATTGTTAGAAGACACTAAAAAGGTGGTAGGGAATTCAACAAAGATCCTCTCTTATTAACGAAGGGATTAACTAGGGAGAGAAAAAATCATGGATAATCTTAATGAATGGTTAGATCATGGTTAGGAAATGGAAGTAATATTTGAAGGGGATACTCTCTCTAAAAGGAAATGGTAGATGGGCCGAAGGATGAATTAGAATTACCTATTCTCCCTAGTAGCTTGGCCTTATCTCAAAATGGTATGAAAGCTTCCAATTATGATCCTTTAGGGTAAAAGTGGTGCGATTTGTAATATATTCTCCTTAATATGATACCCTCTCCATATGAGGCATAAAACTAATACTCAAGCTTTAAATTGGAGTTATTGACTCTCAAGATGCATACACACATAATGGATATTCAAGTAATAGAATATTCCACATAATTACTATAAATCAAGAATTTCTATACTTCTTTTACCACACATACCCAAAGGAGGATTGAAGAGAGAATAATTAAATCAATAAAAAAACATAGAATCTTTATGCAAAATTTACTATTCTTCTTCTTTTTGGTTCATAGAAAGTACACAATCTTCTTCTTCTAATTCTTCCCGCACTCACATCTCTGTACCACCACACATATAGACATACTAACAAAGAAAAGACTTAATTCTTCCTTTTCCCATACACACACTTTGGAATACTACATTCCACCTCTATTAATTAATTCCCCAATTCTAGAATAACTTGAATAATTTCAAATTTCACTCAATGAAATACAAAGATAGTAATCTGTTGAAACTTGTTTTTCTCGCCTCTAATGATGGCAAGGCTTGCATAATTTATTCGGCCAATTTATCATTTAATCCGACTTTTTACCGACATTATAACAGTTACACAATTACATTTACAAATCTTTATTTAACTCTCCCTTATAGAAGAAAAATTCCATGATTCTAAACTATTGTGATGCTCCATTGCCATGATGCTCTTGCATCAAAAAGGGTCGTAAATCTAAATAGGAAGTGGTGAAAAAGGAGGTGGCATTGGAAGACAAAAGTATTGAATTTCTCAAACCTTAAATCTAGGAGGGTGAAAATCCTTCCCAATAAGCCATGAAATCCTATCTTGAAATGTTAAGGGCTTAAATGCCCCTAACAAATATCACCTAGTCAAGTGATGTATTTTTCTAGATGTAGGAGTGGTTCTTTTCAGGAAATTAAGATGCCGACAAAATAACTAATGGATAGCTAGTCAAAAAGTTGGAAAGGTCAGTCAAGTGTTTTCACTGATGCTTAAGGGGCATTTGGTGGTTTAAGTATTCTTTGGAAAGTCAATAAAACTTAGGTCATGGTGATGAAACAAAATTCAAATTGGCATTTTTGATGAATTTATTCTTTAAGTGATCAAGAAGAATATTTTATTTTTAATGTTTACGGTCCTACTAATTTGGTGAGTAAGAGGATTTTGTGGCAAGACCTTTTAGAGGAAATAAAATCCATGTAAGATAGATTGTTCCTTGTAGGTGGAGATTTCAATTACATTTCTACCCGATAGAGATAATTCTCGTGGTCTTGTTTGAAATGCACAATCCCAATTGGATTTTAATAACTTTGTGAAAATTAATTCCTTGGTGGACATTGAACCAAAATAGGGTTGGTTTACATGGTCAAATAGAATATTGGGATTTAGTAATATTACGAAATGTTACGCTCTTTCTTAGCTAATCCAACATGGATGCAATGAGATATTATTGTTGAATGCCTGGTTCTACCTTGGTCTAGCTCTGATCACTATCCTATTATTCTTTCTACTAATCAAGATGAGGCCCCGAGGAAATATACTTTTAAGTTTGAATTAATGTGGCTTAGGGATCACAAATTATTAGATTTAATTAAATCTTGGTGGTCATCCTTTGGTATTAGAGGTTAAAAAATGTATATACTTTCTCAAAAATTGAAATTGCTAAAAACAAATTGTTAGAGTGGAATACTTTACATTTAAAGAATATTTTCAAGAAAAATTAGAGTGAAGAAATAAATTCGGGATTTGAATGAGCAAATCTTTGTAAGTGGTATGGGTCGAATGAATTTCAAAGAGAGAAATAATTACTAGAAGAATTAGGAGAAATCCTACTTAGAGGAGTATATTAGAAACAAAAGTTAAGGGAAAATTGGCTTAAAAAGAGATATCAAAATACAAAATACTTCCATGCCTCACCAAATCTAGGAGAAGTTGTAATTTTATTTAAAATATAAAAAATGGTAACGGGATTGTATTTAAAAAAATAGGGGATAAAAATGAAGCAATAAATTTCTTCTCAAATCTTTTAGGGAGATATATAATCTCTATTACAGGACTCAAGAAGAAATGCTTAGAAATATCCCTCCTCTAATATATGAGAATCCTACCTTTTCTATGGAAGAAATCAAGAGAGTGGTTTTATCTTTAGAAAATAATAAAGCTTTTGGTCCTAAGGATTTTAGGTGGATTTATTTAAGGAATTATGGCATATTATGGGAAAGAGGTATGGGAAGCTTTGGAGGAGTGTAGGAAATCCAAAAGGATATTAAAGGTATTTAATTGCACCTTTCTAAGCCTCTTTCCAAAAAGGAAAGGTCATAATCTTGTGATGATGTTCGTCATGTTTCTTTATGTAACACAAGTTACAAAATAATTTCAAAGTCATTTATTTAAGATTAAAGTCGTTCTTAGACTTGTTGATCTCACAAGAACATATTGGGTTTGTTCTTGGGAGATCTATTTCTAAAGGAGTTATTTTAATGCATGAGTTGATGTATTCTTTATCCAAGTAATAAGGTATCAATATTTCCTTAAGTTGGACATTAACAAATCTTATGATCGAGTAAATTGGAGGTTACTTATGAAGATTATGTCAAAATTCCCGAGTTTTCCCCACCCTTCGTGAGTGGATATTTAGCTGCATCTTTAGCCCATGTTATTCGGTTTTTAGTAAACATCTTAGCAGAGGTATTCTTTGAGAGTAATCGAGGTATCGAGACAAGTAGACTTGCTTTCATCCTTTCTCTTCATTATAGTAGCTAAATCCTGGTAAGAGTTATAAGGGTAGCTGTTCGGGGATATATTCAAGATCTAAGGGTGACGTAGGGCATTGATATGTTATCTCACCAAAATTTTTCAAATGACACCTTGTTGTTTAGGGTTGCTTAAATACAAGAAGTCAAATAATTGAAAGCTATTTTGAATTCATACTCCAATGATACTAGTAAGGCAATTAACAAACCAAAATCAATGATTTTTTTCTTTAATTCTTCTAGAAGGATTTATAAGAGGATTTGAAGGATCTTCAGTTTTAATTGGGAAATATTCCACATAAATATTTGGGTATTCCCCTATTTACTGGAGTCTGGTTGATCTATTATCTAGGGGAATTTACTGAAATCCTTTGAACAATGCCTCCAATCATGGAAAGGGAGATTCTTGTCTTCTCGTAGGTAGAATTCTTCTTATGAGGACCGTTCTCAACGCTTTTCCCATTTATATGTTATTAGTTCTAAAAATACCTAAAACTATTTTATTAAAATTAAATAAGATAATGATAACTTTTCTTTGTGAGGAATGAAGGAGGTTTTAAAATTCCGTTGGTTAAATTGGAAACAATTATGTTTCTAAAAATTTTGGGGATGGGATAATAAATTTGGAAAGACAAAATATTGCCTTGGGACAAAAATTGGTTTAGTATTTGTTATCCAAGCCCAATAGCCTATTAGGAAAAATAATAGAAAATAAATATCTTGGTGCTCCTCTTCTGCATATCTTCTTTCCATTGTCCAACCTCCTCATGGTTCTCATATTTGGAACTTTATTCTCTCATGTCGATCCATGTTTATTTGGTTTGCATCTTGGATAATTAAAAATGTTGAACTTTCTAGCTTCTGGGATGATTCTTGGAATGGTTTCCCAACACTAGGGGAAGACTAAATCCATAGATTTGAAAATAACTCTTATTCCTCTTTGGAGTGATAAAGTTAAGGATTATGGAACATTATCCTCTCAAATCTCACCCACAATGGCTTGGAAGGAATTATAAAATATTTCCATTTATGATAAAGTTAAGACTCTCTTCAAGGATGAGTTGGTTGTTAGATAACTAACACTATCCCCTCAATATGATCAAATTTTATGGACTACCTCTAAATATGATAAGTAGTCAACTCAAAGTGTGGTTATAGAAAATTGGTCCTCAAAGCTATTTTTGAGGAAAAGGATTGGAAATATTGTTGGTCCTGGGTATTTCCCTCCTAAGGATGGAGTTTTCTCATGACTCTCTTTTAAAGGAAGAATTATCACCCAAAAAATAAGACATTCAATGGGTAAGGAAGGTCCTACACGATGTGTCTTATCTTATGTTGCTGAAGAAGACATTGATCATTTATTAGTTCATTTTCCCTTTGCTCAAAGTTATTGGAATTGGTTGTGTTCTAAGTTAAATCTTTCTTGGGTCCAACCATTATCTCTCTCTTATGTTCTCCTCTCATGGCCAAAATCTAGGCCCAAAGAAGCTTTGGATTCTATTTGGGGCAGTAGTCAATTTATTCTGATTTGGCATTTATGGTGGGAGTGGAACAAAATAATATTTAGAGAAGAAACTAGTTCTAGAGAAGCAATTATCAATAAGTGGAACTAGCCATTTCAGAAAATGTGTCCATTCATTGGAAAAAAGTAGTCCCTTTTCTTCAGGGATGAAGAGATACTAAAAATTCACCTAAGATCTTTTATCATCCCCTCAATCCTTAAAAGTATGGGGATCCCTACTAACCTAAGAAGGCAACCAACAATATGGTCTCCACCTCCTTTGGGTGTTTTCAAGTTAAACTTTGATGGGCATGTTAAAGGTAATCCGAGTAAATCAAGAGCTAATTATTTAATTAAAAACCATAAGGGAGAATTTGTGATAATAGGATCATTTCATTTATCTAATGGAACATGTAATCCGGTAGAGATTTAAGCTTTGGAGAGGGGATTAAGAATCAAAATTGACTTGAAAATTTAGAATTTAAAAAGTGAAGGGGATTTCTAGGTGATTATCAATGTAGTTATACAAGAAAGTCCTTTTCATGGAAAATTAATTTAATTATTAGAAAATTACTTTTTTAGCTTAGTAATTTTAATGGTTGGTCCATCAATTATAACTTTAGAGAAAAACAAAAGAACATATTTATTAGAAAATAATGGAGTTGAGTAATATACAAAAGCTATCATTAGAAATAATGCTAAGGATTGGTCGGTCTTGAGGTATGCCTCGCTTACCAAGACCTTTAAATTTAAGCTATTTTTATGCATGGATACTTGCATATGAGTATGAGAAATCTCATAAAAGGATTTTTAATAGATTTGTATTTACATTTGAGATCACTTGCTCAAATTTTATGCCCTAAATGATGGAAACCCATCTAATCAAGCATAGCCGGAAGATGTTGCATTTGATATTTTGAATTCCCTCCTTTCCTATGTTGGAAGTTGTGTAAATTTTTTTGGAGAAGATTAATTTGGTTTAGTGGGTCATCCTCGCGTAAATGCCGAGGTAGCGCCACGTTGTGGGTCATCTTTTGATATTTCACCTAGATAAGGAAATGGTGATGGAAATCAACTACAATATGGTGTGTCTTAAGCATAGGGTGAGGATGGAGGATGTTGTTGCTTATTTTTAGTTAATTTCATGCCACTATTCATAGAGGCATATGTGCTCTAAGCAGTCTAATTGACAAAACCATATTCTTTGAATTGGAAAAAGGAATGATGTTTTATTGGATTTTACTTGATAAGGTCATTCAATTTTGTAAGGAAAATATTTGAGGGTTCTTTACATCCTCTATTTGGGTATAAAATCACTCAGATATACACTCAAAGAAGGCCCCCTGAGGTGGGAAGAGCTACGTCAAATTGGGAAAGACTCCTACGAATGTCTCATGAATTTTATCCAAATTGGATCACTTATCAAGTTGTAAGATAGAAAATCACCCAACATTAGAGATCAAGGAAGAGGTAGAGGTACATATTGTATCCTCTCGATTTAGGGAGTAGGGGTTTATCCTATTTTACATTAGTTGGTGTTCATTTTGGTTCTAGGTGATATATATATATATATATATATATATATATATATATATATACAATTTTTTGTTCAAAAATACACATACTTAGTCCCTTAATCTTTTGTAAGTGTTTATGGCACAATTTTTCTCGCTATGTAAAGTTCAAATCTTTGCATGTACAGGAAAGGACACCTTAACCCTAGTGTAGACACCAAATTTGGGTCACACTCCCCTTGGTCCCCTTTAATTAATTAATGTAACGTATTCACCTAACCATGACCCCTTACCCCACATTCCTATTAATTTAATTAATGTTCATCCTCACATTATTAATTAATTAATTTACACCTCACTGGCCACATCACCTAGACACCTCACCATGGACTTATTCTTAGTCTATTAATTAACTAAGACTGTGTCTCTACTTATCTTAACCAACTGGGACTCTTTCAAACCCTAAAATTAAAGTCATATTACTTCTCTAACAACACTCCTACTTATCTAAGTGCTAACCCTCACTTGAGACCAAGAATGATAATCAAAGCATGCTAAAAATAGCAAAGATTTGCCTATTTTTGGCAAACCTAGGATTTTCCACCTTAACCGATGCCAATTATCCCTCAACTGATGCCGGTCATCTTGACCGTCATCGGTCACCTTATATACCCTTTGACAACCTTTTACCGAGGTTGGTCATTTTTTAGTTCTGATAGATTTGTTACACTCAAGCACAAACCAGAGACTTCTCAACATCCAAACGACAGAATACACTCAACCACAGGCCCAATCAAGCATCTGATACTCGTCTAAAGGCATTCAAATATTCACGGAGAACTTCAGGAGTATTTTCGTGGCACTTACCACAAAGTTATTCATGGATCAATCACTTCCTTCCTTCACCTACCAGACCTGCAAATACAAGTAAGTGTATTTAATTTTCATCATTCTGTACTTGTTTAAAGTGTAAGTTCATTATATTCCGTTATTGGATCTTATTATTTCATGCATTCCTCCATTCCCACCAATCTACCCATCCAACTACTCACAACCTTCTAGCTCTCCGTACTTGACCTCTATGAATTCCTAAGTCTTCCTGACATTATTATGAACCCAACCATCCTCCCTTCATCCTTTGTGTAATCACAGAGAAGTCCAAATCTACCTTTTATTTAATTACCACCAAATTTCCCCTACGATGCTGGTTATCTTAACCGTTGTTGGTTTCCCCTCTTCACCGGCATCGGTCACCCGACCGACGTTGGTTATTGTGTATTCTGTCGACTTTCACCAAAACCTCCCAAAACCTCCCCAAAACCTCACAAAACCTCACCCAAACCTGATACCCCACCTACATCCTCATAACAGACCTTCCTAACTCTTTTTGTAGACACAAAGAGAGCCTGGACACCCATTTTGACATTCTTGCCATTTCCCATAGTAATCGATATCGGTTATACCATGCAGACGACATCATCACCCCGATCGACGTCGATCTCGTGGTGTAAACCGCCTTAGACCAACAAGCTTACTAATCACCCAAAACCAACTCAAACTTCACCAAATCTTATCCAGACCCCGTCTATGACCCTCAGACCACCTGCCCATCCTACAACCTGATTCGTGACCTTCACCAGTTTAGTTATCAATCATTTAATTGGATTGACACATATAGTAGTACGAGACACCTAAATCAAAACACTAGCATTAAATTATTTTATTTGCATGTTCAGTTATTTTATATTGAGCTATATATTAGTGGATTGAAAACCGTCGAGGAAGTATCACACTTCCTGGATCCACTCACGCTATGTAGTCCACTAAATTTTGTTATTAACTGTATCTTGTGGTATTACTTTGTATTATAGGTAGTTCCTCCTATCCAAAAGGAAGCTCACAAAATCATCCTGGATTGGAAATCAGAAATGCGCGCACTTAACCTTAGAACAATGTGATAATAGGTATTCCTCCATGACCTATTTACCTTATCTCTTGTCATATCGTATAACAATTCGATGAAACACCCAGGTTTATCTATAAAAAACCATATAAGGAAAGAGGATGGAAATAATATATCTATACAAAACAAGAGTGTGTATCATCCAATCACATGGATGATCTAAAACATAGAGAATCTCTAATTATAAAGAGTGTTTTTGAAGTCATTTAAGGAGTAGAATGGACCTTTTCAAACAAATATCCTTTTTCGAAGCATATCTGCAAATCATATGTAAGTTTTGTAAAGTTATTATATATATTGGTTACATTGATAATCTCGTGCCGAATGAGATGGTATAGGAAGTTGGTTTGAACAGATTGCACACCAAAACCCATTACGGTATATTGGTTGCGTAAAAGGGAAATAATAATTTAGTGAATGAATAATTTTCTATTGATTTTCAGATTGTTACATATAAAGATGAAGTTTTGTGTGATATCATGCTTATTAGTGTGTGCCGTATGTTGTTAGGAATTCCTTGATAACTTGATAAAAATATTTTTCATGAAGTAAGGAAGTATACTTTGATCTCATTAAGGGGAAACATAGAAAAGACTAAAAAAATTCATTAGTTTAATTTTTTTTTGGAAAGATGTGAAGGAACGAGCATGTTTTAATTTTTTCCTAAGAAATGCAAGTTGAAAAAACATGTGATATGGATGAAATTCCATATGAAGTGATGGATTTTTTGAGGAAGAATGTATAAATCATATCTAATGATCTACTAGATTGTTTACCATCCAAAAGAGCATTAACTATCACATTAATGTTGTGAGATTTGAGGGGTTAATTATACTAACCATTCAACTAAGATTTAATATTAATTAAATAACATTGTAAACATTACACATAACATTATAACAAATGCAATGAAATAAAATAACACCAACACAAGATTTTACATGGGGAAAACCATAAAGGTAAAAAACCCCACAAAATCACTTTCCTTTATTTAAGAATTTTACATACACAGTTTTACCCATCATTTCCACTTCCTCCTCGGGTCACACACTTATTCACTTCACAACTATATCAAGAGAATATATGTTTTTATCAATCTCACCTTTTGGGAGAGATAACTCTATTAAATAGGGTGGGTGATTTGGTTGTACATGGGTGCACCATTTCACTCTAAATAAATTAAATCATAAGATTTAATTTAACACGTCCACATTAAGTGGAAAGGGGACCCGACAATATAAAGTTTATAATTAAACTTTAAATAAAGGGTGTAAACTGGTGTCCCACATAAATGGTGTCCCCACTTAATATTAACACCCTAACACCCCCTTAATGTTAAGTGGGAAAACATGCCAAATTACCTTTTTCTACAAAAGGATTTACAATCCATAAATCATCACGATAATTTAGGCTAGCATGTAAACAAGGGAAATCATACAGATCTTCCCACACAAAAAATATTAAGACAAGTGCTTTACATATGAAGACTTATATAAGATTATGGAGCCTTTTATAAAACAAGGAACTCCCATAACTAATGTTTCATTGGGATTTACAAGTAAACTCACATGGTGTGATCATTTACTTAAGACTCACATATAGTGATCTTTTACAAAATGGAGGAAGTATAGGAAATTTACAACAAGCCGTTAAGAGGTGGCATTGGACTACACACTCCCCCTCAATGAAAACTCAAAGGCTTAACAAGACACAAAACTTGTAAAAATTCACAACACTCAGTGGCTTCGTGAAAATGTCTACAACTTGATCTTCGATCAAACAAAACATGAGATAAATATCACACAGAAGAGGAGTACTTCCTTCAACTTCCATGTGCATCTCTATCAACAACCTCTTTAGCCACATGGCTTGTTTCACTGTTTCCATGACACTTCTATACTCTACTTTAGTTAGAGGAGATGAAGACTGTTAGCTACTTTTTACTATTCCAAGTAATAACATTTGTACCAAAAAATATGAGCACATATCCAATTGTATATTTTATATCTAGACAACATCAACATGGTTAGAGTTATAATATCCATATAAAAATCATAATAAGAATAATATAAATCATTATTGCTTTCACTTTTAATCATCCATAAAAACTTACATTGATATGTTAAACAAAAGTTGTATAACAACTTAAATAAAAATATGCTTAACAACTAACCATGTTATATTACCAATATGTTGAGTAATTTCAACATATTAATCTTATAAAATATATATTGGATGCAATCGATATTGAACGCCTCTCAATACAAACACAAAGGCTTCGTCAAGTGTCATTCGATATGCATATAATAATATTTTTAGTAATCACATACTAAATTATAATTTAGAAATGTTTTATCAAAAACATATAGCTTCATTATCTTTTCTAAGCCTTTAAAATTGTGATGGGACCGATAGATAACATATATGAAAAGATAACCAAATCATACAAGAATAATCACAACATACATTGAACCTTTAACAATATTGTGGACACATCCCATGGATTTATGTGGATTTTGCTTCAAAAAAATACTAAGGAATGGTTTTTGGTGATAGCTTACCATGTAAGCACCTTTCACACATTTCATAGGTAGCAGATTTAAGCCGAGACATGTCATACATGCTCCTAAAAAATGATCTTAGTCTTCCATTAAAAATTTGAACAGATTCTATTTTTAAATAAACACCTAAGAAGCTTGAAGAAAAACCTTTAAACACATAAAATTCATTCTTTGTGTGCTTTCAACTATAGTGATATTAAGTTCATTCTTAATAAACCATTTATAAAACCTAAAAAATATTTATTTATAAGCATTATTATACCATCATCCATTGACAATTTTCATAAGAACACAAAGGTGAGGTTTTGTTCACATAAGGTATTGAACACATGATCGGGAGTGGGGTCAGGGGTGGTAACCCCAACAGGGTCGAGGGTAGTGCCCTGCGCACTCCCCTGTCACAATATAAGGTGGGGTCGAGGTCGAGTGCCCATCGACACCAAACAAAATTTATAATTTATTCCTCCTTTGAAATTGACAAAACAAACTCTTTGTGAGTATAAAATGATTATTACAATAATTTGTATGATCAAATTTTTGATAATAAATTGGTTTTTATGGATAAAAAAACATTACAAAAAGAGTTTAAAAATAATCCCCATCGATTGAGTGCGGTGTTGGTCATATTTTGATGAATTTCCCTTATTCACATCAAAATTTTGACCTGTCAAACAAATATTCTAAATATACGATATATTAGTTTGACAATAATATTGATTTATCAAAATGTGAGTGAAATGTTTTCTAATTTTACATGACAATGACGACTTAGTGATTTTTGTCATAAAAAAATTACTTCATATTAAAAAAACTTGTTTAAATGATACTTATTAAAATAAATTTCCCACTTAAAAAGAATAAATTAAATTAATCAAAATAATTTGATTAATAGATGAGAAAATTTCAAAATATAATATATCTATAAATAACAAAAATAAAAAATAAAAATATATATAGGTTACTAACATCTAATTTAACTCACGGCCCACTTGGGTTTACCAACTAGGTGAGTTGAAATTTTCCATACATCAATGCACTATATAACCAACTTTGAAATTTGTCCCACCACGATATAGACACTAAATCATACACTTTGGGTAATATTTAGTCTCAGTCTCATACTATTATTTAGAAGGTTTTTGAGGGAAGAAAGTACTAATCAACCCCCATCTTTTGTCCATCTTACTTTGTTTTCTTTCTTCATTCTTGACCTCTTGCACCCACATGCCCAGTCAGCTTTCATCATTTCACATTATTATAGCTTTGACTCGGGTGTCCAAGTTAGTACTAGGGCGCCCATGGGCACCCTAGTCGATGTAAAAGTTCAAAACTAAGTTTCACGAGTTACGTAAGTGATCTCAAACCTTCTCTGTTTGTCACATCAGGTTCATTGCAGACCTGCGTCAACAAAAAGTGTCTGCTAATAATCCAAGATGAATAGAAGACCTGCAAAAGACCAGAAGAAGTATCAAAACCCTAAAAAAGAAGAATGCATATGAATAGGTCAAACTTGACCTCAACTGCCAAAATAGTGGCCTTACTAACTAAGTGTTGCACTACATTTCAGACCCAAATGTAGTTCTGGTGTGTGTGTGAATCATGTGCCCTAGGTGCTCTTGTTCAGTCACACTTTGTGAAGTAGAGAGCTATAACTAGATGTAAAAATGTAGTAAAATGGTGGATGAAATAGATACTAATTAATACCAAATATGGTGGAGACACAAATTAATACCAATACATAGTCTATGTAGACACTAAATCACGCACTTTGGGTAATATTTAGTCTCATTCTCATACTATTATTTATAAAGTTTTTAAGTGAAGAAAGTACTAATCAACCCTCATCTTTTGTCCATCTTACTTTGTTTTCTTTCATCATTCCCGACCTCTTACACCTGCATGCCCAGTCAACTTTCATCATTTCACATTATTCTAGCTTTGAATGAGGTGTCCAAGCTAATCTTGGGACGCTCATGGGCACCTTAGTCGGTCGAAAGGTCCGCCCGAGTTTCACAGTTTACGTAAGTGATCTCAAACCTTCTTTGTTTGTCACATCAGGTTTTCGCACTTTGCGCTGGTGTTACTAATAATCCAAGATGAATAGAAGACCTACAAAAGACCAAAGAAGTATCAAAACCCTAAAAATGAAGAATGCATATGAATAGGTCGATGACCTAAGCTGCCAAAATAGTGGCCTTACTAATTAAGTGTTGCACTAAATTTTAGACCCAAACGTAGTTCTGGTGTGTGTGTGAATCATGTGCCCTAAGTGCTCTAGTGCCATTCACACTTTGTGAAGTAGAGAGCTATAACTAGATGTAAAAATGTAGTAAAATGGTGGATAAAATAGAATAAAATCACCTTGTATGCTTGTGTGATGCGATTAACCACCTTGTCCCTTATGATGGAGCTAAATGAATGCAAATGATCTCCAAATGCCTTTGATAGATGCAACCCTAGGTGGATGATAGTAGTGACCAAAGTGCTTGGTCCCTCATTATGATCTCATAACTTTATATGTATAGGGCTTTCTTGATCTAATTTCGTAATTAAACCCGAAATGGCTGACCACCAAAAAGATAAGAAGTTGAAACGGCTAGAAAGTGTCCAAAAAGTGACGGGAAGGTTAAAAAAGGATTGGGGCGCCCTTGGTGGGACCAAGGCACCCATGGGCGTCCCAATAGAATAACATGAAATGAAGAAAGATGACTAGGCATATAGGTGTAAGAGGTCGGGAATGACGAAAGAAAATAAATTAATATGGCCAAAAGACATGGGTTAATTAGTACTTTCTTCACTAAAAACCTTCTAAATAGTAGTATGAGACTGGGACTAAATATTACCTAAAGTGCATGATTTAGTGTTTACATTTTCCCCCACTTTATGTTGGTGAGCATAAACACTAGATACCATAAAATAGATAGAGATACATACCTGATGTCCATGTAGAGTGATGTATAAGGTGTGTTGAAGGACTAGAAAAAGTGTGGAGTGATAAAAATATGATGGAACATGGAAACTAAAGATGAAAAAGTGCAAAAAAGTGATGAAAGCGAACCTAGGGTGGAAACACGTGTGTAGTTGTTGATGTGTTTGATGTACCTGCATGGTTAGTATGGTGTGTGTTACCATAAGATGTTGTTGTTGTTGCCCCCATTTGACTACTTGTTTCCCATATGGCTGGACCTGCAAGGATAAAATGATCAAGTAGTCAAATATATATGTATGTATGTGTAAAAATGTAATGTAAAAGACACATGTATATATACGTAAAATCATGTAAATGTAAAATATGCAAATGAAAATGTAAATGGAACATGTGCACTTGATCCATGTTGAGAAAGAGAGTGTAGAAGGATATCCTGTACTTCCAAGGTTTTTGGGTGATCTGACGCCATAGGCTGAAGAAGTATAGGGAGGAATTTTGTTGTATCCTCCAACCTTTAATTGCTTCCTTGAATATGTGTGAAGAGATCTTTGTACATCCTAGTTTTTTTGGCGATCTGATGCCACTGGATGAAGAAGTATAGGGAGGAATTCCATTGTATCCTCTAACCTTTAATTGCTTCCTAGAATGCTAAGGACTACCATGTCTTGTAAAATCCACTTGTGTATGGGGTTCATAGAATGGTTTGAACCCACTAGTTGTATGTAACCCACAATGCCAAGGGAGGAAAATGCATTGAACGAATAGGTGTAGATGCGTTGTGTAGTATGTAAAACCCCAAATTATGCTCCCCTCTTTGGGGGTGCATGCAATGTCAGCTGATAGGAGAATGCGGTCCCAAAAGAGGACCAACCACATGTACTCTAAAACTCTATCCTGCAGGGGGAAGGGAATGCGCTTGGTAGAAACCAAGGTGTGCACAAACAAGAGGCTATCCAAAGACAAGTGTTAGTATAAACAAGCATGCATGTATAAAGCAATGTGTAATCTATGCAAATAGTGTATAAGCTACCAAGCAATATAGTAATGTAAACATGTAAGAAGAAAAATTAATCCACACAAAGTGGGTTGTAAACATGGGACATCACTCATGATGTCACAAGACATGCAAGGCCATCATGGCCGCATAAAAAAACAAGTGTGTACACCAAACAAATGGCAATGCTTGCAAACAAGAGAAAATAATAGACAAACACTATAAGAAACAAGTATGGAAGAAAATATCCCTGCATAACAAATGATGCACATGAAGCACCCATTAGCATGTTAGAAAGATAACGAGTATGTCAAAAGTATGTATAACCAAGTAATGTAAAGTGCTAAGTATAAAATGAAATAATAACACCTATGAGATGAATGTGGATTCCCCCAGTGACCAGTGTAGGAAGGGTATAAGATGAGCATCCGTGCTTTGCATGTAAGAGACATGTATCTATGATCACAAATAGAAAAAGATGTGAATGCATACTTGTGGATGATATAGATAAATGACATACAAGTAATCTAATTAGCATGTGTAATAAAGTGACCATGAACAATCAAAAGTAAGCAAGAGTAAAAGTAACCATAATATGCAGTATGCTATGGATGGATGGAATGGAATGCAATATGGATGGTGGAAGCCATGTGCCCTTGAGTGAATGGAAATGTATACATTGTGGTTCATTAGGTTTTCCCCCTCAACAGTCAAAAATGAACCGTAAATGAGAGTGTGCCATCGGGAAATGGTTGAATAGTGTGTGTCATGTCTAATGCGCTGTGATGAGTATGTATGCATAGTAAGTGACAACATGATATGCGACATATATAAGAGATGTGCATGAACCTTATAGCCTAAGTACATATCATGACAAAATAAATGTATGAGTGATGATTTATCCCTAAAGCGTGCATCATTACAAGATGATAGAGGAAGTGACAATGTAGCCTATAGTGTGTGTCACTACAAGATGAATAATAGGGAGTGGTGATGTAGCCTAAAGCATATACCACTACAAGATGAATAGTAGGGAGTGGTGATGTAGCCTAAAGCATATACCACTACAAGATGAATAGAGTAAGTGACAATTTATCCTATAGTGTGTGTCACTATCCTAGAAATGTCACATGATGAAAGGTCAAATGATAAACACGTGATGAATGTAAGGTCCATTTGATTTGTAAACCCTTGACAATTGAGTATGGACCGAGGAACTAAAGTGTGTCATAGGGTAGTGAGTGCAGTGCATAGAAGATGATGTAGTATATGTAATGAAGATGATAAATGACCATGTGATGTGTATGTAGTGTATAGTATTGAATGCAATATGTGTAGTGTTCCTAAGAGCGTATAGTATGTAGGATGTAATGCTAGATGAGTATGATGAAGACTAGTATGATGTATGATGTATAGATATGCAAATATTGAAATGATATGGAATAAATGTAGAATGTATGACGCTTGAGACGTGAAATGTGACGTGTGGTGTTTATAATGTAGTATGTGGGGTTCTGTGTTGTAATCCCTCAACAGAGACAAGTGTGAATGGAAGCACAAAAGTGTGTCATTGGGTAATGTCGACGCTAAAATGTATGATGAGTATACCTATGTTATAAGGTTGATGTATAAAAATGTAGAGATGAGAGATACACTTATACTAATATGATGGGGGATGGTAGATGTGATGCCCCCAAGTGTGTACATATGAATGAAATATCCAATGAAAGTGAAGGATGCAGGTCCTTCAATGATACATGCGACGACAAAAGCATATGACCGTGGTCTAATAATGCTTTGGTGTGGTAGACAAACACTATGCTAGTGAATGAAGCCTATGTGCATGTGAGGGATGAATATATGATGAATGTCGTGCCGTAGTAAAATTTTTTTCGGTGATGGAAATTTACATGATGGTGATTGCGAAGATGATTCACACCCATGTGGGATAATACAAGGTGGTGATCTATGTCGAGATGCAATAATTGTCCTAGGAATGGGCCTATACCTATGCATAGGACTAGTAGAGTGGTGAGGTCATGTAGATAATGCGTGAGTAGGTGAACTAGGAGTAGATTGTGCTTTGAGTAACATAGAGTGTGATGTGTTAGATGAAGTAGATGATGTACTATTTACTGTGTGAGGAGATGATGACCATGGAGCAGATGGAGGGACATCATCAATAGAAATGACTTGATTACTGTGAATAAATTGAATTCGTAAATGATTCATAGAAATGATAGATTGAGAGCGATGAATCTAATTGAGACCAAGAATCATGTCACATCCATCAACTATGTTTCCAACGAGGAAAGGCACAAGTAGAGTAAGAGGACCAACTGTAACATGTAGCTTAACAATGCCAAAGGGTTTGTTGAAAGGGTACTCAATTTGTAATTGAGGATAACCGATAGCCTTGAGAAGTGAAATAGAGCATGCACTAATGGGCCATGATGGGTCAACCTTAGTATTGTTGATGGAAATCGAACCGATAGATGCATTAATGTGTAAGTGATTAGATGTGAAATTTGCATGATAATCGTGATTAGAGAAAGAGATGACTAGTGGTGAAGTGTTATTATGTGTAACTAAAAAGTCCAGAGCCCTAATGTAGGAGAAGGCACTGTGTGATATGTATGATTGGAAGAAGAGTCAAATGTCTTCTTGTCACGTTTTTGAAATTCGTTGTTAAAGATCTTGAGTTTACCCTTGTCATTGGTTAGGGAAGAGTTAGTAGACTTTTGAAACTCTAGTTTGTTGTCATCAATTAGGTCTTGGATGTCTGTATAGAGTTTGAAACATATATTTGTAGAATGTCCTACACATCGATGATAATCACAGTGGAATTTATCATTGTATTTCCTACCTTCTTTTCATGATGGATCTAATTCAAGTGGTGGGGAAGGGTAATAAGATTTCTCTCGAGAATTTGTTTCAATATGAGATGTGGAGCCATTGGAAAGTTACTAAACATGTGTTGAGGTTATTGTGAATGAACCTCTTTAGTAGGAGTGATTGTTTTGATGGAGATTTTAGTGTTGGTTGGCTTAGTGGCAGATGGTTTGAATGGTGATTTATTTGGAAAATGAGTGGAGGATGAAGCCTATTCCTAATACTTAAGCTTGCCTATGGATAAGAGTTTGGTCTCATGAATCTTAAGAGTATGAAAAAGATGATCAAATGAAGGAGATGTTTCAAAGAGAACACTCTCTTGGAGAGGTGGTAAAAGACTTTGAATGAACAAGTCTTGAAGCTCAAAGTCCGCAAGCACATTTGTCATCTTAGCTAGATTGTTCTTATACCTCAAAACGTAGTTAGCGAGGTGTTCATTTGATCCCTGTTTAAGTTGTGCTAGCTGAGCGTAAGAGATCTTAGAGCTGATATTGATGGAGAAATGAGTAAGAAAGGCATCAACTAGATGCATGAATGAAGTTACCGAGTGAACATGTAGGTCGTAAAACCAACACATTGCATAATCGTGGAGACTACGAGGAAAGAGTTTAGCTAAAAGAATATGATCATCAACGAAATCAAGACAAGTGACATGAAATGATCTAAGATGTTCTTGTGGGTCACCATGCCCATTGAAAATGGGAAGCTTAGGGGTGAAAAATCTAGGAGGAAGCGGATAAGTAGAGATGACAGGTGTGAATGGAGTATGTAATAATAAGGTAGAATCTAAAGACGATGATGCATGCGAAGTGGCTGTTGCAACTTATGAATTTGAGCTTGAAGGTCATGATAAAGAGAAGTTAAGTCTTGATTTCCAATGGATGAAACCTTTCATATATGAGAAAATAAAGGTGGCATAAAATGATTGGTAGGAGTATTAACTGAAACAAGAACAATAGAGATAGGTGGAAGAGTGGAAGTGAGTGGTTGAGTGGAAACAGAGGTTGGTATAGCCACGGAAGTGTTGAGTTCCACCAAATTGGTAGCTTCCTCATGAGCCACATGTAAAAGTAAGTATAGATCTTGAGGGTGCTCAACAATATGATCATTAATGGCCTTAAGATGTTATTCAGTAAAATCAATATGAGAGTGAGCCATGGAAAAAGGAGAATAAACCCTATAATGATAAGGTATGAATGAAGATCCTATAAGCGTGGAGATCGGGTTCACCAAAATGATTAACTCGCACGAGACTAGGGCACCCATAGGCACCCCGGTCCCTCTCTCAGCACTCTTGTCCACCCAAATATCTATGATATTTCTGTTTGGGAGCCTCTACAAAGTCATTCTTGCTTCCTATTTCTCCAGTCACTTTTGACACAATCTAATGATCTCCTCTAATCAACTGATTTCATTCTGACTCTCTTAGTACTCTAGGGTTTAATGTTTCCATTTTCATAGTTTCTTGGGTCGCTTTCTATAGTTGTTTATTATATTTATTTATTGTATTTACATGTTGTTCTAGATTAGATTAACTACTATTATCCCACATTTTTAGTTAATCAATCTACCAAGCCAAATAAATATTATAACAATATCACCTCTAATGTAAATGCAAACACAATGTAAAAGGAGGGGATAATTCAAACTATATTATTTTGAAATGTGGTCTCCACCTATAAAATTGGATGTTTTTTCTAATTTGGGAGCCTTCCTATTAAATATCATAAACTATTTTCCTTCACACTTTAAAACATAGGAAATAAATTAAATCTTGCAAAATATTTAAATAAATGCTTACTTGCACGGAATGAGGAGTGGCTCTGCAAGAACCTTTCCAATACACCAAAATTTTGGAGGGTTAAATATTTTCAAGAGACAATAGTACTTGGACGAGAATGAGGAGTGGGCTCGCAAGAACCTTTCCAATACACCAAAATTTTGCGGGGTTAAATATTTGCAAGAGATAATAATACCTCTATTGTAGAGTTCTTAGGAGATTTTTTTCACTACACAAATTAAACCTTTTCACGTGAGGGTATATGAATTTTTAGAGAGGGTCTTGTAAAAAAGTGTGAAATATTTTAACGGGGCCTATTTAAGAACCCCATGGGTTATAACCACCCATTCACTACCCGCTCTGGTACCATGTCAGATCCGAGGGGTTAATTATATTAACCATTCAAGTAAGATTTAATATTAATTAAATAACATTGCAAACATTACACAAAACATTATAATAAATGTAATGATATATAATAACGTCAACACAAGATTTTACATGGGAAACCCATAAAGGTAGAAAACCCCACAAAATCACTTTCCTTTATTTAAGAATTTTACATACACAGTTTTACCCAACACTCCCACTTCCTCCTCGGGTCTCACACTTATTCACTTCACAACTATATTAAGAGAATATATGTTTTCTCAATCTCACCTTTGGGAGAGATCACCCTATTAAATAAGGTGGGTGATTTAGTTGCACATGGGTGCAACGTTTCACTCTAAATAAATTAAATCATAAGACTTAATTTAACACATCCACATTAAGTGGAAAGGGGACCTAGAAATATAAAGTTTATAATTAAAATTCAAACAAAGGGTGTAAAGTGGTAGCCCACCTAAATGGTGTCCCCACTTAATATTAACACCCCAAAAATGTGATTCATGGATTTAGTTTACGAACTAAGACAACATATATGTTGATGATTATAGATGTTGAGGAAGAAAAGATACAATTCTAAGAGATTTAAGAAGGTTTTGGTCGAGAAAGTTGATCCTATGTTTAATTCTAATAGTATTAAAAACTAAAGAATGATGAATAATACTATGTGTGCATGGATTAAATGAGTGTCAAGAAGATTACAATCAGGTACATGTTTCCATTTTCAAAGATGGATAATTCGTTAGATTATTTTAGTGGACTAAGTTATTTCATAAATGTTGTTTTGATGAGTGTGTATCACTAATTTAAAATTAAAGAAGGTGATGAGTGTAAAACCGCATTGAAGACAAATGATGGGTTTCATGTGTGTTTTAATGTCATTTAGGATGAAAAATACATAAAGGACATCCATAAGACTCATGAATGAAGTGTGAAAACCATTATGTTCATACTTTGATATACATTATGTGTGATGCCCATAATATCAAGCATAACATGGAAAGTAATTAGGTGTAGAAATACCTATTAGCAAGTGCAATATTTAGAGAGAACCAATTCTTCCTATTTTAATGCTAACCTAATAATTTTAGAAGGAAAAGCAATAAAATTTATGGTGGTGCACTAAATTGGGCTTGATCTACTTTTCCATTTGAGTCTTGGACAAAAATATCTTAGATATGGAAGCTAGTTAGAAACAATTGACTTAACAATATATAAGTAGTAATAAAATAATTCAAACACAAAAATAATGTTATTGAATGAGAAGAAAGTTGAGGTTATAAGGATATGAAACACATTTTATCTATTGGTAAAAATATACAAAATTACAATTTCCTAAAGAGGTGCTTGAATATTTTCCACTATTCTTTCTTCTCTTATGAATTATAATAAATAAAGATTTATTATAATTCCATTCATACTCCAAGAAACACCTCTTAAAATGTATCCTTGTAGAGGAAGTTAGGGTACATGCTTTAGATGTGATGATGTTGGGAACACGACATTTGAGTGTCCATAAGAACATAAAAATAATGATATGAGGAATTAGGCTAGAAATCACATTATTCAAGAAAAGGGGGAGTGCTATATCATCCATTCACATAGAGTAACTAAAACATAGGGAATTTCTCATTATGAAGAGAGTTTTGTTGAAACCATTAAAGGAGGAAAATGGACTATTATAAAGAAAAGGTCTTTTCAAAACCATATGTAGATCTGGGGTAAGTGATGAAAACTATTGTGGATAATGGTAACTATTATAATATTATGTGAAATGAGATTAGAGAACCTTGCGTTGAATGAGATTGTACACCCAAACTCATAATATGTATTGGTTTTAAAAGGGGTATTGTATTTTAGTGAATGAACATTTTTGGGGTTAATTTTCAAATTGACTCATATACATATGAAGTTTTGTGTGATTTTATGCCCATGAGTGTATGCAATTTTTCATTACAAAGGCCTTATAATTTAAATAGGAATGTTAAGCATGATGGTTGAAAAAAACACACTCTTGTAAAGGATGTAAGGAAGTATAATTTGATCCCATCAAGGACAAAGGGAAGAAGTAAACAAAACTCAAATAATTATATTGGTTTCAAGAAAATAGTTTTTGAAAGAGATAAAGGAGAGATCATGTTTATCTTTTGTTCCTAAGAAAATGAATGTTGGGACGACATGCGATATAGATGAAATTCCATATGAAATGAGGGATCTGTTAAGGGAATACACAAAAATCATATCTAATGATTGTTGGATGGCTTACCATTCATGGGGAGCATTATCCATCTGATTGAACTAATTTGTGGATTTATTTTACAAAACAAGACATCATATATACTAACACATATGAGTAATTAAAGAGATAAGTATAAGAGATAGTAGAAAATGGCCTTGTCAAATAAAATATAACATCATGCTCAATTTTAATAGTGCTAACACCAAAGCATGATGTAGAATGAAAATTTTACATAGATTCACAAAGAAATTAACAAGATTACAACGAAAGGCATATTTCCATTACGAAATATGGATGTGTTGATGGATTGTTTCATGGACAAAGGTATTTCACAAAGATTGATTGAAGAGTGGGTGTTTCCAAATCAAAAATCAAGAAGGTGATGAGTGGAAAACAAAACTCAAGAAAAATGATGTATTTTATGAGTGATTTTTATGCCATTCAAGTTTAAAAATGTAGTAAACACATTCATAAGAATAATTATAGTTCAAAACCCTACATTAATAACTTGATATACCCAATTTATGTTTGTTGTGATATAAAACATACCATGAAAGTAATTAGGTGTGGGAATATCTATTAGAAACTAAAATCTCTAGAGACAAATAGTTTTTCTATTCTAATGCTTCCTAAACCATATGAAGAATGAAAATGAAAAGGAAAAGAAACTAAAATTGTGGTGGTGCACCAATTTAGTTTTAATCTACTTTTTCCCCTTGAGTTTATCACAAAATATATTAGATCCAAAACATAACTAGAAACACAATTACAAAATGTATAGGTAGTAATAAAATAATTGGAATTTGAAAATCAGGTTAGTAAGCGAGAGGAAAATTGAGGGCACAAGAATACACAACAACACTTATCTATTTATGAAAAATAAACACACTTAAATTTTCCTAAAGAGGTGCTTGAATAGTTACATATTTTTTTATTTATTATCTTCTAATTGGTAATAAATATATATTCTCTATTATATGTCATTAGTATTTGAATTCACTTGGATTTTTGTTTTCTTTATGTTGTGTCTTAACCTTAAATTTTAGATTTATACAAGTGATAAAATACCTCTTTCATGATATTGTGTGTATATTTGTAGAATCGTTGGAGCTCAAAATTGCACCCCACCTGAATAAAAAGATTTAGGATTTTGAGGCAACATGGGACTATCTCCAAGTGTGGGACTTGTGGCTTGAGATAGACCTCCGGAGAATACCCAATTCCTCATTATGTGGATTCAAGAAAAATAACACAACACAACCTAATTATTCTACTAAAACTACTCCTATAACTACTCCTACACTAATAATTCTAAGGGACCAAGGAGAGAGAGATGTAATAAAGGTAAATCCTAAGATAACAAGGGTGATGATAGAACCAAAAGTAGGAAGGTTGATCAATCTCCACAAGGGAAAGGAAAGAGAGAGAACATGGGTGGAAAGGGAAGATAGATGTGTCACAGGATAGAACCATGAGGATTCAGCCTTCCCATTCATTCACAACACAAAAATGGAAACATTTAAGTATAAGACATGCACATCACACCAAAGGAAGAATAAAAAGGAAAGAACACATAAATGTGAGAATAAGACAAAGGATAGCCACAAAAATTGATTTCATTTCTTAGAATATGAACATCGAGTTACATCAATGACAAAAGGTAAAAATAAACTACATATATCAAGTAAACCAAAACTCATGAGAAGTCGGACAAAATTTTGGCACGATGCTATTTCCATAAAAGAGGATCCTTTTCTATAATGTGTAAGTTCTAGATTTATAGAGAAAAGAGAAGGAGAAAATAGAAGGAGAGAGAGGTACCAAAATAAGAATTTAAACACCAAGGACCAAATGCCATTGATGCTTACAAGAAGGTGTGTGTAACTAACATGGCTTCTATCACACACCATCATATTTTATAGGTCATAGAGGACGACGCCCATACTTCATTAAATTCTAGTCGGTGGAGTGGTTGAGTATCACTTCAAACAAAATAGATGTGGCTTTGAGATCCCCTATGGAATTCAACATCTATGCTTGATCCGCAACCTTGAATACATTATACCACATACACTCTACTGCTTTTATCCACTAATTTCATTGTCACACAACCTTTGACCAATGTTCCTTTCTGACAGTTTTAGAAATTCCCATGAGTTATCATGTTACCATTTTCTTTATAATTTCATGAAAGAATTATCATTTATTATGTTGCATCATGATACCCAAAAAAATTCATTCGTGAAGAATTGAGCCTGCTCCCCTATGCCTCACGGCCCTTCCATTATGACTTAGAGCACTAACGGATATCAATATTGAGAATTCTATGAAACACTAGGATAGTGTTCTACTGGATTCTATCCTCGGTCATTTTTAACTCTCCTCCTTGTCCTAGTGACACTAGGTGGCTTATTCTAAGTGTATTGTAACTTTCCTTGAGTGAGCTCCAACCTTTTCCCTTTTCCTCACAACACCATATTTCCATAAAATCTGCATAAGTCTAGGATGTATCATTGCTTTGTTCAAAGAGGTTTGAAACCCGTAGAACACTAAGTTACTGCAATCCATAGTAGAGTCGAACTAGTCTCATGTGGCTTTTTCCCGAGCACACAAATGGTTAAGTCTCATATGAGTTATTTAAAATTACAAGGGGTGTAATTTTGGACAATTTTTTGTGAATTTTAGGTGACATCTGTCAAATATATGATGAAGACCAGCTTGCCTTAAATTATCAATTGGGCATGGAGTCAAGACTACCCTTGAAGAAATTGATATCAAATTTTAAAATCTATCTCCTGAATCTGTATGAACTTAACACAAGGTTAAAACCGCTCAAGTTGATCTTTTAGAGCATATATATATATATATTTAAGATTGTTCCAACTATCTCGATTTCTATCATGAAACCCGCTTGAACCGGAGTGTCTTTGAAGCAAAAAGGGGCCACAAAACTATGTACAAACATGAAAAATCACACATGTTCTAAATGTAAACATATAGAGTGTGTAATAGAACTTGTTTTAAAATAAACAAACCTAAACTATCTTACTCTAATCAAAGGAAAAAGGAGCTAAAAAAAACCTGATATAGATTGGGAAAAGTAGCTTCCTTTCCTCAAAAAATGTGGCCATGTGATTAATTTGATGATAAACATGGCCTTTAATGAGAGTGGAAAATTGTCTTGAATTTTTTTCCCTTCCCATTCCATAAAGTATCAACTGAAAAATGACATATACCTCTTCTACATGATTTGCATTTGGGCTTGACAGTAGTAATGATGAGCTTTGATGTTTTAGAGCTCTTCCTCATCCTCTAAAGTGACCATGATCGATTAAAACTCCTTTTTGGCTCTAAACTAGCTAGGTATTTGATTGGGCAAGGACTGATCCACATGGTTTTCCCATCTTTTTTAATATCATCCCCATGAATAGGGTCATCATGCAAAATTTCCTCGTGAAGGAGACTATTTGCAAGCTGACATAAAATATGTTATGCTTCTTTAAACAAATCTTCCTCCTACGGATCCGCATCCTTCTAGTCTAACTAATATTCCTTCAAAGTAGATGCCCTCCTTGTAAATTTTGCACAATCTCATCTTCTCAATCGAATCGTACCATTATTCAATTGTTCTAAAATCATCATACATGATGAAACTACTTGGAGATGGGATATAAGTAAAGGGCTACTTGTTAATTACTTTGTCGATATAGAGGATTTGGAAGGAGAGGGAAGACTGGGAGAAATAGGTATGGGTTTCCTTTGGCCATCCTGAATGAGACTCTTCATAGCTTGTATGGAAATGTAAAAATCATGTGGAAGAGTGTTTCCTCCTAGAGCTTGGATCAATACAACTAAATCAATATATAAGGACTTCAAATAATGCAAAAATGACATACCTTGTGAGGGTTTTAATTCTTAAGGGATTCTTCTTAATGTCCTTGCAAATATGATGTTGAAATCAAAGATATAATCCATTGAATCCCATAGTATTTTGTTGAGATGTTCCATGAGGGAAATGACATCTGCATCCTCCTTGAACTAGTTGTGTATTTTCTCTCTAGTTGATCCCATGTGGAAATAGATTGTGGAGCCAAACTGTTGTACCAATCTCTTGCTTTACCTTTAAATGATGAAACAAGAAGTATGAGGCAAATGTTCTCTTCTCTGATGTTTTGAATGACACAATGGTTCACTACATCTTTAATGTGATCAATAGGAGATTGATCTTCATTTCCATGAAAAAGAGGCAAGTTTATTAGGGTTGTTTTGGGGATATCATCCCACTATTAAAAATGAAGGGGGTAGAACTAAAATGGGGGAATGGAAGAAACATTTAGAGAGCCATGAATGAGATGGAAAAATGAAAATGAGTGGAAGGGTGAAGGGGAAGGAAGAAAATGAAAGGTTCATGGATAAGATAAATGGGTTTCTTGGATCAATGGAGCCATCAAAGTGTGTTAAAAATTACATCTAAAGGATAGATATCACCAAGAACACATCAAAATTGGTGAAGTGAAGTTGTAAAGCACATAAGACTATCTCCAAATGTGGGAATGACAGCTCGAGATAGACCTTCGAAGAAGGTTGGATTCCTCATTATGTAGATTCAACAAAACCTTCATAACATGACCTACTTATACTACTAAAACTACTCCTCGCAGCCTAATCCTACGCTAATAATTCCAAGGACTAGGGGAGAGAGATGCAAGAAAGGTAAATCCTAAGCTAATAGGGGAAGTGATAACACCAAAAGAAGGAAGGTTGGTCACTCTCCATAAGGGAAAGGAAAGGGATAAAACACAAGTATAAAGGGTAGACAAACATGCTACAGCCGTAACCATGAAGATTCACCCTTCCTATACATTCACAACACACAATAATGGAAACCTATAAGTATAAGAAACACACATCACACCAAAGGAAGAAAATAAATTCAAGAACACATAAATGCGATAAAAGGGCGTAGGATAGCCACAACACTTAATTTCATTGTTTCAAATATGCACATCTAGTTACATCAATATAAGAAGTAAAAACTACATTATAGAGACCAAGTTTGATTTTTGAAATTGTGGAATTTGGACACCATTTTAGCATGGTGCCATTATCAAAAAAGGTTACAATGTGCATTCTTTATTTATTTTCATACCAATGCTATGTGCATTGGAAATTTATTCAAGAGGGACCGGATGCTCACCAAGCGCGTGAAACTACTAGGTCCCTCCTTTGTTATGTCTACTACAATGTTTACATGCATAACCATAATGATAATTGACTAAGTAATCAATAAAGTATACTTAACCATTGCATTCAATTCATTTTGGAAACACATGTAATAAGGAAACATAACATCTTAAAAAATAACTAAGATCAATTGTATAAGCACATATCCATACTTAGAAACATCAATGATCATAATCCAACTGCAATTATCCATTAATCTTCAAAACCAACTAGATAATAAGAAGTTGATACATAATATGTGAACACAGAGTCATGCACAAAACCATAACAGTAAGCAGCATAACACTAGCACATAACAACCTTGATGATCACAATCATCTAATAACCATTCCTAAGCAAAGTATTTATAGGGGTGGGGACTTTCCCTTCACTACTTATGTACTTCCTAATAATAGGCGTGCCAAAAAATAGACATGCGTACTTACATGCATCCTTTAAAAACACTTGCTAATGATAGATTATCCAAGAATATCCTACTTTAATCATATTAATAGCTAAATCCATGCATGTTCTTTAATCCTTAATTTGCATGTTCTTTCTTCAAAAATATCCATTGCTTAACCAAAAAGTTATCCTTCTTTGATCCCTTGCTTGGTGAACAATCCAAGTCTATTTTTAGCCCATCCTAGAAAATTGGATAAGTCCTCATTCCGTCTACTCCGTATGCATAGTCCCATGTGTAACCCTATTCCTATCCGTGCCCCCTCTTGCACACTATCTAAAATCCTCTCACAGCACATGCGTCCCTACGCACCAACCTTCATTATTTTTGGTACTTAGTTAGTTTTGGTAACCAACATTACCCCACACTCTGGTATGTTGTCCGTTGTTAGAAAAATTACAAACGGATTCTCCAAAGAATAGTAGAACTCCCACCATGAATCAAAGAATAAATAATGAAGAATATGGCTTGCACCAAAAAAAAAAGAATCAATCTTCTTCTCGGGAAGGAGTGCGAGAAATTCCTTAACCAATATTTTCTCTACCTCTCTCCATGCTTATAACTCCTTAGTTTCCTTAATTGGCATAACATCGACGATGTAAAGGACCTCCACATGAGTTAGTTCATCAATCCTCCCCTTTAATTGTTCGATTGGGTTTTCCAGCTTCTTGGATGCGTGACCAATGCATCCATCCTATGTGTAATCTAAGGAAAATATCCTTCAGTCTATCTTTTAGCGAGGTCTTCAAAAGGTTTATGAATTATCTTTTTTCTCCACCTCAGCCAACACTTTCTCCCTTTCTACCTTATTATTCTTGTTCTTGGCCTGGAACTCCCTCAAATCTACTTCATCCCTAATAACCAACATACTTACAACATGATCAAAGTCCCGATAGTTATCATACACATTTTATACTGTCTCGTAACCTCCTTGGCCTTTACTTCCAATGCATCATACTACGTGAGGTGTTCCTCAACATGTTCCTTGTCATTGTTTTTCTACTAGGCCAATGATTATTCTACGGATTCTATTGTAAGAGTCTTATTTTCATGTGTGATCATGTGTGCTAAGTCCTCTAGACAATGTAATTCCATCTCGTATGAAGCCTGGAATTGATCAACCAGATATGGGGGTGTAATTGTAATAGCATATGCGATGCATTCCACATTCTCATACGCCACACACGTTCTTCCCTTTTCTTCTCTTAGTTCTTGTTTCAGTTACGTAATTTCTCTATATTTCTTCTTGAGCTCTTTATTCTTCTCTTCTATCTCCTTGCACATATTCTTTATGTGATAGTCCTTATCAAAAATTCTCACCCCTACTTCGCTAATAAATTTTTAAGCTCATTACACACTTGTTCATCTATTAACACTTATGCATCAACTATCGGATATGCTTCTCTTAGTGTGGACTTAATTTGAGTCTTTGTTATCAATTTCACACTAACCTTGAACTCGTGATCTTTCATGTGCCATTAAAAATCCCAAGAGATCATCTTTCTTGTGCATGGCAAGGCCTCTTCCTTTTTAAAGAATGACCAACATAAGAGATCTTCTATGGCCACTATACTATGATATCTCATGTGCAAAACCTTATTAGGATCATCAATATATTGTATCATAGGGCCCTAGGGTGTGTGCCTTGGCTTTCTATACTTCTTATAGGATCCTTTCGAAAATGAAGTGCAAGGGGGTTCTCTCTTGCCAACCGCTTCTTCTTCACCAATATTATTTTATCTTTCCTCCTTGCACTCTACCTCATGCTCAACAATGTTCTCTATAATGCGCTCCACCTCTCACTAAATATTGAACTCAAGCTCATGCTTTATATTTTTTTCAACTTCACACTCCTGTCTCTCCTCCAAAATCTATGTAATAGGCTCTCCATGGCCTTCCTCCTCTAGTTGAATGGGATCTCCTCATGATTCTCATCACACTCTTTTGTATTCGACTCCTCAATCTCATGAACCAAGGGGTCCTTCAACAATATTTCCTCTTCATTTCTCACAACCTCCTCTGTGTCTTCACTAGACACTATCTTTGGTTTCTTCTTCACCAGAGACTTCTTCTGGCTTCTTGCTTCTTCTTGAGGTGATTGCACTTGGTTCAAAATCCTTATGCATTGGTTCCTTCTTTGTAGCTAAGCTCTTTACAAGAGTCAATTTTTATTTTTCCTCTTCTTCTTCACTAGGAAGAGTATCCTCACACATTCTCTTATGTCCCAAAATTTTATTTCCTGCAGTGCTTATGGGATCTTGAGTCATCTTCCACATATTTTCCATCAACCATCCTTGGCTTCAAATAGATATAAACCTTTATTGCCTCCAAATTGGCAAATAATAGAATAATGGACTTAGAAATGTTAATATCATCCGATATCATTGTCTCCTCATATGCAATCTTCTTAAGATAGACGTATCTTTGACGCAATGTATGATACTCATAATCTACCTTATCTGTGTCAAACCTTAGTTTGCGTGCCTCAGAAAACCTATTCACCATAGCTTGAGAGTACCGTGCTATAAAGGAAAATAAAATTTTGCACTAGGGACTTATGAAACCGAGAGAGGAATCTCCAGATTAGAGGCTCGGTTCCTCAAACTCCTCCGATTTAGATCTATATTTGCACAACTACAGAGGTTCGATCCTAATCCTACTCTAAATCAGCAAGGGACAGGATAGAAATGCAAAATCGAACTAACTAAAGATGATGATGCACCAAAAGGAGTGGTGAATATTTTGTCATGTAAATAGACACAAACCAAAGATTGCAACATAAAACATACACAGCCGATAAGATATAATTTAGGATCTGAAATGAAGCAAATAATATAAACAAAGGATCAAACTCATTCACAAAGCTTCGCATTATCATTTCCAATGTCAAAACCACTGCATTACAACCTCAAAGAGGTAAAAACCTATTACAGTCTTTGAAGAGGTCTGATTCTTGCAACAATCACTTACTGGAGGTGAAAGAAGAAGATTGCTATGCCAAAAAGTGTTCCCCCTTGAAATGAGCCAAATCTAGCTTTTACATTGCATGGGTCGAGCCCAGGAGAGAGAAAACGTACAAAACATGGGAGCCCATTCCTCCTTAACTACAAAATGCATTAAATTAGCATGGAGGACCTTACAAACCCATACCCTACCATTTTTGACCAAATTGGAGGAGAATGCGACCCATTCTCATTAAATTTGGTCACTGAAATGTCACTTCTGGCCATGAACACGCGTCAGAGCCGTTTCTTAACTTTCTCTCTCCAGACTACACCAAAATTCAATATTGACCCTAGAATCATGTAGAGAATTTTATAAGCTTTCCAATGATATAAAGAACGTGCAAATCCGAGCTCTGGATCGAAAGATATGGCGATCTGAAGATTTAGGGCACAAAACAGGCAAAAATGGGTTTTGAAATTTTTTCCCGTGCTCCGCCACCTGGACGACACGTGTCGGGCGCTGATTGGATGAGAAATTCTCTCTCCTTCCCTTACCCATGGGTTTTCCTTGAAATTTTTGACTTTTTAACTTTGGAAAATTTCCCATTTTTTCCTCAAGCGTCCCCGCCACTGGGACACGTGGCATGATCTCGGCCGAGGACAGGGGCGCTGGGGTCATCCTTTACCTTTTAGTTTTTGGCCAAAACTTTTGCCAAATTCTCTAATTCCTCCCCGAGCTCCGCACTCCCCTTCTCCTTAGGACACGTGTCCTCTTTTTATTGGCTCGCCAACGCTTCAAACCTTGCCCTTTGAAATTTTGGACGCTTTCCTCGTGACACGTGGCATTTCTCGATTCGTCCGCGGCCTCGCCAGCTTTTCACGTGTCCCTCACATCCCTTTCGGCCCGCTTGTCCTAAACTGCCTCGGGATAAATTCCTTCGATCCACCTGATTCGGCCTTTCCTATCCCTCTTTGAGGCAAAGACACATGGCATGATTTGATTGGCTCTCGGCTCCTTCGGCTTTCCGTGTCCCACGCGTCCCTATGTCCCAACTGTCCCAGTGTGAAAGTTCTCTATTTCGGCCGATCTAGGCGGTTCACGTCCTTCACATCCTCACGGCCCAAATGTCCTGACATTGTTCTCGCATGCAGCTAGTCAATTTTTTTCCTCCTTCTACGGCCGAATTTTCCGTGTATCCACGGCCCCAATGTCCCAATGTCCCAATGCCCCAAGGTTGCTCATGCGACCGCCTGGCGGCCTTTCAGCCGATTCGCGCCCCGACGTCCCAACTGTCCCAAGGACCGCCTGGACTAGGACTTAGCCATTTTCATGATTTTTTCTGGCCCAAGCTTTTTTTTTTTTGCAACTTTTTTACCCTTTTTTAGAACTTGCTCTTTTCTTCTTGGACAGAGAGTTAGAAAAAAAATCCGAGGGGACCCTAGAAACATGATTTTTTGCCTTGAATCAATCTATTTGCCTGGGACTTGAGTATTCTGATGCATGTTATCAAATTTACCCTGGGGGGTGAATTTTGGATAACAATTTGGTGACTCAGCAGGGTTACCTGCCTGCTAGGTAGAAGATACCAGTTTCCTGAAGTAGTCCATTGGGCATGGAGTCATCAAATATTCTGTTTAGAACCCCAATTGACTTAGAATGTGTAAAGAGGAAGATGGAATATCACCTGATGGGAGCAAGGACTGCAAAACATCTCCATGGATAGCAAGATGTGCCAAAGCACTTAGGGAAACAAAACTAACCTATAGCAAAACAATGTGCACAAGCACTTGGAGGAATGAAAATCTAATCTAATATTTACAAAGTAGTGAATTTCCTCTAGAAGCAACACTTGAGATAGATTCCATTGACTAGAATCTATAGTTCTTCACCATCCAATGAGGCCAATTGGAAAGCATTGTTGTTCTTGCACTTCGTGACCATGTATGGGCCACTCCAAATGGCATCAAATTTTGAATGCCTTCCTGGTTTTGCTCTATCCACATCCCATTTCAACACTAGATCTCCAACTTGAAAAGATCTATCCTTGGCCTTCTTATCAAAGGTCTTCTTGATCAAAGCTTGATCCTTTTCCATTGCTTGGGATGCTTGATTTCTGATCTCTTGCAGCTCCATCAACTCTGCATACCTCACCTCCATGGGCTCAAACTCTAGCAACTCCAGCTGCTTCATGAGTTCCAATGTTGGCAACTCAAGTGACATGGGCAAGATTGCCTCTCTTCCATGTACAAGTCCAATGGAGAGTTACCTGTGGATCTTTTGGGAGTTATCCTATTAGCCCATAAGGCTGATTTTAGTTTGGTATGCCAAGACCTCTGATTCTCGTCAAGAGTCCTCCTAATGATCCTCAACAAGTTCTTGTTTGTAGACTCTCGGCCGGCCATTACCTCGAGGGTAATGGTTTGATGAAGTGCTTAGGTAGATACCGTTCTCTGACAGCCCACTCACTACCTTAGATCCAATGAATGCCAATGCATTATCGTAGAGATTATATTGTAGCAGTACACCAAATCTGGTTGTTATCCCCTCATAAAAGTCTAAGATGTTAGACTCATTTGCCTCTTTGAGTGCTACTACCGTCATCCATTTGGTGAAGTAGTCTCATGGTCACAAAATCCATTTGTGCCCTTGGCTTGAATTGGGATTAATGACTCCAATGAAGTCCAAACCCCATTTCATGAATGGCTGGTCAACCGAGATTGGATGTAATGGAAGGGCAGCAAGTCTCTTTTTCCCGTGAAGAATGCACAATTCTTACACCTCTTGATCCATGCATAGCAATCACTAAAGATCTTAGGCCAATAATAACCAGCCTTCATGATTTTTAGAGTCACACTCTTGGTGTAAAATGACCACCACTGGTCCACCATGGAACTCTTCCAACACCCTTTGAATCTGATTTGTGCTAATGCACCTCAAAGAAAGACTCCATTCACATCTTTCTTGAACAAAACTCCATCAACAATGGCATACGGATAACCTGCAATCAAGTGTCTCCTTTGGGTCTTGTTCATCTCTAGAGGGCATAGGCTCGTGCCTAGGAAGTGTATAATGCCTTGGGTCCAGCAAGGAGTGGGGGTAGCATTGTCTTCTTCTTTGATCGCCACTTGGCTCATGGCTGTCCTGACTCACAAAATAGCCTCTTCTTCATTGCATACTTCTTTTGCTTCCCAAAACCAGCTGCTCACACAATCCTTTTTCCTCTTACCAGCTTGGTGATCTTGATCTCAATGTCATACTCCATGACACGGTGATCCAACCTGCCCTTTTCTCATTCAAATCCTTGTTGAGGAGGAAGTCCTTAATCCCAAGATGTGAGACCAGCAACTAGACCTTGTTGTTTGAGATTAAATGCTTGAATTTCTTTAAGCTTCGATTACCGCAAAGACATGCTTCTCAATAAAAGAGTACCTCACCTCATAGTCATCTAGGCTCCGGCCAAGAAGGCAATTGGCTGCTCATCATTATCCTTGTTCTCGCTGTACCAAAATGGCGAAATAGTGTCATTACCTCCAAATGCATAGAGGATGAAATCCTTGAGAAGTCCGGCAAGATGAGAGTTGGTGCTTGAGAGATGGCTTCTTTGATTGCTTCAAAATTCTCCTTGCCTTCTGTTGTCCACTTGAAAGCCATGCTCTTCTTTAACATTTTGGTGATGGGCTTGACAAGGGCTTCAAAATTTGGGACAAACCTCCGAACAAAGTTTATCCTTCCCAAGAAACTCTGAAGGGCTTTCTTGTGGCTTGGCAATGGTAGTGCTCTTATGGCTTCAACCCTCTCTGGATCAATTGCTAATCCTTCTTTGGAGACAATATGGCCAAGGAGCTTTCCTTCATGTGCAAGAAAGATGCACTTCTTAGGATTCAAAGACACTCCAAATCTCCTACACCTCATGAAGACTTGTCTCAAATGAGAGAGGTGGTCTGCTGCATTTTTGGAAAAAACAGTGATATCATCAAGGTAAATCAGCACCACATTGTTAATCAAACCTTTGAATGCCATGTCCATTGCCCTTTGAAGGTAAAGACTAAGTGTTGACAACCCAAATGGCATTTTTCTCTATGCAAAAGTTCCCATTTGGTTGTGAAGGCTATCTTGAATCGGTCCTCTTCCTTCACCATAATCTGATTATAGCCCGAGTAGCCATCAAGTAGTGAAAACCTCTTGAGCCAGCCACCACTTGCAAGATTTGCTCCATGGAAGGGAGTGGGTAATGGTCCTCGAGAGAGGCTCTATTCAAGTCTCTAAAGTCAACACACAATCTGATCTCTCCACTCTTCTTTCTCGATCGAACTAAGTTGGCAACCCAACTAGAATGCTTGATTGGGAATATGATCCTCGACTCAATCAGCTTTGTCCAATTCCTTCCTCATGAGAGGCTCCATGTGTGGATTGACTGGTCTTTGTTTCGCCTAACATGCTTAGTATTTGATCCAATTCGATGGTATGTTGAGCTAAGTTGGGATCAAACCTTTCAAGTCTTCATAGCTCCAAGCAAACACATCAGGAACTCTTGACATAGTTGTATGAACTCATACCTTTCTTGTTCAGTTGTCATCCTTCCAATTTGCAATGGTTTGTTCTCTTCTACCAAGATGGATACTAAATCCTCTCTCTTGACTCCGAATGTTTGCTTTCTCCTTTCTAAACTGATCATTGGGGTTAAAAATGGACTCCAAAGTGATAAGTCCTTTGGGAAGCTTGTTAGTTCTCAAATGTACTACTTGGTCACCATACTCGTTCCAATCTTTCTTGATTCTTGGATGAGAACTCAACTTCTTCTTAAGAAATGGATGATTTGGTGGTCATTCTCAAACACTTGCCAACTAACATTGTTATCCTGCATCAAGGCCTCACAATCACGTGGATGTTTGGCTGTACCTTGTCTTATTGAATGCTTTCCACAATGTCAAAGGCTGCCCTTACTACGCTGCAAGCCCGTCACAGCTGAGCTTGATTCTCTTTCCTAGGAATGGATTTGATGCCAAAACCTCAAAATCTTCCATGAGGTCCCACACCCTGTTCTCAGAGCACTTTGAGAGATCATTCTTGGCAAAGATGTCATCCCTTGACCTGATTTACAATCAATTCACTATCACCAAAGACTTGCAAGTTCTTTATTTTCTTCTTGATTTCCCAATGCATCCTCTTGCACTAAGGCTTTATATTCAGAGTGTTATTGGAGCATGCAAACTGAAATCTAAAAGCTGAATAGTACTTTATTCCTTGAGGTGAAACAAGCATAACTCCACCTCCCGCACCTTGCCTACTCCTTGATCCATCAAAAACAGCTGCCATACCTCATTGTCATCCTTGTGGTGACTTTGGTGATGCTAGAATAGGCTGATTTTCTTCTTGTATGCAATAGACCCCTAGCTCGATTCTTCCACTTCTTGATAAGGATCAAATGCATGTATCTTGTTTGCCCATTCATCAAGAGTTAGATCCGGGATGCTTCCAACCTTGGTGTCAGCTTCATCGCTGAGTTTGGGTGATCTTCTTGATCAAATACTGAGCAATTGGCATTAATCTGACTTGGAGTGTAAGGCTCAATATGGAATTTTGCAATAGGTTCGACTAATTGTAGCCTTAGTTCCATACATCGTTCTAAACAAAGATGTGTGACCAATCAACAGAAAATATCCTCCAATCTTGGTCATGAAGTCCTCTTGACAAGCAAAGGGCAAAGAGTGGTGGAAGGTCTATGACTCGATACATCTTGTAAAACAACAACATTTGACATGCATGCAAGGTAAGACTCAATTTTCTAATCACTCCAATCATTGCTACTGCTGTCCCATCCAAATGCACTACCCTTTGGATATTGTTTCATATCGAAGCCCTAGCTTATCAGCTATTTGTTTAGGCATTACCGAGCTACTTTCCCGCAGTCTATCATGCAATTGTGCACTAGCTGATTTCCAATGATCAATGAAACATGAAAGGAGGGGGCTTCAACATTTTACCTTGCTTGTCCTCCATGATTTCCTCAGGTGGGCAGCATTTGTAAGCACTTTGTCTTGCATCCGAACTTGTTGATTCAAGTCGGCCACCCTTCATGGCAGCTTGTAGCAGATCTCTTTGGCCTGGGATAGATAGGGATTCCCACATTGATATATTGACATTTGTCTTCTTCATCTGATCAATGATACTGAATGGTGATGAAGGATCTCTTTGTCTGTCCCTTGGTTTGCACATTCACTCCTTGCATGTGGGCAGCAACAACTGGTATTTGAGTTGGCCTAGGGGCTGTTCTTGGCTGCCCTTGTGCATTTACAACCGGATTTTGTTTGCCAACCACTTGTGGAGCCATAGAAGGTCATGGATTGGTTGGGGCTAATGGTTGTTCTTCACCCAAATTCCTCCTTTTTGACCTTGTGTTGGCTGCAACACCTTGAGAAACTACCTGGTTCATGCCACAAAAATCCTCTGCTTGCCAATTTACCAATGTGGTGTCATTTGGGGCTGATTGCTGTTGGAATGTTTCTTGTTGTTGGTTGTTTCTTGACTGCTCTCACCCTCCACACCAGTAGTTGTCACCATTAATGCTTGATTCAAAGCACCATTGAAGCACATGGATTGGTTATGAGGCTCATTGCATGGAAAACACCAATCATACTCCTGGGCAATGTTGTTTTGTGTTGGCACCAATGCCTTAGAGGCAGATATGGCATTTGGATTATAGGGCTGAAATGGTCTATCGGAGGCCTTGTTTGATTCATATTTGCAACTAGATTAGGTGGCCTTTGTGGTTGGTATGGCTGCCTATTAGGCTGAGCTTGGGGTTGATAAGAAGGTCTAAAACCTTGGGCTTGTTGCCTCTTGAGAGTAACCAGCTCATTGCCTAGGTTTTGCAATTGCTTCATGACTTCTCAAGCTCATTTGGGGCACTTGGAGATGAAGTGGAAGCTTCATTTGAACTCGATTTCTAGGAGTGGAGAAGGAGCCAAATTAGGTGCTTGATTGGTGTTTGAACTCTCTAAACTTGGAAACAATGGCATGGAGGTCTAGGGGCAAGTTTTCCACTTGATCAAACAATTTTCAGCCCTAATGGCAATGCTATAAGCCATAGGGATAGTTATGCCTCCCATGGACTGAATTAACATAGAAATATCAGAATTTAGAGCTTTGAGATAGTAGAGAAAAGCACCTTCTTCTGTCGCTGGCCTGACCGCCACCGAATTCTCTCCCAAGTCTTTTGAAATCTGAAGTTGAAATCGGCCACCGCTCATTGGGAGCTCTCGATGGTTGTCACTGCTTCCAAAAGAGACAAGTTGTCTCCTTCTCTCCAAATTGCTCATGAAGTGCTATACACATCTGATTCCAATTTGTGATAGAACCAGCTCCAAGGCTCCTAAACCATCAGCAATGCTTTACCCTCAATGAAGATGCCAAGAACTTGATGTACCACTTGCATTTCATTGATTTCATGAATTGCACAAAGGTTAGCAATGTCTTTAACATGATCACCTGGAGTAGTTTGATTTTCTCCAAAGAAGTAGGGAATGTTCTTCAAGGCTGCAATAGGAATTGATGTTGTGCATTGAGGGCAAGTGGGCTGCTGCTGTGAAGTTGACATAGGGTTGTTTTGTGCCATTCTAATTGGTCTTAAAACCCTTGTTGATCGAATGAAAGGCCTACTGTGGAGGAGTTGAGAGAGTTCTGCTTGGTGGAGATGGAGACCTTTGAATCCTTCTTCCTCTTTGCCTTCTTCTTGAGATAATTGCAGTGTATTCAAACAACACTTCTTCTTCTCCAACTCTTGACCTTGTGGTGACTCTTCTCATGAGTTTTCAGTGCCCGCACCGCTGAAACCAGCTTATTCTTCCCTCGAGTCGCCATATATGCAAATAATAGCTCTTTTAAGCAAGAAAATTAAAGCAGATGCACATCAACTTTGCTGCAAATAAAAATGAGACCTCTAATGTCCCACCGGCATGCCAAAACTGTTGTGCAATATCACAACACCCCCCCGGATGCACATCGCTTCTAAGTTGATGTTCGGCATCCAAAGGTGATTGCACAACATGGAAACCTCTCTCCAAGTGTGGGACTTGTGAAACTAAGAGAGGAATCTCCAGATTAGAGGCTGGTTCCTCAAACTCCTATGATTTAGATCTATATTTGCACAACTACAGAGGTTCAGATCCTAATCCTACTCTAAATCGCAAGGAGACAGGATAGAAATGCAAAAATTGAACTAACTAAAGATGGTGATGCACCAAAAGGAGTGGTGAATATTTTGTCATGCAAATAGACACAAACCAAAGATTGCAACATAAAACATACACAAGTTGATAAGATATAATTTAGGATCTGAAATGAAGCAAATAATACAAATAAAGGACTGAAACTCATTCACAAATCTTGCATTATCATTTCCAATGTCAAAACCACTGCATTACAACCTCAGAGAGGTAAAAACTGTTACAGTCTTTGAAGAGGTTTGATTCTTGCAACAATCACTTGCTGGAGGTGAAAGAAGAAGATTGCTATGCCAAAAAAGTGTTCCCCCTTTAAAATGAGCCAAATCTGGCTTTTACATTGCATGGGTCGAGCCCAGGAGAGAGAAAACATACAAAACGTGGGAGCCCATTCCTCCTTAACTACAAAATGCATTAAATCAGCATGGAGGACCTTACAAACCCATACCCTACTATTTTTGACCAAATTGGAGGAGAATGCGACCCATTCTCAGATTAAATTTGGTCATTGAAATGTCACTTCTGGCCATGAACACGCGTCAGAGCTGTTTCTTAACTTTATCTCTCTAGACTGCACCAAAATTCAATATTGACCCCATAATCATGTAGAGAATTTTATAAGCTTTCCAATGATATAAAGAACGTGCAAATCCGAGCTCTGGATCGAAAGATATGGCGATATGAAGATTTAGGGCACAAAACAGTAAAAATGGGTTTTGAAATTTTTTCCGCTCCCGCCACCCTGGACGACACGTGTCGGGCGCTAATTGATGAGCAATTCTCTCCTTCCCCTTACCCATGGGTTTTCCTTGAAATTTTGAATTTTTGTAACTTTGGAAAATTTCCCATTTTTTCCCCACGTCCCCCGCCACTTGGGACACGTGGCATGATCTAGTTGGAGGACAGGGGCGCGGGGTCATCCTTTACCTTTTAGTTTTTTGGCCAAAACTTTTGCCAAATTCTCTAATTCCTCCTCGAGCTCCACACTCCCCTTCTCCTTAGGACACGTGTCCTCTTTTTATTGGCTCGGGCCAACGCTTCAAACCTTTCCCTTTGAAATTTTGGATGTTTTCCCTTGTGACACGTGGCGTTTCATGATTTGTCCGTGGCCTCGCCGGCTTTTCACGTCCCTCACGTCCCTTTGGCCCAGTTGTCCCAAACTGTCTGGGACAAATTCCTCCAATCCGCCCGATTCGGGCTTCCTTGTCCCTCTTTGAGGTGAAGACACGTGGCGTGATTTGATTGGCTCTCGGCTCCTTCGGCTCTCCGCATCCCACGCGTCCCTATGTCCCAACTGTCCCAGTGCGAAAGTTCTCTATTTTGGCCGATCCGGTGGTTCGCGTCCTTCGTGTCCTCACGGCCCAGATGTCCCACTGCTCGCGCATAGCGCTTAGTCAAATTTTTTTTTCCTCCTTCGGCCGAATCAGCTTTCCGCGTCCCGCGCGTCCCAATGTCCCAGCTGTCCTAGTGCTTTGCGGACCGCCTGGCGGCCTTTTCGGCCGATTCACGCCCTGACGTCCCAACTGTCCCAAGGACCGCCTGGACTAGGACTTAGCCATTTTTATGATTTTTTCTGGCCCAAGCTTGTTTTTTGCAACTTTTTCACCCTTTTTAGAACTTTCTCTTTTCTTCCCGGACAAGAGAGTTAGAAAAATCCGAGGGACTCTTAAACATGATTTTTTCCTCAATCAATCTATTTGCCTAGGACTTGAGTATTCTCGATGCATGTTATCAAATTTACCCTGGGGTGAATTTGTGCCCTACTTCGCAAATATTATCTCTACAAGATCTCGTAAACCCTAGCTCCATAAAATCTACAAACCTTAGCTAGAAAACAACTCCCACTCCTTACTCAAGCTTCCAAATTTATTCTCAAGGGGATCCACTACCAAAACATGTGCTTTTAAGATCCAAGTCACTCGATTTTCTTTGATTCATATTCAAATTCACAAGAAATCTAAAATTTTTCTCTTGAAATCACCTAATTTCTTCACAGGGTAAGGTTTCCAAATTTTTATTTAATTAATTACTCCTCACCTCGCCACTGTACAACAAATTTAAGTATGTTTTTTTAATAAAATTTTTTTTGCGTTTTTTCCATACGCTATAGTCATAACCTTCTAGCGCAATCACTACTTTCCAAGCCGCATACCTCCTAGTGTGTGCTTCCCGCACCATAGTACATAATAATCTATGTTATATACCAAGTAGTTCTTCATGATGCCGCCTACATCACGTTATAGTGCGTAATCCTTCTTCTTCTTACGTGGTCTTAGATCTCGAGCAATTCTCTTATTATCACCATCCTTCTACCATTTCTTGTGACACCTTTTCCCACTTTTCCCGATGTGCACCCTATAACTGACACACCATCCTTCTACCATCACACACACATCTTCATTTACTTCAACTCACCTTCTAGCACTAACAAGGTATCTATTTCATGCATTTATACCGGTTCACTCCACACTAAATGTATGTGTGGTCCTATACACATGAAATCAATAGATTGAATAAGCTTCTTGCATGCAAGTGTGCTTATTACAATAAAACAAAGAAAAAAACAACAATAACTAGAAAGAAAAAGTTGAAAGGGAAACTGGGTCTAAATAAAGAACATTGCCTTATTACAAACACCAAGAAACTTATTAATAGTGGGGCTTCAGACTAATCCCATTGAAGTAAGAAAGCAACATGGTCCCATCCAACACTTCAGCAACTAACATGCACCTAATTCAAGTATCTTGGTTACTACAAAAGGTCCTAACCAATTTACCTTCAACTTTCCTAGGTAGTGCACGAACTTGGAGTCATAGAGAAGGACCATCTTACCAACTGTAAATGTCTTGTTCTTAATGTGCCTATCATGCCATGCTTTTTGCCTTACATTCTTAGTCTTCTGACTCCAACATGCAATAATGCACCACTCATCTAATTCCATTAGTTTTTCAATGTGCTCCTGAATAGCTTGTTCATCATCTAGTCCACATGCATGTGAAATACGCAGGATGTCAATAAGAATACAATTGGTAGTAATGCCTTTGTGCCAAACACTAACTCGGAATGGTGTGGCCTTATTCAACCTTTTATAAGTAGTCCTGTAAACCCAAAGTACAACTAACACTTTATCATCCCAATCCTTTTTTCCAACATCGCAAATCTTTGTCAATGTTTGTGCAAAAATATTATTAAAATCTTTTGCAGTACCATTAGCTTGAGGGTGATAAGGGGTGGTTTTATGGTGTGTTACCATAAACTCTACCAACAGATTCTAATTGTCTCATTCAAGAAATGAGTTCCTCTATCACTAGTCAAGCTTAATGGACAACCATACTTGCTAATAATTTTTTACCATATGAACCTCGCTAATGTGGTCAGTAGTGTAATTCTTTGTAGGTGTAACCTCTGCCCACCTTGTGAGATAATAATTACAAGTGATTATATAATGTGCTCTATTCCTACATGTAGGTGGTGCACTAGGGCCTACAAAGTCAATTGGCCACTTGTTGAAAGGTTTCATGCTTGCAATTGGTCTAAGTGACACCTCATCTCTATTTCCAAAGCTTCCGAATGTGCCGACAATGGTCACAAGTTTTAACATATTTCATAGTATCTTTATACAACATCTCCCACCAAAGTCCGTAAATATGGATATTATGCCTAGTCACATCACCCGTATCATAGCCTCTAGCTATACCACCATGAGCATCTTCCATGATAGCTTCACACTCATGCTCAAGTATATAATGGTGTAAGATCTCGTCTTTCCCCATATTATATAAGTCACCTCCAATCAATTGATAGGGCACAACTTAAATGGCAAGATGATTTTTCTCCAACATCTTCATGCTTTAAGGTGCCTATCTAGTGTGCAGAAATAATGCGATATCCTCCAAGTCATATGATGCATGATTTAACCTAAATATCTATGCATCGTGCCCGGTATCCTTAATGCTTTGTGCCTCTTCTCCAAAATTAATGCACAAAAAGTGACTGGGTCCCGAATTACTTTTTCTTGGCTTTACCACCATGGTAAAGTAAAACTCTTAAACAGTAAGAATCCACCTACATATGTGTCCTTCCAAAACTCGGCTTATTGACTAAATACTTCAAGGTGATTAACTAAAATAGGAAAATTAATTATTATTATGGGCCTAATAGTTAATCTAAATAGAAATAGTAATGGAATAACTGATATGAATTTAAATACTAATGCTAAATAATTTTTATTTGATTTTGAATGAAGTAAAGTAAATGAAATAGAAGGGATGAGATACTAACCTAAATATAACTTACCTTATCAGTGTGTCTTCAGACTTGGGACAACAGATATGCGAGATGGACTGGGTATGAAGGTCCTGCTTTGGAGATGGAAAAAGTTGAGATTTGACTAACTGGAGCACCTAAGAGAGAACTAGGCGCCCGAGGGCACTCTGTCTACAAAAAGGCTCAGGGATTTTGTTCTCGACAATGTCACTAGGTCTTCATAGTGTCTTCATCTCCATCACATAATTTTCGTTGTATCTTTGCTTATGTCGCCAATAATATGGTGTGAAGATTTACCTGTAATACCCCATACAAAACATCAATCCCTAAAAATTAAAGATGTAAATGAAGGGGTCTGACTAACCTTAGCTTCCATAATGGTGGAATTATAACTAAGCGTTGTACTAAATTCCAGACCCAATGTTTTTTTGTGTGCTTGTGTGTGCAATTTTGTGCCTAGGGATCCCTAGTGTAAATGACACGAGTAGGGGGCAATAACTATATGTAAAAATGTAAATGGTGGATGGAATGGAATGAATACAACCCTTTCCCCTATGCTTATGTGATGTAGATGTAGAAGATGCCCAAATACAGTTCCTTACCTTAGTAGATAGCTACTCTTGATAGTAAGATGCCCACGCATAATGTAGTGAGTATGCTATGTTTATATAGGGATCTCTTGTTCAAATTTTGACACTAGTGACCCAAAACACCGACTACCACCTAGGGGAATGAATAGGGTAATGACAAAGACCGACCTTGAAGAAAAAAATTAGGACCAAGAGTTACGAAAACTAGGGCACCTAAAGTTACAGACTGGGGCACCTTGAGGCACCACCGTCCCACACTAGGCTCCCTAGTGTACGATCAAGATGACAATAAAGTAAATTATGACACCTAAGACTCCCTAAAAGACACCCAAAACTATATAGACAACTGACGACTATACCAGACAAATAAAAATGATGACCGACTAACTAATGACATGACTAAGGGATAGGTCACTAGTGAATACTTTTATTATGCAAGATCCATATATAAAATAACATACCCGATGGTATAAATGTAATAGTAAGTGCATGATTTTGTGACTACATTTACCCCCACTTTATGTTGGTGAGCGGAAATCTTAGTAACATAAAGTAGATAGAGATGTGTACTTGAGAAAAAGTCGAGAAAGCCCATGCTTATAGAAGAACACACAAATGTGTAGTAGAAGTGTGCCGATAGAACTATAAAAGCATGCCGAACCATGGATCAACGGGTTGATCCATGTAATGTAATGAAAAACGTAAATGTCGTGATGAAATGTACTAAATGAATGTGATGACTAGGATGTATGATGATTTTGAATGTGGTATAATGATGAATAGGTGGGTAGGGAGTGATCAGTTCCCAACCCAAACACTTGTATATGAATGAATAATCAAAGGATTTGGGAATCTTGGTGCCAGAGAAGAGTGTAGGGAGAAAAGTGTGTTATTCTCCAATATTTAACTACATCCTCAAGATCTAGCCACTGCAGACATGAATCAAATCAAATTTTGTGGTTTTTGGATCCAAATGATTTTGATCAAATAGTTGACCCATATAGGAGTGATATAGGGAAGGCAATCTTGCCCCTACTCTATGGGTGTCACCGCAATAGATGGCTTCCAAGTTAGGTCATTTGGAAGAAAACGTGAAATGAATGATGCCTTCCAAGTTAGGTCATCTAGAAGTAAACATGAATTGAATGATGGCTTCCAAGTTAGGTCATCTGGAAGAAAACATGAATTTGTGAGAGGGCTTCCAAGTTAGGTCATCTGGAAGAAAGTGCAAAATGTAGAATAAATTCCCAAGTTAGGTCATCTGGGAAAAGTGATGAATGTAATCTCTCAAGTTAGGTCATCTGAGAGGCCAATTGTGTTGAACTTGTATTGATTGAATGATTTTGATTTGTTATAAATTTTGAACATGTTAATTGATTGATTGATCAATCGATTGTTTGATTGGTTACTCGTGGAGATATTTTACACGTTTGCCCCTAGGTTATGTCATTAGGGGGAAGTCGATAGAAATTGATGAAATGTCATGTGAAAATATTTTTAATCACTTTTTCCCCCCAGTTAGGTCATTAGGGGGGAATGATGAAATATCACATTAGAGAAATTTGTATGTTTTTTTCGCCCCCAGATTAGGTCATTAGGGGGGTTTAATGGTGAATTTTCACACAATGAATTAGTAAATGTTTGAAAAATGGTGAGTTGGTAGGTTTGACTAATCATGTGTAATGTAAGGGGGATTATAGGATGACCCCAATGATATGCCCCCTTTCAACTAAGGGGAAGTGATGAAAAGAATGAATGCTAAGTCGAAAGTAAGCACAAAATAGATAGAAAATGGTAAAAATGCTAAAACGTGTATAAAGTGAATGGAAGACAACGTAGAAAAGAGGTAATATGTGTGAAACATGTTCAATATGGTGGTGGGTAGAATTATAAAAATAATGCCACAAACATGGTGTAAATCAAGTATAAAACTCAAGATAGAGCGAAATGATACTGTGTGTATTAGCATTTGTGAAATAGACGCGAAATAATGACTATAATAAAGTATGTGATGAAAAGGTAGTGAAGTGAAAAAGTATTGAGTCACTTCATTTGTTTTGTATGTGATTGTGAGAGTGAGCACAAAGTGGGTGAAAATTCCACAAGCAAGAGCAGCATGTCCTAGTCGGTTTGAGAGGGTGGCAAACCGCCGTAATATTGCGTATGACCATGGAGTTGGTAAGTGCATCATTTTTCACAAAGTATATTGTGTAGTAATTGTTATCCAAAATGTGCCCCCGCTCATTTTGATGGCTAACTCCTTGTGTTCTTTCCTCTCTTGTGCCTCGCCTCCATTTTTGATTTTTAGGCACTCAAATCTTTCTCGAAATGGCACCATTGATAGAGCTCTCTCTCGCCTTTCCGTAAAGGTAAAGTTTTCCTCCCAACTCATATTTTCAAGTTATGGCTCGACGGAGTTTTTGTGGGAAATTTTCCCTTGGAAGCCCGCAACCAATAGGAAGCTACCACGTGTCGCAGAGGTGGCAGAGCATGGGGATTTTCGAAATTTTTTTCCAAATGCAAAAAGAGGTAAAATTTGAATTTTTTTCCCACCGATCCGCTTTTGGCTTAATCTTTTTTGCCCTAAATCTTCAAACGACTTAATAACTTTCGATCCAGGCTCGATTTTTGCATTCTTTATATCAATGGAAAGCTGGTAAAATTCTCTACATGATTCCATGGTCAATTTTGAATTTTGGTTTAGTTTGGAGGAGAAAATAAAAATGCTTCAGTACGTGTTCCCATGGGACAATTGATGTTTCAACAATCAATTTTAATGCAAAATGGGTCGTATTCTTCTCCAAAGATGGTCAAAATGTCGTGGATGGGTCTCACATCAGTCACCCATGCTATTTTTAATGCATTTTGGTCAATGAGGAATGGCTCCCATGTTTTTTCATGTTTTCTCTCTCCTGGGTTCGACCCATGCATTGTAAAAGCCAGATTTGGCTCATTTTTCAAAGGGGAACACCTTTTTGCACACAACAAGCTTCTGTTTTCACTTTCAACAAGTGATTTTGGCAAGTATAAGACCTTCCAAGGATTAGAACAGTTTTTTTGCCTCTTTGGTGTTGGAATACAAGGATTTTGATGTTGAAAATCACAATGCAGGCTATCTGTGAATGCTTTCAGTCCTTTGTATGTGTTGTTTGCTTCATTTCAAACCCTTGTTTACAACTTATCAACCTGTGCATGATGTTTTATGTTGCAATTTCTGATTTGTGTCAATTTGCATGAGCAAGAAATGCTCACCACTCCTTTGGTGTATCACCCTTATCGCTTAGTTTTAATTTTTACATTTCTTATCCCCTGTCTCCTTGCAAATTAGGATAAATTAGGATTTGAACCTCTGTAGTTGTGCAAATAATAGATCTAATCAGAGGAGTTTGAGGAACCAACCTCTAATCTAGATATTCCTCTCTCATCTTGCAAGTCCCACACTTGGAGAGAGAGGTTTCAATATTGTGAAATCACACTGATGCCCTAAACATCAACTTAGAACCTTGATTTGCATCCGTGGGGTGTTGCTTGATTTGCAACAATAGTGATCATTTTAGTTGAAGTTTTACAAATTTAATATTTTTAATTTTCTCGATGTTTGAGACCTGAAAAAAGTGGTGAGTGAGCTAGTGACCCTTGAGACAAGAACCTAGAACCAGTGTTAGTGTCCCGCTCTTGGGTGCCCTGTCCCCGCATATGGGTGACCTAATCCAGGATGTATGTAGTTGATGTAGAATATTTCTAAACATGGTGCTAGTATGATAATTGAGTGTATTTGGTCTTGTAATGTATTCTAACGTTGTGTTTGTTGTCTTTTTGTGGTTTACAGAGAGATATTCACTCGATGGAGTTCCGTGGTGGTTCATATATGAGTACATTGCTTGGATTGGGTTTTCCAGATGAGGATTGGGATGTGATGGACCATGCCGGCCTGTGACACATAACACATGATGGGGATGTGCCCCATAATATGCCCATGTTGATTTGCCTTATGTGAGAGATGGTGTGTGGATACATGCACATTCTAGTTACCTACGAGGGAGATGACTATGACATTGGAGGATGTATATCACATACTACGATTTCCAGTTGTGGGGGAGAGAGTAAAATTCATTCTAGTGATAGTTATAGAATGAAAAATGTGAGCCAATAGATGGTATTTTATGGGGACTCGAGTACCTACAAGGGACCATATTAGCCTAGATATTATTCTCAGAAGTTTGGTGTTCCACGCTTGTGGAAGTTCATAGTGGTTGTGATTGCATTGTGTATAGCTATAGAGGGAGGAGGTATAGGCATCTTGTATAAGATGCATGAGATATGCCAACGGATCGAGGAGGAGGGTACTAGATAGGCATGGGCACGGTGTGTGTTGGACCACATATATAGAGATATATACCAGCCACACACATGATGAGCATGATGGAGGGATATGAACCACCACACTGTTGCATGTGTGGGTATACAAGCATATAACTATGCTTTGAGACCAGCTTATAGGTCCACAAGGGGAGTGGGTCAAAGTTAGAGACATTTGCGAGGGTGGGTTGACATTTCATGGGCAGGAAGATGGATACAGATACCTTTAGGGAACTTATAGATAGGATGGGCCAAGAGGAAGTTATATGGAGGCCATATCGTGACTATGGGGGATGGCCAGAGGATGTGACAAAGTTGCGATGTATTCGGAGGACTATGTGGCTAGAGGACCACTTCCTAGGTGTGGCGAGATTTTTCAGGTAGAGAGGGTGTCATCAGTATCTTGGTATGGCTCAAGATGAACTCCTAAAGCCATACATATGGTTGAGATCTATCAGAGCACCTAGGCGGGCTGGTGCTAGGGCAGGGCCCACAAAGAGAGTAGCTAGTTTCGATGAGGCGGATGAGGTGGATCCAACGATAATAGCCATTGATGATGCAGAGATGACACGGGTTACATGCAGGAGCACCATGCATGGTGGGTATTGTTATACCTATTATTTGTAGGCCCAATAGAGTTTCCATCTAAAGGAGTGGTAGAGGGGGAAGCACATGTCCCCGATCCTATAGCAGTGGCCATGGTTGATTGTAAGTATTTGTGTATATGCGCATTGTGTGTGTTATGGTTTTGTAATGTTGTGTTGTATAGTGATCTAACACATTGTTGTGTGTGTTTTGTAGGTGATGCCTATTGGTTATTGATTGTGGACACATCCATCCACACATTGATGTGGAATGTGTCAACGGATGCCCTAGGCAGAGGTATACTAGAGTGCATGGATGATATAGCAGGTGAGTATGCCCATCTATTTGATCTAGTAACCATAGTAGTTGTGACATGTACAATACTAATAGGCAAGAGGGACGAGCCACACGAGGAGACTCAATAAGCTAGAGAAGCAAAGAGGTGGTGGTCCCTTACCCAGATGTGTTTGCATGGTATGTATAGATTTGCATTGTTAGTTTGTGGAGCACTCTACCAAGATGACATTATTGTGGAGGCAAGTTAAGTGGTATCGGGCCGTAAATAACGACATCACATTGGAGGAGAGACATCCAGTTCTAGGGATCTCATAGTACATGAGAGTGATAACAATGATGAGGTCTGATTGGGACTATTATATATGATGTGGGGCCTTGCCCCCAGTTGTGAGAAATTTTTTGTGATGATGATTGTACTAGTGATATATGTATGGACACCTATTTTTGATATATGATAAATCTATGTTGGAATGTTTTGTCATTGCAATGTAATGGATGTTGTATGATTCTATGGTTATTTTCCTAGTATGTGTATTGTTCTGTGTTTGATGAATATAAATTCGCATTATAATGTTAGTAATGGTAGATAATGTGTGTATGGTAAATGAGAATAAATATCAAATGGAATGTGAGTGATGAAATGTTTATTGAATGGAATGTGTAGCGTGTAGTTGATATAATGATGCTAGTAGAATAGGTGAGAATGTATGATAGTAAAATGAATATATCATAATATGTTATTATGATGAAAGGGGGAGGATTGGTGATGCCCCCCAGTGTGTGAATGAAGAGGCTCATGTAATTAAGACCCCTCAGCAGTCGAGTATGAGCCATGGAAGCAAGAGTGCATCATCGGGAAATGATTGAATGCACTAGATGAGATGACAAAGCGCATGATGAAAGGTTGTTAGAACAAATAATTCAACAATCATGTAAAATTCATAAGAAAATAAGTGCGTCATCGTGGGTAAGGTGATATAAATCCACTACCAAAGACCTAGACAACATGAAGCGGTGGAAGCATGAGGAATGGGAGCAACGTGTAAATATGTGCCAAAATGAATATCATATGGAGTTGTGGTGGGATGCGTGAAAGCGGAGTGCTATGGTGGCCAATGCAAAGTAACAACATGACATGGTGGATAATGTGAATGTGATGGGTGAGGTGGATGCAATGAATGTGATGGATGTGGTGGAGAATGCATATGAATAACATACTACGGTGGATACATCATAGCCAAGAATCATATGTAGGAGAAGACTCAATCGTAGGAGAAACTATTTGTCGAGGGAGAGGAGATATGGATCGCTCACATGGGCGAGAACCAAAGGAGATGATGCCCTTATCCTCTAATTGTTGTAACCTATCTTTAAGGGCAAGACAATCATTGTCCCTATGGCCATTTATGCAGTGATAGTTACAATAAGGTTGGTCATGCTGACGTTATAACCGATGTTGTGGATGATGCTGGTTGGAAGGTAGGTGAATCAACTACTCAGTAAGAAAAATACGCAACACATCATGTGGTCGAGCATGATGAGAGAAATGCAAAGGCTGGTGCAAATCGAGGTGGAGTGGTAGGAGGAGTAGCTTGTCGTGTAGCTAGAGAAGCAATATAATTTTTGGTGAAGAGAGTTGAGCTTGTTTATTTTGCTTGGGATGTAAATATGGAGAGTGTGTAGGATGCTCAACCAGAGGCTTGGGCAGAGAACTAGACGTGGTAATATCCGTAGAGGTGTGTGGGGGATCTATGATGTGTGTGGAGAGAAGATCATGTTCTAAGTCAATAACCTTATAGCATAGAAGAATGAATGACTCACATGTATCATATTGTAATTGTTGCTTGAGTGGAGGAATGAGGCCATGATAGAAAATAAATTACTTCTCAAGATCTATGGGTTGGAAAACAAGTTGATGATACAAGCATTAAATCTAAGAATATAATCTTTAATAGGTTATACGGAGCCTTGATGTAAAGTAGGTAACTCAATCATAAGTAACCTTAGGGACATTGTTGATTATAAACCAATAGAGGAAGGTGTCCTCCATGTCATAAAAATTACTAATGGATCCAAAGGGGAGATGAGTGTACCATTGTAATGCCTCATCGGTAAGACTATAACAAAAAGCCTTGAGTAGTAATCTATCATTGGAATAAGAAGCCATAGCCCTACGATAATATAATAGATGAGCATGAGGGTCACCCATACCATCAAAACATGTGAAAGTAGGCATGGTGAAGTCATGAGGGAATGTCGAATTATGAATCTTCTTAGGGACCTGGATTTCCATGTAATGAATTGTTGTCAATAGAAGCATAATAGGCCTTACTTTCTAAAGTGAGAGATTGAAATTGTGATTGTAACTATCCTATAGTGTGCATGAGAGAAAGGATATCTTGTGAAGGGATGGTAGAAGATGGCAATAATGTGTTAAGAGGTTGTAATTTTCCATTGTGAGTGATCATAGGGATATCCAAAGGTGATGGAGAAGGATCTGATGCTAAAGGCACACTAATAGTAGGTTCCGAAGAAGGTATAACATGCAATATAGGTGGAATATCCATGGTAATAGTTAGACTAACATCAGAAAACTCCATAATAGGTGAAGCACTTGGTGAGGAAACTTGTATAGAAGATGTACTAAGAGGAGATGAAATAATAGGTGAAGAGGAAGTAACAGATGGTGGTGACTCATGAGTAGCACTAGATGTGATCTCTGGGGAAGATAACAATGGAGTAGGTGAGACACACTTGGCAGTATGGAAAGAAGGAGACTCATGACCCTTATCTGACTCATCAACAGTAGATGGAACAAGGTTGTTACTAAAAATACTATCAATAGGATCATCAACATAATATAAAGGAGAATGCGAGCTAGAATGAGATGTAGGGGGAAGCAATGTCAAAAGATGTAGGGCCATGAGAAGGATCTATATCAATGGTTGGAATAATAGAAGAAGAATGATTGTCAATACCTAATAAGTAATCAATAAGGGAATCATCTAAAGTTTCTTGTGAAAGGTCAGAAGGAGGATCACAAGTGACTGTATGACATGGTTTACAATGAGTAAATGTAATAGGATCATCAACAATGCTAATTCCTATAGGAGAATCTACAAAACTAGTAGGCACATGTTGTTGGCCATCTAAAAGTTGTTGGATGTGAGCGGGTGTAGCAAGCGGAACACTATATAAAGCCTTGAGTTCAGCTATGGAAACCTCATCATAAATAGGATTAACACTAAAGTGAGACATGATGGGCGAAGAAGATGAGGGATTTTTTGCCATTAGGTGTTGAGTGGATCCTAGGGAAAACTATTCAAAAAGACGGGTTCACCAAAATGATTAACTAAAATAGGAAAATTAATTATTATTATGGGCCTAATAGTTAATCTAAATAGAAATAGTAATGGAATAATTGATATGAATTGAAATACTAATGCTAAATGATTTTTATTTGATTTTGAATGAAGTAAAGTAAATGAAATAGAAGGGATGAGGTACTAACCTAAATATAACTTACCTTACTGTGTGTTGGACTTGGATAGGCTGATATGCGGGCTGGACTAGGTATGAAGATGTTGTTATGGAGACTACAGAAGTTAGATATTTGATTGAACTAGGGCACCTAGGAGAGAACTGGGGTGCCAAAGGGAACTCGTATGTGTTCTGGTGCTCGTCTGTAAATGGCTCGTGTTTTTGGTTCCAGGTAGCATCGCTATGTCTTTGTCTCTGCGCACAATTGTCACGCTAAATATTTGATTACGCTCACTAATAATATGATGTGAAGATCTACCTGCAAAACCCCATACAAAGCATCAATCCCTAAAAAAATAAAGATGCAAATGAAGGGGTCGACTGACCTTAGATACCATAATGGTGGACTTAAAACTAAGTGCTGCACTACATTCCAGATCCAATGTAGTTCTATGTGCTTGTGTGTGCAATTTTGTGCCTAGGGTTCCCTAACACCAATGATGCAGAAGTAGGGGGAAATAACTATATGTAAAAATGCAAATGGTGGATGGAATGGAATGAATACAACCCTTTCTCCCTATGCTTGTGTGATGCAGATGTAGAAGATGCCTAAATGCATTCCCTTGCCTTATTAGATAGTTTCCCTTGATAGTGAGATGTCCACCCATAATGTAGTGAGTATGCTATGTTTATATAGGGATCTCTTGTTTAAATTTTGACATTAGTGACCTGAAACTCCAACTACCACCTAGGGGAATGAAATGGGTAATGAAAATACCAACCTCGAAGAAATAAATTAGAACCAAGAGTTACGGAAACTAGGGCACCTAAAATCATGGATTGGGGCACCCCGGGGTGCCCTAGTGCTACCCTACGCACCCCAAAGTGTAGGAATGAGGACAACAATCCAGAAAATTAGTATAACTAAGACTCCTTAAAAGACACCCAAAACTATATAGACAACTGATGACTATACTGCATAAATAACAATGACGAATGACTAACGACATGACTAGGGAAAGGTCACTAGTGAATACTTTTATCATGCAATATCCACATATAAAATAACGTACTAGTAGTATAAATGTAATAGTAAGTGCATGATTTTATGACTACACAAGGCCATGTGATCTATATAGAAGAAAAATTATGTAGCCAATAAGTATAGATGAAACTTATGAAGTGCGTAGATCATGATAATGCCTCGTGCTTAGTGGTAGTGTAATTTTTCTCTTTGGGTGTCAACTTCCTACTTATAAAACATATGGAATGATCCACATTTCCATCTCCAAAGTTAAGCACTAAGAAGGCAATAATATATGTACAAGCATTAACATGTACATGGAAGGGTTTGTTACATGAAGGGAAGCACACAATTGGTGCAGTGGTAAGTCACTCCTTTAATGCTTCAAACGCCTACTCTATGCATGTCATCTCAATAAATTTTTCCTTTTTCCTTAAGAAACCCTTACAGAGGCATGACAATATTTATATATCCCTTGATAAATTCTTCTATAATAATCAAGATGACCCAAAAATCCATGCACCTCACTCTGATTTGTAGGATCCTTTAAACCTAAGATCATAGCTATCTTGGCAGGGTCTACCAACAATCCTTCTTAGTAAATGATGTGCCCAAGTAGAGTTCCAAACAGTATAGCAAAAAGACACTTTTTAATGTTGAAAGAGATACTTAACTTCCTGTATCTCTCAAACATGAGCCTCAAGTTATGACAATGATCTTTAACTAACCCATCAATAGTCCAATCATCTAGATACACATGTAAGAACTTATAAATAAACTCCTAAAAGGCCTTCACAACAATGCGTGAGAACACGACCGGCACATTCTTTAATCCAAAAGGCATAAAATTATATGCAAAGCTTCCCCATTCAGAGTAAAGGTATTATTCTCTTTGTCCTCATGTGCAATGAACACCTAATGATAACCTAAAAATCCATCTATAAACAAATAGATTTCCCGCCCTGATGCCTTCAAGGATTTCTCTATAAACAAGGTAAGAAAGGGATCTATAACACATGAAGCATTTAGTTATCTATAGTTTACACAAATCATGATCAGCCCATCCTTCTTGATACTGATTACCATGGGGATAACCCATTGGGACTCTTCACACTAGCTCAATGATTCCATGTTTAAGAATTTTATCTATTTCTTCCTTTACCCATACACACAAGTTCAAATTCATCCTATAAGTCCTCTTCTAGACTGGGCACACACCTTCCTTCAACTTAATATTCATTTCTCCTAATGAGGGGTGCACTCCTTTCAACTCATGGTAACCTCATGGGAAAAAAATCTTAAGTCACACAAAATCTCAATAATCTTTTCTACTTCTTGCTTTGACCAATAATCACCAATAATGGCCTCCTTGGGCATGTCTTCAATACCAATGTTTACCTTCTTTATCTTCATGGGTGCATGATATGCGTGGGCCTTTTCATCTATTGTATCCATTACTTCACGCGCACCTTTTATATGGCTAACCTCTAAATTCTCAACCTCTTCATCATCAATGAGGTACACCATTTTACCCTTTTCTTTCTCCTTCCAGTGTGACCTAATTATAAATCTTCTATCTCCTCAACATCTAGGCATGCCTCGAATAAGGTTCTACAAGCAAAACTAAAGTACGATATCTTCTACCTTTACACCATCCCCCAATGTGATGCACCTCATAATCTGCAATGCTTCATGTACTAGAGGTTTATTATAAAATAATCAAATTTATGGACCATACCTTCATTCATATCTCACCATCTTGTAGTCTCTTGTTTGAGCTCAACATGTACATACCACGCATGTGCACAACCTCATAGAGTGGAATAGAACTTATGTACCCACAAAGATGGTGGTAAGGCCTCCTGACCTTGTGCCCATATTCTCTCACAATTATGGATGTGTGCCAAAGAAGGATTCTTCCCATGATATTCACATATATGTGTAGGTACATTTCTCCATGTGAACCTGGTTGAGAAGGTTATTTTCACTTCTCACCAACCCAACAAGTTATCTCTTTGTGTCACCCACTAGCGTGCTACTGTACTACGCAAGGTATAAACAAACATGTTCCTCCCATCACCTTCTTCATTCCAATGTTCCTCCATGGCGCACAAGAAAGACTCGGGCTTTTCTTCACCAGTGAATCATGGTAACTAAACTTTTCCCATGCACCTAACCATGCACAACCTGATCATTCTAGTTACTCTTTTTTTCATCTCCACCTCAACCATTTCATACATTCCATGGGCCTAGTTATCACAAGAAAAAATTGTGGTATCAGTAACTGATTGCACATTTCCCCACTACAACACACCTTCTTTGGATGGTTCAATAATCTTAGGATCATGTATTATGCATGCAAAAATCATATCTAGATATTCTTCACTCAAAGGCTCAACATACGATGTATCTATTTCTTTATTCAGAGGTATAATGACGCATTCATTCATATTCTTGAAAATTATGTACCCCTTATTGAATCACAAGTTTGCATTGTTCGCATAACACCATGGTCTCCCAAGTAATGCTAGAAATTTTTCTACTTCAACAAGCTCTAATACCTAAAAATATCTAGTAAACTTGGCTCCCTAATTGTAATAGAAGCATCCTTCAAAACCCTAATAGGCATAGCCCTTGTTTTATTTTCCATATACAACACATTTGAAGATGGTTGTAACATAGGTCTCCCCATCTAATTCCATGCATCTAGAGTCAACACATTTACCTAATTACCTATATCCATCAAAATATTGCTTACCAACCACCCATCAATTACTACATCCAAAGTGATTTCCTTATCATACTCATGGTTTTGTGGTGGTAAGTTTGTATGTAGTATTTTTCACTCGCATTCATCTCCAACGCATGGTACCTTATCACACAACCACTCTCCTAATAGAGGAATGATATTCTTCCGCATAATATCCTACACACCTCCTTCAAATCATCCACATATTTCTGTGGGAGCTCAACATACTTTGTGCGTTCCTTTTACTGCCTCTACTCCTTCAAACACTATATCTCTCCTTGAAAATATCAAATGTCTCCCATGGTCTCTTGATAAAATTCCTTTTGATGTGCAACATCTGGATACCTAACATGCATGACTTATTCTCTCATGATGAGTGGTATGTATTTGAAGGTTTGGGTGTGTGTGTTGCTTCAACGCGAGTAGTGACCAACAAAGGCTAAAATTTAGGATCAAGTATCTTCTTTGGTATCCATTGATCACCCTTCACGTGTTGCACCTTAATCATCCCCACACCCTTTTCCTTCTTCTTTCTTTCTCATGTGCTCATACAGGTCCAAAATACTTCTAACTTATGTTGCTTCCCACACCATGAGAAAACTATATTATGGGACAATCATGCTATAATGATAAGGGGACCCACAAGTGTAACAAGTCCCACGTGGAAATCTACTTCTACCTCCACGACCTCTAGCTTCTATATCCTCCATGGAATACACCTCCTCCATTTTTATGCTCTTCTCAAGGCTTCTGCGTTATGCCCCTAAGAGTTTCTTTCCACCATCGTAGTATGTCGTAACCCAATTTTGCATGCCTCGTGAATTGTGTCTATCAACCAAAAATCCTTCATATCATGAGTGTGTGTGTTAAAAATATTACAACATATAGATTCATTTTTCATAGTTGCGTGCTTCAGAAGAGGAAAATTTTAGGCATCATGGTCCAAGTGGAAAATATCACAAGATCAGAATAACGTGTGCATTGACTTGCAGTAATATCCTTAGTGTGTCCTTCAACCTCACAATCAGTGCACCATATACCACTTTTAGTCTCATGTGTGGAGTTGGAAAAAATATTCTCCAATTGATTCTCCATAGTTGCTACCTACATTTTTAGAAAAGGACTAACTCCCGTGTCCACTCTTCCAAATGATTCAATACTTAGAGCCACTTCTAAGGAATCACGTGGATCTACCTAAGTATTATGAGATAAAGCTCTTCAGAATGGGATCAAAAATCCCCCAAAAAACCAATGGGCATGCTGATTTGGATGGATATCATAAGATAATTTAGACAATAGGGTGTTAAAGAGCACATCATATTCTCAAACACTTTCTAAAAATACTTTCTTGATATCCTTTAGAGCGCGATGATGCTTTGCTGCTCAAACTTTGGGATGTGAAACTCTACCAAAAATACAGTGCATAAAGCATTATAGTCCACCACAGTCTGATGTGGGTCGTATTTCCTATACCAAATATGTGCATGCCCTTGAAATGTAGTTACAAATTGACTTGCCTTCCTATCCTAAGCTATAATTCCCTTCACACACCATATCAATTCACATTTGTGCACATTCTCTATTACATCCTCTATTCCTCTATATTCTTGTAAGTGAAGAGACATCTCAAAATAGACCTAAGACATTTGTTGTAGGCTATTGAGGTGGTGGTGGTTACTAAATTGGTGGCCCTTTCCCACTAGATCTAGATCCTGAAATTCCACCAGTATTTCCTCTAGGTGGATCATGACCCAATCCTCCCGATCCTCTCGTGTCCCATGCTATGAGTTACGGTCCAATTGATGAACTCCCCGTGTCCTAATTATATTACTAAACTAGACACCTACTATCTATGTGGTTAGAGATCCCATTAAAGTGCTTCCAATAGTTTGTGTGCCAATACTTTTCCCTATCGATGCTCTTGAAAATAATCCTGTAAGGGTACTCCTAAATACTAACGCACTTGTGCTTCCATGGGGACGATACTAGTATATTATCCTTCCAAATTCAATGCAAAATGATATATACCCATGTATGTCTATTTTCCTCCACTAGAATTCCTTTAAACAACTACCTCTAGATCTGGAACACCTTCCACAAGGGCTAGGTATCAAGGTTAGTTAGGTGCACGCCCACAATTCTCAATCTCTCCTTTAACACACTCATATCCAAAGCTAATGGGGACTCTCTACTGCGCTTGCCCAAAGTTGAGAGGACCTGATGTTGCATCTCCTTGTCTTCCACGGGAGCTTTAAAACCTTTGCGAGCCATCATTCCTTTCAATTCAAATGACAATGCAATGTCGCTCACATGTGTCATGTCCCTCTCTCACGCTTCATTAAAATTGAGCAATATTTCTTCTCCCTATCTATCTTCCTTCCTGGGAAACCTTCATCCTTCTCCACACTTGCTCCTGCCCCTATATGTGGTGGGGGTTTTTCTAGCCATAGGTAATCTCTCCAAGTTCAAATATACCATCAAGATCTTAATAGCTAAAGGGATAATGCAAAAATAAGATCCTATGGGTTCACGCAAAAACCTAAACTCAACTTCCTCTAGGTAACAATAAGTGGTAATTACGTACTCCAATATATAATTTCAATATACAAACCATCCCATGGTCTATAGCTCTAGTTTATACTTCATTTGCATCAAACAACATCTGATAATCTTCTTTCATCCAAACCCTTGGCCTAGGATACCAAGCTTTATTCGAGAGTATGTTATTAACCACTGATACAACTTTACTGGGAAGAAAATGAAGAACATATAATATAACTCACGATAAAGATTAACTTCTACCCACTCACATGCATTAAATCTAGGTCCAAAGTTTATACATCTGCGTAAATTATCCTTCCCATTTTCTACCCAACTTTCAATACTCTCCAAAGATAATCAATACACCATCTATTCAAGTAACATCATCGACAAAAATTGAAAAGAGGTCTCGACAATGGAACCAAAATGTAGTCTTTATTTATTTTCATACCAATGCTATACATGCTAACATTTCATTCAACATGACTCAATGCTCACCCAAAGCACGTACACTACTAGGTCCCTCCTTTTTTATGTCTACTAGAACATTTAACATGCATAACCATAATGATAATTGACTAAGTAATCAATCAAGTATATTTAACCATTGCATTCAACTCATTTTGGAAACACATGTAATAAGGAAACATAACATTTTAAACAATAACTAAGATCAATTGCATAAACACATATCCATACTTAGATACATCAATGATCATAATCCAACCACAATTATCCATTAATCTTCAAAAATAACTACATAATAAGAAGCTGATACATAATATGTGAACACATAGTCATGCATGTAACCATATCAGGGAAACATAACACTAACACATAACAAATCTAACGATCATGATCATCCAATAACCATTCCTAAGATAATTATTTATAGGGGTGGGGACTTTCCCTTCACCACCTATGCACTTCCTAATAATAGGAATTCCAAAAATAGCCATGCGTACTTATATGCATGTTTTACAAAACAATTGCTAATAATAGATTATCCAAGAATATCCTGATTTAATCACATTAATAGCTAAATACATGTATGTCCTTTGATCCTCTATCTACATGTGATTTCTCTAAAAATAGCCATTTCTTAACCGCCAAGTTAGCCTTCTTTGATCCCTTACTTGGTGAATCTTCCTCCTATGTGCTATCCAAATTCCTCTATGAGCATGTGTCCCTACATGCCAACCTTCATTCTTCTTGTTACTTAGTCAATTTTATAAACCAACACAATGCGCAAGTTCTAGATTTATAAAGAAATGAGAAGGAGAAATGAAAAGGAGAGAGAGACGCTAAAAATAGGAATTCAATCACCAAGGACCAAACACCAATGATGTTTTTAAGAAGGTGTGGATGGATGACATGGATTCTATTGCATGCCATAAAATTTTACAAGTTGTAGAGGATGACACCCATACTTCATTAAATTCTATTCGGTGGAGTGGTTGAGTATCGCTTCAAACAAAAAAAACATGGCTTTGAGATCCAACGTGGAATTTAATGTTTATGTTTGATCCGCGACCTTGTATACCTTATACCAACCACCCTTTTCTCCTTCTTTCACCCATGAATTTAATTTTCAAGTAGCCTCTAACTAATGTTCCTTTCCCGATGAGTTTGGAAATTCCTATGCGTTTGTGCATGTTACCATTTTCTTTATAATGTCATGAAAGACATATCCTTCATTATAACACATCATGATACCCACATATTTCATTCATGAATAATTGAGCCTGACCCCTTATGCCTCATGGCCCTTCCATTATGCCTTATATTACTCGCTGATATCCATTTTAAGAAGTCCACAAAATAATAGGATAGTGTTTCGTGACTTCTATCCTTACTCATTTTAAACCTTCTCCTCCTTGTTCGGTGATACCAAACGACTTATTCTAAGTGCATTGCAACTTTACTTGAGTGAGCTATAACCTTTACCCTTTTCCTCGCAACACCATATTTCTGTAAAATCTTCCTAAGTCCCATATGAATCACTACTTTGTTCTATAGGTTTTGAAACACGTAAACAAGAAGTTCTTGCACTCCATGGTAGACTCGAACTATGCTCCCATGAATTTTCCCGATAAAAAAATGGTTAAGTCTTGGATGAGTTTTTCAAAATTACAAGGGGTGTAATTTTAGGCAACAGAACTATGTATATTTTTTAGAAATAATTAAAAAGTGTTGTGTATTCTCGTGCCTTCAACTTTATTCTTTCCCAATAACCTCAATTTCATATTTAAATTTTTTTCTTACCACTTATACATTGTTGAACTATTTTTTTCTATATATATTACTTATCTAATATGTTTTTGTACTAAAATCAAACAAAGATTAGATCAAATCCATATTTTTGGATCATCATAAAAACAATTATTTCTTCCTTTTCAGCTTTGCTTCTACAGGTTTTAGGGTAAAGCATTAGAATAGGAAGAACCAATTGTCCCGAAAGATTATAATTGTTAATAAGTATTGACACACCTAAGTGATTTTCATGTTATGATTGGTATTATGATCACCATAACTCAAATATATGAAAATATTAATAGATTTTGAAACACTCGTTAGGACCTAGATTAATATATTAGTATTTGTCTTTAGCCTTTTTACTCATCATCTTAGGTTTTGGTGAGAATCTCATACCTACTTGTTTTTGAAGAATTATATCACCACCTAGTTCTTTATATTGTGATTTTAGCAAATCATCACAAGATATTGACATATTTTGACCCATCATCCAGCCAAAAATCTATTAGATTTAGTTCCAAATTCAAAGGAAGAGTAGTCCTTTTCCGATTGTCAAATTTTTTAAGTATTCTTACTTTAATGTTTTGTTTCAAGTTTCTCATCCTTTTTTGCATGAGATTTTAGTGGTCCTCTTCATCTACAATAATGGGATGATATTTTTAGAATATATTTAAAGTTACTTATGAAATTCATGTAATATGGTAATACAAGCCTATAAATGACATTTAGTATGTGGAAAAAATATGTGCAATACATCACTTCACATAACCATATGCGGGTTTCCGATTGTTGGCATCATTACTTAAGAAAAAGGGACTTCACAAGTACTAAGTGACAGATAAACACTCATTTTCATCATGGGATAATTTGGGTTAGAAATTGAACAATTAGTTTAAAGAGAACACATATGCATTATCTCTTATAGAACACATAACATGAAAAATATATTTTATAGAGTATGTTTAAGATTTAACCTTAGATTTAAGAAGATTTAGGATAATATCAGTGGATTTTATACCTTTTAACAAGAATGAATTGATTATATTATTTGAAGCCTTTTGTTCATAATGTTTCTATTATCTTTCATTCTTTTAGAGGCGAGACTTTCTTTAGGTATATGATTGAGACCATACCCATTATCCCTTTTTTACTAACCAACCCCAATACTTTTACCAATTAATATATTAGAAGATTTTACAAAACCTCTATCACTTAGTTTTCAACAGTATTGTAATGATTCCTTAAACCATCACGTGTTGATCCAAATCCCATGCCAACCACCCTAACTTTATACCACAAAATCTGAAGTTAATTATAATGCAATGACTAAGATGAGACACTAAGTTGCTTTTTTTTGTGATGATTTTTGGTCTTAAAAATAAATACCCCTCAAACAAATTCCCAATAGCTTAATGAAAACATTTATAGCAATAAATTATTTTCCATATCATAAAATATCCCTACAAAAACCACTTTCTCCATATCAGATACAAGTAAATGAGGCTACATTTGTCAAATTATAATCTTCTCACACTTCAACATGCATACAAAAATGGTAAAGAATCCAACATTCTATACATGATATGATCGAACAAACACCAATGTTTTCTCTCTATTTTAAGAGAGACAAGAATTAAAAATATAATCATAACATGGATAGGTTCATCAAGAGGAAGAAATTATGCATGAAGTTTTGGTTGTATTAGGTAGTGAAGATGATTTATGGTCTCTTCTTAAAAAAATTAAGTTGAAAAAAAAATTGAAAATCAAATAGAGGTAGATTCAAAGGTGATCATATCAAGTTGGGTTGATTTTGACGAATAAGATGATTGTATGCTTGTTGATTTTAAAGAGCCTAAGTTGCATAAATTGGATGATAAAAAGAATAAAATGACTACAAAAAATATAATTACAAATTAAGAATTCGATACCTTTTTTCTTGGAATTAGTAATGATTATGATGAAGAAACCTTGTATCCACTTAAGGAGTTTACTTGGAAAAGTATTCATGCAAAATATTTGGAACCGAAATAGAGAATGTTGATTAGTGAAGGTTTTCACGAAAGGGAATATGTAGAGATCAAAAATTTGTTTTTGGGTATTTATCATCAACTCAATTTTTTTCCTTTTTTATATGTCTCTACATCTCTAACATTTTATTGAATGTTTTTCATGTTTTTGAACAAAAATATCACTCTTTATTGATGAAGATCGTTTATTTTATGACATATCTATGATATTAGGAAAGCATAAAGAAATCACGGTTGCTAATCAAGAGGAATATTATCAATACATAAACCTGTTCATTGAATAATAAGACATAATGCATGATTTATAAGTTTAAATCAAATATGATAAGCCCACATATTTTGGAATGATTAACATAGATTGAATACATTTTTAAACCTTTGAGCACAATAAAAACATATTTCACAATGAGGAGATATAAATATCAAGCAACCAATGTGCTAAAAAAATTGAAACAAAGTTTACAATTCTATAGAGACATGCATTCTTGGTAAGAATTATATGAGATTTGATAATAAATGGGGCCACTTTATCAAATATTTGGCTTCCTTAAATACCATAGTGCATAATAAGATCAATATTAATCTTGTTGAGCCTTTGTTTATAAAATCATGTATACAATCATGAGAAACAAGTATAGTACAATTTTAGTGTGAGATAACCATCATTAGTGGTCAATTTTGAGTTTGGAAAAGAGCCATAGTTTAAAAATTAATGTGGTTACTAATTTTAACAAGAGAAATTGAATTATTTTGATCATAATGGAAAACTATACAAAATAAATCTAGTTTTACCAAGCATAGCCAAGCTAAGAGGCATAAGTTCATGTTATTTTTCATAATACATTTTGCAAGGAAACTTAGAAGAGTTTCCAAACTGAATAAATGACAGAAAGTGATGAGGTAGGGGAATAAATTCACATAATAGTTAACCAAGTTGTGTTAAATTTAACGGTCACATATGTTAGCATAAATTTCCTATTTCAACTTGTATTGTGGTCCAAATAATAGTGTCCAGGGGATAATGTTTGACATATTTTGACATAAATTTTATATTTTGAAAGAATATAATGAAGACTAAGTGAGGACTCCAAAGCATATTTGTTATTGGAATTGAAAACAACCAACATTCTACACTTGATTTTAGACTTCAACATTTTTTAACAGTTGGGTGCATGGTTTCAAATTTAGATTTAGAGTTACATCGGTTCAAAGGTTGTGTGAAGTTTTGATTCTAATTGGATATGTCCAATGGATATAGTCTAGGTTCTAATGTTCCCCACATGAATGCATGTTTCCTTTGAAAGCTTATAGAATTGTTAAAAAATTAGCACTTAGTTAATATTGTATTGTTTACAATTTCTCACGGTTTCGTAACCTTTTAACTCTCCTATTAAAACCATAATTTAAATAAAAAGGTTATACAATTTATATATCACACATATATTATAGAATAATTAATTATTTATCTTATTGATATAATGCAACAAATAAATGTGATCATTTATTCATTTATTTTAAGTGAATTAACAATTTTTAGAGTGGATGATAACATATTAGAGATTTTTTAGTGTATTAATTAATTAAATTAAAAGGTTATACAAGATTTTAATATATTTGGATATGCACCAGTTTTAATATAAAACTAGATTTAAATATTTAAATATTAAAATTATCATATAACTCAAGTGGAAGTTATTTTGGAAGAAGCATTTTGTAGGTTGATTACTCAAAACTATAAGTAGAAGAAGAGCATGAATTAATTGTTTCTAATCCTCAAACATGGATTTAAATATATTATTAAAAAAAATAAGGTTATCGGTGCATGTATTTTTAGAATTTACCAAGGTGCATGTATTTTTAGAATTTATTAAGGGGTTATCATGAATTGTCAAACACAAATTTTAGATATAAGGATAAAAATAAAACAAAATCAATTGATTTATCTTAAAAATCATGGATTTTATCTTGACACTATATTTTTAGATTAGAAACCTTTATTATCTTATGATTTGTAATAAATATCGAGTCTCTCTATATTCTATGATAAATACTCTTTGAATTTGATTGAATTCAAGTTTTTAATCTCCAATGTATTATCTTTAGATTTTAGATTTATGCAAATGTTGAAGTACATCTCAAGATATTATAAACATGTATCTTTTTCAAAAATAGATAAAAAGGTGTTGTGTATTAGTTTGTATTCAAATTTATTCTTTATTAACAAACTCTTTCTTGCATTTAGGTTATTTTATTATCGCTTATATATTGCTAAAATTAGTTTATAGTAAGCTTTCATATATTAGATTACATATATATAATGTACCTAACCCACAATAATGGAGTTAAGCATATTGTATCCACTTAATTTTTCACTTTATTAACTTTTTTCTTTGCAAGAATCATTTTCCATTAGATTTCATGAAGCATTGTCCTTAGGGATATTGTTAGGAGTGGGGAGTAACTAGAAATCATAAAGTGTATCCTTCATGTTGGATTGGGATGGTTAGAAGTGATACTTATGTGAGATATTTAATGTGTAGTACAATTATATAATATATTTTATATGTTTTCACACCCTTTACAATCATATTTTGTATCCATTGCAGTCATATCTTACAATATCCTTGCATCACCTTTTTATCTCACCGTGTTCACTCTCACACCAACTTTCAACATACTCACATCTTCATCAATATATCCTTTAAAACTTTAGAGTTCCCTCCATATTTCATGGCACACTTTATTTATATTCCCATACTCAAATATCCCTATTATATGGCTTCAACCATGGTTGATTCCATATGCTAAGAAGATTTCTCTAGCCTATGACATTAACCATGTTTGATGGCATCATATTAATAGTTTTCCACAATGATGACATTGAACACAATCGATGCCATCAACTAGCATTAATTATTAATTCTATCATCGAGATATTTATACTGATAGATGAGTGCTCATTCCACATCTCATCTATTAATCATTATGTTTTCTAGTCCTCATTAATCTACCATAAAAGCTTCACATGTATTAAGGTTGGTCATATATGTCTTATTTAGAGTCCACATTTGGAGCATTGGGTAATTAGGATCCATAAGCATATGAGTTGCACTTTCTATGGTTTACTACACCTTTAGAGTAATCAAAGTATTCAATCAAGGATGTTCCCAAGGATTATTCCTATTCATTTATGGTACCCCACACCAAATCTCTCTCATTAGGTGTTTCGACCCTATGAGGAAGTTAATGCACCAATGGTGTCTTCATGCAATCATCTATAGCCTCTCTTATTCCTTTATTTTCACTTCATATTTATATGTTATGGATGTGGTCATTACATAGATTAGGATAGGGTAACATATTATTTTATATTGCATAATTTAATTATTAGTCCTTATTGCGGTCAAAATGAGCACCTTGCTCCATTTTTGACAAATGATATTTTTATTATAAATACTTATAGGAAATAAATGGATTTATTTCTCAAATTTTAGATCCCCTTGGCTTGAAAAATGGTCAAAATTTCCTCTACTAACTAGCTATAAGTTTACATAGGTGAGGTCATGGAACACTTATCAATTTTTAGCTTGTTTCAAGGCCCGTAGATGGCTAAGGAGATCCATCTATCTTATTTCTCTTCAAGTAGCATCTTTGTCACAAGTTTTTTATGAAGATTGAAGGTGACACATGACACCACCACATGAATGAGACAACCATTTTCAAAAAATTCAATACTCTCACTAATTTAAGACAAGTGGTGAGCATCAACGCTCCCACACTATAAGAACTCTCAAGGTTCCCTCAACCTTGGTTAATGTTGGAATATTTTCAAGCTCCGATACAAGATGAGTGACAAAGTAGATAAATGTCAACCATCAACTTCCAAAAATTCAGAGAGTTACGATAAAGTTAAGGCCTTAATTTCTATACCTTGTGAGACGCCAATGCTTAGCACGTGGCATATTAAGGGAAATGTGGTGGAGAACATAAGGAAGGTTTGTCTATTTTCTTTGGCTAAACCTTGATCTCTACTATGCACCGATTGAAGGTAAGTATCAAAAGTGGAAATGTGAGGGAAATTAGTGTCTACGGTTATCCCAGCTTAAGTCAAATTTAATATATCATCCCATAGGTCTTACAAGCATCGATGATGGACACATTGGCGTATTGTGGGAAAATGACACCAATAAATTATACCTTGCCATACAAAAGATTCTTACCTTGCACATGCATCTAACATGCCCCAAACCACGATGAAGGACACACAAGGTAGGGTGTTCATGGAAAACATCTGTGATACCAAAGATTCATTGTTAGCGTTATTCAAGAGCTTAAATTTGATTGTTTATTTTAGTACATTTTCGAGATCAAGAATGTCATCATAGCAGGATGATTAGGATCTGTTATTTTTCTTATAAATTTCAATTGAGATATCCATTTCATATTCACATCATACATGTAGAAAGCTATGAAAGAAATCTACACTAAGATCTTGGTTTTAATGGAAATGGTGAAGATATATGAGTTTTGAGAGTTTTTTTATTGCTAATTTTTTTGTTTAAGTGACTTTCTGTCACTTTCATAGGATTTTGCATAGTTCCTCACTCCTAAAAGATGCCTTAATCTCTCAATAATAATTTAGTCCCAATCAAACAAAAATAAGAGTTAAAATAGTTTTTAAATGAGATGAACCATTTCCAAAGTGGTCCCAAGGATGGAATCATGGTTTCAGGAAAATGAAAACTTGATTTGTCCTTATCTTCTTGACCCCATGGGATCCAAATCATATATTTTGTCTTGTACCTCTTATTGAACCAAAGGAGAATACATATTCTCATTTCTTGTGAGTGAGGGTACCCTTGAGGGCATAAGCTAAATTAATTCCACCATGCCAGATGATTTTTAAATGGGGTTGTTAGAGAAGTATCTTATAAGCTATGATTTACTATTATGGATCATCATGGAAACCTACATATACCTTGAAAACATTCTTTGAATTTTTTTATAGATAGATCATTCCAATTGTACACTTTAGCGAACATTTGGAATCTATAATGGAAGAAATGAGCATAGAAAGACATATACTAGAACATCTTTTGATCCCCTCTTCCTTATATACCCTTTTATAAATGTGAAGTGTCTCATTTGTGATAGGATCCTTCCTTGAATGTAAAGTTACTCTTCCATTTTGAGGTCTTAAGAATTATTGAGTTTTCAAACCTCTTAATTTCACATTAGAGATGTGCAAAAACCTTAAACTTTTCGTGACATATTGGGTAAACATTATAGATTTTAATATATTTGTTATTGTGGATCATATTTTCCCTTATTTTTTTTGTGTTAATGGTTTCATACCTATTTGTTATTGTCATGCCTTATGTGTGTTATATTTTCAAGGTTTAGTCTCACTTTGTGTCATCCAAGTAAGTAGTCAACAATTTAATGAAATTGCAGGGTTAATTGTGACCATTTCTATCATTTACCCTAGGTGTTTGTCATTTCATTATTGCCTCAAGGGGGGGTAGTCCCTATATCCTTATGTGTATTACCATTTCTTATCCATTTAAATTACTCTTTCATCCCTTTACCTTGACATTATTAGAGCAAGACTAGATTAGTGATAACACTTGAGTTATTTAGGAAGGAGATAACCTTAAGCCAAAGATTTTTCTTAATGGATAGGCTCTCAAGCCTTAGAGATAATCCCATGTTTATACTAGAGTGTCTTAGGTTTTTCCAAACTAAGACGATCTCTCATAGGTGTGAACTCTGCATGACAATAGATTCTCGCATGCTCAATGGGACCAAATTTCCACTTTTTTAATATCTTGTGAAGTTTCTCAAGTGTTCCTCTAGATCTTCTTGTAAAATACAACTAGGATTTGGTGCTTTCTTAGCTCCATTTGGTTTCGAACTGTTGTGTAAAACACCTAGTAACTATGTAAGCTATGATTGGTAAATTATAATTTACCTTAGCACATGAGAAGTCTTGCAACAAGAAATAGTGATACTAAGTAAAATCCTACCGAGTTTATATCTTTTTCACCTAAGAAATATAAGATCAAACCTTTTTCTAGGCCTGAGAAAACTTCTTATCTCCATAGATCCGCATCTACTCCTCCACCTATATTTTCCTCTCAAACTATGAAAAATATCATTAGATCTCTCAAATTCATGGCTCACTGAAGGAACTTTTCATTCATAGCCTTAAATGCTGGTAGTCCTTTAGCCATTAATGTGTAGAATGACATACCAACTGTAGATCTCAAAATATTTCCCTACTTTATAGTTGAGACATATGCCAACTGCATCGAACACATTGAGGAAAACATCCCATCTATACTACGTTCCCCACTTAACCTAGATGGTTGTTACAATGAGACTCTTGGATGATTCTTTAAAGGGAAAGGCCCCGACATGGTATAGAAGTATTTCCCCCAAATCTATAGCCACATGGGATGAATTTGAGAGAAATATTAAAGAGGCAAGTTATCACACAAGAGTGATCACTTATCACTCATGAAAAAATGAAAACAATCAAGAGAGTACCCACCGAGGAGATCTCTAAATTCGACTTTAGGTTTTAGAGAAATTAGGATAGGATATCACTTCTAATAAGGCCTTCTTACCATTATACTTTCTTATATTATCTTAGATCTCTAAATTTTGACATAGTTGTTATGATCCAATCAATGGGAGTGTTATACCCTCCAGATGCTTTTAACATTTGTATCCTTGCTAAGAACAACCTGATATAAATAGGAAAGTTGGATATTATAACTCCCATGCCTATTTTACCTGAGATGAAACTCCTTGTTACACCCCAGTCTTAGCCTATGGCCATCCAACCATTAACAACTATCCCTAAAAGTTTTGTAAATGAGATAGATGACATGAATACCATGATTAATAATGTGGTAAATGAGATGATAAATTTGAAAAGGAAATGAGCACCACCTACTCAAAGACCTTAGTAGCCATAAAACCATAACTTCCAAATCACTAGGTCTTATAACCATAATCAAATTAGTTTAACATGGCCTATTCAATAGCAATGTCCTACCCTTATGAATTCTAATAGAGACATGGTCCATATGAAAAATAATCTAGATAAATATATGAGATGGTGTTACCTTTCCTCCCAAGCTCATGATTCCAACACTTGCCTTTATAGAGCCACCTCATAAGAATTAATGGTCCAAAAATCATTGACACAATTGAATCAACCTACTAAATCAACAGAATTTTCTTCTTCAATAGTAGATGAAATTTTGGTTGGTGAAATAGGGATACCTATGTGTAGTGAATCAAATTAAAGGAAGTAAGTATCCCCAAGTGAGATTTAATTACAACACTAGAGCTAAAAAGAGACTCTTAGAAACACAAGAACAAACACCTAGTTATCATATGACTAATGAAAAGGTAAGGAAAGGTAAAATTAAGTAGAGGTTTCAATAAAAATGCAAGGGATTGACAAGATACAACCAAACTTATATCATCTAGTACTTAAAATCCTAAAAAGGATATAGTCTTTGATAAATTACAAAAGTCAGCAACAAATCTAGACATTATGGGGTGATGAAGAGGACTATTGTTAATTTCTCTTTACGGAAACCTTAAAAATCCTAAGACAAATTGATATATTGTAAGAAGGGATGAGGTAATTTATACTCTTGCCAAGGGGTTAGTTAAAGGAAGCCAACCAAACTCCAATAAATTAATATCATTCTAACACCAATAATATAAGAGGTACTCCCAACCCCCTCTATTCTATGTATCCTTGATCATTGGCCAAAATTTAGTCCATAATTACATGATTGATTATAGAGCCAAAATATTGTCATGCATAAGGACATTTTTGATGTCTTAGGCATATAGTATACCCATGTGAATAAAGGCATTTTTCAACTTGATGGGACAAAAATAAAAGTTGTGGGAATCATAATAGGGCTTAACTTAACCTTGTATGATTGTCCTAGCATAACTATTGATCAACATATATCCATTATTGACCTACCTCCTATGTTTTCTATATGTTTGTCAAGAAAATTTACTACTAAGGTGGAGGGGTGTTTATCATCAAATCGGTCTCACTTATTCCTCAAGACAAGATATGGAACCAAATTCACAATTAGAGCTAAACTTATAGAAAAATTCCATATTAAGCTATATGAGCACAAGCCTATTGAGTTAATATATAATACAACCACTGAAACCAATGAGGATCCTATAAATAAATCTCAAGAGGTAAGAACTAAGGCCCTTGACAAGCATCTTGATGAGTGGAAAAGAGAGGTGAAATTATGATCCCTATAAAAGTTTGAAGAGACTGCTATGGATACATATTGTATCCAAGATGAGGAAGTTTCATCCCAAGTTTATTGAAATCAGATCAAGACCTAGAGAACCTTTAGGATATGTACTTTTGTGGCTATAAATTAAATGTGGGAATAGGAGTAGGTGTGCTCTTATGGTCACCAAGAAATGAGAAGATTTCATTCTCATATAGACTCCACTTTACTTGCACAAACAATGTAGTTGAGTATGAGGATTTTATCCAAGGGATGCTCATAACCAAAAGGAAGGGGATCAAGAAGCTAATAGTATATGTAAATACTGAATTGGTAGTCATACAAGTTATATCCCAATGCCAAATTATAAATAATCTCTTCCAGGCCTACAAACATAGGGTGTGGATGTAGACACCCTAAATTCAAATACCCATTCCCAATATTGTCCCAAAACATCCTATTATTCACATATTTATGATTGTCAATTAAATCGATTAATCGTGCACATTATACCCCTTTGGATTAATTAAAATTAATCCTTAGTACCCCTTTAGATAGATTAATTATCATTTATTAAATAAATGATTAATTACTTAGTGTGCAAATTATAGCTAATTTGTAACAACTCTTTAATTACACATCAAAATCTAAGGGAATTTTTTTACTAACTCATTTAATACAATTTATGCCTTCAATGAATTTAATACACAACAATTAAATTCTAGCATACAAGAGTTATAAATCCCTTAAGTTATCTTACACTGAAACGAATAACATCATTAATAACAACAACTGAAATAAACTAGATTTAAATAATGTTTAAAATCCAATCAGACAATCTATGATAAGCATGTGCAACTGCAAGGGTTTATAGATCTACCCAACCCCCCTTCAATTCTCTACCCGAGTTAATATACTTAGTATATCATTTGGTTAAGCCTTGTTATAGGATGAGAGAACTTGTGATATCTTCTTAGCGTCCCTATATAAAGTCACTGTTATGAATATCATCTGAATCTCGACACCATAAGAAGAGGACTTGGTGAATAGACAATGCATCTAGTTACATGCACTAATATGACCATAGTTATTTGGCATTGCGCTAGCAAATCGGATTCCAAGACTACACATTATCGATGGAATCTATCTTTCCTTCACCTCTAACTGCTCCAATCATAGTCATAAGGATTCATTTACGTTGCTTATGTTATTAAGTTTTCTGTTATACATATTAACTAATCATGTATCTAAATTCAATCATCGAAGCTAAATTCATCTTGACTCAACATTCGGTTGTACGACTCATGCCTTCACCACTTCGGGCTCCCTATAGGAAAAGATGCATTCTGTAATGAACTTGGTCATTACATGTTTGCCTCTCCACCCATAGCCAACCCGAATCGATGCGGGTATGAAATAAAAGACATGAAAGTCATGTCATGTTTCCTGCCATCACTCTGTATTCATTATATTATCTAATTTAGTTTGCAATAGTGCAACAATCGAGACTAGAAAATCCTGACGACAAGATAAAGATCAACCCTCTTGAAATACCTATAGGAAGGGTTACGGATGTGTGTTGAATTACATCATCACACACCTTCAATCTTCTTGTAGCCATTTCAAGCTGGTTCGATCGGGATACCATCACATTTCTTTGTGACTCATAATTACAACGCTAATTATTCATATTTAGATGTTCATGATAAGGAAAATACACTTAATTTATTATGCATAAACCATTAATGATTTAAGTTTATATCATGACAAGGAGATATCATCTATTATGATGATTTATTTCATGTTTTCACAACATTAGGTTGCTGATTTCGTTATGTGATTAATCATTGGACATATGATTAATAAGTTTTTGTATAACTTTACGCGTAGATAAATGATTCATCATAATAAATAAATTACAAGCTGTATCATAATGATGTAACTATTTTGTCATATTTAATGTCTCATCTTAACATACAACAGTAATCAAATCATAATGATAACATTAATCATCAATTGTTCTTATAACATTACATTATAATCATGTCGAAAATTTGGCATTATAACACTCTATAAAACAAGGTACATTATAGAATCAATGGTATTTATATTCATAAAATGGAGGATAACCATTGTCGTGAAATACATATTGATAATGAAGTCAATAACAAGTACACAAGCCTTAAAATTTCATATTATAGCATGCAAAGTAATACACATTCACTTTTAATCAAATACAATCACTTCTAGTACATCATAAAAATAGTACAACAACAAATAGTACAAGTCACATCATTCCTTTTCAATCAACTTGCTTTGCTAACAATCCTGCATGATGAAATTTAACATCTACATGGTTGGTTCTTTAGGAAATGGCATGGAAATACTATTCCTTGACTATTTACTTCAATACAAAGTAATTGAGTACTATCTTCTTGTTTAATGATAACCAACATAGCATTATTTTCCATCAAGCACATGAATTCAAGCACAAAAATATTAGTCTAATTCTTTTCATTTAAAATATTTCTACATACTTTCACTTTATAATCTTAGCAAGTATTATAACTAAAGTGCAAACCCTATCTACAATTCTTTTCCTTTTCAGAAAATTATTAAGGTAACAACATTTCTTAACGATATTGCATCATATACACATGATAACACCGATCAAAAGTAAATTATAAGATTACTACTCACTACACAACTTTCAAGTTTCGACACAAGCTAACAAGTGGGGCACAAGGATATAAAAATACAAATATTTTCACTCATGCTTTGGGATTAAGAATATCAATATAATTACAATGTTTCAAGTCAACCTTGAAGTGATTGTTCCCCACATGAATTAAACAATTCTCTTAATGAGAAACTATAATATTACATCCTTATCTTGTTTAACTAAATAAATAAACATTGAATTCACATATTACATGATATAATAAATGTACCCATATGTACATTAGCCCAAACTAATAAATCTCAACAAGCATTGGATCAAGAAATTAACCCATCCATCATCTATACCTCATTCCTAATTATTAAAACTAAGCAAGTATTAGATCTAATAAATGTGCTCATCCACATTTATACAGATTTTGTTGACAAGGATAACAATGCATCTAATTAAAATTTATGTTAACAACTTGCTCATTATACTCTTTAGCAGAAAGCGATATGTTATTTCACACCATTAACCTTACAAGTTTTGTCTTAACTTTGAAGCAAAGTTACAACAATAATAATGTTTTCAATCACTTTATGATGCAATTAAAATCCCAACATACCCCAACAAACTAATAATGGTGGAAATTATGCAAACTTTAACTTATCCTAAGCTAAAAAACCACGCAAGCACATATTATGGCATCCAAGACCAATTCACGACTCTATACAGAAAATAAAAACCAAATTAATGTTTTCAACCGAATCATCCTACACAATTCCTCTTAATGGTTGGAATTAGTTCCATGTGAAGAGAGTATACTTATAAGTGTATATATGCATGACTTAGGGATCATTTTAAAATCTTTAATAAGGATGATATTCATCTAGGAGCTCGCATGGGTGGGAAACCGACACAAGTGACCAACATACTTAACTATAACTTCATATGATTTATTTTGCTTTCAGCCCAATCGAGTTGAAGTAATCAATTTCAACAGTGAGTTTTTATCACAAAATTAACATGCAAAACCTATGGTATAACCCAACATACCCTTTATCAATTAGGGTTTGATCTTAACCCTTTATCCTTCAGCTATGATGACTTATCGTCTTACCCCTTTCCCAAACCAATTGAAGATCACCATATTTTACTAAAAACTTAAAGAAAACTCTTTTAACTCTATACAATGAAAAGATAGACAGATTGACCGTGTTTGTAATGAAAAAACGTAAACCTTAACCTACCTTGGAAAATTATCACAAATATGAATACCCAATTCGTATTTTAGGTGGTACTACTTAAAAATGCAAGAAAAGAGCTTTCAACAACCTCTTCACAACAACCACATTTTGAACAATCAAACAAAAAGGAGAAGACTAAATTCAAAGATTCAACAATATAACAACCAATTTTTAATGTTCACACATAAATCTATTCGATGATTTCTTGCAATGAAAAAGTTAAGCAAGGATTAATATAACCATGCCTGAAATCCATGAGCCTATTTATAAAAAGAACTAGAAACGCGTTTCCCTCAAATCTTCTCGAAGTCATCCAAGTAATAAAATCCCAACACTAGACAAACCTTTATGTATATTTTCCTTTCAAATCCAAGAAATTTGAGCAACCGAAATCTCCCACCCGTGCTCGGTTTATTAAATATCAAACCATTATATTGGATTAAAAACATTATTTTTAGATTAAAAAACCAAAAATAACTTAGTGAAACTTCACTTAACACTTGCATGCACAACACCATAATGAAGAGATCAGGTTTAATCTGAAAATACCCGATTCTTATCCCAATATGGCTTTAAACTGGGCTTGACTAAAAATCGGAACAATGTGAAGAGAATAACAAATGAAGGTGTGCATGAAGGATAAATTATTGGATAAGCTTCAAGATTCCAGGGACTTAGTACCTGAATTCAATGCCTTCAAATTTCTCGGTGCCATGTTATGGCTAAAAGACTTACCCACCGCCCTCTATTTCTTTTCTCTAAGTTAGTTTAGTGGAGTCTTTGTGAGTTGTCCAAGTTTATCCACAATGTATTTTCATCTATACCATGTATCGGTCGAATGCATCAACCACCTAATAATTAATCAATCAAATTTAAACTCTAAACTCTTGAATGGCCATTGACCTAATAAATTTAACAATGATCAATACCTCTATTATGGTAAGGACCGAGTCATATTTAAACAATTAAAATGCTCACCCCCATGGTCTCGGACAACTTGTAATTGATAACGATATAAATTTTTCCTTATCTAATAATAATAACTTAAAATAATAATAGGGTTAAGGTTTAGTTTAGGTAACCATTTACCATGGTTTCTCTTGCCCATATGCATAAGATCAAAGGCCTTTATGCTAGTTCCTTAGAACTTCGATAAATTGCCACCACGATTGGTGACACCTTCAATTTTAATTGATGATATCTCATCATCTAATGTCAAGTACCAAGAAGAAAGATAATGTTATTTACGATTCTAAACGATGGCCCATAAATTTACTTGCTTTGTTATTAAAGATTGCAAATCGGGATAAACAATAAATAACTTTTACCTGTTTTTCCATGATAATGGATTTTCAACCATCACTCAAGAATTAACTTTTTGAAGGTCAAAATAATTTCTAACTCCAAAGGGGATATTTTTATACCACAATATTTCCTCTTGACTGTCAAATCCAAATGTGAAGATGATTAGTCATCATGCAATTATCACCAATTAAAAAAATAATACCAATACAGTCAAGTAATACATTACTATTTTATGAATTTAACATAGTTTAAAAATCATTAAATACAACGAGTATGACAAATTAGAATAACAATAACAAGTATAACAACAAAGCAACACACTACTGCAACAAAATATCACTTTTAGCTAAGTAGCAGAACATAGCCCAATGCACTACAATATTTAGAACAAGTACAATATTCCAAGCCATGCATTCTAAAATCAAATTATCACACTCAACACGATAAGTAATTTCACATATAAAAACAAAAAATAATAAGTTATAAATGAAATTTTTTGTATGAACACATGATGGAACGCGCTGTTGCGTGGTTGCACATGCAATTACGCGTAAGTGCGTATATATTTTTTAGGATACACACGCATACATGTAGCAAGATACTCAGCTACACACAATAAGGTTTGTTCCCCTTCCTTCGTAAATCATTCACCATCTTATGACTTATCTTTTGACAACACAGAGTAAAATAGCGGGTTGTGACATACTTCCCCAATGAATCATCATCCCGATGATTTTTACTCATTAATCAAAATTAGAATAATCAAATACATAATTATATCCAATAACTAAGGAGAACAATCATCATTTTCCACAAAAATTGCAATTTTCTAGGTTTGAATTCAAATTTACTTGTTATAACAACCTTTTATTCATTTAAATAATGACAAACAACGTCAAATATGACAAAATCCTTATCATTTCATCATCAAATGTATAAAATAGTATCAAGTATGTCAAAATAATTCACAATAATCGAACAAATTATTTCAAAAATGTTTTTAACATTCGATTATCAAGAAATACCGCTATTTTATTTTCTTTTAGACTATACTAGTAGTTTAACTGGTCTTATTATGATAGTTTCATGATTTAGAGCCTTTAGCTTCATCAAAAATTACTTCCTTTCCACTTGTCGGTTTGCTTATTGTAGAATAAATCCTCTGCTATGGGTTGTTCTCCTTATTTCTCAAGGGAGAATCTCTGGTGTAGTGGTCACTACCACCACATTTAAAGCAACCAATGAAAGGCCTCTTCCTTTAAAACCTATAATACTTACCAACAACATTTTCTATTCATTTCTTTTGAATTTTACAACAATATTATTTCCACCATTTTGAGCCTTATTTTCTACCTTCTTTCCCCATGTCTTCCTAGGTGACAATGGTGAAGGTGAGTTATGGCTCATTTTTCGCTTCTCATCTTTGTGAGAAACAATGGCTTGGATATTTTTCTCTGCCTAATGAAATTTTTGAACACTTGATTCCATTGTTGATGGTCCATGTACATCAACTTCACCGCCTATTACAAGGTTCAAACCCATAATGAATTTCCTTATGCGGAATTTCTCATCAGTCTGATACTAAGGGATGTATTTAAGAAGTTTCATAAAATTTTCTTAGTACTCGATTACTTTCATCTTGCATTGTGCTAGGTGCTGAAATGTTGACATATTTTGGTCATAGTATAGCTATGCTTACCAGTCTGTCTAAAATAGGCCTTGAACTGGTTGCATGTTATGTTAACATCATTTACCCCTAGTTCTACCTTCCAACTATCCCACCATGAGGAAGCCTCATTGGAGAGATGATAAGCTCCCCAAATTGCTTTAGTTTCTTCAAAAAAGTTTCTGATGTCCAATAAATTATTCATCTCACTCGAGCCGCCACCTAAACTCATTCAATAAATTTTAAGTGGGGTGATATGTTTTATATATTTAGATAGCTCGGATGCCGGGCAAGCTCTTGCATTCATTGGCTGATTTACAACATTATGATCGGCCATGTTATTATTTTTAGCATTTAAGTTATTGTTTTCAGCATTAATGTTAATTTTAACAGTATTAGGCTGCCACTAAGGTTGTTCCTAACCATCAATGTCACTACCGATGTCATTACACATCACATGTTGTTCAAGAATAGCCATACGATTTCACATGACCTGAAGTACAACAAGTATTTCATCTAATTTCGTCTTGTGCTGTGGCTACTTCGCCACCTGCAGATTGGTGATTAATAGTGTGCCCTCTTGTCCTAACCATTTCGTCTTGTCGACAAAAATTAAGTTAAGGTTAGCGTAGGGACCTATTAAGTTTGAGAGCTATTTACCTTAAACATTTTTGATACCAAAATGTAACAAATCTTTAATTACATATCAAAACTAAGGGATTTTTTTATACTAATCATTTAATACGCTTTATGCCTTCGATGAATTTAATACATAAGAATTAAATTACAACATACAAGAGTTATAAATCCCTTAAGATATCTTATGCTGAAATTAATAACACCATTTACAAAGAATCGAAATAAACTAGATTTAAACAAAGGTGTTTAGAATCCAACTAGACAATCTATGATAACCATGTGGAACTACAAGGGTTTACAGATCTACCCAATCCCACTTCAATTCTCCCTGAGCCAATATATTCAATATATCATTTTATTAAGCCTTATTACAGGATGAGAGAACTTGTGATGTATTCTTAGGATCATATAGAAAGTCTCTAATGTATCTATCATCTGAATCTTGAAACCATAACAAGAGGACTTGGTGAATAGACAATGCATCTAGTTACATGCACTAGTATGTCCATAGTTATTTGGCGTTACGCTAGCAAGCCGATTCCAAGACTACACATCAACCAATGGAACCTGTCTTCCCTTCACCTCACAACCGTTCATGTATTAATCATCGATTTGTTTCCATTGTTTACGTTATTAAGTTTGTTGTTATACATATTAAGTAATCATGTATATAAATTCAATCACCGAAGCTACAATCATCTTCTTGACTCGGCATTTGTGTCGTGCATCTCATGCCTTCACCACTTTTGGGTCCCTACAAGAAAAATGCATCACCGTAATGACCTTAGTCATTACATGTCTGCCTCTCCAACTGTAGCTAGGCCAAATTGATGTGGGTATGAAACACAAGACATGAAAGTTGTGACATGTTTCCTGTCATTAGTTAGTATTTATTATATTATCTAATTTGGTTTGTAATAGTACAACAATTAGGACCCGTAAAGCCCAATGACAATACATAGACTAAACCCTCTTAAAATACCTATGGGAAAGGTTGTAGATGCATGATGAATTGCATCATCACACATCGTCACCCTTGGTGTAACCATTTCAAGTGGCTCGGTCTACGGGATATTTTCACGTTGCTTTTTACGACTCATAATTACAACACTAATTATTCATAATTATATGTTCATGATAAGGAAAGTACACTTAATTTATTACACGTCATTTATTAATGATTTAAGTATATATCATAGTATTGTTATATCATCTATTATGGCTATCTCTTTCATGTTTTCACAACATTAGGTTGTTGATTTCGTTATGTTATTAATCATTGGACATATGATTAATCAATTTGCATATAATTTTTATGCGTAGATAAATGATTCATCATAATAAATAAATTGCAATTGTACCATAACGGTATAACTATTTTATTGTATTTAATGCCTCATCTTAACATATGATAGTAATCAAATCATAATAATATCAGTAATCATCACTTTTTCTCTTAACATTACATTATAATCTGCCAAAATTTTGGCATTATAACACTTTATAAAAACAAGGTAGGTTGTAGAATCAACGATATTTATATTCATAAAATGGAGGATAACCCTCGTAATGAAATACATATCGATAATGAAGTCAATAACAAGTAAAAATGCTTTAAAATTACCTATTACAACATGCAAATTAATACACATTCACTTTTAATCAAAGACAATCACTTATAGTACATCATCGAAATAGTAAAACAACAAATAATACAAGTCACATCATTTCTTTTCAATAAACTTGCTTTGATAATAATCCCACATGATGAAATTTAACATTTACATGGTCAGGTTGCAAAAGAAATGACATGGAAATACTATTCACTGACTCATATGTGTAGTTGCATACTCAACTACACAACAAGGTTTGTTCCACTACCTTCGTAAATTATTCACCATCGTCATTTAATTATCTTTTGACAATCTTACCGACCGAAATAGTGGGTTATGACATAATTAAATTATTTATTTAAATGAGAAATTACACTTATTTCCATAGTCAACAATAACTTGGACTCCACTTCACTAGTCCATTCAACTCCACTTCACCATCCAGTCAACCCCATTTCACCAAATAGTCAAATCAGGTTCTAGATTCCTAGAAAGGAGGGTAACCAAATTGCACGTACACCAAATTTTTAGATGATACTTCTGCCAATAAATTATTTTACTACCCCTTAATGGAATTTATTCTTCTCGTAACTATTTAGTCCCATCAATTGCTGAAAAGAACATCTACATTCAATTACTTTCAACCAATTTCCAACCACTACTTAACTTTATAAAATACATGCTTATCCTATCTCAAATCCTCTTGGATTATTGCAAAAAAATTTCTACTAATTTGCTTTCCAATATCTGCATATTGGAAGCTTTTTGGAACCAAAAATGTGTTCATAGAAATTTGCATCACCATTTGGAGACCATTTAAGAGCACCCACAATCAATCTTTTACAAGGTTAGACAAGATAAGATTCATACAACCTTACATTGAGGCTTGGATTGAGAATTTAATTGAAATTTGTATTGCATTGTTTTGTTTTATCTTTCACCATCTGTAATTTTTCACTATTCACATTCTAGCATGCCCATTGGGACTTGTTATCCCAAATTTACCCCTGGGTTGATTTGGATAACATATCAAAAATGGACTTAGCCATTTTGAATGTGCAGGACATCTAAATGGTTATCAAATTCCATTCCCTAAGTGCACTTGTCGTTGGCATTTGAAAACTCGTAGAATGCTAAGGTTAAATTCATTGGTAGGTTATATGTTTAAAAAGTGAAACAAAGGAGCTTGGTCAAAGACTTAGGTGGGTTTAACTTAAACTGCGGGACATTTAAAATCCACACAAAAAAAGAAGATCCATGGCGGGTTCAAAGGGGATATGTGGCAACATTGTTTGAATTTAAAAGTTTCTAAGTCCCTCAAGGTAGGAAGTTGTGATGCGAAGAGCTACGTGGATCTATTTTTATAGCTCACATTTCACATTCTGAAAAGTCTAAAAACAGAGCCACATGGATCCATTTCATTGGCTCACATTTCACAGTTATTATTTAAGAGCTAAAGAGTCCTCGACAACTTTGAGGCAACATGGAGTATTTCTATTGGCGAGTTTCACAGTTATTAGAGTAGATAAAAGAAAAGACTGAAAATGCAAAGTGCATGGAGATTTCTCATTAGCTCGCACTTCACAATTTTTAGAGGAGACCGAAAACCATTGGAGCGTGGAATGAATTCATGGCCAAGGCTTCGCAAATGTCAAAAGGGAAAATAAAAAGGAATGACATGCGAAGTATGTGGAGCCTTCTTATTGGCTCGCACTTCCCGGTGGTCGGTCGGGGATTAGTTAAAAATATAATTTGTGAAGGTGCATGGAAATAATCTATTGGATCACATCTAACAAGGGATATAAGGACATTCTGATAGCTACGAAAAACATGGCAAGTTCTCATTGGCATGTATTTTCATAAAGGAAAAAGGTCAAGCAAAAGGTAATAGAGGAAAAGGAAAGAAAGGAAGCAAAGCCCTGAAACCACTAGCCTATATGAGGTGGACACATGGTAAAAATAAGAGCAAGCACATGTTGGCGTGGTAAATCCATAAACCAATTAGAGGCTACCAAGTGTCAAATTCTTGTGCCTCATGACAGAAAAAAATCTATAGAAGGCCATATCTTTCAACCTAGAGCTCAAAATTAGGTAAACTTTATATAATTGGAAAGCTCTCCTCGGGCCCTTCAACCCAACATCAAAATATGATTTTGATGGAATTTAATGGGTCAAATTGGAAAACATGACATCATAGGTAGAAAAAAGGAATTTTTTGGAACGTAATCGATCAAATCAAGTAGCTCAACCACCTGACTTGATGAGACATGGCTTCATTTGCTTCTGCAGGATGAAATTGACATAGTAATGGATTTGTAGAGTTCCCATGTACTTTGTAGAAGAGTTTAATGCAGAATGTTGGTGGTTGAAAATTGAAAAGTCATCCCTTCTCCTCTTTTCCCTCTTCTCTCTCTTTCTCGAGCTATAAATTGTAAAATATTTCATATGGAAGGGGATGGAAATTCAAAAGATGTAATGGAACTCTTTCAAATTTGTTCCAGAACAGATGTGAGACGTCAAACCTCCATTTTTGGACTTGACATGTGTTCTTGTGCCTTATTTTGCAACTGTAATGGTATGTGCTTACTTTAATTACAATAAAAATTGTTTTGTGACACATTTTTATGTCCTAGCTCGTTTTAGCTACAACCTTGCCTTTCTTTTACTTATTGCATTGTGTTGTGAATGTATTTCTACTTGCAAGTTCATTTTTACTGTGTTTCGTGTGAGAATAAATGGTAAATGAAGCTTTGGGTCTGTGTCACTTATGTTTGGCCTCTCCCTTCTCCATTTATTTATTTTTCTCCCTAATTAGAGTATCTCTCACCCCTTTTATCTTAGGATTTCATTTTCATGCATCTTTCTAACCCTCTCTCTCTCCCTAGTCCCGATATGGTTATATTAGGGTTAATCAACTATATTTTCCCTTACGGGTGTAGTTTAGCACTACATTTAGGTAGAGGAAGATGACCTTCTCTGGAGGTCCATCTCAAGTAATAAAGTCCCACAACTTGAGAGATAGTCCCATATTAGCAAAAAGTAGGGATCTGTCATTAGATAATCCTAGGGTGCTACTTTTTGTGATAACAGGACTTCCCATCTTCATTCATTTTTATTTCATTTGATTTGTGTAGTTTCATTGTAGTGTGTGTAGGTGTTCTCGAGAAACAAAAATCAGTTGTAAAATTTATTTATTTATTCTTTGTTGTCTTGTTTAACAATTTAACAATTGTTTACAAGTTTTTTAAGAAGCAAAAATTCCTTTATAAAATAAAAAATAAATTAATATATTGTTGTTGGTGTTGTTTTTACAATTTTTACAAGATTTGCAGTGTTTTTAGGAAGCACTTTATAAAAAAATTACAAATAGATATTTTTCTTCTAACTATAGAGGTAAATTTGGTTGTAGTTAAAATTTGGAACTTTACTAAATTTGGAGGTTCTAACCATTTCTATGTTTTTTAAAAATCATGTATAAGAAAAAAATCGGATAAAAAAAAATCATAAATAATTTTTTTGGTTATATCCCTACAAAAATCCTATCTACCCCTATCTACCCCTATCTACCCACCTACCCTACTAGCTCACCCCGATCTTGGTCCAAGTTGGTTACTCGACTCATCCCCTACCCTCCTCCTAACCCGATACCCCATCGAGTTCCCAACCCCCCGACCTAAACTACCTATGACCTACCTAGAAAGCTCCTGTCCTCACTCTACATTGCTCACTACCTTGCACTAGCTCTACTTAGAACTACCCCTAAAATGCCAAACTCCGCACTAGATAAAAAATGACCTCGAGCTACTTTCCTCCCATGAGATTCTACCTCAAGCTTGTTACCCTCATCCCACCCACTTCTCAAGTCCCCTCCTCACCGATCCACTCACCCTCACCACAACTCTACTTGAGATATAACCTCATACTCACCGTATCCACTAATCCCTTCCTCCACATTGACCTCTGATCCCTCATTGAACAACCTCACCTAATCTACATACCTACAATGGATTATGTAGCCTATATTGTTAACCCAAACCTAGCCTAACTTGACAAGTTTCTCACTAATCCAATCCCCGTTGAGATCCGTGAAATACTACCTTCAAACCCGCACGCACCCTCGTAGCCTCACCGTATGACTGACTTGTCCGTTGGATCCGAACCCCATCTCAACACACTGCTGCGGTCATAGACAACCCACCAATCTAACACAAAGCTAACACATGCTGAGCTCTCCACACACATCATGTATCCCCTCACTCACTGCCACTATCTATAGAACCTCACCACCGAGCCCACCCTTCATCCAGTGAGCTTCCCAACATGTGCAAAATTGACCTTGCCAAAAAAAACAACAAACCCAACAACATTAACTAGTATATTTTAGGGGTTTTCAATTGTTTTAAGGTATTTACATTAGGTTAAATAGACTAAAGTTTAACTTAGGATAGCATATTTTTTTATTTACTTTCTTTATTCTAACTTAGTTTTAACTTAGGTTATGTTTACCTTCGTTGTTATTTTTTTTTTAAAAATTAATTACTTTCACTCCAATATTTTTAATTAGGGACTTTAGTTAAGGTTTTTTTAAGCTAACTAGTTTATTTTAATTAATTAATTTGTCTAAGTAATTAAATTCGGTATTTTTACTTAAATTAGGCCCCCTTTTAACTAGATTTTTCTGTTAATTTCTTTAATTTGACTAATCATGAAAGTTGCTAATATAGGGTTATTGAATGTTTTGTCCAAATTTTGTGGCTTTTTAGCCATTTCATCAATGTTTAATCATTTTTGGAGGCATTTCACTTACATTTTTGTAATAATTTTTCATTTTTGTGAAGCTAATTGCAACACACTTCACATATATGCTCTTCTCTTGCACTTGTTACAATCGATCTTGAGAATAAAAACATGATTATGTTTTTTTTTCATTGTTTTCTCTTTATCTACCTAAATAAAACTACGACACTTGTTTGCAAGACCATATTACGAAGACCACATCAAAAATACTAACTGTAGGTTGCCTCAATCGTGAGATAAGAAAACTACTAATACTTTGTGTGTAGGGAATCTTTTTAATCAAGATAAAATGAACACTACACACTATATTTGCAGGTGTGGTTGACAAGGCTATTTCCCAACTACTATAACTATGGGAAGTGCTTTGGAATAAGCCATAAAACTCACTTGAGGAGTACCACAAGAACCCCAAAGTAGTCAACACATTGAGGAAACTAGCTGAAAAATGTGTACCCCTATCCCAAATGACTAGTAAACCTTGTGAGATTAGAGTCACGGATATCCAATAGTGGTGACTCTAGTGCAATTCATTTTAAGAAAGATATTTGCTCAAGGTTTTTGTTATCCAAATAAATCTCCTAGTTATTTGGATAACTTGTATACATCTTCTGGCTTTGAGCTCTTCATTGCAAGGTTGCACATGCTCAAGTTCACTTGGCACATCCCCTTCTTTTCCTCACGTGCCCTTGTGTGCTTCCCCTTCTTCCCTTCCTTTCCTTTTCTTCTTTGTTCCATCTTCCCTTGTGTGCATCTTCTACACATTCAACTTCTTCCTCGGAAGCTGTTCACCCTGGCACATGCCCACACATCATCTTGTAATGGTTGCACCTTAACCACACATTCTCTGCTCACCAGTTTGCCTCTTTTCCCCACATGCGTCGCACACATGTTCCTCTGCATATTCCTCTATTTTATTTTGCGCACCCTTCCCTCACACCCTCCCTTGCATCCTTCTTTCTAGGTCATCTTCTAACATGCTTGAGTGTGCCACACGCAACCAGTCAAAGCATGCCAACAGGGCACCAAATCATTGCAACAAATCATTAAGTTACACGTGGCGTAAAATGAAAATCATTTTGCATAGTTGGCCATCCTTTCAAAAAATTCACGCACACCATGTGTCTTGCATCACAGATGGATCTAACATCCTATGACAACCATATATTTTTCTGAGCTCGGTCAAGATGCGCTTGGACTTGTCGAGACTCCGCTGACATCAGCCATAGTGTTAGACATTCAAATTCAAATTTTGGTGGACTTGGTAGGTGAGAAATGGGAAAACATATTTCTAGGCATTAATGAACATATCTGATTGCTTCAACCACCTGATTTGATATGATCCACCCCTTCTCCAACATGCCAAAGTACAAATAGACCTGGGGAAGTGCATTTGATAGATTTATAGGTGGATTTTTAGGAATTGAATGCTTCTTGTTGGTGGTTATATTTCAAATTTAGGTTTTCCCTCCTTCTCTTCTCCTTCCACATATTCATCTATAAATGTAAGATCTAGGCTCATTATTAACGTTGGATACTTTGAATCCTTACGTGTTTTGCTAAGGAATTCGAGTTTCTACATTTTGAGTTATAGACCTCTAGATCTGCTCATGCATGTGGATATCACCTCCTTCACCATTGTAAATAAATCAGGCATTTCTAGAAGTAATAGAAGCATCGTTTGTGACTATTCTCTATCATAACGTGTTTGCACTCCTTCTTCTTGCCTTTTATTTCACATTGAATTTTTGTTGTTCCACTTCATATTCCTTGCGTTCCTTATTTAGTTTTGTTCCATGAGAATGATCTGGTAAACACGTTTTCAGCTATGCTACTCGTGCCTAGCCTCCTTTCACGCATCCCCTTTTCATTCCCATTCTCAGAATAGATAGTGTTCATCCCTCTCTTTCTGGTGCTATCACCTTTTAATGTAGTTTATTTTCATGTTATCCTTCTATCCCTAGTCCCTTGGCATTTATTAGCTTAGTTTCCCCTTTCAACACTAGGAGTAGCGGCAACGATGAGAAATAGATAGAGGAACCAACCTTCTCTGGAGATCCATCTCAAGTGCACAAGGTCCCACAACTTGGAGATGGTTCCATTGTGATCTCAAATAGCTTGGCTCTTCCAGATCCAAGACGTGGGTGCAAGTTTGAATACCAACAGTTTCTGGCATGCCCAGTGGGACCAAAAATGAAATCTTAAATTTCATATTGCTAAGTTTTGGTGTGTGGGCTTAGTATTTCAGCCTTTGGAGGCTCATTTCAACACATATGGTGACTCTCAACATTTCTAGATCTCTATTTTAGTAGTCCTGAGTGCCTTTCATGAGAAGAGTGCATATAAGAAGAAGTGTAATAGTTGAATATTATTTCAAGTACCTCTAACTATTCCTAAGACAAGTTCATTCTAGAAGGCCCACACATGCATCTATAGCTCAAGTGCACCGTGCCCATCCAAATTCTCCTCATAACTGCATAACCTCCGCGCCTTGCGATGGCACATAAGCCACCTCCTCCACTGAGGGAATTTTCCAACTTCACTGGAGGGGGTTCTTTGGTGCTAGCCATGCAAAATTTCATGCTAAATGAAATGATCAAAAGTAGTCCATACTTTACTGGTGAGAATCAAGTCACCCCTCGGAGCATATCTAGGATGTAGAAAAAGTGTGTTCACTCTATTTTATCACACACGATGATGTAGCAGTTAGGGTACTTGCACCCTCTTTCAAAGGTAAAGTGCTTCAATGGTACTCAGGCTAGAGACATAGATCTATTACCACCTAGGATGAGCTAGGAAAACTCTTTGAAATTAATTTGAAGATAAGTCAGATCACCTATCTCTTGTGGAGAAACTGACAACAACAAAAAGGGCACCCAATGAGTAGATGACTGATTTACACATCATATTTTAGAAGACTTGGGATAGAATCCCTCTTGTGGTAAGACCTATAGCCTAACACACTTTTCTGTATTATCTAAAGGCACTGAACAATGATATCTCAGTCATGATTCAATCCATGGGAGGTAGGACCTTACCAACTACTTATAATATTGCAGTAAGGGAAGAAAATAGTCTTATTCAGGTAGGAAAGATAGCTCCTAGACCACCTATGCCCTTGTTCCTAGAAATATCACAAGTGCCTCAACCTTTTGTGGTCCTTATTCTTATTCCTGAACAAGGTGCACAACCAATTGGATCTACATCCTACTCCCCATCACAACAAAAAAAAAGATGAAGAATTAAAGGTCCTGATAAAAATTTATCAAACAAATTCATATCATTAGAAAAGCAACAGGCACAAGCCTATAGAGGCAATTAGAATCAGGTGTATAGCCAAAACAATAAGCCTTAACAAAATCAATATGGAAACCAAAGATACACACACAACCAACAAAATGATATATGGCATGCTAACGCGCATCTTCCCTTGCAAGTTGTTCCTCCTGTGCATTCTCTTTCAGTACCTAGTACAAGTAAGGTGCCCATTCCAGTTTAGAACAATATGACACAAGAGTTAGAATGGTTCTTCCCTTGTAATATGTCTCGATTCAATATCACTGTGCTAATGCTACGTGTGCACAAGCCTACATGATCTAGAATGCTTCATCTTGTGAGCCTTCAACAAGTGCCTCTGAAGTAGAAAACCAAGGAAGACCAGAAGCTCCTCTAGAGGAAAATTTGATGTTCTTTGGCACTGAGGACTTCTGTGCAATCAACCAAGCAGCAGATGATACAAGAAGACTGCGTGCCCAAGTTGCGGACAACACGAGATATAAGAAGAGAATTTTGGAGTCATGCACATAGGTCACACTGCCAACAACACAAAACAAACCTCAAAATTAGAAAGAAGAAACCAAGGCATCTAGTAGTAAGAGTGTTCAAGTCCTTACACAAGAGGCCCTATGTAAGGCTTTTGAAGTGGCTCATGCCCCTTCTTTGGTAGGTCAAGCTCCTGCTTCAGCTAAAACTCTTGCTTCCATACCTGACCAATCAAAAGGGGATGTTGTTCCTCAAATTCACAAGTCGGGAGTCTTCCATTCAACATTATTGACTAGATGAAGAAGAAAAATATAAATGTCACAATGTGGGATGCCTTGACTATTCCATCTTAGCGGGATATGTTATATGAAACTTTGGCATAAATCTAACACACTTTGATCTTTCCATACAGAAGCCACACACTTCTATCAACATCTACCAAGAAAATGAGAAGCAATCAAGTAAGGTTGTCAAAACCCCACCCTTTTATATGTCCTTGATCATAGGAAAACATCTTGTCCATAATTGCATGATAGACTCGGGCGCTAGTACCTCTGTTATGCCTAAGAAGATAGTTGATGTCCTAGGTCTTAGGTATAACCCCTTGTCTAAAGGAGTCTTGTAACTTGATGGCTCAACTGTCACTACCTTAGAGTCATCAAGGATCTTGATTTGACCCTTCATACATGTCCAAGTTTAACAATTACTCAAGATGTGTCAATCATTGACTTACCTCCTTTGTTTGCCCTATGTCATCAAGATATTTCACTGCTCAAGTGGGTGGTTACTTGTCTTCTAATTGGTCTCATATGTTACTCAAGACAAGGTATGGTACCTGGTTTACCATACAAGCTGAGCCTATATTTTCCTATCATGTAGAGCCATATGTCCCATCCCCTCTCCAAGCCAATTGTCTAATCCAAGAACAAGCTTTAGTTCCTGAAGAGAAGCCTCTTCCACCCTCTATTCCTAACCTAGTACTTGATGAATGGGTGGAGAGGCACCATAAATTTGATCCATATACTAAAGAACTAGAAGCTTATGAAATTGGGCTTGGTACTTACTGCATTCTTGAAGAGGAAACTATGCTTCACATGCGCACACTCAAGAAAGACCAAGTTGAACCTGTTCTATGGAAGTTATAATTTGATAGTTTTAGAAGTAGAAATGGTGTGGGAGTAGGGGTTATTCTCATTTCTCCTAAGGATGATAAATTTTCTTTACTCATAGGATGCAGTTGCATGTTCTAACAATGTGGCAGAGTATGAGGTGCTGGTACATGGCCTTTTCATTGCTGAGAAAAATAGCATTAAGGTACTGCAAATATTTGGGGATACATAGTTGGTTATCCATCAGGTTACCAACAAGTTCTTAACAAAGAATAAGCTTCTAAAAGCTTAAAAAAATAGAATTTGGGGCCTTCTTGAGAGCTTTTATGCTTTAAACTTGTAGGTGGTGCCGTGTAAAATGAACAAGGAAGCTGATCAAATGGCCACTCTTGGTTCGCAGTTCTCTCCTGCTGAGAACTTTGTCAAAGGAAACACTCGACACATTAAGATGGTGATCATGCCATCCATTATAGATAATAATACTAGCTGGAAAGTGTTTCACAATGACGTGGAAATAATCTAGTTCATCCAAAATGAAGCCAAGTTCTCATTGAGCATGCAAGCTGACTTGCATGATATCTATGGTGACCAAGTAATATAGTTGAAGAAAAACAAGTTGCCTAAAGGGATTGTCACCTTAGAAATTTTTTTTAGCCCTGATGATGAGTTCAAGGGTGAATAAAAGTGTGTGCACGCTATGCAAGAAGACTGCTCCCCAGTCACTATTACACATGGAAAGGAGGCTTTTCTCACCAAGGCTTGTGCACATGATGAAAAATATGCCTTCATCTCTCTTTTTCAAACATATAGTGATACATTTTCATGGGAGTATGAATACCTCAAAGGTTTTGATCCAACTGTTGCTAAACAATCCATTGATCTTGATCATGGTGTCAAGCTTGTCAGATAGAAGCAGTGACCAGTCAATATAAAGATAGATCCCCTCATGAGAAAGGAGTTATCTAAACTCATTGAGGAATTTTTTTTTCCCATCAAGTACTCTAGTTACGTCACAAATTTAGTTCTAGTATGCGAGAAGAACAAGTGAAATCCGAGACTCATGTTGATTTTAGAGATTTAAATAAGCCATCTTTGAAGGATCAACCCACCTTTAAGAACTTGACACAAATGGGTGCTGAAAGCTATGGACTATTTCACTAGATGAACAAAAGATGTTGCACTCAAGGAATCAACGAGTCGGTTATCCTTGAATTTCTTGAGGGCATAGTCATAATGTTTGGTATTCCTCAAACCATTATATCGATAATGAAAAAGCCTTCCTTGGTACTAAAATCACTTGATTTGCACTGAATCATGCATCTATTTGAAGACTTCCTCCAACTATTACCCCAAGGAACGGTTTGGTAGAGTCAACAAACAAGAACTTGATCAGAATCATGAAGTGTACAATGAACATCAACCAAATATAATGGCATGCAGAGGTCTCATGCATGCTCTGGGTAGATAGAATCATAGTAAAAAAAGTAATATGAACTTTTCCTTACAAGCTTGTCTATGAAAAGTAGGCTACCCTTTCTTTGACACTAGACTTAAACTCATTGGCACTTTCTAAAGAATCGGAATTCAAAGGTGTAGACCGAGATAAATCGGAATGGTAGAGAGCTGGTTAATCTTGAAGAATCAAGAAAATTTTCCATGATCAAGCTTAAACAACATCTACGAAACAAAGAAATGGTTTGACGAAGGTTAGGCCTCAAGCTTTCAAAGTTGGGGATTTGGTCTTAAAAAGGGATACTGACAGAGCTAAACCAGGGCACCATTCAAATTTTGATGCACTTTGGAGTGGTCCATATATCATTAATTCATGCAAAGAAGCTAACTCTTTTGAGTTAGTTCATCTTGATGGAGGCACACTATAAATCTCAGTCCATGGGATCTATCTCAAACCATTCCATTAAGTTTGCTGCATCATTATATATATATATATAGAGTAGTTTCAATTCCTCTAAGTGTGTTGCATGCACATTGTTTGTTTTTACATAGTTCTTTCTTCTCGTGTGCTTCCTACATGTACTCTTCTTTTGCTTCTAGGATGTCGATAATTTTCAGCAGCTTACATGATTCAGAATAGAGTCAAGAAATGATCCTTTAGGGGCAGTTTTTCAAATGATTACATAGTATAATCCATGCCTAATGGATGCTTCAGACTAATAATCTCCTTCATATAGCAGGTAGATGGCCTCAAAAGTTTCCAAAAATGTTATCCAAATAACTCTCCTTGTTATTTTGACAACTTGTATACATATTCTGGCTTTGATCTCTACATTTCAAGGTTGTGCATGCTCAAGTTCACTTGGCACATCCCCTTATTTTCCTCAAGTTCCCTTGTGTGCTTCCCCTTCTTCCCTTCATTTACTTTTATTCTTTTTTCCATCTTCCTTTGCACACATCTTATGTGCATTTGCCTTCTTCTGGCAGCCATTCACCCTAGTGCGTGCCTGCACATCATCTTGTAATGGTTTCACCTTGACCATGTGTTCTCTGCTCACTAGTTTTCCTCTTTTTCCCGCGTGTTGTGCATATGTTCCTCTGCGTTTTCCTCTATTTTATTCTATGCACCCTTCCCTCGTACCCTCCTTTGTTCCCTTCTATGCCAGGTCATCTTCTGACATGCTTGAGTGTGCCACACACAACTAGTCAAAGTGCACAACTAGGGTTCCAAATCATTGCAAAAAATTAGTAAGTGACACGTGGCAGAAATGACAAACATTTTTCATAGTTGGCCATCCTTTTAGCCAATTCACGCATGCCACATGTCTTGCGTGCACAGAAAACTCTGACATCCTCTGAAAACCATATCTTTTGCTACAGAGCCCCAGTCTGCATGTGCCTAGACTTGTCAGAGAGATTCTAACATTGACCACAATGCTAGACATTAAAATTCAAATTTTGGCAGACCTAGTAGGTGAGAAATGGGAAAATGTATTTTCAGGGAATTAATGAACAAATATGATTTCTTCAACCTCCTAATTTGATATGATCTGCCCTCTTTCCTTCTCCAACATGCCAAAGTCCAAACAAACTTGGGAGGCGCATTTGACATATTTGCAGGCTATGAATGCTTCTTATTGTGGTTGTATTTCAAATTCGGGTTTTCCCTCCTTCTTTTCTCCTTCCACAGATTCATCTATAAATGTAAGAGCTGGGCTTATTATTAATGTTGGATACTCTGAATCCTTACACATTTTGCTAAGGACTTCATATTTTCTAGCATTATGAGTTGTAGACCTCTAGATCTAGCTCATGCATGTGGATATCGGCCTCTTTCACCATTGTAACAAATCTAGGCATTTCTAGAAGTAATAAAAGCATTTTTTTGTGACTATTCTCTATCCTAACATGTTTTCATTCCTTCTTGCATTTTCTTTTGCATTGTGTGTTTTTTGTGCCACTTCACATCCCTTGCAGTTCCTTATTTAGTTGTGTTCCATGAGAATGATCTGGTAAACATGTTTTCAGTTTGTGCTACTCATGCCTAGCCTCTTTTCATGCACCCCTTTTCATTCCCACTCAAAACAGATAGTGTTCATCCCTCTCTTTCTGGTGCTATCATATTTTTAGTGTAGTTTATTTTCATGTTATCCTTCTATCCCTGGTCCCTTGGCATTTATTAGCTTAGTTTCCCCTTTCAGCACTAGGAGTAGCAGTAGCAGTAGAAATAGATAGAGGAACCAACCTTCTCCAGAGATCTATCTCAAGCATGTAAGGTCCCACAACTTGGAGATGGTTCCATTGTGATCTCAAACAGCTCGGCTCTTCCAGATCCGAGACATGGGTGCAAGTTTGAAGACCAACAATTTCAAAGGGACTAAAGTAAAGTTGACATCTAGCAATAGTACCATGCTCACTCATGTATATTGCTAATACCTAGTTGAGAGACCAACCTAGGAAGCCAAAAACTTTCCAAGACAAGCTAAGGTAGAAGCCAAATAAACCTTAAACAAAAAATCTCTTGTTATTTCTTTCTTTTCGTAGTAGTGTTCCACACTCGCATTTACGTATTCATGTTCATATCTTTTCATATTTTCCAAGCACTCCTTTTTGGATATATCTTTCATACCCTTTTCAAATATTTCCAAATAATCCTTATTTGGATCCTTTTTCATCTCCTTATCACTATCCCAAATACTCCTTATTTGGGCTCATTTTTGACTCTTTTCCCACATCTCCAATTTTTCTTTATTTGAACTTGTTATTCATTTCATCCTCTTTTCTTATCATCCTTTTTCTTCATTTTTAGTCATTCACTACCTCTCTTTTAACTCTTCTAAATCCTCTTTTTAGAGATTTTATCTCTTTTCCATCCTTTCAATCTTTTCCTTCATTTGGAATCACTTCCTTATTTACGTCATGTTTCCTACACATTCCCGGGTCTATCATTGTTTTCCTTCTAGTCTCCAAATATTCTCATTCAAACCTTTCTTTCATCTCTTTCATTTGATCTCCTTTCATTCCTTTGGAGTTCCCCTTACCATTTGAGTCTTCCTTTTTCGAGATCATTAATTTTTCGTATTTTTGGATTTACCTCATGTTTATTTTATCCCCATTTCATCCTTGACTTAAACCTTTGGATTACATTTCCCAAAGTTTAAGATTTCATTCTCCCTTTGACATCAAGTCTTGATTTGTGGATATCTACATCCTTACTTAAGCATTTTCACTTTGTGACTCATGTCTTGACATTATATCCTACTTTGTCATAATCAAGTCCTTTATATCTTATCTTTCATAAAGATTTGATACTTTCATCCTCTTCTTACATCCTTTAGTTTGACACCATCATTGTTGAACTATACACATTCATTTATTCCACATCTCTAATTTGACAATCCCTTTGTTAAATTTTAGACATTTTCATCATCTCTTTTCCCAAAATTTACATTGTTGATACTTGAGTCTTATATTTTCATTGCTAAAGTCTCTTCCTTCTTAACTATTTCTTGTTAAGGGTTGAGCACATTGCATATGATTTGAATCCTTTTTCATACCCTCTTCCATTCTAGCATTCACTTTGCTAGAGGTCGAGCATAATCAAATATTAATCACAAAATTCTCTTCCATCTAGCATTCACTTTTCTAGTGATAGAGTACATTTAAAATCAAACTATCCTCACTCCTCCATTTTAGCATTCACATTGCTAGAGGTTGAGCATGTTTGAACCTTAATCGCTATAATCCTCTCTTCATTTATCATTCACTTTGCTAGAAGTAGAGTACATTCAAAATAAAACCATCCTTACTTCTCCAATCTAGCATTCACATTGCTAGAGGCTGAACACGTTTGAACCTTCATCACTATAATCCTCTTCCTATATAACATTAAATTTGATAGAGGATGAGAAATTTCAACCACATCGGACTCCACTTCCATATTGGAATTCACTTTATCAATGGTTGACTTTATCTTAAATTTTTCATGCATCTACCTTGACTTTCACTTTGTTAAGGGTCACGTCATCCAAATCTTCCAAAAACTTGCCCATCTTAGCATTAAATTTGTTAAGGGATAATATATCTACAAATCGAATCGTAAAACCTCTCTTCCATATTAGCATTCACGTTGTTAAGGGTTGTGTTATATTTCATGTCTCTTTTTGCTCCCCCTCTTTAAAATGTTGGGAATAAGGAAATCGATTAGAAATCACTTTGATAGTGAAGATGACCAAAATGAAGAGGAAATTCAAAATGATATTTCTCTTGAAGAACATGCCCATGTTGAAAATATCTTACGTATGAACAAAGACCAATTTTTACTTCATCTCCTTGAGATGGGAGAAAAATTACCCTTTAAATTTGACGAGGATGTTTTAAGAACATTACTTGGCAAGCCTAAAACTAAAAAAGGTAACCCATTCATGTTAAATAACAATGGCAATGGATCCAGTTAAGGTTGGTCAATCTCTCGATCCACAAAGAAAGGATATTACTTTTTTCCTATTTTGATTTTTTTTGAATTTTTGTTGTGACTAGTTCTCGCTTGATGGCAGATCCGATCGGGCTTTCCCCGACCCCCTCTAATCCCACTTACATCTCTACCAGCTCCTGGAAGGATGTTACTACTGTATCTTCTAAAGATTCAATCCTTAAGAAACTTCAAACTCAATGCATTGACGGAATTTGTCCTTACAAATCCCTTCCTTGATCATTAAAGCTACATAAGCCTCCAGGGAGCTGTCATTGATTGGTAAACTTATGGGGCCCAAACCTCCCTTGGAAGAGATTTACAAATGGGTACATATTAAATGGGATCCTTGTGGTCTGGTTGATATTGTTTCCCTTTCCAATGGTTTCATGCTCTTTACTTTTTCCCATAAAGAATATTTTGCTCATGCTTTTCTGGGTGGCCCTTGGTTCTTTGGTTAGAGAGGCTTTTACCTCTATCATTGGACACCTAGATTCAATGCTAAAACAAAAACCATGACTCAGGATCTTATTTGGGTTCACCTCCCAAGATCCCCTTGGAGTTTTGGCACTCTACTGTCATTGAAGGCATTTCCCTCTCCATTGGATCCCTAATCTCCATGGATTAAGCTACCAAGGTGGGTTCTAGATTTATAGATGCAAGATTCTCTGTCAATGCTGACATTAGTTTTTCCTTCCATCATCCATTGATCTCCACTCTGAGTTGGGAACTTGGGTTCAACCCATTGAATATGAATATATCCCTCAAGCTTGCTCCTCTTGTAAAAGCGTTGGTCATCATGCTTAGGTTTGTCTGTCACAAAGCCAGCTCAAAAGTCTAAAGAGAAGGTTTTATCCCCAAAGAAAAAGGTAAGTTCATCCCCAAAGTTTCAAATGTGGTAAGCACTTCGAATCCCTTTGATGTCCTTTCGGAGGAGAGTGTTCTCTTGTCATTCTCTGTTATGCTTTCCTTATTTCCTCCTCCCCTTAGTTGTCTCTTGTTTTCTCACTCCCTCTCTTTCCCCCACCTTTGTCGATCCTTCCCTTGCTTCCTCTTCTCTACCTCTTCCTTCTTCCCTATCTCTATTTCCCTCTCCTTCTTTGGACCTTCCTCTTACCTTCCCTCTTTTTAGTTCTTCTCTGGTTGTCTCCTCTCCTCTTTTCCCCTTCTCTTCGTGATTTCTTAGATCCTTTCCTTCATCATGTTTCCCTTTTTACCAATTTTTTCCCCTACTACTTCCGTTCCCCCTTCGAGAGAATGCCCTCATCTCTCCTTCTGCTTCACTTTCAACGGATAATAGTCCTACTAAGAATACTAGAAACAACACTAAGTTAAAACTAGATGTGGGCTCTAAGAAATCCAAAGGGAGACACACAAATCAAGCAAAGATTCAAGAGGAAGAATTTTTAAATATAGCTCAAGGCACATAGGGACTGCTTTGTCATCCCAAGTGGAGGTAAGACAAAATCAAAGAAATGAATATTTTCTCTTGGAATGTATGGGGATTAAATGTGCCTCTGGAAAAAATAATCCTCAAGGATTTTAGACTCAAACATTGTCCTGATATCTTGATGCTGTAAGAAACCAAACTGAAAGAGGAGGATACGCTTCATAAGTTTTGGCCTAATGCCTCTGTTGCTTCACAGGAGTCTGCTAGTAACTCTGGTGGATTGTGTACTTTTTGGAACCCAAAGGTTCTCTTTGGGGAATGTATCATTAAAACCCCCCATTTTCTGGGGATGTTTTTCCAAGAAATTGGTTCTAATATGGGTTGGATTGCTTTGTAAATATTTATGCTCCTAATCTTGAAAACCAGAGAGAAAAATATGGAAGGATTTGTTGGACTTTCACTCTTCTTGCAAACACCTTCCATGGCTTATAGCTGGTGATTTCAATACTCCACTATATTTATTTGAGAAGTAAGGTGGAACTAGTGTTAGCACTAATAGCTTGGAAGCCTTAGCTGAATTTATCAGATTGGGTGAATTCTTTGACATTGATCTTCACGGAGCTTCTTTCACCTGGTCTAACAAAAGACTTGGAATCAACCATATCCAAATAAAATTAGATAGATTCCTTATCTCTATGGATTGGATCACTCACTATAATAATTTATATCTTTAGGATCTACCTAAGATAGCCTTTGATCAATGCCCCTTTCTCCTCATAGCTATGAAAACTCAGTGCTCAAAAATCCTCCCTTTTTCTTTGAGCTTGCTTGGTTACAAAATCATAATTTAGAAAAGCTTATCAAGGACTAGTGGATGAATGATATTCAGGGCTCGACTATGTACAGGTTTGCTAAGAAGATTAGTTATGTTAAAAAAACTTAAGAATTAGAAAATGCAGTTTTTGGAGATATCCACAAAAGGAAGGATCTGCTCATTATGAAACTAGCTTCTATCTTATAGGAGATCGATTCAAAAGGAAGATCCCCTCAACTCCATCAACAAGAAATTTCCCTTCTTAGTGATTATCACAATACACTTGTTGAGGAAGAAATCTATTGGTGTCAAAGATCCAGAGCTATCTAGCTTCAAAGAGGGGAGATCAAAATATGAAATTCTTCCATATGACTGCTACGAAGCACAAGAGTAGGGATAAAATTAAAGAGCTGGTCACTATGGAGGGATCTTATCTAAATAAAGATGATGTGATTACTACTTGAATTAATCAACTACTATGCTAGTCTCCTCCATGCGGGCCCTCCCCATGTGAAGAGGATTGTCAGGAAATGCTTCAACATATACCCAATTTGATCACCGATGATATTAATGCCAAACTCACAAAGCCCTTCTCGATGGAGGAAATCATGAGAGCTGTTTTTGACATGAAAGGTGATAAATCACCTGGCCCTAATGGTTTCCCTATGGTATTTTTTCAAACCTATTGGCATATTGTGGAACTTGATCTGCATGCTACTATTTTGGAGTTTCAACAAAATGACCTTCTTAAGGGAGTGGAATAATACCTTTGTTTCCCTTGCACCTAAATCTATGGGATCAAAGTTGATTTCTAACTATAGGCCCATTAGTCTCTGTAACACTTCCTACAAGATCATAACCAAAATGTTAGCTTCTAGGCTTAAACCTTTTATGACTAGCTTAATTTTGGAACAAAAAAATGGGTTCATTGGTGGTAGATTGATCCAAGGTGGCATTATTAATGTTCATGAAGTGATGCATTCTACTTCTCTAAAAATTTGGCTAGTATGATTATCAAACTTGATATGTAAAAGGTGTTTGATAGAGTTAGTTGGCCCTTCTTACTTTGGGTTTTGGAGAAATTTGGTTTTGGGGAGAAATGGAGATCTTGGATTTACAACTGTATCTCAACTCCCAAATTCTCCATTCTCATAAATGGTATCCCACAAGGTTATTTTCCCTCCATTCATGGAATCAGGCAAGGGGATCCCCTTTCACCCTTCCTATTTATTCTCATGGTAGATACTCTCAGCAGAGATTTGGAAGTTGCTAAAAGAGCTGACAACATTACTGACATTACTACTACCTTCGGGGCTCTTGCACTTCCCACAGTCCAATTTGATGATGAAACTATTCTGCTTGGTATAGCTTCAGTTATGGAAGCTAAAGTTTTGAAACAAATTTTGGATTGCTATCAATCAGCTTCGGGTAAAATATTAATTTTAATAAGAGTAGTATTGCTTTTATTAACACCCCTACTAGTAGGTAGCGAATATTGTTGATATATTTGGCTGCATTATTATGGATCTCCCCTCTTCTTATTTGGGTCTTATCCTTTTCCTTCTAAGACAACTCAAGAGTCTCTGGAATCCAGTTATCGATGGATTCAAAAATAAACTTGCTGGATGGAAAGGTTCCCTTCTCAGTCAGGCTAGAAAGCTACAACTAGTTAAGGCCACTTTGTAGAATTTGCCAATTTACTTTATGTCTTTACTGAAAATGCCTACCTCTGTGGCTTCTACTATTGAACAAATCCAAAAAAAGTTCCTTTGGTCAAGGTCAAAAGAATGAAAGAGAATCCACTTAGTTTCTTGGAATGTGGTTTGTAAACCAACTGCTCTTGGAGGTTTGGGCCTACGCAAAATTGCTGATATGAATTCCTCCATGCTTACAAAACTGGGTTGGGAAATTGCTACTAATGGAAAGGCTTCCTAGATGTAAATGATGATCTCAAAATATATTTCTTTGGGGGAATATTTCTTTGCTGAAGACATTCCAAATGGTTCGGCTATTTAGAACTCCATCAAAAGCACTAGAAAACTAATACAAGCAGGCACCAGATGGAAAATTGGTAATGGTAAGATGGTTGCTTTCTGGACTGATAGATGGATTGGAGATAATGCCTTATTTGCTGACCCTTTATGGGATCCTATAAGATCTAGGCTTACTAGAATTTGTGGGCCTTTTGTTTATAACTACATTGATCACTCCTCCTCTTACCCATGCTTGGTTCATACCTGGCTGGGAAGGAGCAAGATGTTACCAGCTTCAAATGATTGAAAAAATGAATCTTTTATTGTCGCAACAATTTTTTCCCGTTTCTTCTATGGAGGATGCTAGAATATGGCCTCTCTCTGCTTTTGGTTCTTTTTCTGTTAAGGCTGCTTATCTCTCCCTGCCTCACCACTCGAGAGGGCCCTACTTTATCTCAAATTTGGTTGCCTTAGGTTATTCCAAAAGTGGTTTTTTTCACTTGGCTTGCTTCCAGAGATGCCTTCCTCTCTGGAGAGAATCTCAAGCGGTGGGGTTATTCCCTCCCTAGCAGGTGCATTCTCTATTTTGAGGCTCTTGAATCCTCTGCCCACTTACTCTTTCATTGCAATTTTTCCTTTACTATATGGAGTCTCCTACTTAACATTTTTGGAGTGTCTTGGGTCTTTCCTAAGTCCATTTCAGAAGCTCTCAGTCAATGGGTGCCTCTCTTTTGACACCAAATTGTTAATCTTTCCTGAAACTTCTTCTTCCTCACACGTTATGGAACATTTGGAAAGAATGTAACATGTGTATTTTTAAAGAACAACATAGTAACCCCCAACAGGTCTTCACCTTGGTGGTGGCTGGTCTTCAAGAAAATTTGAATTATTGTATCTGAAACAACATAAATGTAAAATTTCTCTCAAAGATTGCATAAACAAAGGTTGCGAATTTCCGATACCCCTTCAACCCCCTAATTCAGCTTCTTTAAGGGCTAATACTACCTGGACCCCTCCTCCTTTAGGCTAGCTTAAATTCAACATTGATGGTGCTGCAAAAGGTAAATAAAGTATCTTAGGTGGAGGTGCCTCTATTAGGGATGAACTGGGTCAACCGATGGTTACTTTTGCTTCCTATTTTGGTAAGGGTTCTAATCACAGAGCCGAAGCCCTAGCTATTTTAAAGGGTATGGAACTTGCTTCTACTTTTGGTAGGATCAACATAATCATGGAAAGTGACTCCCTAAATCTGATTAACCTTCTAAATAATAAGGGTGTCGCTAGTGGACCATTAGCAATATCATTTCTGATATCAGGCTTCTCCAATCTCAATTCAACAATGTCCAATATCAACACATTTTTAGGGAAGGAAATAAAGTGGTCGATATATGTTAGCTAATATTGGAGTCTCTCATGAGAATCAACAAACTTGGGTTGGGAATTTTCCTGAATTACTTCTAAAATCCTTTAATGATGACTATCCTAAAAGTGTTAATTTGAGCAAGTTTTGCTTGGTCACTACTTATAATGATTACTTGAAATTCATATTTAACCATCTCGTATTCTTCTTCCACTACTAGTGACGATCTCATTTATTATGATTTGAAGGTTTTTCTTATTGATTTTATTTGTCACACGTGGGAAGCCAAGATCTCAAATTTTAAGTTATTAATGGGTTTTTTTAATCATAAATGGAAGCTACCCTTTTTTTGGTGGGCATGTGGTAGATGGGGAATCCTTTAGTATATAATCATAAAAATGGAAAGAGGCTTTTTATACAAGCCCGTATTATTATTCTATTTCACATCATCTTTCTTCTCATCTATTTAGCTCTGTAAAAAATGGGGGGTGCTCTGGTTCAATTGAGCCTACTAATTACGAAGAAATTAAGAAGGATGAAGTTTTTTTAGAATCTTCTTAAGGAGAAGGGGATTATGTCGTTCATTGAAAGGATTTCAGGGTACTTTGTTGTGGTGTCAAGCAACATTTTATCTTCTTGGAAGCAGGGTAATGTGAAAGTGGGCAAAACTAAATTTGAAATCACTACCGAGAGTATTGCTACTACTACGGGGCTTTCTAACGATGGTGATATATATTTTAAGAGGTCCTTGAAAGTGGAAATGGTGGCCTTTTCAGGCTAAGAGGAAAGAGAAGGTTAACATTTACAAATTGGGCTATGAATGGACTTCTCTGAAGGAACCCTGGGATCGTGTTTCCAAGCAAGTTATGTGGTACTTTACGTTGGAGGGAAGGTATAAGCTCATTTTTGGTCCCCAACTCTTCATTCTGGCTCATTTTCAAAATGGTGTTAAGGTGAACTTAGCTAATTTTCTAGTACCAGTCTTTAGTTTTGTCCATTCAAAAGGCTCGCGCTGGTGAAGGTCATTTACTCCACTAAGGTTTACTTTATTTTCTCTTTAAGCATGTTGTTGATACTTGTGCCCTTTCCCATTTTCCCACCATTTGTTGCTAATTTGACCCGCCGTTGGGCCCCCTCGGTCTTCTCCCTATCCTGTTCTTTTTTCCTTCATCACTTCCTTAATCCCCCACCTTCCTCCGACTCGGAAGTTGAAATTACAGCCACCATGATGCCACTTCCTCCCCCTACTCATTCACCACCCTCTTCTCTTCGTCAGAATGTTTCTCCCCGACGGTGGCTCCCATCCTCACTCTTTTTTCTCCCTTTCTTGGTCTTATGGGTTATGTTCTTCCTAAGCTTGGTGCTGATCGTTTTATGAATGAAGTTTCAATTCTCAAGATTCTAGCTCGGTCTTAATAATGCCTATCCAGATTCTCCAGTCCCTTTGGGACTGGTGAAAAAATGGATTTCTCTGATGACGAGGATGTTGTTGACTAGATGAACACAGATGATGTTAAGGAGGAGTCTAGATTTTTTTGAGAGGATGTTGTAGAGGATTCCGCAAAGGATGTTACCGAGGATGTTACAGAGGGTGTTTCCAACTCTGAGGCATATTTGATTTATCGAGCCGAGGCTACCATCAAGATGATCCATGGAATATTTTGTAATAACAACAATGCTCTCAATCTTATTAAGAAATGGAAATAATCTATTGATGAGACCTAGGTGCATCTCCAAAATGGTTGCATGAAACTGATTAAGTGTTGTGCTGAAACTCTTGCTGATAACTCTGTTGTGATGGAAGATTTTAATGATCTTAAGAATATTATACCTATGTATCCTAAGGTGTGGGATTTATTTTGGTAATTTTTGGATTGTGGATATATTTTTGACATTTTTCTAGCTTTAATTATGTTTAGTCTTGAATATCTAGCCATTTGGGGCCTTTTGTAACATGGATGTGGGTCTTAGCAAAACCCTCACTTTTTACCATAATCCAAAAACAATGGCAATAGATCTCGGCCTAGTAACAAAAAAATGAGGATAGAGGCAAATTCACCTTGAATAATAACAATGATGATGAATAAAAAAAAGTAAATCAAACGCGAGAACAAAGGAAAATATACCGATTTGGCCACCGATCCCACTAAAGACCTCATGGATCAAAACAATAATATTTCTAAACAACTCACTATTTTATCTTCCAAAGTCATTGTTAAACCTTTTAAAAAATATTAACAAAATAAAACTAGTAGCGATCCATCTAAGAGCCACACTCTACCCAATAAAGAGAAACAAATCCCAATAATGATGGTTCATTCTCTATTTTACAAAACAATTCACCATTTTCCCAAGAATGGAAAATGATGAAGGACACCATATCGGGTATACAACACCAACACAAATAATTCAACTTTGATGAATTGTATCCTTACCTCTTTGATAAGGACATTTTACACATGCCCTTTCTTAAATCATTTGAAATGCCCAAGTTTGACAAGTATAAGGGCAAGAACGATCCAAGAGCACATCAAGGAATTCTATATGGCTTTCTAAGAGGTGTCTTACGGTGACATCTTCTTATTGTATATGTTTCCATGCAATCTAGGGGGACAATCCTTGGTTTCTACACCTCCCCAAATGTTTCATCCATAATTTCACGCACCTCTCGAGAAGTTTGTTAATATTTACTCGTTCAATCTAGACTCAAAAATTACAATGACAAATTTTTGCAATGCTTTGAATAATATTCCAACAAAACCTTCACATGATTTCTACAAATATGGCGTGGGATTACTAGTCGCTTCCCGTGCTCAATCCTTGAAAAATAGCTCGTGAGAATCTTTGGCCCAATCTTAACAACAAACTATCCTTTCACATGCAAATGCATTGCCTCAATACTTTTGAGGAAGTTATTGAGAAAGGATCACAAATTGAAAAATACCTTATCACAAAAGGTTTACTCAAACCTCACTCAAAATATAATGGGCACCATAATAACAATAATAATAAATCTCACCAAGACATATATAAAAACATTCACTCGAAATCATAATGTTGTCAATGACAGATTATCATAGAAAACAAAAATTCCCATCATGTTTAAAACACCCAAGCTAAGCTAAAAAATCCAAACAACCTCTTATTGTTTTAAGTAAATAGGCTTCCTCTTCACGTGACTCTAAATGACGTCATTTTACACCTTTGGGAGAACCTCTCTCTAGTGTCCTACAATAAATTCTCAATGCCAACATGGTAACATATCCTATTACAAGACCTTGGGTTGAAGGAGAGCCTAAATATGCTGGGTATAAAGCTGACATTTATTATGAATTTCATCGTATCGATGGTCACACAACTGATCAATGTGTACATTTACGTCACTATTTAGAAGACCTTATTGATAACGTAGATATTAATGTTGACAAAGCTTCATTGAATAAACTACAAAATGATGATATCAAAGTGTTTTCAAACCCATTCCCAAAACATGGTACTTGATAAAAAAATGATGATAAAGGCCAATCCTCCAATAACATTGAGTTCAAATCAATTATTTCATTTATTGAGGAAGTTCCTCCTACAATCGCCACCATCAAATTCAAACCTATGACTAATGCCGTAGCCACACACCAAAATAAAATATGGTTTCCCATGGAAGGCCAAATGTATACATATTCTATAGAGCATAAAACATCCAAAACAATGGCTCCCTTAAATAAAAATTCAGCTTCCAATGCTAAATCTTCTACTCTCGGTCGATCTGACCTTATAAAATAGTTAACAAACACACTTGCTTATATATCTCTAATGGAGTTATTAAAAGAGTCACCTAACTTACAAGACATCCTCACTCATGCTCTTCATGAAGCAGGTTTTCCTCTAACCCTTAATGTTCAATAGTTCTAAGCTCGATTGCCAATATTTTGTTTCAAAGTCCCATATTGTCTATCGGTCTTTAGGATATGTTGAACCCCAATCTTCTTAACAATAACTCTTTATACATCAAGCTTACATAAAAACCATAAGGTCAAAAGAGTTTTTATAGACAAAGGAGCAGCCTTGAACATCTACTCTATGAAAATGTTACATTGTCTTGGTCATACAGAGACCGATTTGGATGCCAATGTTATTACCATTCATGGTTATGAAAATAATGAGTGACACTCTTCTCGTACCATTACTCTTCCCATACAAGTGGGCCCATAACTCCTTGAAACCATATGTCATGTTGTTGAGGTGGAAACGCCATATAACATCCTCCTTGGTAGACCATGAATCCACACAATGCAAGTTGTGCCTTTTAAATTCCATCATTGTATAAAATTCCAGCATAATGGAAAAGTGTTCACATTTCTTAGTGATCAAACCCATTTGATTATTGTAAGTTTTTCAAAGAAAAGTACCAAAATGTGATGTGTTGTCCATCAACTACTAGATCTAATAAACCTTGCATCATCCCCATTAGTAGCAACCACATTAATCTTGAAATGATACTACTCTCTCATGCCTCCACATCTTCTCCAGAAACATCTACATCTAAGACTTCAACCAATATCAAATTCTCTCATAAAGGTCTTGGAGAGTACACACTTGAAAATGCATTTCTTGTTAGCCAACTCCCATTATCACCTCATAGATATAGATGACATAATGCACCCCATTTACGAGAAACTCCAGTTTACTATATGGGAAATACTTTTTGGAGATGATATGGATATTTAGAAGATGAACACATTCAGGATTTGATGAATCTTGGCTATACGAGGATCGGATGGATGAATGTTACGAATCCACTGATTATACCAAGGTATATAGAATGACAAAAATATGAATTGGGAAACAAGTACTTGACACTCTTGAACCTATTTAAATCATATCTAATCTCTACAGACATAGCCTAGGATATGATATCTTTGAGAAAAGGCCATTCATATTCGATTTATCAAATAACAATGAGGACTTGGTCTCTGAAGTTGATCTCGGTTCCACACATAGCCTCTTTGAGAACCTTGTTGAAACTACACTCTTTCTCGAAGACCTATCCATCCAAACCATTGATGTTGTTTATCCTTCCTTTATTAACTAGGACTAGCAATGTCATATTTCCATGGAACTTTTTCAAAATGATGAGGCCATCCAGGAGTTCCTTGGGGCTAGATACCATTTTCCTTGTCGATCACAATAAATGTTTTGATAATAACCTTGATGTTACTAATTAAGTTAATGGGGAACTTGGAATCTAGAGTCTAAAAGTAAAATAAGTCAAAAATAGAAAAAATAAAAATCATATCTCACATAGTGAAAACCTTTTGAGGTGCAATGTGAGGAACAAAATTGAAAAATAAAAATAAAGAAAAGAACGTATCTCTTAGTGAAAAACTTTTAGAGGTGATAGAGAGAGGATATTTAGATCTGGAAATATCTAAAACCTACATAAACCTACCAAATCATTTCAATATAATGAAACTTCTAAGTCACAGGAAGAAAAACTATTAACATAGGCACAAAAGACCAACCTAAACTACTAAATCTTGGTGTTAGTCACTTAGAAACTAAAATAAAAGCATTCAAGAAGCTTCTAATATAATTTCAAGATGTTTTTATGTGGTATTATAAAGATATTCTAGGACTCAACCCTTCTCTTTTGGTTCATCACCTTGTGGTGTACCCAGACGCAAATCCTGTCAAGCAAAAGTTGTGTAAGATGCATCCTAAAGTCACATTTCTGGTCAAGGATGAACTTAAAAATTACTTGATGTAGACTTCATACGATCCATTGACTTTTCAGAGTGGATATAAAACATGGTACCAGTTGTAAAGAAGACCTGTAAGCTTCACATTTGCATTGAATTTCGTGGCATCAATAAGGCATGTCCTAAGGATGAATTCCTTTTACCTAACATTGACATGATCATTGATTCTACTACAGTCCATGAGATGTTATCTCTTATGGATGAATTTTCAGGATACATCCAAATTAAAATTGCTGAAGAAGACCAACACAAGAAAAATTTCACAACCCCATGGTTGACATTTTGTTACAAGGTCATGCATTTTGGCTTTAAGAATTCTGATGCAACTTATCAACATGCTATGATTGTTATTGTTCATGACCTTCTTCATGAAATAATCGAGGACTATGTTGATGACATACTTGTTAAGTCAAAGACCGTGAGCCAACCATCCAACTCTTATATGGTGTATTTTTAAATGATTAAGGGAGTACAGGGTTCACCTTGATCTAAAAAATTATGTCTTTAGCGCAACTTTTGGTAAACTTCTGGGATTTATCATGTCATGAAGGGGAATCAAAGAGGACCCTACAAAATTCAAATAAGTAATGGATATGCCACCTCCTCCAGATCTACATCAATTAAGAGGATTATAAGGTAACATACAATCTATTTAGTGCTTCATTTCTCAACTTAAGGACAAGTTCCATCACTTTAATCAATTACTTAAGAAGGATGTCCAATTCAAGTGGACACATGACTGTCAAGACTCCTTCGCTAATTTGAAAGAATATTTTTCCACTCCACTAATAGGCTTACTATCGAACATTTCAATCCTATGTTGTTGTACACTTTTACAATAGACCATGCCGCCAAGGCATTATTGGTGCAACACAATGACAAGGGTTACGAACAAGCTATGTACTATTTAAAAATACCCTTCTTGAACATGAATTAAAGTACTCACCAATCAAGAAAGATTTCTTAGAATTCACATACAATTTTAGTAAGTTACAAAACTATTTGTTAAATCATACCACCAAGCTAATTGCAAAGGTCAATCCTCTCAAGTATCTACTTTCAAGACTAGTGATAACAAGAAGGATGTCTAGCTAGATCATACTCATTAGTGAATTTGATATAAATTTGTAAATTAGAAAGCTATAAAATTTCAAGTAGTGGCAAATCAACTGGCCACATCACCACTACCAAATTCTCAACACTTACAAATTGAGTTTCCAGATGAATACCTCTTGTACATAGATGCAATCTCATCATGGAATTTATTCTTTGATGGATCGTACAACATACATGGTCCAGAAGCCAGAAACATCTTGTGTACACTTGAGAGGGACCTATATTTGTACGATGGAAAAGTGACATGTGAGCATGGGAATCTACAAGTACCTCTTCCCCGTACCCGACCTCCTAAGGTCATGCTGAGACAACTGGTGAATGTTGAATATGAATGTATACAGACAAGCTAATAGGGTAATCTTATATCCTCAATACACAATAATGGAATCTACGAATCTAAGGCAAAGAAGTCCCTCCTAACCTAAATTTGTGTAATGGATTGTTTGGATATAAAAGTTGTTTAGAGGCTCCAATCAATGCTAGCTCTACCGAGATCCTATTTCTTGGTTCTTGGATACGTGGGAAGTGACCTATGGGAGCTTCGATATATCTCATGAAAAGGTCATGAAAATAATGATAGGAGGTGTTGTGGATTTGTAGTGAACCATGGGTGATTTTCTAGTCTAGCCAAGAAACTATTAGATTGATTGGCTTCTATATTTAATATGGAGAACTGCGTGATGATATCGAGGCAGGAGTGGTGAGGATCTAAATACCGAATTCATAAACCGATGTCAATGCTTAATTGATTTGCAGGCCCATTGGATTATGGGACTTGGGGATCACAACCATGAGTTCATGGTTGTTGTGGACTCTCGTTATGGTCATGTGAAGAATCAATACCTTCTTCCGGCTATCCAGTAGTCAGACACCTTTTTAGCCTCTATGTTTAGAGCTAGAAGTTGTGTAATTTTCTCAGAATACCTTACAGGTGTTTTGGCAACTTGAATGCATAAGATGGTATCTATGTCAATGAGGAGATCTACTGTGTCAGGTTGTGGAACCAAAGCATCACAACCAAATGCTTTCTCTCTTTCGAATCCTTGTACGGTCATTCGGTTATTTTATCAAGGCAATCTATAGTTAGGATGGTTTGACCAAAATGTGTATGCCTTATCATCTTCAATATTTAACCCCCTCAGTTGTTCACTAACTGCTTATAGGTTTGTCATTGCTTGAAAGAGCTGTATCCTAAGGTCTTGATCTACATCAGCTAATGTTGTGGGTAGATTTGGTTGAGGCACTATTGGCTCAAATATATATTCTCTAGGCTCTCTAGGTCCTGTTATTGTCATACATAAAGATTCAAATTTTAAAAATAATAAAATGATTATGAAATATGTATTTACATTATGCAAGCATTCTTCTATTTTTGTATTTTCGATGACGTATTTCAATGAATTTAAAGATCAGCTACTCTAATATATTTAGAAAATGGATAGCTAATCTAATAACAGAGTTAAAACAAACAAAGTAGCCTGGTGTGGTTATTTGCCTGTGTAGTTGTGATTCTATCCTAAATGTATAAGCAATTAATTACTTTAAATTTGAAAGAATCTCGATCCTACCTTAGAAGTGAGGAATGAATCACAGTTTCTCAGAAATTATCAATCCCCACAGCTTCCCTGGCGATATCGAGAGAGAGATTTTGACTGAAATAAAATAATTCACTACTCTATTTGATACGTTGTAACTAGAACTTTGATAGCTCAAACCGGATGTTTACGAATGAAAGGTAAATCCAACAGTGTGTGATTTCATCCCCTCAGTGTGATCTCCTCATTCCTTTGTGTTCTCATGAATCCAGAAAAGCATGTATATGATAGTATCAACAGAAGATGGTATTCAAACAATGGAAGCTTTGGATATAGACCAAATACAATGCAAGTAGGAGAGGGATAACACAAGTGAAAAGAGCCTGACTATGCAATTCCTAGAGGGATTTATTGTGGGAATACAATGCAAATGTACCAAGAGTTTTAGAATCTATCCTTGTGACAAAACAAAACCTACAACTTTAATGGATTCTAATCTAGAAATGAAACTATTCTATGCTAAGCTGACTTGCATGGCACAACAATGAAGCAAGACTGAAAACAAGAAGATCAAATGACCTCTAAAAGACCAAAAATGGAGGAAAAACATGAAACTGATAGAATTCTAAGCAAGAAATTCAAAGACTGAATAAGAGAATTGAGAAGGTGAGGGGCCATTTGTTTGAAAACAAGATGGCTATTTATAGCAAATGCATTTACCAGAGGGTAACTCCCAATTAAACTCTTTTACGTTTGATGTGATTTTCGTTTGACGTGATTTTGGGAAGAATATGGAAATTGTGAACAAAACTATCGCCATGTGCGTGGCAGCAGCTATGGGACCGCCACCCAGGCAGGGCGGCGGTCTCGTCACTGAAGACCAAAAAGCAAAGAAAAAGGGGGTAGAGGGTAAAAAAAAGCATGTGGAGGCCGAGTGGGGCATGCGGGACACAAACATATACTTGGTGAGCTTTTCTGGATCCCGAACACCTTACGAGGAGACCTGTATCATCATTGGGGTATGTGTAACATCTTTTCGGTGGTGTAGTACCCTACAATTTTGGGTACGTACATATTGCCCCCTCAGAGAAGTGTCTTAGCCATGAAGAGGTGTAAAATGGTGGATTTGAGTATGGCGGTCCCGAAATGGGGAGTTAGGAGTTATACCTGACATGCCCGTGTGTTGGAAAGTCGCCATCCAAGATCCCATTATCTCAAAGTATATAAAAAAGACTCAAGTGCAGCTAGATAAAATAATTTGAGAAATAAGGCTAAATTGATATGAAAAGAGGACTTACCATCTATGCGAGGTTTAGAACTTACCTCCGTCGATGCTCCAACCCTATGAAAGACATTCAAAATCAATTTTAGAAAGCTATATATATAAAACAAACTCATTTCACTATTCATTTGCGTGGATTGATTTGATAGTTTTTGAGCTCTGGGACCCACGGTGATAGTTTTCGACGAGAGTATAGTCAAAACGTTCATGGTGAGATAGTGATCATGCCTCCAAGAGTGGAACATCGACCCATGAAGTCTCAGGTTAGTTCTTCTCGATTTATTGTTTTTGAACCTAAAATGTGGAAATGATGAAATATTTGTCTTGGGGGTATTTTTGAAAATACTAGTTTTAAATGAGCCTCTAGGGGGCGCCCATAGGGTAGGTCTCTTTTTTAGTTAAAATGGTGAATTTTGCCTATTTTTAGGCATTTTTAGGGTATTCGAGTCGTTTACATTTTCGGGATAGGAACACCACCCTGCAAGGGGTGGTGGTTCGCGACGTAAAGCCAAAACAATGCTTTACTTAACTTATTTTTGCATTTTTAGCATTTTTACATGTTATTGATAGTTTTTCCAATTGGATTTTGGTACTAACTTACTCTTTTTTGTGTTTTTGGGTGTATGCAGAAGGAGGAGGAATACATTAGATGGAGTCGAGAGAGGGAGTGTGATTGGCTCCCAGCAGTGTTAGAGGCACTCACTCAGCAGAGCAAGATACACTTCAGAGGGCTGGCATTTGGAGGATTGCACAGGTCCCTCACGTTGCACCTGCTAGTCACATACTATGTGACTTATTTTCATATTGGGATGTGGATCGGAACACCTTCTCGATTTCTAGGAGTTAGGGGTGAGTGGACCATCACCCTGGAGGATGTTTACCGTATACTGGGGGTTCTGATCCTTAGGCGGTAGCTATCTCTTAAGATAACAATATCGAGATCTTAGGTGGTTCAATGGGCCACCTATATGGGGGATGTAGTTATTTTGATGGGGTCAAAGAAGGGAGTGAGGATCCACTCCATTATTGAGACAGACATTCCTATGCTCCGTAAGGCCATCATGGGCATCCTTGCTTCGAGACTGATTGGGGACAAGGGAGGGGACACCCTCTTATATTGCTGGGCCCCCATTATTACACAAATTGAGGGCCATGGATGTGTTTATGCTTGGGGAGTAAACATCCTTGGGACCACCTACCATGATTTGTACAGGGTGGTACAATTACGAGACAATCACTGAGCCACCCGACTCTTGTCATGAGTTGGGTATATGAGCATATCACTCCGTATGGGAGAGGTGTAGAGGTAGAGGATCTCAGGGCCGTCAGGTAGCGAGGTGGACAAGGATGACTATTCTTAGAGCACCCCACTAGCCAGTGGCCTCTTTTACCACTACAGATATGGAGGCCACCCCTTATCAGGCCATAGCAGGGCTATGGGGAGAGGAGACCATTACATTGATTTCTTGTCGACTACTAGTCGATGGTAGACAGGGGGTAGGGAAGTTGGAGATCCACTCCTTTGATAGAGTACCACAAATAGCTTGGCCTTCCCTATATTGACATTTTTCCTCTAGCGGGGATAGTGTATAGATCTACTCGTGAGGCTCGGGGAGGTCCTAGAGGCCAGGGTTGGACCATTGTTACCCCCAGTGTTCCTATCGCGGCTAGGTGGGTGGTACGTGCTCAAGGGAGAGCCGGTGCTCCTCAAGAACCTTTACTTCAAATTTTTGCCAGTCCCACCCATAACAGTGATGAGCCCATTGACATGGAATCTGAGTCTGAGGAGTTCACTGGGGGAGAGATAGAGGAGATGGAGATCGGTGGGACGGGTGGGGAGGATGATAGTGATCCCGAGTGGCATGATACTCAGGAGATCCTACGGGCCGAGAGGGCAGAGGAGCACAAAGAGGGTGACTCTGGTCTCAGAGGAGTTGCTCTCTTAGAACTTAGGGGAATATGGTGAGTCCATTATAGGCCATCACATTGCCCTAGATGTGGGAGAGGGACATCAGTCAGGTGGCATTAGTGGCAGGCATGGATCCTAGAGATCCTTCCTGGAGGCCTGGCAATCCGAGTGAGTTACCACTCTTCTCTTGACATTTGTTTTAGTTAGAATTGTCTTAGTTGTTATTTATTTTTGTTTTGTTTACTCTTGGTTTTATCTTTGATTGTTTTCTAACTTGTTTTTTTCCTTTACTTGCAGTGACTGTTGATGAGTGGCGAGACTTGATTCACCGAGTATGTACAGATACCCTGTTACTCCCCTTAGAGAAGACTCATGCTGAGCTATCTGTAGATGTGGGGGAGCCTTCAGTAGCCGGTAGGCATACCGATGTTTTTTCCTCTGTCTGACATGTGGCGAAGACTTCTCTTTATGTTGAGGTAGCTTGATATAGGACGGCCAAGTGCTTGATGAGGAGGAGTCATTCTCATAGTGAGACGATAGCTACTAGCCATGACCACGAGCCCTCAATGCATTCGAAGTGCCGACATATCCGGAGTCCTAGATGTGGTTGTGTGCCTTCTAAGGGATCCCATAGGGATTGAGAGGCCACTCTTGTAGCATTTTGTTGGATATTTATATGAGTGTTTTTGTACTTTTCGGGCTCATTGAGCGTTTTGACCATGCCTAGTGCATGATGGCATTGTATATGAAACCTGATTTATATATATATATATATATATTTTTTGGATCTAGAATCTTGGTACCTATAATTTTGTGAATTTTTATACTAGATGTTTTTAGAGTATTTGTTTTCATGTTTTTCAGTATGTATGCAATGGATGACAAATGATAGTAAACAGAATGTTTCTCTTTTTTTTGCTTTTGTAATGCTGATATGAGATGATACAAACATATGGTAGTACTGAACTTTTGAACTCTTTGGGAAATGTTTGTAATTTCTTCTTATGTTGGAAAAATGTGATGAATGTAAAGTGATAAAGAGATGAACTTGCCCCAATCCCAATTCCACACAACTAGTAAGATGCGAGGGATCAACACCAAGAGTTAGGAAGGGCACAAGTTGTATGAGTTTGATTGAATGGAACGATGAGAGATAGACAAACCAATAACAGAAACCAAACATAGACCTACACACCTACCCTACTCAGAGCTACCACCAAGCTTAGAAGGCCACTTACTTTCCAGTTTATCTAGACTTAGATTCATAAATGACAACCTGGTTGACAAAATCTGGTTTTGAGGATTTGATCTCTTTGGAATTTGGACATTTGTTTTCTCTTAATATAATTTGATTTGTGCTTTTTGCATACCAAGATTTGTTAATTTGTGTGAATGGACCCCCCACATCCTACCTCATGCCACTAGTAAGAAGCATGGGTTTGTCACCAAAGGCAAGATATAGGCGAGTAAGGGCACTCCTTTCCTTTCCCAACCTCACACCACCAGTAAGAGATGTGGGCTTATCACCAAAGGTTGATGGGGCAAAGAAGTGTGTAAAATAAAATATTCTATTTACTTGGTGCTTTTGATTCCATTTGATTTTGACATTTCTGATCTATGAATTTGGGATATCCTTTCTTTCAAAGAGATTTTAAGAGGGATAGATGTGACACCAAGAAGCTTCTAGAACAGACTATAGGTAAGGACAACTTCACCTAGTAGAAAGAAAGAGCAAAACCAAGTATGCAGGCCTTGGTATGGTTTTCGTCAATACTTGTTTGTCAAACTTGATGAGAAGATTTCAAAATAGTTGATGATATTTGAAGAGATGTGTTTTGAATGCTATTTCCAATACTTTAAGAAATTTGTAATAAATTGCTTAAGAGTAAGTTCCTGGACTACCATTTTTACAAAATGAGTGGACATAATGAAACAAATAAATGACTAATGCAATGTAGGTAGCTATAATGTACAAGTGGTGATTCTAATGTTTTACGTGTAAAACCATTTAAGATGCAAGGAATTGACAGTTTCATTGAATTCCTCACCTTCTAGTGTGCATAAGATATACACACCATTTCCATAGTCCTTCATGACTCGGTATGGGCCCAACCACTTGGGCCAAAACTTCCTTCCTTCACCGGTTTTCTTATCGATCCAGGTTGTCTAGTCTTAGAACTAGATCTTCCTCATATATTTCTCACTCATAGACTTTTTGTTATACTTCCGGCACATTTGATCAACATAGGCTCTGTGCCGTTGTTTGGTGTTTAGCCTGGCCTTGTCAAGGCTTTCCAGTTGAGAGAGGTGTGCCTCCCTATAAGCTTCTTCATCCAGAATCCCTTGTAATGAGATGCGGAGACTGGGTATTTCAACCTCAAGTGGGAGAACTACTTCTGCCTCAAATACCAATGATAAAGGGGTTACTCCTGTTGGTTTTCTTATTGAGGTTTGATGGGCCCACAAGGCCGGATATAATTTTAAATGCCAATCTTGCTTGTTCTCCTTGACCATTTTGAGGAGAATAGATTTTAACATTTTGTTTGTCACTTCAGCCTGCCCATTGGCTTGAGGGTAGTAAAGAGAGGCCATGTGATGGTTTATCTTGAATTTTCTACATAACTCACAGACTTCGTAGTTTTTAAAGGACATGCCATTATCTGAGATAATGACTTATGGGACACCATACCTGCAGATAATTTGGTTCAGAATGAATTTGGCAATTACCAAACTTGGTACTGTCGTGAGAGGCATGGCCTCCATCCATTTGGTAAAACATTTCATGGCTGTAATTATAAAATTATGACCGTTGGTTGATGAGGGAGAGAACGTCCCTATCAAGTCTAGACCCCACATGGAGAAGGGCCACGAGGTCACTATTAGATGCAGGGATTGTGCTCGCATGTGAATCTCGTGAGAGAATTCTTGGCATTTGTGGCACTTACGTACAAATTCTACTGCATCATGCTCGAGAGTGGGCCAAAAATAGCCCATCCAATGTATTTTGTGAGTAGTGGCATGACCACCGAAGTGGCCTCCACATATCCGACTGTTGGATTCATGAAGAATATTTTTGGATTCTTCTGTGTCGATGCATCTTAGAAGCATGCCATCGAAGGCTTTACAATAGATTACCTATTATAAAACAACATATTTAGTGGTGATAATACGTAACCAAATTCTTTGTTGTGATGTGGCACCTTACGGGTATGTATGGTCCATGATAAAATTGATGATATCAGTGTACCAGGGACATGTATAGATGGGGGGCCTGGTTTTGACGAAGTATACACACTCATCAGGAAATTCCAGATTTACCAGATCACCTCCATCTAGTGTATTTTCAGCCAACCAGTCTGCAATGATTTTTCTTGTAATAGATTTTTGGTTTACGAATGTCAACTCAAATTCACCCGTTAAGGTTATGAAACATCTAGCCTTTTTAGACAAAGACCCTTGCGTGAGAAATGTTCGTAAATGATCTGTCTTTACAATGACCCTTGTTTCTTGGTTTAACATGTAATGTCTTAAACATTTTGTTACAAAGACTATGGCAAGGCATTCTCTCTCTGTCTGTGTGTAACATGTTTCATAATCAAGCAACGTTCGGCTAATGAAATAGACCACACATTCCCGTTTATCATTTTCTTCTTGAGCCAACATGTAGGCTAGTGAGACATGAGTGGCTCGTGAGTATAGGATCAAAGGGAGGTCTGGTCTGGGAGGCATTAACATGGGTGGAGACAACAAGAAGTGTTTAACTACTTCAAAGGCCTCATTGCATTCTTCACCTAATTAATGCTATGATATTTCTTTAATAGATTATTGATTGGATGAATGGAAAAACTTAAATCTGGGATGAACCTTCGATTGCACCGAGCTTCCCAAGAAATGACCTGATTCTAGACTTTTCTCGATGGTGGGATCATTTCGAGAACAACCCATATTTTGGTTGGATCAACATCAATCCCTCATGAAGATATAATGTAGCCCATAAGTTTTCCTCTTGTCACACCAAACACACACTTCTCTAGGTTTAATGTGATGCCATATTCAATTAATCGTGAGAGGATGATACTGAGCCGTAACAATGTTTCTTGGCCTTTGCCAACAAGTCATCCACATAGGATTCCACAATTTTATGGATAAGATCGTGGAATATATAAGTCATTACCTGCTGATATGTAGCGCCGGTGTTCTTAAGATGAAATGGCATGAAAACGTAGTAATAAATTCCCCAGGAGTTATGAATGTAGTTTTGGCTTAATCTCGTTTAGATATTTTAATTTGATTATACCCGAGAACCCACCCATGAGGGACAATAGTTCAAATCCAGCTGTCGCATCAATGATAACGCCAATGGATGGTAATGGGAAGTCATCCTTGGGACAAGCTTTGTTAATATCTTAAAAATATATGCAAATACGTATCTTCCCATTCTTTTTGAGAACAGGGACGATATTAGATACCCATTGTGAATAACCAATGGGCTTGATGAATCCCACTTGGAGAAGCTTTATTACTTCCTCTTTTACAATGAGAGCCACTTTTGGCTTCATTGGTCTTAACTTCTGCTTAATTGGTTTTGCATCTGGTTTAGTGATAAGATTATGTACCGTGACATGTGGTGTAATGCCCGTATTTTCTTTATAGTTAAATGTGAAAGCCTTTTGATGTTCTTTGAGGATTTGGGTGTGTATTTCTATCTCCTCTAGAGTTAATGAGGATCCAAACTTCAAAATTTTTGGTTCTTCCTCCATTCTAATGTTTATGTCAATGGTTTCTTCTATTAAAGAAGCATTACCTTCTTCAAATTTAGGTGGTACTGGAGGTAGTTCCAAGCTTTCTCCATTTTCTATCTCATAGATATCGAGATCCTTTTGTGGAGGAGACTCTACCATGGGATTTCCAAAATAGGAAGAGGAATGTGGTATTAGGGAAAGATCAACTATACGGTGAGCAAGGTGTAGCTCCACATAGGAATTTAGATATTCGAGAGTGACTCTATCATTGTCAAAGTGATCCATGATAGAAAAATAATCCTTAGCTTCTCCATGAGTCAGGAGTGATTTTGTTGATATTTTACGCACTAATGGTTCGGTAGAGAAGTGATACTTGTGAAATTTGTATCTTCCAACTCACTGTTTGGAGTGAAACGGGAAGCTGAGGTTGCTATCAAGTCTGCGAGAAGGTTCTACTCTCGTGGGATTGCTTCAATTGATATGAAGTTAAATCCCTTGCTTAGATCTAACACCGCTGTTTTGTATAGTTGTAAATGTTTAGCCCTAGTTTCATATACCTCAGAGACTTGGTTTGTAACTAGTTGTGAGTCTCCTAGCACTCTAATGTCATTGACACCCATTATTTTGGCTAGGATGAGGCCAAGGAGGAGAGCTTCATACTCAGCCCCGTTGTTTGTACATTCAAAGTTTAATTTAAAGGTGAAAGGTAGGATCTTTCCCTCGGGTGAAGTAAATATTACTCCCGCCCCAGCTCCAAAGTGACATCTAGCTCCATCGAAGTGGAGCATCCAATACTTGCTTGGAAAAATGGATGTTGGGATATCTGTCGTATCTATTTCCTTTGCTTCGGTTACTTCTACCATAAAAATTTCATCTGATGGAAGAGAAGCGATTCCTAGGGTGTGTCCCATACCCATATAATCAAATGGTAGGAGAATAGGTAAGTCCTTTTCTAGCAACTCGACAATTTTTGCGGTAGTCCCTAGTGACACTATTTTTATAACATTGGTCTCATTTTTGAGTGCTAGAATGTCCTCGACTGGATTTGTAATTTCTAATTCTGTGGTGGGTATCAACTCTTCTTTTGGTTTTGAATTAATTGGTTTGATGAGTTGATTTGTTGGGAGTTCAAACTTGGAGTGAACGCTGGTATTTTCTTCAAATAAGCTAGGTGTATATTGAAGGGTTTTGGGTCACCTTGTGCCAAAAATATTTTCCCTAAGTGTAGAAATCTTATTTCTTGAATAACATGGAAGGGATTTCCTTCATGCGGTGTATCCATGGCCGACCAAGGATCATATTATAGTTGGTTTCCTGATCTATAATATAAAACTTGGTGAGGACCATCTTGGGTCCTAAAGTGACTGGTAAAACTATGGTTCTAATTGAAGTGGCTTTGAGGCTATCATAACCTCTTAGCGTATTTCGTGTTGTGGAACAGTTTGTCTCTCCATATCCTAAATTTTGAAGAAAAGTAAAGGGGACTATGTTAACTACTACCCCATTGTCAACCATTGCATGTTTAACATAATTATTGTAAACCAATACTTGCAAATGTAAAGTCAAGGGTTACCTCTTCATGTAATCTCAACATCTGTTAGCATTTTGCTTATATCGAATATAAAGTCTGTATCCCTATCTGGCTACCCCGGAGGATAAGTGTCAAAGTCTATATGGTTTACTTGCATTTTTGAAGGCGGAGTGATGTTGATTAAATGACCAAGGCCTAATGCTTCTAGGAGAGTAGCCCTGTGGGTGGGAGAGTTCTTTAGCAAATCCAAAAAGGGGATGTGAGAGAAAGTTTTAGTTAAGTCATTAATTAAATCATAGGTGCATATGGGTTTTACCAATGTTTGTTGAGTGTTGTTTGGCTCTAATGAATAACTTGGAGTTGGTTGAGAAGAATAATCCCATGTTCTTGTTATGGTTTCTATAGGTAGCTCAAGTGTCAACTCTACCAAACTAACTATCTTAGTTTGGGGTCGAGTTCCTAGTTGGGGTGCGGCTGGTGGATTTAATCAAGTTTAAGCTTCATGATCATTGTTTCCTGTTATGACACCCTTGTTCGTTCCATTAGGATCTAGCCTGTTATTGTTAGAATGGTTTGGGAGTGGATCATTAAAGATATCGAGGGGTGTATTTTGAGGGGAATGTGCCCTTGTATAAGTGTTTGGCGTGGGTACTACAAAATTTGCTAAAAACATATCTATAAAGAGTTGTTTTTGATCTTCTGGAAAATGTTGCATGAATTTATTGTAGTCACGACAAGTCCTAGTATCATGGCCTCGAATTTTGTGGAAGCCACAATACAAATTGGGATTATAATTTTGAGGTGTTGATTTAAAACCTGTTGTGACCCAAAATTCTAATAAGGTTACTGGTTGTTAGAGTTAAAATTTTGAGGTTGTTGCCTTTGCTTTTGACTCTTATATCCATTTGGGTTTTGATTTGGACCTTGTGTTTGGATTTTTGTTGTTGTCATTGTTGTTGTTGTGGTCGTGGTGGACAATTAAAATCCATTGCGTTGATTGTTGGAGTAAAATTTTTATTTCGCTGATTATTAATAGGTGGTGAAATGTTTACAACATTTTCCCTTTTAACTTGGTCAATTACTCCATTTGTTGTGACTCCACAATTATTTTTAAGGATCTTAGGTCCTTGATTAGCGTTCTTGGTATTAGGATAGGTTGTGGTGTTTTGATTGGGAGTGGTTAATTTCCCATTTGTTTGATATGTCTTACGACCACTATCTATTGCTGCTTGATCGATTCGGAGAGCACTCTCGAGTACCTCATCATAAGTTCTTAGTGGGAACTTTTAGACTTCTTCCTTTATCTCTCTATTGAGAGAATTAAGGAATAAATCACATAGTTCCATTTGATCCATGTTTAGAGAACTTGTTGATGAGTAGAGGGCCATACGCTACCTTTGAATAAAATGAGCAAAGAGATTCATTATGTTCTTGTTTAATATGCAAGAACTCCCTGATTCCTGTTCTTAACAATTTGTTCATGTCAAAAGATTTGATGAACTCTGACATGAGTTGTTTAAATGAGTGTATCGAGGCTTCAAGTATTCTCGTAATACCAATAAAGGGAAATACCTTCTAAGGGATAAGGGAATATTTTAGTGACAACCCCGTCCCAAGGGAGTAACTCCCGTATGGTTATGGCATAGGCCTTAATGTGTGCGTTTGGATCCCCTTCCCCTTTATATTTGGGAAAATTAGGAAGAGGTCTTGGAAGCATAACACTTTGTATGGTGAAGTCTAGGGGCTCTTTTAAATATTCTGAATAAGTCCCTACTGCATAGGCCTTGACCATCGATGGTGCTTGCTGAGGGGGTGGGGGTGGCATGGTTTGTTGATATGGCACAACATATGTATTGGCAGGGGTATAAGGGAATCCCTGTGGTTGAATGAACATCCCGGGAGAAGAGAACATGTCTCCTTGTGGTGACTTTGAATAAATGTTTAAGTAAGGAGGAGCAATGTTTTGGTATGGGTTGTTTGGTGCCAAGCCGGGAGGTGTCATGTTTTCAACTGGAGCGGCGTTTGAAAATGCTATCCTAGTTGGTGTTTGCTGTGGATAATTATACGGATGTTGAGGAGGCATGCCTAATGTGCATGTTCCTGTAAGGAGGTCAACCTGACTAGGATGATGTGGAGGGTTGGGGATCCCTGTTTTCCCAAAATATGAATTTTGATTTTCTTGGGCGAGTTCCAGCCCTCTAACCTTTTCAACCAGGGCTGAAATGACCTTTGTTGGTGAAGACACAGTGCTTTTCCTTAATGGCGTTTGTTGTATACCTTGAGGTTGTAAAGGGGTGTGATACCCTACTATGAATTGATCATTACCCTACCAAGCTTCACCGAGGGTATTTCCCATAGGTGGAGGAATGGGGGTGTTTTCCTGGAATAGGGTATCAAATTGTATTTGTAAACTCCCTATAGGTGGATACATATTTTGGAAGCGTTGTTCACTTTTAGCAAAGCATGCTAAGTACTCCTCATCCAAAAAGGGGAGTGGGTCTGATTGTCTACTGATCTATGGTCTGAACAAGACTTGAGGAGATGAAATGGATTCTCCAATAAACATCATTTTATTTGAGCCTGAGGGCTCTGGCTGTTGTGTTTGTGCAAGTTGATCTAACTCCTCAATTTGGAATGAAGAACTTGAGCTAGTTCTTTGAGGGGGAGTTTGAGATGACAAGTAATTATTTGAATAGTTATCAGCCCATGCAGAAAGAAAGGGTGATGGTTGTCTATTTGTTTGAATATGGTTTGTTTTGAGACCCGAGAGAGGTCTACCATATGCATCGTATCCCCGACATATTTGGGGGTATATGAATACCCGCAGAATAATCGAAAGAGCGAAGGTGGATGAGAGAAATGAAAAATAAAAGAGGAAGAATTGTTTGTTCACGTCAAAGTTCACCAATTTTGTATGATGGAAAAGTGACACGTGAGCATGGGAATCTACAAGTACCTCTTCCCGTACCCGACCTCCCGAAGTTGTGTCGAGACAACCGATGAATGTTGAATATGAATGTATATAGACAAGCTAATCGTAATCTTATATCCTCAATACACAATAATGGAATCTACAAATCTAAGGAAAAGAAGTCCCTCCTAACTCCGAATTGGTGTAATGGATCACTTGGATATAATAGCTGTTTGGAGGATCCAATCAATGTCAAGCTCTATCAAGATCCTATTTCTTGGTTGTTGGATATGTGGGAAGTGACCTGTGGGAGCTTCGTATATATCTCATGACAAGGTCATGAAAATGGTGATAGGAGGTGTAGTGGATTTGTAGTGAACTATGGGCAATTTTATGGTCTAGCCAAGAAAATATTAGATTGATTGGCTTCTATATTTAATACGGAGAACTGCGTGATGATATCATGCAGGAGTGGTGAGGATATAAATACCAGCATTCATAAACTAGTGTCAATGCTTAATTGATTTGCAGGCCCGTTGGGTTGTGGGACTTGGGGATCACAACCATGAGTTCATGGTTGTTATGGACCTATTATGGTCATGTGAAGAATCAATCCCTTCTTCCGACTATCTAGTAATCATACGCCTTTTCAGCCTCTATGTTTAGAACTAGAAGTTGTGTAATTTTCTCAGAATACCTTACAGTGTTCGAAACTTGAATGCATAACCTAGTATCTATGTCAATGAGGAGATATCTTGTGTCGTTGTGGAACCAAAGGATCACAACAAAATCCTTGCTCTCTTTCAAATCCTCAGACGGTCATTTGGGTTTTTATCAAGGCAATCTATAGTTAGGATGGTTTGAACAAAATGTGTATGCCTTGTCATCTTCAATATTTAACCCGCTCAATTGTTCACTAACTGCTTATAGGTTTTCCGTTGCTTGAAAGAGCTGTATCCTAAGGTCTTGATCTACATCAGCTAATGTTGTGGGTAGATTTGGTTGAGGCACTATTAGTTCAAATATATATTCTCTAGGCTCTCTAGGTCTTGTGATTGTCATACAAAATGATTCAACTTTTAAAAATAATAAACTGATTACGAAAGATGTATTTACATTATGCAAGCATTCTTCTATTTTTGTATTTTCAATGACGTATTTCAATGAATTTAAAGAGAAACTACTCTAATATATTTAGAAAATGGACAACTAATCTAGTAAATGAGTTAAAACAAAAAAGTAGCCTTGATGTGGCTATTTACATGTGCAGTTGTGATTATATCCTAAATGTATAAGCAACTAATTACTTTAAATTTGAAAGACTCTTGATCCTACCTCAGAAGTGAGGAATGAATCACAGTTTCTCAGAAACTATCAATCCCCATAGCTTCCCTGGCAATATCGAGAGTGAGATTTTGACTGAAATAAAATAATTCACTACTCTATTTAATACATTGTAACTAGAACTTTGATAGCTCAAAACCTGATGTTTACAGAACAATGGTAAATCTAGTTGTGTGTGATTTCATCCCCTCAGTGTGATCTCCTCATTCCTTCATGTTCTCATGAATCCATAAAAGCATGTATATGATAGTATCAATAGAAGATGGTATTTGAAGAATGTCACTTTGGATATAGACCGAATATAATGTGAGTAGGAGAGGGATAACACAAGTGAATAGAGCCCGACTATGCAATTCCTAGTGGGATTTATCATGGGAATACAATGTAAATGTACCGATATTTTTAGAATCTATCCTTGTGACAAAACAAAACCTGTAACTTTAATGGATTCTAATCTAGAAATGAAACTATTCTATGCTAAGTTGACTTACATGGCACAACAATGAAGCAAAACTAAAACAAGAAGATCAAATGACCTCTAAAAGACCAATAATGGAGGTAAAACATGAAACTGATAGAATTCTAAGCAAGAAATTCAAATACTGAATAAGAGAATTGAGAAGATGAGGAGCCATTTGTTTCAAAACAAGCTAGCTATTTATAACAAATGCATTTACCAGAGGGTAACTCCCAATTGAACTATTTTACTATAAATAAAGGGAAAACTCTATTTCCAGGGAACCAAAAACATTAATGCAAGACAAAGTGGTTGAATAAAGTGGTGAAATTGAAGATTTACATTTTATGCGATAATTGAAAGAATATGGAAATTGTGAACAAAACCACCGCCTTGTGCGGGGCGGCGGTTACGAGATCGCCACCTAGGCAAGGCAATGGGTCTCACATCAAGACCAAAATAAAAGAAAAAGGGGGTAGAGGGTAAAACAAAGCATGTGGAGGCCAAACAGGGGTAGGCGGGATACAAACATATACTTGGCGAGCTTTTCTAGATCCCGAACACCTTGTGAGGAGACTTGTATCATCATTGGGGTATGTGTAACATCTTTCTGGTGGCGCAATACCCTACAATTTTGGGTATGTAAAGTACCTCATACCTAAATATTATTGCATTGAATTCCCTTACACAAACAACATAACCGAGTATGTAGCATTGAGAACATTCTTAGGATTTGTTATCTCCTGGTACCTATAAGAATTGAGAATTTTTCCCGATTCCCTTCTCATCATCAATCAAATCAATAGTGAGTATCGAGTCAAAGATGAGAAGATTTTACCCTATAGATGCATGGCTGATAGTATTAAAGGTTATTTTTAGATTATCAATTTCAAACAAGTTCCTCATGTACAAAACAAAGCAATAGATGCCGTGATAACTATTGCATGCCTTCTTATATTTGACACTAATCAAAATCACAATGAGTTCCTTTTTAAACATCTTTTGGTGCCCACATATGATTTTTTGAGTCCACCATGGTATGTGAAATTTCATGGTCCTGATCACAACTGGTATCATGATATATACACCTTCATTCAAAATAAATCCTACCCTCCAAACTTAAACTCAACCAATAAAAAGCCTTGGCACAACGTGCCTCACATTACACCATCCACGTTGGCAACCTATATCGAAAAGTATATGATAAGAATATCTTAAGATGTCTTAATTAGGATAAAGAAAATAAAATTCTAGCTGAATTACACTCGGGTATTTGTGGTGCACACACTAGTGGAATGGTCCTTGTAAAGAAGATATTGCGTGTCAGATACTAATGGCCTATAATGGAAATGCACACATGTAACTATATAACTAAATGTTAGGATTACTAGAAGCACAATAATCTAATTCATGCACCTTCCCAAGCCTTGCAGCCTATCACCTCACCATTTTCATTTTCTAAATGGGGACTCAAACTCATTGAAAAATAAAGCCCGCATGTTTCAACGGTCATACCTTCATTATAACCGCCACTAAATATTTCACCAAGTGGTTTGATGCTATGCCTCTCACCTACATCACTCGGGTGCAATATCTATAAATTAATTTTTGACCATATTATCTATCACTTTGGCATTCCCACAACCATTGTCACTGATAATGGTGGATCCTTCAAAAATAATAATGTCAAATCCCTTGTTAAAAAATATCATATTCGCCTACAATGGGCCACTCCTTACTACCCACAATGTAATGGCTGCTCTCAAGATTTGAACAAGACTATCAAATCCATATTGAAAAGACAGTAAATAAGCATGAATGTAACTAACATATATAATTATATCCCTCCCTATGGGCCTATCACACATCTTTCCACACTCTTACGATAGCTACTCCTTTTTCCCTAGTATATGGATATGAATCCATATTACCCATTGAAATCAAACTTCCTTCCCTTCATGTTTCACTCCAACACCTTATGCACGAAGAGGATTACCATTGTGTATGCCTTGCAAAGCCTAAGCTACTAGATGAGAGACAAATTCACACTTTGGATCATCTTTAAGTGTACCAAAATCTACTGCATCATAACTAAAAATGAAATATTTGACCAAGTCATTTCAAGATTGGTGACTTGGTCCTAAAATAAAATTAAAAGAACATAACCAAGCCACATGAAAAACAAGGAAAATTTGAGCCTAATTGGTTGGGTTATTATTACTGTAAAATTTGGATCCGGTGCATAAAAACTATCTACTAAGGATTAACAAGAGTTTAAAAAGCCTATGATTTCCATTCATCTGAAAAAGTTCTACTCTCGAATCTATAAAGAGTAACCCTTATGATAGGGGAATATCAACATGCTCACTTGATTATCTATTTTTCCTTGTCTTTTTCTTGTGTCATTCTACCTCACATTATGTCACGTGTTCCCCTTGTCACATCTTCATTCCCATAGTATACCATTCTTCTTCACCTTTTTTCATGCTTTCGTTCACCTTGTTCATGTGTAACGTGTTGGTTACGACATGGGAATGCATTTTCCTCTTCTTTAGCATGTGGTTTGAGACCCAAAAAGAAAAAAACACATTCAAATATGTCTCACAAAATACAAAAAAATACAAAATTGTTTCAAAAATACAAAAATGTAAAACATTTTGAAAATGTTAGACAAAAACATTTGCAACTATATAACTTAGTTCACCAATTTTGTCATCTGATTGTTCCAAATCATTTACATTTTTCAAATCAATAAATTACCCTTTCATAATATAAATTTTCTTATGACACATTTGGATTTCACATTTTAGTCCAATACGGATGAAACTTTAGTGGGATCTGACAAGAGTTTATTTTGGAGTATCTAAGCATCACTCCACTCTTCGACCTGATCCAATCCTCTCATGTTCCAAATATCACTCAGGGGCATTCAAATCTATATATCCATTCACTATGGAACACATTAGGAGTGTCTTTAGACATCGTTATTGTGACTTGTGTTATGTTGTTGCTTCCTAATTATATTTAACATTAGAGTTTCTTGTTTTCTTACCGTTTGTGGCTAGTTCACCCGTTGTTTGTACATATTAAATGTTGTCTTGTATGTTCTTAGATATATTTATTATTTACTTAGATAGATTAGTCAGTGTTCTATGCATTTAGAATGTTGTTACGATTATAAACAAATTGCAAGAAATTTATTCACATCTTAGTTCACATATAATTTTGGTGTGAGTTACTTCCTATTCGATTGGGTTTGTTTGCAATTCTTGTTTTGTGTCTTTTTGTCACTTACACCTGTTGTGTTTTTCCTCTTGGATTATTAAATAATCCATGGAGTGTTTTTATTTTTGGTGTGTATTTCAAGTTTGTTTGCATTTGTATTTCAATTTTTTCAAAAACTCAAAAAATTCAAAAAAATTAGAAATTGTAAAAATTTTCGAACAAACATTCACTTATTATAGATATACTATAATTAGAAAAACCTTAAATTGAATCTTTCAATATTTCAATATAATCTTGATAGATTCATACATTTATCTATTACCTCGGTGATGTTCCAATCTTACAACTATTAGTTTGTTCCCTTTGCATGATTGCTAACTTTGCTTTGGGAAAGTCACAAAATTATTTTTCTTTCACAATATAACTTCACCTAGGGAAAATCAACTCGATTATTTACATAATAGATATAATAAGAGTGTCGTGAGGATTACCTTTACTCCACTCTTTAGTTTGATCCTATTTCCACCTTGGGAGCATTTACATCTACTTAATCATCACTATGACATGCATTAGGGGCATAACTGGTTGTATTATTTTTCGATGTTATGTTACATTGTCAACGTTTACCTTTTTGGACCACTTGCAAGTAGTTTTATTACATCTTGGTTCTTTTATAACCTTGATGTATACATCTATTGTGTATATTAGCTCTGTTTTCCTTTTTTATCTTTTCTTTGCTTGTGTATGTTTGTTAAAGCACATTTGGGCTACCCATCTTGATTCTTTCATAATCATGGTGATATATTTATTGTGAAATATTAAAAATATGGTTTCTCTAAATTTATTCTCCAAATGACGCTCATGCTATGAGCACAATCCTTCCCATCCTTGTTCAAATCCCTTGTCTTCTTCCTATCAAACAACCTCTGTCCACCACTTTCTTTGCATTGCCCACCCACTTGAGGGGGAATTCCTTTACCATTTTACTCACCGGGGCATCCAAATGATTCATTTTATTCTAATATGCATGTGTCTCTGCTATCTTTAAAATACTATTACTTCGCAATAACACTTTAAAGAGGGGAAAATGTATACACCATAAATTCACATACCTATTCCAAATATTGTCCTAGTACATCCTGTTATTCACCCCTTTATGATTGATTAATTAAATTGATTAATCATGCACATTATACCCATTTGGATTAATTAAATTAATTCTCGTACACCTTTAGCTAGCTTAATTATCATTTACTAAAAAAATTATTAATTAATTATTGTGCACATTATAGCTAATTAAATTAGTTATTTAAATGGGAAACTACACCTATTTCCCTAGTCAACAACCACTTGGACTCCACTTCACCAGTCCAATCAACTCCACTTTACCATTCCAATCAACTCAGGTTCTATAATCCGAGAAAGGTGGGGGTAGCTAAATTACACGTACAACCACCTTTTCGGATGCAAATTGCTTAATAAATTCCTTTACTACCCCTCAATGGAATTTATTCTTCATGTAAGTGTTTAGTCCCCTCAATTTTTTCAGGCCTACCAAGATTCATAACATGGTCTATAAAATAATCTTAAAAATTCTAGCCTTTCTCTTGAGGGATGTGCTCAAAATTTCATTTCTCCTAATCGGGTGCCTTTGTGTCGTCGGAAGAAAAATTATTGATATCGTCATTTCCATACATGAAACCATCCACTCTCTTGGAAAATCTAAAATATATGTGATGATGCTAAAATTAGATATGTAGTGAGCATATGACATGATATCATGGAATTTTCTTCTTAATCTTCTTTATAAGTTGGGTTTTGATAGTCATTTTATCAATATGATTCAATCTTTTATCACTACTTTAATATTTTTTGTTATTTTTAATGTCCAACCTAAGGGTTTTTTTAAATATGAGAGGGGTCTTAGGCAAGGTGACCCTCTGTCACCCTTTCTATATATTATAGTGGCTAAAGCATTGAGTATGCTATACTCAAAAGATAAAAATGAGGGGATAATTGAGGGAATTAAAGTTTCTAATGGGGTTGCAAATCAATGTCTTCAACAATTTGTTGATGACAACTCATTGTTAGGTCAAGCCTCTATCGTGAAGACATGTCTCTCAAAATCATTACTAAGAACTATGAGGAGGTCTCAGGCCAAAAATTTAACTTCAAAAAGAGTTCATGTTATTTCATCAATGTGGAAGAACAAAAACAACAACATCTTTCCACCATTCTAGAATGTAATATAAATAATCTCCCAGATAGCTATCTCGGTATGCCCTTGTGTGGCAACAAAATGGATGATACTAGTTGGAATAAAATCATTGATAGATTTCACAAGAAACTTGCCTCTTGGAAAGGAACATTGCTGACTCAAGCTGGGAAAGTCCAATTGCTTCAAATATCTATGCAAGGTGTGAAACTTATACAATGTCTATTTTTATTATGCCCCACAAAATTAGAAAGGCTATTGAAGGCATAAAAAGGTTTTTGTGGTCAGGGACTAAAGTCAAAACCAAGATACCTTTGATATCTTGGGAAAAGGTGACAATCCCTAAAGACAGAGGTGGCCTCGGTCTAAAAAACATGCAAATGATGAACTAAGATCTTATTGCCAAAGTTGGATGGAGGTTACATAAAGAGGAAGGAATATGGGTGGACATTCTAAAAGTGAAATATTTGTGGAATGTTGGTGGTACTTTGGATTTTTTTAAGGATAAATATCTTCCCAAAGGCTCCATTTTCTAGAATGATTTGGGGAAATCGAGGAAACTGATGAATAAAGGTGTTAAGTGGAATTTGGGGAATGGAGCTAAGATCAATTTTTAGGAAGATCCTTGGATTAGAAATCTAGCTCTTAAAGAGGAGATACCTAGAAGGACAACTTGTTGTTCTACAAAGCGATGTTTGGTGAAAGGGTGTGTGACTACTAGACAAAAGACAAGAAATGGAAACAGATTATTCCTCCACCTTCTTATAATGGACCTCTCCTACCCTTTGAAACCCTCAACAATGAACTTAAGTTCTGCCACATTCCTCCTAAAAAATTCAAGATGAACTAATATGGAGGAACATAGATTCTAGAAATTATGAAGTTAAATCCGGATACTTGCTTAAATTTGAACAAATCCCTACTAATGATTTTTGGAGGAGAATCTGGAACAAAAAACTTATCCCAAAAATAATAGTTTTTTTTGGGAAGCTGCCAAGAAGAAAATACTTAGTATGGAAATTCTTAGAAAAAGGGGAATGATAATCATCAATACATTTATCTTGTACAAATATCATGAAGAAAATGATAACCGCCTTTTTTTAGAATGTCTCTTTTATTTTTAGTTTTTCTCGACGTGCTCAACTTCTTCAAAATTCAACTAATCCTTCCTAGGGATATCACAAACCTTCCTAAACAATGTAATTCCATTTCCCACCATGACAGTGTTAAGGAATTATGGAATTTTACCCTACCTCATATCCTATGGTGGATTTAGATCAAAAGGAAAAACATGATTTTTAGAAATCAAGGCTCTTACCCCAAAAAGGTGGCGAGGTGTATCATCAAGAATCTCAATGATAATTTTTAAATTGTTAAATTCTAGAATGCTAAAACTCCCTTGGGTTTAGGTATGGATATCCTAAATAATTTTAATCTCAAGCCTCATGATATTATCAAAAAAGATAGGGAGGATAAAATTAAGAAGGTTAGGTGGAAATGCCCACCTATTGGATGGTGCAAATTAAAATTTGACGGCTCAAAAAAAATGAGGGAAGGAAGTGGTCAAGGGGGAGGCATTGTTTGGGATCATAAGGGGTTTTTAAGGGAATATGATGGTCAGGTTGGGCCTCATTCAAATAGTCATGCTTGAAGCCATAAATCGTAAGCTATGATGATTAAAGATATGTGAAACCATGAATATTCAAAACCTTATTATTGAAGGAGATTACACATGTGTTATTAATACCCTTAATAAAAATGATAATAATGGATGGAAGCTTAAACACATAATTAAGGAGGCCAAGAAAATGATGGGACATTTTGTTAGGGTCAAGATACAACATGTGTACATGAGTGGTAATAAGACTGTAGATGACCTATAAAATCATGGGAATGACCTTCAGGGACATATGAGTTGGTAGTATGAGGAGTTACCTTGGAATCATAACAAAAATTTGATTAATGAGGACAAGATATGCTAAGATAATCCTTCATAATTATAGGGATATGTGGGATGAAACTTGTGTGGATGTTAATAGCAATATTGATAGGGTTTCTAATATCCACACTGTGTTTTATCTTTGTTTTGTTCCTTATTCTTTCTTAGTTTGATTATAGTGTTTTGTTTTCGTGGCTGGATTATCATGGGTGGGGATAGGGTGAGAACCCAACCCACTACCTATATGCATCTAAAAAGGGATGGTATCCTGTGGTGCCTTATTTTCAGGGGTGTTCTATCTATTTATATTGAGAAGTTGCAGGGCCACGATCCGCATCTCGCCAATGAATTCAGGAAAGCATGGGAGGACTTGGTTAAGATGAGGGGCACTAAAATTGAGGTCATGGAGAACACCATTTTCGATGCCACTGGTATGTCTATTGATGGTCTTAAAATTTTTAAAGATAAAACTAGGAAAAAAATGATATTTCCACTTTCTTTGGTCCTGGGGAAAATATTGTTCAATATGATGATGGTATAGCCATAACTTGCTTTCCGATAGGTGGCCAAATGTGTGTCTTGTTGTGATGAAATACCTTACTCTTGAGGGTAAATTTAGGAATATTTTCTCTTACCACCTGTCCATTTTGAACTACCTTTGTAGAAATCAGAAGATGAGCCTTCCTTTTTTCCTCCTTTGGTCCTTAACCATCTCCATCACCGATTACTAGAATGACAAACTTGATACCCCTCCACCATGGCCTTATCTTGTTGATGTTCAAGAAAGGTAGAATCCTTATCCCACCTAGACCTCAGGATAAAAGTGATGATTTAAACAATGAGACCCTAACATCCCACATGAAAAAAAGGAAAAGGGGGTGCCAGTAAGAGGGCCTTGCTGGTTTTGTTGACATCCTCTGTAATTTGAAAAAGGGGGACCTACCTAGGAGGAAAATATGGGGAATAGGGAAAATATACTATTTATTGGGAGGCTCACATTCTCAAAGTGGAAGTGATAGTGGAAACTAATTTGGTGGTCAATAAAAATTTAGTACAAGAAGTTAAAGAATGCCACAGATAAATTGATATAAAAAACAAGCATATTGGTGGCTCTGAATGCTGATTACATCATGGTGGAACAAAGGATCTCAATCCTGCAAGATCAGATTGTCAAAATACAAGTGGAAAATGATGAGGTGACTTTACGTATGGAATTAATAAATACTAATGAGGAAGACAAAAATGAGGTTGAGTAGAGTATAAAGGGTAAAATTCCTTCTAGAGTCATCATCAAGTGTAAAGGGAACAAGAAAGTAGGTCTGAGCACTAAACAGAAAAAAATACACATAGAAAGAAGGATTGCTTTGGCTGCCCTTTGGCATATTTTTTCTATGTTTCCTAGGTTTTTTTGCTTCTAGTTGCTCTAAGTATTTTGTTAAAAAAAATAAAATCCATATGGTTAATACTTAGTCTCGTATGTGATTTTCTTTGCTTTGTCTACACTTTTTTTCAAGATGGTTTAACTCAGGTCTTTGTTGGTTTCTCTTGGTGTCCTATGTTCCTTGGAATCTTTTTGTGTACATGGTTTTTTAGTCCCTTCAAAACTAAAATTTATAACCTATCTAAAAAAAATAACATGTGCATTCAATCAGTTTCAACACATTTCAACCACTAATTATCCTTATAAAGCACATGCTTATCCTATCTCAAATCCTCTTGGATTATTGTAAGAAAACTCTCATTAATTTACTTTCCAATATTTGCATATTGGAAGTTTTCCAAGACCAAAATATGTGTCCATAGAAATTTTTATCCCCATTTAAAGGTCATTTAAGAGAACCCACAATCAATATTTTACAAGGTTACACAAGCTAAGCTTCATACAACCCTATATTGAGGTTTGTTTTGTTTTGTACAATGATTGTGACTGATTTTTTTGGAAGTGACAAAAACATTATTAAATTCATTCAACATGAGGTAGAATTCTCACATGACTTTCAATCAAAGCTATAAGAGAGATATGGTGATCAAGTTATGGTAGATTGTACACCATATAATTCTCACATGACTAAGAAGTAATAATATACCTAAATGGTTGATCACTTTTGAAAATGTGTTCACCCTTGATGACCAAGTCAAGGGGAGAAGAGAAACCTAAAGATCAATGAGGAAGACTACCAAGAGGTGTCAATATCTACTAGAAAATAATTGAAATTGGGAAAGATATGTATGTATGGGAAATAATGTGATTTTTTCCAACTATGCCAAAAATATGATGATGTCTTTACATGGAGCTATGATGAACTTAAGGGGTATAATCTTAATGTTCTAAAACACCATTGAGATGTCTAAAAATTCCAAACCAACTAGATAAAAGCAAAGTCCAATTAGTACAAAGATTCAGCCCCTAATTAGGAAGGAGTTAAAAAAGCTAATTGAGGAAACTATTATCTTCCTTATTAAACACTTGTATTGGGTGGATAATTTGGTCCCTATTAGGAAAAAATGGAAAAATAAGATTGCGTTTAGATTTCATATATTTAAACAAGGCTTCACTTAAAAATCACTATCCTTTTCCTTCCATGGATATGATTTTGTAGATAATGGTAGGATAAAAATGTTCTCATCGTTAGAAGGATTCTTTGGTTACAATCGATTCATGTGCAATAATTTGATCAATACAAAAGAATGTTTATTCCCAAATGGGGGACATATTATTATAATAAGATATAATTTGGGTTATCCAATGTTGGTGATACTTTCCAAATATTCATGTACCTATCTCTAGGGGTAGATTGATGTAGCCTATAATTTACCGTATAACACCCTAGTGCACTGACACATCACTCACTCCTAGATTTCAAGCGCTCACTTGAAGCATGCAAAGGTACCAGTCCCTCTTTAGGGTTGATGTAATAGGATGTTAGCATGATGAAGGAATAAACATATAGATCCATAACTAATCCATCATTATACAATGCCCACCATATTCAAATTTATGAAAGAACAAGCTAAAACAATAATCATGATTGAATCAAGAATATGCACTACTTAATTACACATAGGAATGATACTTAGATTCAGCTAATAACTCCCATCTATTAATAAACATAGAAGCTCCTTACAATAATCACATTCTATACCAATGCACGCATGGATCTGATATAGTAATCCAATTGTATATCTCTATATATCTCTCTATATATGTGATTCACATCATATATATAGGGTGGGGACTTGCCCTTCACCTCTTTTCTATTCCAAAAATAGGCCACATGCTATTAATAGCCACATGCCACTTACATGCATAGCCACACATGCAAGTGTGCTATCTATAGACCTCTTATAGTTAATTGAAGTGACAATCCTATTCTTAGCTCATCTCCATGCAAAAAGCTTCAATCCAATCCTTTAAAGATATAAAATGTGTGGCGCGCATGTTGCTACATCGTTGGTGTGTTCCACACACCATATTCTAAAAATAGGTCTTGATGCTCAAAATAGGCTAAGTATCTTGAATGCTTGAACTTGCCCTTTGCGTGCATGCTCCTCTTGTCCATTTGCGCCCTTAAACTTGGCCTCGATTTCCCACACAGACTTCTTGTGTGAGTTATGGCAAGCATTCTCCGATCAAAATTACCCCAAACTAATCGCATTGTCACCCCGAAAATGGGTATCTTCAAAAATTGCAGTAAAGAATATTGAATGGAAAGAATGCGGATGAATAAAGGGAATGTTTTAAGAGGCAACATCCTTTGTATCAGTTTGAAGGAGAAAATCTGATACTCCTGTTTTATTTCAGCCTCCAATGTCCGCCATTCAATGAGTGCTTATTCTCGCTTTCTCTAGAATGTCCACAACAATGGATTCCAACTCATCCCTTGCAATATCTCCTTTTTCATTATGTAGAACCAACACAACGCTGGAAATTGATGCCATTATTCCTTCTAAAAGATCCATATTTTACACAATGAGCTTCCTAAGCTCTTCCAGCCAAGTCTTATGTGCCTCTTGTGCTACTGCCAAGGCCTCGCACTTCTGCTTAACCATTGAAAATCTTTCTATGTGGCCCAATGTTTTATCCTTCATTGCTCTTTGGACCTCATTGCTTTCTTCCAAGGTCTTTATATTGATAAGCGCCTCTGGAGCTGTGCAGATGTTTAAAGCCTGGTCTACTTTCTTCAATACTTCTTGTAGCACTTGTAGTAGCCCTTCATATGATGCAATCTTTCACATCACTAACAATTTCTATCACCTTGCCTCTTGTTCTCAATATCTTAGCGCCAGGTATGTGCAGAGGTTCATCTTCAAGTAAAAAGTCCACCAACTTTCCTATATAGTGTATCACTGAAGGAAACATCTGTGGTACCTTGACCTCTAAGTGTGGCCTAGATATTATGACATTGTCCCCAATATCCTCTGCGATGCTGATAAATACTTCATTATTTTTCCACGCTAAGTCCCTCTCTTGAGTAATGTGTGGTATCTCTACATCTTTTGTCTTTAGCTCTTCATGCAACACTCTTATCGTTATAGCTTTATCCATGTTTCTCCTTGTAACTTCAGTTGAAACCTTCACCAATGCATTGTTGACTTGCTCATCATACATGATAGTAGGCCTTACCGTCATATGTCTAGATTGTGGTACCTTCTTTAGCCGTCTTGAAACACATGACTATTTGCATATATCAAAGTCAGGGTCATCCATATAGGTGTGCATTGACCATGATAGTTACTTTTCGAGTGTGCATAGTCACCATATCCTCATCCATTAGCTCCTAGCCAAATAAATACTTTTGTGCTATTGTGATTTGAAAGTGGGCACAAACAATTTTACCTACGTCCTCTGCATACCCCATGGCTGGTGAAATGTGCTCTCCACTTGTTCTCCTAGATTGTTGCTACTTAGGGACCTTAGCTTCCAAATTTGGGACTTATGTCTCCATGTCCTGAACATTCTCTGTAGCTATCTCCTATGGTCCCTTCTTATCCTCTCCTCTTTCCTTTGATTCCTCACCCTATTCTTCTATGTTCTCTGGAAGTGTAGGAGAATTAGGCGTGCTTTCCTCTGACTCTTTTGCCTCCTCATTTAACTTCAGTTTCCTCCTTCTTTACATGGTTGCCTCCTTCTGTGGAGAGAGTCTAGGTGATTTGTGCACCATGGTTGGATTAGCACCTAACGTGCTTGTTCTCCTAAACACCCTCTTAAATATGTCCTCCCCTTGGACTGCATTCAAGTCCTCACCATCCCCCTCTTGTGGCTGAGGTGGTGTAGTGGCACGCTCAACTTCACCCTTATTTTTAGGATGTCTCCTACCTCTATGCTCCAAACCACCACTATCTTCATGCTCTTCCTCCTTATCCTCCACTTCAATTGGCTCTATGGGCTTAGGTGCTAAGATGTGCTCCATTGTATGCTTTCCCTTTGGTGGTGATGGAAGTGCGAACTCACCTTCCACATATTTGTTATTCTCCATCTTTGGCTTTAGTTGGAGATACACGAACGCTGCTGCAATATCTCCCAGACCAAACTTATTGGTTTAATGCTCTAAACATCATAAATGAGTCTTTCAACATATACACCCCACCTTGGATACACATATTTCTTCCTTAGTGTGTGGTAGTCACAATATACCTTATCTGCATTGAACATCAGTCACCACATGTCTGTAAACCTTTATACCGATGCCTAGAAGTACCTTGCTGTGTATGAGTATGGAAACTTGCACCAAGGACTCCATGCACCATATTTCATTGGAAACCATGCTATCTGACGAAATGCTGGTATACAGTAAATTGTACTGCCTTTCCAACCACTAAAGGAAAGTCCTTGGGATGCGCCATTCTTCCTTAAAATCTGCATGAAGCCTATCATACCACTTCTCAAATTCTATTGCTTAACCTACTCTGTCATACATCCCTCACATAGATATTTCTTGAAGCGATCTGCAAAGTGATTTGTGTTCCATTAGATACTCCCATACCTTCTCCTTCGGTCCATCAAGCACTTTGATCTCCATGAACACTAGTGATAACATAACAACTCCAAAGCTGATCTTTCCTCCTGTGTGTGCTTCTTCAATGATTGTCTCTACGATATACCGTGAAATGTTATATAATACTCCTTCAGGCATCTTTTTGGCAATGTGCAATGACATGGTGTTCACTTGTGACCACCTTTCCTAGTCATTGAACTTTGTAATGAGATGTGTGGCTACTTGTACAACTGGATACTTCTTTAGTTTATCGATGTATTGTTGGTCTGAAAATCTGTCAGGTGGAGAGATCTATGGATAGATGAGCCAACAGTGGGCAGGGCATAGCCCCTCTTTGAGTCAACAAAGTGAAATTGGTTTATTACTATTCTACCAACAGGAATCTGTGTAAGTCTCACAATATTCTGCCTTTGGGGGTTGGGATCTCATCCCAGTAGAGGTATTTCCAACTACAGAAGAAGGGAAAGAAACAAGGTGGGGAGATAAGGAAAGATCTGAAGGGAGAAAAGAAATGAATTCCAAAGTAGAAAGGTCAGAGGGTCTATGTTTTAGGCTGGTAGTAAACAGAGCTGAACTTACTCACATAGATGAACAAAGCAATACTGATGAATAAATGACAATAAAGTAGAAGTAGATTCAACAAAACAAACATACAGATCTAACATAAGAAAGGTCTGATGTAAAACACAAGTATTCAACACAAAGTCTAAATATTGTATTAATATTTGTTTCTGTTACAAAAAGTTCAAAGCCTTTTCTTCTTACTTCTATTTTTCATCTGAAAAGTATCCACACCTTGAATACAACAAGTATTCAAGTATTTATAGAAGAAGAGAAGGAAAGAAGGAAAAAGCAAACCAACCACCTAATTACAAAATATCTAAAAGTCAACTGTTGACTTTTGGCAACTTGGTGGATGACATCATCCCATGGTGCAACATGGATGATGTCATCATTTATGCCAACATACTCTTATATATTTACAAAAAGAAGAAGAGAGGAAGGAGACTATTCATCATCATCTCGCGGTCGAAAGGGAGTGTCTTGCTTCTGCTGTTTCTCGGGAGAAGTAATGTTGAACTGGGCCCGATATTCCATGAACTTGTTGATCATGGGCTAAAGTTGATCCTGAGCAGGATCCTTGTGGTGATCGCTGATAACTTCGCAAGTTTCACGTTCATCCACAAGCCTTTCTAGGAGTTTGGCATATTCATTTCCCGCCTCTATCAGGAACCCTATAAAGTCACGATAGGCCAGAAGGTTGTTGATGCATTCGGTGTCAAACGTGGCTTCTGGCCCTAACCCTTGCGAGACGATCTCCTTGAAGATCCGAATAGTTTGGTCTGCCTTCCTCAGGGCGAAAGAAGGAGTGAGCAAGCCTGGGGACATTCTCAGGATGATTTTCTCCATCTGGTGCATAGCCTCCAAAGCTTCCTCTTTGACTTTATCTATCTTTTTGAGGACAAACTCCAACTGATCGACCTGGTAGTCCAAAGTAGAAAGGATTTTGTTGGGCACTCTGGGGTGATTGAAGATGCCGAACTTAACCAGATCTTTGACTGAACAGTCGAGCATTTTCTGGAAGGTCTCATGCTGGAGCCTAGCATGGTCCAACTCTTCGAGAGATGGGTCCCATGATCGCCTGGAGTGCCTTGTTTGCCTGATTGATGTTCTGATACAACTTGGTGAACTTGACGATTACTCCCTCACTTTCCTTGAGGATTTGGTCTCTCCAGGTAGACACTGCCATACCCTGCTCACCGATTTTGGTGTATTCATTTATCTTATCCTGACTCAGGGGCTCAGGAGTTTTGGTGGCGGAGTAGGAGGTGCACTGCCCATTTTCTGCAAGGCGTGGAGAAGATGTTTATTTTTCTCCTTTAATAGCCTCTTTTCTTCCTTTACTTCCTGAAGTTTCTTGCAAAGGGCATCCACTACAGACAGGGCCTCTCCTTGAAGGATTTCTGAAGACGTTCCCATCGTGACTTGGGTCACTGTATAATCTGTCAGAGACAGATCCTTTTTATCCTTCAAAGGATTGGGATACGCTATCTCCATTACTCTCTCTCCTGATGCACTCTGAGAGAAGCGGGTTATAGGCTTTTTCTTCTTGGCCCCTTTTGAGGGGATGATGGAGAAGTCCATCGGTGCGATAGGAACTTTCCTCTTTTACTTGGCTCAGGTGTTGAGAGATCCATGCTAGACTTATGGGAGTGGGACTAGAAGTAGAAGAGGGAGAAACAACAGTAGTAGAGGGAAAATGCATTGAGACACTTGGTGGCGGCATTGAATGAGAGGCCAGTGAAGTACTCAAGAGAGGAAGGGATACTACAGGGGAGGAAGATGAGGATATGGAAGGGAGCTGAGAGATGAGAGAAGAAATAGTGGGGGACAGCTCCGTGAGAGAAGAGAAGATGGATGATGAGGAGGGGGGAACAGTAGAAGATGGGGAAGAGGATACGACCAAAGGAATGGTCGTTTGGGTCACACAGGAGGAGAAGGAGGAGAGGGGGAAGGGATAGAAGGGACCTTAATAGTTGTAGCAGTGGAAACATCCTGAGTGGACGTGCCCATCGGAACATCTTCGGCCGCTTCTTTCTCTGGAGATAATAGGCTCACAACCTATTCTTGTGCGGCGAAGGGGACTCTCGGGAGCCTCTTCCCAAGTGGAGCTTGACTCGCCCTCCTTATCCTTGCCTTTTACTTTCGGTAGATGTTTTGGCCTGGATGGTGTGTTGCCCAATGGAGATGTAGTGAAATCTACCCCGAGGTAGATGAGGCCATTCATCCTGCACCAGTGTTCTGTCCATCGCAGAGTTTCTTTGACCCTTTCTTCAATGGTCTGGGGCACTTTGGTTCTGTCAATTGTAGTAAATGGCCAGTTGTCCCCATCCATGTCAAGATATACCTAATCAACTTCTTGATCGGTAGTTTGATAACCCTTCGGGACAATGGCCATGCCGTATTGAATGATCTCTGCCAGGGCCAGGTGAGAATGGTCCTTTCTTCTGAGCTCGACCTCATGGTATAGGTTGATATAAATGTCCTCGATCTGTGGAAGGTGGATAGGATCAAGTTTTTCCCTGGGAAGGAAATTCCTTGGATCGAAAGTGGGCCTTGCTAGGAAGTTGTGCTTCAGATTGAGCAGTTCTAGCTTGGCAACCATTTCCTAGGCTTTGTGATGAGACACGCAGGTGTATCTGCCCACTGTGAGGGGGAAAGGAGTTCCACCCTTCTTCCTTTTCAAGCACTTCTCATGATACGTTATGAGTTGTCTGGATAGCTCTAACAGGATCAACTTGGGGCTGGCATATCTTGGTAATTTGGTGGGCTCACCCAGGAAGTTAGCTGCCCTGAGATAGGTGAAGGTGGGAAATTGTGTGAATAAGGCCCCCCACTTTTCCGTTGCTGCGACGATGCTCTTGGTCATCCGACCGTGGGTCATGTTGGGCCTCAATAGGTAGACGATGCCGTAGAAAAAGGCATCGTTGATTTTGGTGAGTCAGTGAGATGCTTGTTCCCGGCCTTCACTCTAGGTAGTAGTCCTCGTATATTCTCACATGGGGCCAAACCCCACATCGGTTCAATGCTGGATAATCTCTCTCTGAGGCTGCAACATAAACTACATAGGAGTTCATGTAGAACCTCCCCATTGTGGTGAGTTGTTGGAGCTGCTCGAATATGGTACTACTTATTATCTCCACCCACTCAAAGCGTTGATCAGGTACATTCTTGCTCATGGTCTCTAGGTACCTGAGCATCCACTTATGAAAGTAATGGGCATCAGAAAGCCCAAATACTCTACTCAAGAATGTGATAGTATCACTTAGTTCCTCGAGAAGTCACTATGGTGAATAACTCAGGCCATCTAGGTTACCACCTTTTGTTCTTTAAGTATACCTCATTCATCGATTCATGCACTGGGTCTTCATTGTCCTCCCAAGCCTTGGTGTAGTCTTCTTGGCTTACGGCCACAAAGTGCCGGTGATGAGGAATGCCAAGCATGATTTCAAGTGCCAGGTGGTAAGGTTGATCATGACTTCACCCTTTTCATTTTGGACACACCTAGTGTCTTTGTTGTAGCAGCGGGCCACTACCATCATGAACTCATTGTTCACTACACTAACGGGGATCCCCCCAGCAAAATGTAGGCCACTGCCCACTAGTTTGTCCATCCAGGGACTCCCTGTGACCCTCCTGGTTTTGGCCCAGAAATCTTCCATATCAATGTGACCGAGCTCTGAGTCTCTTATATCCAGGTCACATTCTACCTGAGACTCGGGCATTCTGACCCTTTGGTACTTGTACTTCATCTCTTCCTCTGTAAGCTTGGCTTTACCCTTAGACTTGGTTGGTCTCTTGCTTGATGTAGACATATGTGGATTTGAACTCAATTGCTGATCTGCAAGAAGAAGAAGTGAAACCCAATGCAGAAAAGCCATGTCAGCTGTTAGATCTCCCATTAAAGCATTGACAGAAGGAAGAGTGAGGAGTTAGCAATTTTAAGGTCTCAGGGCGCAGGGCGCATGAACACTGTAGGCTGCAGGGTTAATAGTATGGCACATGGAAGAAGGGTGTTACAAGGAACAAATTAGCACCAAAGGGCGCAGGGCACATGAACACTACACATGACATTTTGTTATTGTAAGTAGAAGTGCGCCTGCACCATTCATATGTGTTTTGTGCTGGGTGCAGATAATTTTCATGTTGCATGGGGACAGGATGCGCCAATGGCGCATATATTTTTCATGTTACATGGAACTTTGGTGCACCGAAGGGTGTAGGGTTGATGCATGTAACATAGGCTTTATGTGCGTAGAAGGGGAACTTGGCGCAACGTAGGGAAGGTTTGCATGACATTGTGTTGCTGTAAGAGGGGATGCACCTGCGCCGTTTACGTAGTTTTATACTTGGCACAAGTAATGCTTTGGTGTCGCATGGGGGCAGGGTGTGCCAATGGCGCAAATATTTGCAATGTAACATAGAGCTCGGTGCACCAAAGGCACGGGTTATTGGGTGTTGCAAGCAAGAAAAGCACACCTTCTGGGCATGACTGTATTTTATGCAGCAGGAAAGGTGAATGCGCCAAGAGGAAAACAATGTTTCAAACTCATCTTTTTAGGTTTTCTCTGTCCTGACAGGCTTGCGATCTTTGAGGCCTCTTTTACAGGTTTTTGGATGGTGAATGGAAGTACAACAAGAAGATCCAAGTTAGTTTTAAGGTAGATCCTCCTTACCAAAGATATCTGGAAAGAGAAGGAAGAGCTTGGGGGAGAGAGACAACTAGAACAACAAAAGTGGGGGGTTTTACAAATCCATCTACCCTACCACACAAACAAACAACCAATAAAAAAACTAAAACATGAGAGTAACAAGGACCACTTACCTGGAATATATAGAATGTGAGAGGTGAAACCAGGTCCACGAATGTGACATGAGGATGACAGGCATGCTGACAGGTGCAGAGGAATAAAAGTTAATCACGTGTTTTTCTGACTGGTGAAAGTGACAGGGCAGATGTGCCTATATATAGGCAAAGGTGCAATAAATGCGCCAACCACTTTTTTAAGGGGTGCATCAAAACTCATGTCGACACATAAAATGGTGCACCCTTTGGTGTGGATAAATGTGTGTCAACACAGAGATACTTGCGCCTTTGGTGCAAGTTTACATTACGATCGTCAACATCCCATTTCATGCACCCTTTAGCACACCAAAATATGGCACAAAAATTGATGTGTCAACACGAAGGTGCATGCACCTTGGCGCACACAAGAATGGCACATCATGGGAAGGCGCACCAAAACATGTGTCAAAACCTAAAACGGTGCGCCAAAGGAAATGAAAGGGGCACATATTTACTCTGTGTAACATAGATAAAAGGTGCGCCCAACTAAAAAGGGACCAAAATGGCTAAGTTTAGAAAACTAGATTTCCTGGAAAGGGATTTTGCGATGTTCCGAACATAGAGGGGTCCACGACGAGGGACCGGACAAAATTTGGTATGGTTACCTATAAAATTGCCCTCGTCAATTTTACAGGATAACAACTGCTCTTTCTGGGGACTATCTTTGAGTGAGACTCAAGGGTAGAGAATCCCAGATTTTCATGTGCCTATCCATTGGGTTACAGAGTAAAAACAAGGGCGATGACAAAAGAAAACACACGACGAAAGCAAACACACGACAAAAGAAAATCAGAAAAGAAGAGAGCAAGCTCTACTTCCTGAATATTTTGAGGTGCTGCCCGCTATAGGGAAGTGGGAGCTCAGTTCCATCTAGATAAGAGAGATAGAAGCTATTTTCTCCATTGAGTTGTTTGATCTTGAAAGGCCCTCTCCATAGAGAATCAAATTTCCCATGCATGCCCTTCGGTTCTCTCCGTTTTTGTCCCATAAAAGGACGAGGTCTCCCATCTGGAAATCTCTTTGCTTAGATTTTTTATCAAATAGTCTCTTGACCTAATTTTGATGTTTGGTGATCCTATCGACCACTCTTACTCTCTTTTCTTCGAGCTCTGCTAGATACATGATCCTCTTTTCAAGAGAATTTCGGAAAGTCTCATCTTCGATTGCTCGTGCCAAGCGCAGAGCAGGGAGTTCCGCAGAAATGGGAAGCTTCGGCATCGGGCCCCATATAACACTTGAAAAGTCGACATACCAAGAGACATCTTGGGAGTAATGCGGTCCACCCACAAAGCATCATATAACGACTTGTGCCACGTCTGCACGACTCTCACAACTAGCTTCCGTATGATGGTCACTAAGTTTTTATTACTGGATTCTGCCTGACCATTTCCCTGGGGATAATAATCCGAGGTGTGAGCTAAGGTTATCCTATATTCATAGAAAAAACCAACAACTTCTCATGAGGAGAAGTTGGAAGCGTTATCAACAACAATCTTGTTTGGAACGCCAAACCTGACAATGATATTTTCCTTGATGAAACTGCAAACAACCTCGGAAGTGGCATGCTTGACAGGTATGGCCTCAACCCATTTGGTGAAGTAATTTGTTGTTGTCAGGACATAACTATGTCCGGAACTCGATTGGGGATTGAGTGCACCGATAAAATCGATTCCCCACTGCTTGAATGGTTCATCAATGATGACCGGCCTGAGGGGAAAAGCAGCCAATTTTGGCTTACCAACAAATTGCTGGCAAGGCTCACACTTTGCTACCCAGGTGGCCGTATCTTGGAAAAGCATTGGCCAATAGTACTTGGCCCGATGATCTTGTGTGCCATCACAAAAGAGGAGAAATGGCCACCACAGTCAATCATGAAAACTCTCAAGTAACTTTACCTACTGTGGCTTGTCAACACATCGCAAGAAGACGCCATCTATTTCACGTTTGTATAAACCGTCATCCCAGATAACATATCTGGCTGCTCTGAGCTTTATAACGCACTTCTCCTTTATAGTTATATGAGCTGGGCATTCACCATAGGTGAGAAAGAAAGCAATATCGGAATACCACTCATTTTTGGTTTCAACAAATATAACCATAGGTAGTGAATCCGCTTTCTCCAGCTGGATTTGTGCTCCATTGGCGCAATCATCTTTTCCGTCAGGGTCTTCTGAACCTTGGTTTTCAGCCATAAGCTGACATAGGCCCTTGCCTCTTACTAGCTTGGTTGGCTTTATATCTAGATCATACTCCTGGACTTTTGCGATCTAATTTCCTCGCAAACTCCCTAACTCCTATTGAGTTAGGATGGACTTGACTGCGTGTCAGGAACCAATACCATTGTATGAGAATTTAGAATGTAATACCTAAAGTTCTTGACTGCTTTGACCATGGTGAAGGCATGCTTTTCCAACTGGGACATCTTTAATTCATGAGGCTTGAGAGGAGAGCTCATAAACGCAATCGGGATTCAACATCCTCAGAATTCTTTTGCATCAAGATAGCCGATACGGTATGCTCAGATGCATAGCTATACATGATAAAATCTTTGGAGAAATCAGGACATACCAGGACTGGCATGTGAGCGACGGAGGATTTTATATCCTCGAACGAATTCTTTCCTTCTTCGCTCCACCGGAAAGTTGGTGATCCTTTCATCATGTTTGATATGTGGCGAGTCTTTTCAGCAAAGTCAGGAACAAAGCACCTGAGAAAGTTCACCTTCCCAAAGAAAGAGTGAACACCAGCCTTGCTTGTAGGTAAAATAAGGCTCAGAATAGCCTTAACCCTTTCAGCATCTATTTTCATCCCTACCTTGATTACAATGTGTCCCAAGAACTTTCCTTCTGTGATTCCAAAAACAAACTTTTTCGATTAAGGGAAATCCCATGCTCTCGGCATCAAATCAATACTTGCTCCAAATGATCACAATGATCATTTCACTACTTAGAGAACATAGTTAAGTCATCCAAATAAACCATGATGACCTTCCCCATCATGCCTTTGAATGCGAAGTCCATTGCCCTCTGGAAAGTAGCACCAGCATTGGTTAAGCCGAAAGGCATCCTGCTGTAGGTGAATGTACCCCAAGGGGTAGTGAATGTTGTTTTAAATTGGTCTTCGGGTGAGACTTCAATCTAATTGTAGCCTGAAAAACCATCAAGCATGGATAACATTTCTGATCCAGTCACTGCTTGCAGAACCTGATCCATTATGGGAAGTGGGTAGTTGTCCTTTAGGGACGCTTGATTCAGGTTGCAAAAATCTACGCAGATGCGTATCTCACCATTCTTCTTATGTACTGGCACAATATTTGCCACCCAAGTACTATGATGGATAGGAAAAATGATCCGTGCATCCAACATTTTCTGAATTTCAGCCTGGATAGTACCTGAGATCTTAGGATTGTAGTGTCTCTACTTCTGGCGAAAGGGTTTGACATCCTCTTTCAACGGGATGTCATGCTGGATGTCCTTTATCTTGAAAGACTTTAGATCGGCATAAGACCATGCCAATATATCCATGTATTTCTTCAGCAACTTGATGAATTTCCACTTCTCTTCGGGTGTGCAATATTTTCCAATGTTCACAAATTGTGGATGTTCTACTAAACCTAAATTGACCGGTTCAGTTTATGGGGAGGAGTTAGGATCATCTCTCCTTTTCCTCTTTACAAAACAATCATGCCTGTTGAACAAACATTCCATAGAAACAAAACCTTTCAGGATTTTATTTCCTTTGAGCTGACATATGCTTTGTCATTTCTTTCGGTCTCCCCACTCTGATCAAGAATGACTCATGGCACGTGGAAGTAGATCCTTCAAAATGAAGCTCATTAAAATTTTCCACTTTTTCGAGAAAGGAAATGAGTTGATTTTCATCGTTGAATACTTGCCAGTACTGAGAATTGTCCGGCATGCTTGGGAGAAAACCCACCTCAATGGTATATTTGACTGTTTTCAAACTTGGGTGAGGGAGCATGAGGGATGTTGAGATGGCTAATGAGTCGGCCATGTCATTCTAAGCTCTTGGGATAGCTTCTATTGAAAAAGCATCAAACTCCTCGATGCTATCCCATACCGTGTTGCGATAATGCCTGAGCCTTTCATTCTTTACTTGGTATATCCTTTTAACTTGATTTACGAGTAAATCTACATCACCCTGTACTTTCAAATTCTTGATTCCTCTTTCCTTTGCGGCTTGCATGCCAAGTAGCAAAGATTCATACTCAGCAGTATTATTTGTGTTGAAAAATTACAACTTGAAAGAGAGAGGAATAATCTCCTCTTTGGGAGATATTAGCATGGCTCCAGCGCCGCACCCACTAGTTGCTCAGCTGCCATCAAACTATAAAGTCCAGATCTTGTTAAGATCTTCTGCTTGGACGAGGACATCCCCCTTGTCAGACTCGGTAGACAAGAAATAGTTTCCCATCCCTGATGATTCGAAGAGAATTTGGGATTTGGGGTCATTGGAGTTAGTAACCAGGTACTTCTTTTGCGATTCAGGCTCCAATGTTTGCATTACACCTTTGACGGATTCTAGCCTTAGACTAGTCCATATGAATCTCCCCACCAACTTCACTACAAAATCTCCTTCCTAGTAGAATTCCATATGCTGCCGGAATATCGACAACAAGGACGGTCATCTTTACTCTTTTCTCTGGAAATGCTACAAATGCAAACTACACGTCTTTGATTTGATCAATCAACGGAACCTGCTTGGTTTCCATGGAATAAAATTTTCCAAAAGGCTTGGTAAGGGTGAGGCCCAAGGCATGGGTGAATTTTGCTGGCATGAAATTATCGGAAGCCCCAAAATCAATTATGCAGTTGCTTATTTTGTGGCCATTGATTAGGAGGGAGAGTTAGAAAGGTTCTATCTTTCCTCGACATAGATGTTGAGGCAACATTTATGCGAGACGTAGGAGGAGTAGAAAGGATTCCCTTTAGGGAAACCTAAGTAGTTATGACAACTTGGCTTTGGATGTATTCAGTCAACCTTCGCAAGCTTCTCGGGATTTGACTGAAGATATTCAGCTTCAGACATCTGGATTTTGTTCTTTTTAACATGATCAATTATGTCAAATGCGGCCAAGGGTTGCGTGGATGAAGGAATGAGTCCCTCATTTCGCAAGGGTAGGGTAGGATTGCTGGTCTTGATAGGAATATGAGGAGGCTGATTCAGAGGGGAAAAAGGGGAAAAAGATTTCTTTGAAAAAGACTTAGTAACCAGCTTGAGTAGGAAGGGGATTACCTCTTTTTACAATGGTTGGCGACGTGTTTGACACAACCTTCTCTTTCTGCGCCTTGGCAGAAATTTCTGCTTCTTTTTCCTGAGAGCGGGTGAAAACAACATAATATTGTCCACTCACATATCCTTCAAGACCCTCCTTTTTCAGATTCTTCCTCATCAAATTCCATAAACCCGATAGTAGAGTCGCCAGTCGGTTCACCGACATCTTGATCATCTTCACCTGGTGATGAAGGTTCTTCATAATTTTGCTCCTCTTCTTCGATTTCGGCTAAAGCATTGATCGGAGGGGCTTCAAGTGCCAACCGTGGAGTAGCTGTGGGTAGGCGGGGCCTTTGTGAGACGTTGTTAGAAGTAAAGCTCCTCCGTGGAATATCCCGGTACGAAGTGCCAGGAGAAGCCTGAGCTAGCTACTTTTTTAATGCGAGCAGGTCATTTGCCATCTTCTGGAATGCCAGATCGGATGAAGTGGCGGGAGAAGGAGCTGAAACTTTCAGCTTGGATGGCTCTCGCTTTAATTCACTAGATATTAGCAAGTTGTCTTCAATTTGTATGGAAACATCTTGGGTGAGAACTAGATTAGTGATCTATTCACGAAAAACACTTCGATTTTCTAGCATTGGCAGCATGGTAGGTGGAACTCGATTGATTAGTGAGTTGAAATGGGTGATGAAATCGTGCATGGTTTCATTGACCTCCTTCTTTAGGTGAGTGATCTTTGACAGCAATGTAAATGCGTCCTCGGAAGGCTTATACCTTTCTTCAAATGCAGTCCGTAAGGTGGCCCAACTAGTAATAGATCCGGCCGGCAAATGCTGAAACCATTCCACTGCTGGTCCTTGCAAGGTTTCTAGAAAGAGGTGAACTGACACATCTTCATGGGTCACATCTAGGATACTGCATGACATGATGAACATGGATATGTGTGAATCCATGCTCTGGTTCCCGCTACCATCAAATTTAGGAAAATTCTTTCGATTTCCATGTGGGAGCGCATGAATAGGATGTGGTAAAGCCAAAGGGCCCATAGCATTTCCCCATGGCACTGCCATTTGAATAGCTGGAAAGAGAATGCATGCTGGGAGGATAGTCCCACTGAGCAACAAAGCACTGCAAAGTGATGTGGATGTACCTTGTGAGAGATGCTTCCTTTGCGGAGGTGAGACACTCCTGGATGACCGGTTAGCCGAACTTAGTGATGAGAAGTGCGCCGGTGTTACACTGAAGTTGTGCCTTTGAAGCAGATCGAAGGTAGGATCAGCCTCTCCATGAGATCTCCTACTATGAGTAAATGGTTCACCTATTAGTGTACCTTCCGAATCTGCAATATTTCAGAGCAAATCCTAAAAACTCATTTTGGTTGTACTTGCTGATTTTTTGAATTTTCTGATAAAAATCGACAGTATGCACTTTTCTAAATATTTAATATATCCCTCTTTTAAAAACCAATTGCAGTTTTAATGTCTGATTAACAAGGATAAAATGATAGTAAAACTTAGTAAGCTGATTTTCAGATCTAGGGTTGACTTTTTAGAGAGTTTGAAAATTTTGGTAAACTGTCAAAAACTCAGATCTACGGAAAAATATAGATTTTTGTAAAAACTCAGCTGAACTAAAGATCTCTAACTAGCCCAGATCTATGGATCTCTGAAGAAAATTTTCAGTTTGGGTCACTTTTGCAAAAATTTTGGATTTTGAACAAAAGTTAAAATTTGCAAACAGGTAGTGATTTTTGACTTTTTCTTAATTTTCAAACACACCACTATCATAGATCTGCTAGATCTGTTCGATCCCCAGTGGAGTCGCCAAATATTGTTGGTCCGAAAATCTATTGGGTGGACAGATCTATGGATAGACGAGCCAATAGTGGGTAGGCGAGCCCTCTTTGAGTTAGCAAAGCGAAACTAGTTTATTGCTATTCTACCAGCAGGAATCAGTGCAAGTCTCACAATATTCTACCTTCGGGGGTTGGGATCTCATCCCAGTAGAGGTATTTCCAACTATAGAAGAAGGGAAAGAAACAAGGTGGGGAGATAGGAAAGATCTGAAGGGAGAAAAGAAATGAATTCCAAAGCAGAAAGGTCAGAGGGTCTATGTTTTAGGTTGGTAGTAAATAGAGCCGAACTTACTCACATAGACGAACAAAGCAATACTGATGAATAAATGACAATAAAGTAGAAGTAGATTCAACAGAACAAACATACAGATCTAACATAAGAAAGGTCTGATGTAAAACAAAGTATTCAACACAAAGTCTAAATATTGTATTAATATTTGTTTCATTACAAAAAGTTTCAAAGCCTTTTCTTCTTACTTCTATTTTTCATCTGAAAAAGTATCCACACCTTGAATACAACAAGTATTCAAGTATTTATAGAAGAAGAGAAGGAAAGAAGGAAAAAGCAAACCAACCATCTAATTAAAAATATCTACAAAATATCTAAAAGTCAATCTGTTGACTTTTGGCAACAGTGGATGACATCATCCCATGGTGCAACATGGATGATGTCATCATTTATACCAACATACTCTTAGATATTTATAAAAAGAAGAAGAGAAGAAGGAGACTATTCATCATTGTCTCGCGGTCAAAAGGGAGTGTCCTACTTCTACCGTTGTTGCTCGGAGAAGTAATATTGAATCTGGGCCCGATATTCCATGAACTTACTGATCATGGGCTAAAGTTGATCCCCGAGTAGGATCCTTGTGGTGATCACTGATAACTTCACAAGTTTCACGTTCATCCACGAGCCTTTCTGGGAGTTTGGCATATTCATTTCCCACCTCTATCAGGAACCCTATAAAGTCACGACAGGCCAGAAGGTTGTTGATGCATTCAGTGTCAAACGTGGCTTCTGCCTTAACCCTTACGAGACGATCTCCTTGAAGATCTGAATAGTACCTTCCTAAGGGTGAAAGAAGGAGTGAGCAAGCCTGGGGACATTCTCAGGATGATTTGCTCCATCTGGTGCATAGCCTCCAAAGCTTCCTCTTTGACTTTATCTATCTTTTCGAGGACAAACTCCAACTGATCGACCTGGTAGTCCAAAGTAGAAAGGATTTTGTTGGGTGCTCTGGGGTGATTGAAGATGCGAACTTAACCAGATATTTGATTGAATAGTCGAGCATTTTCTGGAAGGTCTCATGCTAGAGCCTAGCATGGTCCAACTCTTCGGAGATGGGTCCCATGATCGCCTGGAGTGCCTTGTTTTCCTGATTGATGTTCTGATACAACTCAGTGAACTTGACGATTACTCCCTCACTTTCCTTGAGGATTTGGTCTCTCCAGAGGACACTGCCATACCCTGCTCACCGATTTTGGCATATTCATTTATCTTATCCTGGCTCAGGGGCTCAGGAGTTTCGGTGGCAGTTGTAGGAGGTGCACTGCCCATTTTCTGCAAGGCGTGGAGAAGATGTTTATTTTGCTCCTTTAATAGCCTCTTTTCTTCCTTTGCTTCCTGAAGTTTCTTGCAAAGGGAATCCACTGTAGACAAGGCCTCTCCTTAAAGGCTTTCTGAAGAAGTTCCCATCATGACTTGGGTCACTGTATAATCTGTCGGAGACAGATCCTTTTTATTCTTCAAAGGATTGGGATACATTATCTCCATTACTCTCTCTCCTGATGCACTCTGAGAGAAGCAGGTTATAGGCTTTTTCTTCTTCACCCCTTTTGAGGGGATGATGGAGAAGTCCATTGGTGCGATAGGAAATTTCCTCTTTTCTTTGCCGAGGTCCGAGAGATCCATGCTAGACTTATGGGAGTGGGACCGGAAGTAGAAGAGGGAGCAAAGCAGCAGAGCGGAGGGAAATGCGTTGAGACACTTGGTGGTGGTTTTGAATGAGAGGCCAACAAAGTAATCAAGAGAGGAAGGGATATCAGCAGGGAGGAAGACAAGGATATGGAAGGGAGCCGAGAGATGAGAGAGTAAATAGTGGGGGACAGCTCCGTAAGAGAAGAGAAGATGGATGAAAAGGAGGGGAGAACAGAGAAGATGGGGTAGAGGATACGACCAAAGGAATGGTCACTTGGGTCACACGAGGAGGAGAAGGAGGATAGGGAGAAGGGATAGAAGGGACCTTAGTGGTTATAGTAAGTGGAAACATCCTAAGTGGACGTGCCCATTAGAACATCTTCACCACTTCTTTCTCTGGAGATAACAGGCTCACAACTTGTTCTTGTGCGGCGAAGGGGGACTCTCGGGAGCCTCTTCCCGAGCGGAGACTTGACTTGCCCTCCTTATCCTTGCCTTTTAATTTTGAAATATTTTTTGGCCTGGATGGTGCGTTGCCCAATGGAGATGTAGTGAAATCTACCCTGAGGTAGATGAGGCCATTCATTCTACACCAGTGTTCGGTCCATCACAAAGTTTCTTTGACCCTTTCTTCAATGGTCTAGGGTGCTTTGGTTCTGCGATTCTGATAAAAAATGGCCAATTATCCCCATCTGTGTCAAGATATACCTAATCAACTTCTTAATCAGTAGTTTGATAACCCTTCGAGACAATGGCCACGCCATACTGAATGATCTCTGTTAGGGCCAGGTGAGAATGGTCCTTTCTTCTGAGCTCGACCTCATGGTACAGGTCGATATAAATGTCCTCGATCTGTGGAAGGTGGATAGGATCAAGTTTTTCCCTGGGAAGGTAATTCCTTGGATCAAAAGTGGGCCTTGCTGGGAAGTTGTGCTTCAGATTGAGCAATTCTAGCTCAACAACCATTTCCCGGGATTTGTGATGAGACACGCAGGTGTATCTACCCACTGTGAGGGGGAAAGGAGTTCCACCCTTCTTCCTTTTCAAGCACTTCTCATGATACGTTACGAGCTGTCTGGACAGCTCTAACAGGATCAACTTGGGGCCGGCATATCTCGGCAATTTGGTGGGCTCACCCAGGAAGTTAGCTGCCCTGAGATAGGTGAAGGTGGGAAACTGTGTGAATAAGGCCCCCACTTTTCTTGCTTCGTGACGATGCTCTTGGTCGTCCGACCGTGGGTCATGTTGGGCCTCAATAGGCAGACGATGCCGTAGAAAAAGGCATCGTTGATTTTGGTGAACTGTGAGATGCTATTCTCCAGCTTCAGCTCTGGGTAGTACTCGTATATTCTCACCTGGGGCCAAACCCCGCATCGGCTCAATGCTGGATAATCTATCTCGAGGTCAGTAGCATAAACTACGTAGGAGTTCATGTAGAACCTCCATGTTGTGGTGAGTTATTGGAGCTGCTCGGATATGGTACTGCTTATTATCTCCGCCCACTCGAAGCGTTGATCAGGTACATTCTTGCTCATGGTCTCTAGGTACCTGAGCATCCACTTATGAAAGTAATGGGCGTCAGAAAGCCCAAATACTCTACTCAGGAACGTGATGGTATCACTTAGTTCCTCGGAGAAGTCACTACGGTGAATAACCTGTGGCCATCTGGTTACCACCTTTTTGTTCTTTAAGTACACCTCATTCATCAGTTGCATGCACTGGTCTTCATTGTCCTCCCAAGCCTTGGTGCAGTCTTCTTGGCTTACGGCCACAAAGTGCTAGTGATGAGGAATGCCAAGCATGATTTCAAAGTGCGGGTAGTAAGGTTGATCACGACTTCACCCTTTTCATTTTGGACACACCTAGTGTCTTTGTTGTAGCAGTGGGCCACTACCATCATGAACTCATTATTCACTGCACTGACGGGGATCCCCCCAGCAAAATACAGGCCACTGCCCACTAGTTTTTCCATCCAGGGACTCCCTATGACCCTCTTGGTTCTAGCCTCAGTAAATCTTTCATATCGATGTGACCGAGCTCCGAGTCTCTTTTATCCAGGTGACATTCTACCCGAGACTCGCATTCTCGAATCTTTGGTACTTGTACTTCATCTCTTCCTCTCGTAAGCTTGGCTTTACCCTTAGACTTGGTTGGTATCTTACTTGATGTAGACATATGTGGATTTGAACTCAATTGCTGATCTACAAGAAGAAGAAGTGAAACCCAACGCAGAAAAGCCATGTTAGCTGTTAGATCTCCCATTAAAGCATTGACAGAAGGAAGAGTGAGGAGTTAGCAATTTTAAGGTCTCAGGGCGCAGGCGCATGAACACTGCAGGCTGCAGGGTTAATAGTATGGCGCATGGAAGAAGGGTGTTACACGGAACAAATTAGCACCAAAGGGCATAGGGCACATGAACACTGCACATGACATTTTGTTATTGTAAGCGGAAGTGCACCTGTGCCATTCATATGCGTTTTATGCTAGGCGCAGATAATTTTCATGTTGCATGGGGACAGGATGCACCAATGGCGCATATATTTTTCATGTTACATGGAACTTTGGTGCACCGAAGGGCGCAGGGTTGATGTGTGTAACATAGGCTTTATGTGCGCAGAAGGGGAACTTGGTGTGGTGCAGGGAAGGTTTGCATGACATTGTGTTACTGTAAGAGGGGATGCGCCTGCGCCGTTTACGTAGTTTTATACTTGGCGCAAGTAATGCTGGTGTCGCATGGGGGTAGGGTGCACCAATGGTGCAAATATTTGCAATGTAACATAGAGCTTGGTGTGCCAAAGGCACGGGGTTATTGGGTGTTGCAAGAAAGAAAAGCGCACCTTTCTGGGCTTGACTGTATTTTATGCAGTAGGAAAGGCAAATGTGCCAAGAGGAAAACAACGTTTCAAACTCATCTTTTCAGGTTTTCTCTGTCCTGACAGGCTTGCGATCTTTCAGGCCTCTTTTACAGGGTTTTTGGATGGTGAAGGGGGCACAACAAGAAGATCCAAGTTAGTTTTAAGGCAGAGCCCTCCTTACCAGCAGATCTGGAAAGAGAAGGGAGAGCTTGGGGGAGAGAGACAACCAGAACAACAAAAGTGGGGGGGTTACAAATCCATCTACCCTACCACACAAACAAACAACCAACAACAAAACTAAAACATGAGAGTAACAAGGACCACTTACCTAGAATATATAGAATGTGAGAGGTGAAACGGGGTCCATGAACGCGACACGAGGATGACAGCGTGTTGACAGGTGCAAAGGAATGAAATTTAATCACGTGTTTTTCTGACTGGTGAAAGTGACAGGCGGATGCACCTATATATAGGCAAAGGTGCAATAAATGTGCCAACCACTTTTTTAAGGGGTGCATCAAAACTCGTGTTGACACGTAAAATGGTGTACCCTTTGGGCAAATAAATGTGTGTCAACACAGAGATACTTGCGCCTTTGGCGTAAGTTTACGACTGTCAACATCCCATTTCATGCACCCTTTGGTGCACCAAAATATGGTGCAACAATTGATGTGTCAACACGAAGGCGCATGCGCCTTGGCGCACGCAAGAATGGCACATCATGGGAAGGCACACCAAAACATGTGTCGACACCTAAAACGGTGCACCAAAGGAAATGAAAGGGGCACAGATTTACTCTGTGTAACATAGATAAAAGGTGCGCCCAGCCAAAAAGGGACCAAAATGGCTAAGTTCGGAAAACTAGATTTCTCGAAAGGGATTTTGTGACGTTCCGAATGCAGAGGGGTCCACGACGAGGGACCGGGACAAAATTTGGTATGGTTACCTATAAAATTGCCCTTGTCAATTTTACAGGATAACATGTATATACCATGTGGACCCTTTGTATATCCCAACTCCTTCCTAATCTCTAATATTACAGTTTTATCTATCAGATCATCTCACAAATCATCTCCCATGCCTTTTAACCCTATCACCGTGGAGATGAGCGTGGCTGAAATTCTGACTTTGCGCCCTGTAAAGTAGAAAAAATCCTTGTGCACTCTACTCATAAGCCACTGGTATAATGGCTCATACTTCCTAAAATAAGGGAGCTCATAAATTTGGTAAACCCCTATCCTCTGCAAGAGCTTCTCACTAACATCGTCATACACTCGACATATCTTCTGCCGTGCATTTATTTGTCTTTGTGTTCAACAACGCATCAAGCTCCTTCTTGTTCTCAATGGTATGGTGATTGTACTCACTCAATTTTCTTTTCCTTATGTGAGAATCCCACTCTTGGTGACAATAACCCCCTCTGGATATTGCATCTTTGAAAAATTGCTTTCTGGAGCCATTTCTTCCTCCTCGACGACCACCTTCTTCTTTCCTTTTACTCCTACTACAACTACCTTCTTGGGTGCCATTTTTACCTTGCAATCCTTTGTAGATCCTTTCCGTTCAAATTCTACAATGTGTAAAGAAAACCCTAGTTTGATTCAGCGTGCCCTAGGTGAAATTACGTGCCCCTAACTCATCTCTTCCACATCGCTTCACTTAAACCCTTCACCATAGGAGACACAAGCTTCTTCGTGCACGAGATCTCTTCGTCTCGATTTGGTTACACACCTCTTGTACCTTAAAACAATCACTCGGCTCTTCGCACTTAGCTTCTTTCAAATACTCTTAATCACAATGGTAAAAATGAATTCATATCCCATCCTTATATATATTTTTCAAATTTTGATGCATTTATTGCTCATTCACCTACCAAATATCCCCTTATTCATTGACCAAATTCATTCGTTCTATGTGGTACATCTTCGCACCCCAGCTATAACCTTCTAGTGCACCTCCCTACCCTCTGGTCACATACTTCTCTTTAGCATGCACCCTTTTGCCTGAGTACCTTGTCACTGTACCTTCTCGTAGTAGTTATCATGGCCTCCACTTGCCTCTCGCGTTATCTTGTTCCTTTTTCATCTCCATCCTTAGTCACTTTTGAGAAGCAATCTTCTTTTGACTTAAAGCACACCCATAACAGCTTATTCCTTTGTCCTTTCAATTCCCACTGTCTTTTACCTAGATATAAACAACCACCCCAAACTAAAAGTATGTGCAATCCTCTGCGCATAAACATTCTTCACATAGTAATTAGCTTCATGCGTGCAAGCGCGCTTATTACACAAGAAAAACAACTAAATTGAAAAAGCATAACGAAAATGAAGGAAATACATAATTGAAAACCTAATCTAAATGGAAATACTACCTTATTACAAACACCAAGAAGACTTATTTATAGTAGGGCTTCAACCTACTCTCGTTGAAGTAAGCTGGGTAGCCGTGTTTCATGAAGTGCTTCTAACTGGAAAGCACTTGTTTCAAGTATGTGAGTGATGACATATAACCCCAACCAATGTACTTTGAGCTTTCTAGGATGGCACAAGAACTTATAGTCTTAAATAAGTACCATTTTTCCAATCTCAAACTTCTTATCCCTTATGTTTCTGTCATATAATGCTTTCTTTACTGGCCTTTTCTGCTTTTGACTCCATCATGCAATGGATCATCACTCATCCAAATTGAACTAGATCATCACTCATCACTCATCCAATGGATCATCTTATCAATACGCTCTTCTAAAGCCTAATCATCAGCTTAACCTCCACCGCACGCAATGCGCAAAGAAGGTAGCATAAATTCTATAGGAGAATGGATTTTGCGTGAAACACCAAGCGAAATGGCGTGGATTTTTTCAATCTCTTATAAGTTGTTCTATATGCCTAAAGAAATGATGACACTTTATCATCCCAATCCTTTCTCCCAACATCACAATTTTTTTCAAAGTTTGGCTCAAAATCTTGTTGAAAGCCTCAACAATTCCATTTTCCTGAGGATGATAGGGTGTAGTTTTATGGTGTGTAACCATAAACTCATCTAATAGGATCCTGATTGTCTCATTCAAAAAGTGTGTACCCCTATCACTTGTCAAGATTAAAGGACATCCATATCTTGTAAGAACATTCACCAAAAGAAACCTATCATTTGTAGCCATTGTGCGAGTCCTTTGTAGAAAAAGCCGCTTACGCCCTCCATGTGAGATAATGCATGCAAGTAATGATATAGCGTGATCTAGTCTGCTGCTGCTAGCGAAATAGGTCTTATAAAGTCAATGGCCCATTTCCCAAATGGTTCAACACTAGTAATTGGTCTCAAAGGCATCTAATCTCTTTTCCCTAGTTTACCTATACGCTAACAATGGTCACACACTTTGCTGCGATACGCCTTAGAATCTTTATACAATGTCTTCCACCATAATCTAGTGACTAGGATCTTCGGGAAGTTGCATCACCTACATAGTGGCCCTCTGTAATACCACCGTGGAATTCTTCCATAATATCCTTGTGCTCACGTTCTAATACACAACGACATAATACTTCATCTCTGCCTAACTTGTAGAGGTCACCACTGATTAACATAAATGGTACTGCATGTATAACAAGCTGGTTATTTTCTAATTCCTTCATTCCTTTTGGTGCCATACTAGTTCGTAGAAAGAAAACAATGTCTTCTAATTACGAGGGTGCACCTATATAATTGTGCATATTTCATTGTTTCTTCAATTTTTGTGCTTCTTCTCCTGAGTGAATTCTAGATAAGTGATGTGGTCTAGAATTACTTTTCCCCGGCTTCACCACAACCGTGAAGTCAAACTCTTAAAATAGGAGTACCCATCTGCATATGCACCCTTGCAAGACTTGTTTGTTCACCAAATACTTTAATGTCATGCAATCAGTATACAACAAAAATTGTGTTGCTAACAAGTACTATCAAAACTTGTGCGAATGCATAGATCATTGATAAATCTTTGCGCTCTGTAGTTGTATAATTCCTTTCAGCAGGAGTCAGCTTGCTACTAACAAAACAAATTGGATGATCTATAATACCTTCACCAGGTTGAGATAACACAATGCCAATGGCCATGCCAGAAGTATCCACATGTACATGAAATGGTTTATCCCATGAGGGAAAATGCAGAATGGGCACGGTAGTAAGTTTCTCTTTTAATATCTCAAACGCGCGTTGTTGTGGTTCTCCCCAATAAAATGTACCTTTCCCTTTTAGTAATTCTTCCAAGGGTGCAAAAATTTTGGCATACCCTTTGATGAAATTTCGATAGTAACTGTATGACCCAAAAATCTATGCACCTCACTTTGACTGGTAGGCGCTTTCAGGCCTAGAATGATTGTAACCTTAGTTGGATCAACCAACAACACTTCCTTACAAATTATATGCCCTAACAATATTCCAAAAGGTGTAGAAAATATGCACTTCTTGATTTTTAAAGGGATACTCAATATTTTGCATCATTCAAACATCAAGTGCAGATTATCACAATGATCTTTTACAAGACCATATAGTGTCCAATCATCTAGATAAACCCGCAAAAAGTTGTGAATAAAATATTTGAATGCTTGAACAACTATACATGAGAATATAGCAGGCATTCTTCAATCCAAAAGGCATCACTTTGTATAGGAAAGCTACCCCATTTAGGAGTAAATGTAGTCTTTTCCTGGTCCTCCTGAGAAATCCTAACCTGATGATACCTAGAAAACACATCTCAGTGAAGGAATTTATCTTGCACCCTGCAACTCCCTCTAGTATTTCCTCCATAAATGGCGTAGGGAATGGAGTGCATTACACAGAAGCATTTAGCTCCCCGTAGTCCACACATATTCTAATTTGTCCATCCTTCTTGATACTGATCACCATTGGACTAACCCATTTTGACTCATCAAGGGGCTTGATAATTCCAAATTTCAACATTTTATCAATTTATTCTTTTACCTTTTCCTACAAATTAGGATTCATTCTATAAGGTATATTTCTCACAGGGCATGCACCTTCCTTAAGCTTTATCTTCATTTCCCCAAGTGATTCATGCAAACCTTTAAGTTCATGATACCCTCAAGGGAATAAGTCCCAAGAATCCCTGAGTAAATCAATGATCTTTTCCACCTTTGAGTTTGACCATTAGTCTCTAATTATGACCTCCTTAGGCTTAGCCTCTAATCCTATATTGACCTTTTTGGTCTTCATTAGTTCATGGTATGCACGCGTATCCTTATCTCGCACTATCCAAGACCTCGCCTCTCGTGAATGGTCAATTTCCAAATTTTCAACTTCCTCATCATCCATGATGTACACCATCTTACCTTTTTCTTTCTTAAGAAAAGCACGATCAATCAATATGGAGTCTTCTCCTTCTTCTTCAAAACATGTGCTTGATTCTATCTCGCCCATTAATTCATGTATGAGTTCCTTAGCCTTTGCACTATCTCCCTTTGTTAACCACTTGACAAATTTTAATGCCTCTTCTATTGGAGGTTGGGAAGAAAAATAGTAAAAGGTCCGGATCATTCCCATAGTCAAATTTTTCCAATTCCTAGTCTCTCTATGTAGTTTTGTATATACATACCAGTGCTTGCACATCCTTGTAGAGTAGAATACGCTATATGCACCCAAAGTGAAGGTGGTAATGTTTTGGCATGCACAGTGGGACCTTAGAGGTCTTCCACTTCATGTTTTTGTAGTTTGGTGTGTTCCCGTGAATATTTCAGCCTTTGAGGCACTTGCAAACACATCCGCGACTCCATCGATTAGCAACCCATTTCTGAAGTTGCAGACCTATTTTTCATCCATTCCCATCCATCCTTCTTTCCATCCCTTTCATTATTTTCCATTCCATGAAGTTGTGCAATCATTACTTCATTTCCATCATGGAACTCACATTTACAATAGCAGCAATGTTTCCCACCTCCAACATGTTTTTTAAATCCTCCAAATCAGCATTTTGAACAAATTCAAAATCAGCATGCATACCCATATGAGCAGCAATGCCAAAATCAGTTTGGCTATGGAGCTTTCCAAGAGCAAGAGTATGCATATAATGAAGACAATCAGATGCAAGATGCTGGTCTGATTAGAGAAAATCCAAAGATGGAGGTAAAGATGGTGTAGTCCAGAGCAACAGCTCAAATGAGAGCTTTCAGAATTGGTTGTAGGACTCCTTGTCCATGGGGAGGCCCTTTTCCAAGACACTTCAGCCCTCAGGAGAAGCTGGACTTCATGATGAAGATGCTGCCCCAACTTGCACAATGGACAACAGAAATAGAGGCCTATACACTTGTTGTTGAACAACCTTGTCAATGGGTAAGTTCTACACCATCATCTAGTTTTTCTCTTCCCATTACTCAAGCAACATCATCTCATTTGGAATTGCAAATTCTAAACTCCCCATCTGCTGTCCCAAATGTTGATCCCATGTCTCCACCTCTCAGTCTTCCACCACACCTCAATTCTTCTTTCCTTTTCCCTTCCAAATAGTCATCCCCTCCACAAGAGCTAACAGAAATACCCCCTCCCCTAAAGAAACAAGAGGTTTCACCTCCTCTACCACCATATAAAAATGCCAAATCAATTGAGTTACAACCCATCCTTCCTCTTGCATTCCCAATTCCATGTGGGGAAGAAGAAATTGCAAAAATCAGCCATGAAGGACAGCAAGAAGAGGAGCCCAATAGAAAAGAAATGACATACAACTTGAGGGTTTGGGCTGCCAAATTTGGGATGAAAAAGATCCCCTTGATGGTTAAACCTACAGAAGAGGCTAAGGTTGAACAAATGGTGGTTAAGACTAATTTTGTGGCAGCAGAAGAAGAGAAAAAGAAGAAGCGGATCAGCATCGGTTTGCTCGAAAGTAGTGTCCATGTTGGCACTCTATTTGAAGGGAATGCTGATTCAATTCAAGTTGCACAATCAGCCATAAAGGAAGAAAGCTCGAAGAAGATCTTGCAGTCCCAACTTGTCCTCTAAAGCAAAGCAGATCGAAGAGTTTGACCTGACAAACTTCATGCTTTGGAGGAAGAGTTCAATCAAGAGCAAGATTATCTTCAAACATTGGAGGAAGGAGAAGCTGCTCCAAATCCAAAAGAAGAGGAGCACATTCTAGTTGTGGAGGAGAAAATTGCAGATCCAAGGGCTTTGAGCATAAAGCGAAAGCTACAGGAGAACCTTCGCTTCTTCTTTCTACTTCACCTCCCTCAAGTTCTAAGTATCAAAGACGAGTTTGATCTCTCAAACTCAATGCTTTGGAGGATGAAAGAAACCATGGTGGTCAAGTTACGAGATCAAGAAGACACCATGGAGGAAGTGGAGCATTTGTAGCGGGACAGCCATGAGGCGCTTTATCTCTGCCGATTTGGAGGATCTGCTTTTGATGGAGAAGAGCCGGTTGAGTTTCCACCATTCTCTCTTTCATCATCCACATTCCAAACACTTGAGTATGCTATCATGAAGGATAATATTAATTTGCAGTAGCTTCGCATCTTATAAAGCAGCTCTTTAGAACCAAGATTGGAAGATTTTAATCTTTCATGTCCTTCATTGGAGGAAGAGAAAGGACAGAGGAATTTCACCATTGCTTCCACACCATCCATCCAAGGTCTACAAGAAGACTCCATTTTTGGAGTTGAAAATCGAGCTATGGGCATATCAAATGGATCGAGACCTTGCCCAATCGTATTTGGATTCATTAGAGCCAAAGGAGAAGTCACAACCACCATGCTTGCTTCGAGCATGAGGATGAGCTACAAAGTACCAAGGATCAGCTGTCATACCTCTTCAATCCAAATGTAGAGCAACTAAAAGAGGTATTGATTCACCTTCAGCTGTGTTATCCTGTAAAATTGACAAGGGCAATTTTACCGATAACCATACCGAAAATTTTGTTTCGATCCCTCGCGTTCGAAACGTCGTAAAATCCCTCCCCGGGAAATCTAGTTTTTGAACTTAGTCTTTTTGAGCCTTTTTTGGCTGGGCGCATGGATTTTCCTTGTAACACATAGTTTTGATGCGCCCCCTTAAAAGCCTTTGGCGCATGGTTTTCCATGTTAGTACGTATTTCGGTGCGCCAAAGGATGTTGAATCACTTTTTGGTGCGCCAAAGGGCGCGCGTAATCTCCCTGTTACACCAAGTTTTGGTGCGCCAAAGGCGCACATAATTTAGTGTCAACAATGCATATGGTGCGCCAAAGGCGCGCTCATTCTTCTGTTGTCAATTCCTTCCATGCGCCAAAGGGCGCACGCTTTCCCTTGTCGACAGTTGTTTCCATGCGCCATTTCAAAAGGTTGGTGGCGCATTAATGACAAGTTTTCCTATAAATATCAGTGCGCGCCCATGTCATTTTCATTCCTATTTTCGAAGCACGTGATCGCTCTGGATTTGTCAGCTCTGCTCTGTCGTTGTCGCCCTGTGGACCCGCTTTCCAATCTTTTTCATATATATTTGAGGTAAGAGGTTCATCCTCTTTTTCATTGCATGCTCTCGTATGTTTGATCTGCTTTCTGTTGGTATGCATGGTCTGTGTTTGGTCTGCTAGATGTTATATGTTTTGGCTTTTCCCCCTGAGCTTTTCCATCGTTTTCTTCTTTTTCTCCTCTCCTTCCCTCTTTCCAGATCTGCTGGTAAAGGGAGCTTTCTTGAATGGCTTGGCCTGTTAAAACCTTTTATGAAACCTTACTTGACCAAGTAACTATTTAAGTGGAAGAAATGAATGAGAATGATTTGAGGAGTGAGCTTTTTCAAATGGCGCACTGGCGCGCCTTGTAACAATAAAGACAGTCGCGCCCCTCGGCGCACCTACCCGCCATGCAACATGCTCAAGACCCGCGCCAATGGCGCAGCCTTCCGTTCTGCTGCTGTTGAAATCCATGCGCCGCGCCATATTCCTTTGGCGCACCCTTTATCCAAGTTGCATAATGTTTCCATGCGCCAAATGGCGCGCCCAGTTTTAATGTAACACAAGTCTTCTGCGCGCAAGTATAAAGATTACAAAGGCGCGGGCGCACCCTCCATTGCAGTATCATAATGTTGTGTAAACCCTCCATGCGCCGCGCCATATTCCTTTGGCGCATCATTTATCCATGTTACACAATCCATCCATGCGCCAAAGGGCGCACCGAACCCCAATGTAACACGCATTTCCTGTGCGCCCTGCTATAAAATGCAACCTGCTTCATCCATGCGCCATGCGCCTTTGGCGCCAGTTTAACCTCTGCGACATTCCTTTTCTGTGCGCCTTATCTATTTGGCCTGTAACATACATTTTTCATGCGCCCTGAGCCTTATAATCTCTAACTCTCTCCTTCTGCTAGCTTTCCAATGGAAGATCAAATGACTAATTCAACCTTTTTGGATTGGGTCTCACTTCTTCTTCATGCAGATCAGCAACTGAGTTCGAAAGAACACATGTCTACGTCAAGCAAGAAACCCACCAAACCAAGAGGAAAGGCTAAACTGACAGAAGAAGAGATGAAATACAAATATCAGAGGGTCAGGATGCCCGAATCACAGGCTGAGTGCAGTATGGATGTCAGAGACTCTGAATTGGGTCACATTGACATGGATGAGTTCTGGGTTAGAACTCAAAAAGTTACAAGAAGTCCATGGATGGACAAGTTAATAGGCAGTGCTCTGCATTTCACCGGCGGAATCCCAGTCAGCGCTGTAAACAACGAATTCATGATGGTGGTTGCCCAATGTTACAACAAAGACACAAGATGTGTCGAGAACAGTAAGGGCGAGGTAGTCATAAACCTCACTGCCCGTCATTTTGAGTTAATGCTTGGCATCCCTCACCACCGGAACTACGTGGCTGTTAGCCAACAGGAATGCATCAAGGCCTGGGAAGACAACGAAGGCCAGTGCATGCAGTTAATGAATGAGGTCTACCTAAAGAATAAGAAGGTAGTGACCCGGTGGCCTCAGACTATTCACCGAAGTGATTTCTCAGAGGAACTCAGTGACACGATCACCTTCCTGAGCAGAGTCTTCGGGCTTTCAGATGCCCACTATTTCCATAAGTGGATGCTGCGGTACCTGGAGACAATGAATAAGAATTTGCCCGATCAGCGCTTCTGCTGGGGGGAAATAATAAGCGAAGACCATCTCTCGAAGCAGGCTACAATGACTTGCCACAACCGGAGTATTTCATATGAACTCCTATGTAGTCTACGCCGCAAAGATCGGCAAGGGATTACCTGTGGCTCAACCGAAGTGGAGTATGGCCTTAGGCCAAGATATTTGATTTATATCCAGAGCTGAGGCTGGAGAATAGTATCCCTCAATTTGCTAAAGTCAATGATGTTTTCTTCTATCACATCATGTGCATGTTGCGGCCAAATTTGACTCATAGCCGGACGACCAAAAACATAGTGGCAGTCACAGAGAAATGGGGAGCCCTGTTCACCCAATTTCCCACGTTCACCTATCTAAGGGCTGCCAACTTTTTGGGAGAGCCGACCAGGCTACCGAGGTATGCTGGGCCAAAGCTGATTCTACTGGAATTATCAAGGCAGCTGGTCACATACCATGAGAAGTGCCTCAAAAGAAAGAAGGGCGGAACTCCTTTCCCCCTCACAGTGGGCCGGTACACATGCTCCTCCTATCACAAGGCGAAGGAAATGTTCGCAGAGCTGGAGTTGCTAAATTTGAAACATGACTTCCCAGCCAGGCCTACCTTCGATCCTAGGGGCTGTCTGCCAAGGGCTAAGCTGGATCCGATCCATGTCCCTCAAATTGAGGATATTTACATTGACGTTCTCCATGAGGTGGAACTCAGAAGAAAGGATCACTCGCGCTTGGCATTAACGGAAATCATCCAATACGGAGTGGCCATTGTCCCCAAAGGCTTCCAAACTACGGAAGACGAAACTGACAAGGTGTACAATGACACGGAAGGGGATGATTGGCCTTTCCCGGACATTGACAGAAGCAAAGCTCCTCAAACAATTGAGGAGAGGGTCAAAGAGACTATGCGGAGAACAGAACATTGGTGCCGCATGAACGGACTAATCTACCTCGGGGTAGATTTCACAACTTCCCCTTTGGGCAACGCACCTCCAAGGTCAAAGAAGCAGCTGAAAGGCAAAGGTGCAGAAGGTGAACCTAGCACCATTCAGGAGGAAGCCCCTCAAAGTCCTCTTCCTTCAGAGCCTGAACAAGTCATAACTCTTGATGAGGGATTGACAGAGGATAGTCCTATACGCCCATCCACCCAGGATGTCGGCGTCGCTACAACTTCAGAGGTCCCTTCTATCCCTTCTTCTTCTCTTCCTTCCCCTCCTCGAGTGACTCAAGCGACCATCCCTTTGGTCGCGTCCTCTGCCCCTTCTTCTACTCTTTCCCCCGCATCTTCGTCTATCTTTTCCTCCCTCGCTGATTTGTCTTCCTCTATTTCTTCCCTCATCTCCGAGCTCCCTTCCCTTCCTATCTCTTCTGCAGTTGCGGTTTCCCTCCCTCCCGTGGACATTTCTTCGGCTATTCTTTCAATGCCGCCGCCGCGTGTCTCCACGTTTTTCCCCTCTTCTACCGTTGCTGCTTCCCCCTCTGTCTCTGGTCCTTCTTCCATAGGACCAGCTTGGATCTCTCAGCAGCTAAGCCAACAAAAGAGGAAAGTTCCCATCGCTCCGATGGACTTTTCGGTCATTCCGGCTAAAGGAGTGAAGAAGCACAAGCCGGTTACACGCTTCTCAAAGAGCGCTGCAGGTGAGAGAGTCATGGAAATAGCATACCCCAACCCCCTCAAAGAAAAAGAAGATCTGTCTCCAACAGATTTCACCGTGACCCAAGTCACAATGGGGACATCCTCAGAAAGTCTCCAGGGGGAAGCTCTTTCCGCAGTGGATGCACTCTGCAAGAAGCTTCAGGAAACGAAAGAGGAGAAAAGGCTACTGAAGGAGCAGAACAAATATCTCGCTTGTGCCTTACGAAGATGGGAAGTGCACCTCCCACAATCGCCACCGAGACTCCCGAGTGCTCGGTCGGAGAAGATCAATGAGTATTCTAAGATCGGCGAGCAAGGTATGGCTGTTTCTGCTTGGAGGAGCCAAATCCTCAAGGATAGTGAAAAAGTAATCGCCGAGTATATCAGTTTATACCTGAACATCGAGAAGGCGAACAAGGAACTCCAAGCATTAGCAGTCCGATATCGAAGAGTTAGAGCATGCTAGATTCCGGCAAAGACGAGACCTTCCAACAAATGTTTGACTGCTTGATCGAAGATCCGGTCAAGTTCGAGTCTTCGGCCATCCAAGGGCCTCAACAAAACTATGTCCACTCTGGACTATCGGATAGATCAGCGAGAATTCGTTCTAGAAAAGATAGACAAGGTAAAGGAAGAGGCACTTGGATGCAATCAAAATGGAGAAAATTGTTCTATCTATGACTCCAGGGTTGCTCACTCCTTCCCTTACCTTAAGATCAGCTGATGACACTATCCGGATTTTCAAGGAGATAGCCTCTCGAGGACGGGCCGAGGTCACGTTCGATCATCAATCTATCAACAACCTACGGCTCAGGGACTTCATCGGGTTCCTTATCGAGGCGGAGAAATATTATTCTAAACTCCCGGAAAAGCTCATAGATGAGTGGGAGACTTGCGAAGCCATCAGTGAACGGCACAAGGATCCATCACAGGATCAATTTGGGCCAATGATCAGCAAGTTTTTGGAATACCGCGCTCAGTTCCACATATCATCACCTGAGCAGCATCAGAAACAGGCAACCCCTTTTCGGCCGCAGGATGATGATGATGAGTAGCTTCTTCTTCTTCTTCTTCTTCTTCTCTCTATTCTCCGACTTTCTTTTCGAAATGTCTAAAAGTGTGTTGGCACAAATGATGACATCATCCATGTTGCATCATGGGATGATGTCATCCATCAAAGTTGTCAAAGTCAACATGACTTTTAGATATTTTGTAAATATTTTTGTAAATAAGTGGTTGGCTCCATTTTGCCTTCTCTCTCCCTCATCTTCTATAAATATGAGAATACTTGTTGTATTCAAGGGGTGAACATTTTTCAGATAGAAATAGAAGTGAGGAGAGAAAGACTTTGAGCTTTCTTGTAACAGAAAAAGTAATACAATTATTCAGACTTTGTGCTCAATAGCTGTGTTATACATTAGATCTTCCTTACGTTAGATCTATATGTGTTTAATGCATTAGATTCATATCTACTTTTCCGTCATTTGTTTATCAAGATTGCTTTGTTTATTTATGCAAGTAGGTTTGGCTCATTTACTACCAAACTAAAAACATAAATCTTCCGACCTTTCTCGCTTTGGAATTCATTTCTTTTCTCCCTTCGGATCTGCTTCTTTCTCTTCTCCCTCTTTCATTCCTTTCTTTTCGCACCTGAATACTCTACCGGGATGAGATCCCAACCTCGAAGGCGAGAATGTGAGACTTGCATAGGTTCCTGCTAGTAGAAATAGCAATAAACCGGTTTAACTTTCTTTGTCTCAAAGAGGGGCTAAGCCACCTTGCCCACCGTTGTTGGCTCGTCCTATCCATAGATCTGTCCGCGCGACATATTTTCGGACCAACAAGCTGATACCTTGATGATTTGGGTGGAAGACTAGCTTCTTGTTGATTTTCCACTCATCCTAACAGCCATGATCAGCTCCAAATCAATTGCATGGCTGCCACTTTTGAGAAAAGGAAGCTATTTCTCACAACCAATTGCAGGGTTTGTTTAGCTTGCCTTTGCTTCCAGTTAGAGTAGAGTAGGTAGGTTTTCTTTTAGTAGAAGAAGTGCTTGTGCACACTCTGCATGTTCCATTTGGAGCATGTATGATTTTTAGTTCTATACATAGTTTTTGTGGTGCTGGTTTTGCTCTTGCACAGTCCATCTCAGTGGCATTTTGGTGAGATCGACTCTTGTTCAATGGGTTTCAAGTGGCTCGTAGAGGAGGTTTTCAAAGTTCGGATCGATTGCGAGTTACAACTCATGACTCCATGCCCAATGGATGCTTCGAGCAATTGGTAACTTCATCTAGTAGGTAAATGACCCGCTGAGTTGCCACAATCAAGTTATCCAAAATTCACCCTCAAGGTAATTTTGATAACATGCATCAAATTCTTTAGTCCCAAGTAAATAGATCGATTTAAGGCCCAAAATCATGTTTTTGGGCCCCCTCACCTTCTTTCTAACTCTTCCATCCAAGAAGAAAACCCAACGGGTTAGAAAAGGTGAAAAAATTTAGAAAACCAAGATTGGGGCCAAAAACAAGAACATCGGCTAAGTCCTAGTCCAGGCGGTCCTTGGGACGGTTGGGATGTTGGAACATGAGTCGGCCGGAAGCGGAGATTTTCTTTTGGGACAGTTGGGATGTCGGGATGCGTGGGATGCGAAAAGCCGAACCGTAAAAAAAAAAAAAGGAAAAAAATTGCCTAAGTCTTGTTTCTCGAGTTTGGGACATCCGGACAAAAGTACGCGGAGGACGCGGATCGACCCGATTTAGGCGCAAGTCACCCATTTCTAGGCGGTTCGAAATATTTGTCCCAGTGCGATGGGGACAGTTGGGACAAAAGTACGCAGAGGACACGAATTGACTGATTTGGCTGAAACAAGAGACTTTCGTCTGGGACATTTGGGCCAAAAGTACGTGGAGGACTCGAAAAGCCGAAAAAGCTGAGAGCCAATCAAATCTCGCCATGTGTCTTCACTGCAAAGAGCGATAAGGAAGCTCGAATCGGGCGGTTCAGAGATATTTTTCCTAGGTAGTTTGGGATAGTTGGGCCAAAGGTACGCGAGGGATGTGTGGGATGTAAAAAGCTGAAGAGCCGCCAACGAATTAGAACATGCCACGTGTCAGAAGGAAAAAGTTGCTAAGTGGTCGGTAAAAGTTTCAAAGGGGAAAATGGAACAGAGGGCCCGAGCCAGGTGACACAGGACACGTGTCCTAAGGAGAAGGGGAGTTCAGAGCTTAGGGAGAGCTTTGGAAACTTAGCAAAGTTTTGGCCAAAAAACTAAAAGGTAAAGGTTTTCCCCGCGCCCCTGTCGATGAACCAAACGATGCCACGTGTCCCAAGTGGCGGGGCGTGGGGGGGAAATGAATTTTTTTCCAAACTATAAGAAAAGTAAAAAGTTTCAAGGAAAACCCATAGAAAGGGAAGGAGAGAGAATTACGCAGCCAATCGAGCCTGACACGTGTCACCCAAGTGGCAGAGCGCGAGCGCAAAAATTCAAATATTTTCCCGCCGATCCGTTTTGGCCTATTTTTGCCCTAAATCTTCAGATCGCCATAACTTTCGATCCAGAGCTCGGATTTTCACGTTCTTTATATCAATGGAAAGATGGAAAAATTCTCTGCACGATTCCTAGGTCAATCTTGCATTTTGGTTCAGTTTGGAGAGATAAAATCAGGAAATGTCTTTGGCGCGTGGTAATGGCCAGAAGTGACGTTTCAACAACCGGTTTAATGCGAGAATGGGTCGAATTCTCCTTCGGTATGGTCGAAATGTTAGGGCATGGGTCCTGTAAGGATGCCCATGTTGTTTTAATGCATATGCATTCAATGAGGAATGGCTCCCACGTTTTTGATGTTTTCTCTCTCCCGGCTCAACCCATGCATTGTAAAAAGCCGATTTGGCTTATTTCTAAAAAATTTGAAGTAGTGGTTCATTTTTTCAGCTCTACCACTCCCTTATTTTCTTCTCTAGGGTTAAAAATGGAGTTTGAACCTCCTCCCCTTCTCTTTAATGGCATTTTTGCCTTTTACCATTAAAATGATGTTCTGTGCAAACTTCTGAAGCAACAAAAACATGTTTCGTGATGCATCTGTCCATCCTTGCTCGTTTTTCACTTGTTTTCTTCTTTCCTTTCTTCATTGCAGGTATTTATGCATGTTTGAATGTTCATTGCAAGTTTGGAGATGTGTTCATGGAGTTTTGGGACATTTTCTATGTGAAATCTATCCTTGGGCCTGTGATGCATCTGTCCATCCTTCCCATTACTCACCTCTCCTTGTCCCATGGTAGTTTTGATAGATGTTCAACATTTTCCTTCTCTGGTGTATCACCGTTTAGTGTAGGCTCTATTTTTCCCTTTTCTCTCTCTCCCTGTCTCCTTGGTGGTTAGATTAGGTTTAAATTAGCTTGCCTACACTGGAATAGCTTGTGGCAGGTAGTTTAGGAAGAGGAACCAGCCTTCTCTTGCGATTCCTTTCTCATTTTCAGGAGTCCCACACTCAAAGAAACGATTCAATGTTGTGCAATCACACTAGATGCTAGAGTGATCAAAATAGAAATCTGATCAACATCCAGGGGTGCTATGATTTTGCATCAACACTTCCATGGTATCCTGATAAACCTCCTTCTGATTAGCTGGATCTAGGTACCTTGTATGTAGAACCTCCTCCTTGGTGATCATAGGCTTCTTATATGATTCCTCTCTTACGTGTGCCACTTCAACATGTGTAGTAATCTTTATAGTTAATGCCTCGGAGTTCTGGTCCTATCTTGGGAATCCACTGATTTTTCTCTGTGTGCTAGATCCTAACCATCCCCGTGCCTTTGTTCTCCTAATTATGCTATTTACTGAGATGCTCATATAAGTTTGGGAACTCGTCATAGCTATGATTCTTTCTCGCAAGAAGAATGTGTAACATTCTGGGACATTCACGCCTATAATGATCAAAGGATCCACATGTATAGCATGTTCCTTGAGGAAACTCACTTCTTCTTCCACCGCGGCCTCGTCCTCCATATCCACCATGATATCCATGTCCTCTTCCACAACCTCCTTCAAAGTGGCCCTCATTCCTGTCATAGCATGTTTGATTATGATCCTAATCCTGGTGCTCATTCTTACCCTTAGAATTATCTATTACACTTGTCTATCATACCCCAATGTCTATAGCATCCTAGATCTAACCAATCAATTGACAATCCTTAGTATCATGGGTCATGGACCTATAATTTTTGCAAAATCTAGATACATTCTTCCTTATCATGCATCAGAATAAAGGATAATGACTAGCATTATGATTTAAATGATAGATCTCACTATCCAATAATAATGAGTGTATTGTTCTACGAGGAGAACTATCCTTGGTGTGATCTTCTACTTCACAATCTGTACACCAAATTCTTGAACATTTCATGGGCTTAATTTTCTCGATAGCTTCTCTAACTATTTAGCCATATCTGTAATCAGTGCCTCTAAGAATGGACCAATGCCGTATTAATGCTCCCAACTACCTCAAAGCATGAAAAGCTACTTCCAGTGCTTCACGTGGATCAATGTATGTCTTATGTGACAATGCTCTTTTGAATGGTGTAATCAATCCCCCAAAAACCATTGTGCATGCTTTGGTTAGCGTGAATATCATAAGAAAACTTAGATAGAAGTGTCTTAAAGTGGGTATCATACTCACATACACTCTCGGTGGTTCCTTGCTTGATATCTTTGAGCGCTAATAATTTTTTGCTCAGATTCTAGGATATAGAACTCTTTTAAGAAAGCATCCATCAACACTACATAATCCACACAAGTTTGATCGGGTCAAACTTCCTATACCAAATTGTATGATCATCCCTACAAGGTAGTAGAAAATTCACTTGCTTTACACTCAGCAGCCGTGATTCCTTTCGTGACCCATAATATTTCACACATGTGCACATGCTCGGTAGTATTATCTAAGCCTCTATACTCTAGAAGACGAAGAGACATCTCCATATAAATGTTCTCGTGGTTACTATGGACCTTGACCACCTGATCTAGAACCTCTTGTGTTTCCTCTACCTCCGGAAGCGGAAGATCCACAAGAACTAGAACCACCTATACCTCCCGAACCTCCTCCAAAGATGGCTGGAATATGACATATAGATGTAATCTATGTGCTCTAATAGTAGTACTATACTGAACCCCTATAGTCTATGAGTTAGTTCCACTTCCAGAGGTGAACCCAACATTTGACGTGATTACATTTTGTGTGGATGATGTGAATAAAAACAAACCTCCAAATAACATTGAAACCGGTCCTACCATTGATTTACTTTTTCTCTTACTTCCCAAAATTTCTTATTGATTACTAGTTATACTATATACTAAAAAACCAAGCACAAGGGCTAGGTCACCAGGTGGATTAAGATGCATGCCCATGGCCCAAGTAGTCTCTGTTGGCATACTTCCACATGAGGCCAGGGGGGATCTCTGTCATGCTTTCCAAGATGGGGAGTTCCTGATGCTCTGACTCCAAGTCTTCTACATGAGATTTAAATCCTTCATGAGCCATCTCTCTCCTCAATGCCATACTTTCTGCAATGGTATGTTGCTTCTCTATCTCCCTCTCGCACGCCTCATTATACTTAAGCTACCTTTCCTCTCTCTACCTTTCTACCGCTAGGTGTGATATCTTTCACCAAACCTATTCTTACCCTCACGCATGGTGAGGTTTAGTTTTCCATCAATTTACTCTATAGGTTCAAAGTTACCATCAAGATCTTAATCACCAGTGGAATGCCTTGTAGATATGTTCCTCTAGGATACCGCAAAAACTGGAATTCAGCTACCTCTGGGAAAGAATATGTTAAAATTGAATATTCTAGAATATAACTATTTAGAACACCACAAAACCACGTATCTATAGTGTGAGTCTAGATCAGGTCAACATCATAAAGGGCCTGAAATTATTCTTGTGTCTAGACAAGTGTGTGATATCTCCAATTCTAGTTAGATGCATACGTAATCACCACTCGTATATTTCTACTAGAAATATGGTGAAAAATATCTCATATAAGTTGTCATACAAATTCTATTCTACCCAAGTGCGTGTGTTAAACTTAGATCCATTGCTTTGAACCTTTGTGGACATTCTTCCTCCAGATTGCGTATCCAATCCTCAATACTTGCTAGAGTTGACAGATGTCTTCATTGCGAACCATCCTGAAAGCAACCGAAAAGAGGTCCCGACTATAAACCAATGATGCAACCTAGAATTTACCGGATAACACCCTAGTCATGCCAAACATCACTCACCTAGATTGAGAGCTCACCCAAAGCACGCAAAGGTACCGAGTCCTTCTTTGGGGTTACTTGTAGCGGGATGTTAGCATGATGAAGGAATAAACATATGGATCCATAACTAATCCATAATTCTATAATGCATACCATATATCAAATTTATGAAAGAACAAGATCAAACAATAATCATGATTTAATCAAGAATATGAACTACTAAATTACACAGGAATGACACTTAGATTCAGCCAATAACTTCCATCTATTAATAAACATAGAAGCTCCTTACAATAATGACATTCTATACCAATGCGCACATGGATCTTGATATAGTAATCTAGTCATATATCTCTCTATATCTCTCTATCTATGTGATTCACATCATATATATAGGGTGGGGACTTACCCTTCACCGCTTCTCTATTCCAAAAATAGGCCACATGCTATTAATAGCCACACACCACTTATAGGCATAGCCACACATGCAAGTGTGCTATCTATAGACCTCTTGTAGTTAATTGAAGTGACAATCCTATTCTTAGCTTGTCTTCATGCAAAATGCTTTGATCCGATCCTTTAAAGATAGATAATGCATGGTGTGCACATCCCTACATCATTGGTGTGTTCCGCATGCCATATTCTAAAAATAGGTCTTCATGCTCAAAATAGGCTAAGTCCCGAATGATGAACTTGTCCTCCACGTGGATGCTCTTCCTATCCATTCGCACTCTTAAACCTCGACCTACTTTCTGGCATGGAATTCTTGTGTGAGTTATGTCAAGTGTTCTTTGATCAACATAAATCAATGAAATTATTTTAATTTATTTGTATGACATCATAATTTTATCCAAAACGGAAGAATATCACTTACTGCAACATGTAAATAAAACCTTCATTAGATGCATGGATTTTAGTGTATATCTCAACCCAAAAAGGTGCATCTTTGTTTTCCTAAAGGTAAGTTGCTTAGACATGTCTAAAAGAGAGTTTAGACATAGACCCAAATATGATTACAACCATTCTAGACTTTTCTCTTCCCCTTAAAATGTCTTACAATATTTCTTGGGGAAAATAAACTTTATGAGTAAGTTCATCCCTAAATTTTTTAGGATAGTGAGGCCTATAACATTTTTTAAGATATTTGTAAAAAGTGTTTTTTTTGAGAGTGACCCAACCCTAGTACAAAGCAATAAAAAGGTCTAGAACCTAGATAAAACAATTCATAAATACAAAATGTAGCATGAATCATCAACCAACCAAGTTGAAAAAAACAACACTACAACACCAAAGAAACAAAAAACCAACAAAACTACATAGGACAAGGGAAGAAACCTAGCTAGTAAAATTAGATAAAAATTCATTCATATTAATAACACTTATTTCACTTGTCTTCAATCCTAATTTTAATAAGAGTTTCATGGGGATATTCTCATATCCAATCCATTTAGTTAAAATAAAGGCATCCACACCGAGATTGGAAAAGAGATCCGCAATATGGTTCCCTTCTTTTTAGGTATTTTAGATTTTTAATCTATTGAAGGATAAAAAGAGCCTCCTTGATAATGTTACTAATAGACCAACAAGGTTTAATTTTTCTTAATAATCAATTCAAAATATTAAGAGAGTCCCCTTCCATATAGAGATTGGAAATTTCCATATCTTTAACATATTGAATTCCCCATAAAGTTTTTTATTAATGGAAAATAGTTTTAAAGGGGCTATACCCTATTACAAAAGAGGCTCAATAGTCGATAAACATGATAAAGTAGAAAAAAGGATCTGAATCTAGATATTACAATAAGCCATACAATAGTCAAAAGAGAAACTACTAAGAAAAGGAAAGACATGGATAAAACTGTAACTAAACAACATAAAAACAACATACTATCAACAATAAAACAACAACTTGATTGCATCTAGCCTACCCATAAGATGTTATTTCTTCGAATCCCTATCTATTCTTGATTTGATCATTTGTAGAGAGGTAAATAATGCCAGAGTGGTGACATGCGTGGGGTCATTTACATTCAGTTGTGAGATGACCTAGTTTCTTTCCTTTTTGTACCCCAAATGTCCTCAAGGACTCCACTCAGCATAGTGATGCTTCTGACATGTTGATCAAGAAAATCACATATAGCTTTGAATATGGCCATATTGTGATCGTGTCTATCCTTAGATTTCCCAAGTCTATTATCCAAGGAATTCAATTTCTTGTATATTTCATTTGTCTGATCTGTCCCAATACCAACATCCTCATTCAAATTTCTTTTCCCCTTTTTCTTATTTAGTTGATGTAGATATTTTTGATACTTTCCACCTCATTTTCCAATATTTCCATTATGTGGAGAAGATTCTCCTTCTCTTGTTGAGTAACATTATCTTGCCTTGCATTATTGATGTGTAGTAGATTGTGGGCTATTTCAATATCCTTTTTGCTCCTAAGGACACGGCTAGAGGAAGAGGGGGTCACTTTAGAGAATGAAGGGTTTTTAGTCTTGACATTTCTATAACTAGGAATGGTGGTCGGGTTAACAGTGGGAATATTGTGAATGAGAATGGGTGGGGCGTCGAGGGTAACAAGAATGACAGGAAAATTGATGAGGAAATGCATCTGAAGGAGAAAGATAAGCCCATGATGGAGGGGAATGGCCATGGTATGCTTTTTAAAGTTAAGAATGGAACACTCCATTGAATTCAAGTGGGAAGCATACAAAAAAATTCTACTAAAATGTTTTAGAAAGATCAAGTGTTTTGTGGGGACAGTGATGTACCGATTTTTAAGGGAAATAAATTGAATCATGATTATGGTAATTTTATCAAAGGGTTATGATATGGAACTCACCTTAATGCCAGTCATAACAAAGAGGAGATCCTCCCCTATTTTAGAAAACTTTTTCACTTCAACATTTTTGTCCACCCTTTTGCTGAAAAACCTGGTTCCATCCAATTCTAGACCCGTAACCTTGGCAATAATCTCCTCATTCACCAAATTTTTTTTTCCCAAAGCATACTTAACCTTCCAATCTTTCCAATCAGTAGCAAAACACACTGAAATGTTTTGGTCGTGACCTTGTATTTTATCGATAAAGATGATGACACCCACCATCTAAAGATAATTCCACATCTCAAAGTTATTTTTCCATGCAGGATCACAAATTGGGTTCTAACTCAAACAGAGCTCCCCATTTTCCTACCTCTGTGATTTTCCTGCTTGAAACCACCCATAAATAAGCTATTTTTGTATTTTCTAGACCAGTTTTTAACCATCCAATTGCAAGTCCGTGGAGCATGTGAATTTTCATGATTATAAATATAAGTATTCCTCTCACATGTGCAAACTTTCGTTTCCAATAAATCCCATGAAATCTCATTAGTGATTCTACATAAGATGTAAATGCTCATATTTATCCTTGGTAATAGAATTTTGTACTTCAATAGGGGTGTTTTTCTGATTATTCCAAGTCATGAAGTTATTACTGGTACCATAATTAGCTAATGTGTCTGCCACCCTATTGCCCTCTCTATATGTATGGCCAATTTTAATATTATTGAAGGTATGACATATATTAATAGATTCCTGAATGAAATATTTAATAGTCCAACTTGGAGGATGTATCTGATTAAGATGATTTATAACATTCAAGGAATCACCTTCAACAATAATGTTCTAAATGTTGCAATCCTTAGCAATTCTTAGTCCCCATAAAGATGATAAAGCTTTAGCATAGTGATTGGTCTGATTTCCCATTATGCCAACATAAACAACAATTAAACAACCTTTGTGATCCCAAATTATTCCTCCACTAGCAGCTGCCCCTAGATTTCCCTTAGAGGCTCCATCAAAATTGAGTTTATACCAATAATTAGGAGGGATCAAATGTATCAAAGACCATCAATGGTTGGAGTTCTCCGTTTCTAGAATTTTCAATGTCGGTATTCCAATCTGTAAGTATAAACTCTTCATCTTAAGGATATTTCTTGTTCTTGGGTGGTTTAAATCTTTCAATATTTTCTTTAACTACATTACCAATTTTATTAAAGCTTGTCTTGCATGTCCTGTTTGATGTTTCTGAATATTATGTCATTTTTATCTTTCCAAATCCTCCATATAATATGGGGCATAACCAATTTCCATAATATCCTAACAATATAATGATTATAAGGAGGATCCCAATGTATCCAAGTTCGAAGAAATTTCTTTGGCACTATCCAACAAACATTGAACTTTGAGAAAGCATAACTCCGATCTTTGAAGCGAACTCACAATGTAAAAGAAGATGCTTGATGTCCTTAGCCTCTTTTTTACATAGGAAACACATGTTTGGAATTATAAAGCCTCTCTTGATTAGGTTTTCATTTGTGAGTATTCTTCCTCTGAGAACAATCCAAAAAAATAAATTTACTTTGGGAGTTAGTTCAGGCATCCAAATCCTGCTCCATTTGAAATCACAATGGATATTTTCAAAAATAGGAATTATATCCTGATTTGATAGTGTATTCTCCATCACATGAGTTATTCCAAACAAGCTCATCCTTGACATCAATTTGATTTAGGGGGATGTTATCCAACTGCTCTTGAAGTGAGGAGATTATGAAATTTAGATCATTCCTCTCCACCTTAAGTATTTCCATATTTTTCTATTACCCTCCATTTTAATGTAGTATTTGACTTTATTTCCATATTTGTGTGCTAAAATATCTTAGACATAACCAAATTTGTCATTTAAACTGAAGCTAGTCCAGTTATCACTCCAAAATTGAATATCCCTGTCATTTCCCACTTTCCATTTACATCCTTGTTTGATGAAATTACTTGTTTGAATCAAATTATTCCAAAAAATAGAACCTTGAGGTAGCTAATCATCATAAAGGAAAGAAATCACTTTTTGCTGAGCTAGATATTTGGCCTTAATTAAATCAATCCAAGGTTTCTCCTCTGTAAGCATTCTCTAACCCATTTTTACAATTAAAGCCATATTCAATTTTTTGATATCCTTTATGCCTAGCCCACCTATTATTTTAGGTGTACATACTTGATCCCATGCCACCAAGTGGTATCTGAATATTTCCTCCATTCCCTGCCATAAAAAGTGCTTCTGAATCCTTTCAATTTTGTCCCTAAAAACAACATGAATGTTGTAGAGAGACATAATGTAAATCGAGTGATTTTGATTAGAAGACATTTTCCAGCACTGGATAGAATGGCCCCTTTCCATCCAACCATTTTATTTTGAAATATTTCAAGTAAACCATTCCAAACTATAGTAGAATTTTTTTAGTTCTAAGAGGAAGACCTATATATGTTGTGGGTAGAGAATTGATTTTGCACCCCAGAATTTGAGCAATTATTTTTTGTCTTTCCAATGGAGTATTAAAGAAGAAGATGGAACTCTTATCAAAATTTATCTCTTGCCCTGAGGCAACCTCATAAAATTTTAGAATAGACTTGATAGCCTTAGCTTCAAGGATAGAGGCCATCAAAAGTAGAATTGTGTCATCCACAAATTGCTGATGTGAAGTTGTTTGGTTTGTAGAAGTAGGCCTAATTACTTTTAAAATCCCATCATTAACAACTTTGGTAATGGATCTACTAAGACTATCAACCATTAGAATGAAGAGTAAAGGGGATATAGGATCTCCCTGTCTTAATCCCCTACTGCTAGCAAAGAAGCCCACCGCTCACCATTAACCACCATAGAAAATCTAGCTATAGAAATGCAAGCCTTAATAATTCTTCTAAATTTATTATGAAAACCAAATTTAGCCAGAACATTGTCGGAAAATGCCAAAATACTTTGTCAAAATCCTTATTCATATCAATTTTATCCATTGAATGAATGATCTCATGCACCATGATCACCTCATCTTGAATTATCCTCCATTTTATAAATCCAATTTGTTGCTTTGAAATTATATTATCAAGAATAGTCTGAGTCTTGTTGCAATAATCTTAGTAAAGATTCTATAAATAACATTAACCAGACTAATAGGGTGGAAGTCCTTAAAATATTTAGCATCCATTTTTTTAGAGCAAACACAATGTGGGTGTTATTCAGCTCTTTTAGGAGATCACCTGTTCTATAGAACTCATTCACTTCCCTTAATAAATCATCTGAGCATATTTCCCAAAACTTCTAAAAATTAGCAGAAAATCCATCAGGACCTGGTGCCTTATCCCCTTCAAGAGAAAATAAAACTTTTTGTAGCTCCTCCAAAGTGACTATTTTAGAAAGGTTTTTGAATCTTTGCTCATCTATTCTATCATTCGGAATGGCCTCTAAAAGAAAAGAGGCAACCTCTTCATTATCCGCACTATTCTCCTTGAGCAGATTTTCATAAAATTTGAGAGCTTCAACCTTTATATCCTTAGGATATTTGATGACAATACCATTTCCTTTTGAAACTTCCATTATCCTATTGCAATATCTATGTTTCATAGTGGTCATATGAAAGAAATTTGTGTTTCTATCTCCCTCTTTCAGCCAAATTTCCTGGATTTAAGCCTCCAAAAAGTTTCTTCCCTACTACAGACTGTATACAACTTAGATAAATTTTTTTCCGATAACTAATCCTCCAATGACATGCCCTTTGTAGTTATTTGAGATTCAAGATCCTGGAGTTTTTCTTTAATTCCTTTTTCCTTTCAAAAATATTTCCAAAACTTCTTTATTCCAGATTCTAACTTGCTTTTTAACATTTTTAATTTCTGAATTAATCTATATTGAGCAGTTCCTCCTCCATCCCATTTCCACCATTATTTAATCTGATCAGATATGTCATCATGCTCCATCCACATATTTTCAAATTTAAATGAGCACCACATTGGTTTAGCCCAATTGAAAAGATTAAAACAATTGGATTATGATCGGAGCCAATTCTTGGTAAAGAGGATAGATGAAAGTCTTGATGCAGAATCCAATTGGCAGAGATAAATGCTCTATCTAGTCTAACCTAAATCATGTCACTGAATTCTCTTCTATTTTTCTAAGTGAATTGATTACCATGAAGTTCCACATCCATGAGATTTGAATTAGAGAAAAAATCAACAAATTCATCCATGCCATTGGAATATCCAAAATTTCCCCCTTGATTTTCTCCAAGATTTAAAGGGGAGTTGAAGTCTCCCATAACAAGCCAATTGTCATTTTTATGATGAATTCTAAAGAGCTTTAAATCATTCCAAAGCTTCCTTCTTCCATTTATAGTATTAGGTGCATAAATGTTTGAAAGGATCCAAGTAAAATTATTATCAATAACATGAAACTTAACAACAAGATGGGTGTTGGTGTCAGAAATCACCATACCAGTAAGAATATTTTTATCCCAAAAAGTAGCCAAACCACCTGAAGCTCCCTGAGAATCAACAACAAAAATTTCTGAGTTATCCCAGAAAATCTTTTGTAATTTTCAAGGACATTTGTTTTCATTTTAGTTTCCTGCAAAATCAAAATATTAGGTCTACTTGAAAGTCTTAACTCTTTGAGTATTATTTTCTTATAGATTTCATTTAACCCTTGTTGGTCCAAAAATATGTCATTGGATAGATCTATGGATAGACGAGCCAACAAAGCGTGTGTGCGGTGGCTTAGCCCCTCTTTGAGTCAAGCAGTGGCCCGGTTTATTGCTTATTCTACCAGCGAGAATCTATGCAAGTCTCACGATTCTACCTTCGAGGGTTTGGGATCTCATCCCAGAGTAGAGTGTTTCAGGCTGCGAAAAGAAATGAATGAAAGAGGGAAAAGAGAAAGAACAGATCCGAAGGAAGAAAAGAAATGAATTCCAAAGCGAAAGGTCGGAAGATTTATGTTTTTGGGTTGGTAGTAAACGAGCCAATCCTACTTGCATAAATAAACAAAGCAATCTTGATGAGCAAATGACAGAAAAGTAGATATGAATCCAACAGATCAAACACATACGAGATCTAATGTAAGGAAGATCTAATACATAACACAACTATTGAGCACAAAGTCTTAATATTTGTATTACTGTTTTCTTCTGTTACAAGAAAGCTCAAAGTCTTTCTCTCCTCACTTCTATTTTCATCTAAAAAATGTTCACCCCGAATACAACAAGTATTCCAGTATTTATAGAAGAGAGGAGAAGGAAAGCAAAAAAGGAGCCAACAAATATTTACAAAGATATTTACAAAATATCTAAAAGTCATGTTGACTTTTGACAACTTGATGGATGACATCATCCCATGATGCAACATGGATGATGTCATCATTTGTGCCAACACACTTTAGACATTTCAACAAGAAAGTCGGAGAATAGAGAGAAGAAGAAGAAGAGGAAGAAGAAGAAGAAGCAGCTACTCGTCATCGTCATCCTGCGGCCGAAAGGGGGTTGCCTGCTTCTGATGCTGCTCAGGAGATGATATGTGGAACTGAGCGCGGTATTCCAAAAACTTGTTAATCATGGGCCCAAATTGATCCTGTGATGGATCCTTGTGCCATTCGCTGATTGCTTCGCAAGTCTCCCGCTCGCTTATGAGATTTTCTGGGAGTTTAGAATAATCTTTCTCCGCCTCGATGAGGAACCCGATGAAGTCCCTACAGGCCAGCAGGTTGTTGATAGATTCAGTGTCAAATGTGACCTCTGGCCCCGTTCCTTGAGAAGTGATCTCCTTGAAGATCCGGATAGTTTCATCAGCTGATCTCATGGTAAAGGAAGGAGTGAGCAGCCCTGGAGACATGTTAAGAACAATTCACTCCATTTGATGCATTGCATCTAGGGCCTCTTCCTTCACCTTGTCTATCTTTTCCAGAACAAATTCCAGCTGATCTATCCGATAGTCCAGAGTGGACATGGTTTTGTTGAGGGCCCTTGGATGGCCGAAAACTCCGAACTTGACCAGATCTTCGACTGAACAGTCGAACATTTGTTGAAAGGTCTCATGTTGGAGTCTAGCATGATCTAGCTCTTCTGATATGGGACCCGCTAATACTTGGAGTTCCTTGTTCGCCTTTTTGATGTTTAGATATGAATTGACATATTCGGCGATCACTCTTTCACTGTCCTTGAGGATCTGGCTCCTCCAAGCAGAAACGGCCATACCCTGCTCGCCGATCTTTGAATATTCATTGATTTTCTCCTGGCTGAGAAGCTCAGAAGTCTCGGCGGCAGTCGTGGGAGGTGCACTACCCATCTTCTGTAAGGCTTGAAGCAGATATTTGTTCTACTCCTTCAGTAGCCTTTTCTCTTCTTTTATTCCTTGAAGCTTTTTGCAGAGGGCATCGACTGCGGAAAGAGCTTCCCCCTGGAGACTTTCAGAAGACGTCCCCATTGTGACTTGAGTCACAGTAAAATCTGTTGGAGACAGATCTTTTTTCTCCTTGAGGGGATCAGGGTATGCTATTTCCATAACTCTCTCACCCGCAGCACTTTGAGAGAAGCGTGTTACAGGCTTTTGCTTCTTTGCCCCTTTGGCCGGAATCACTGAAAAGTCCATCGGAGTGATGGGAACTTTCCTCTTTTGTTGGCTCAACTGCTGAGAGATCCAGGCTGGTCCCATAGAAGAAGGACCAGAGACAGAGGAGGAGGGAGCAACAGTAGAAGAGGGGAAAAACGTGGAGACACGCGGCGGTGGCATTGAAATCATAGCCGAAGAAGTGTCCACGGGAGGAAGGGAAACTGTAGCTGCAGAGGACATAGGAAGGGAAGGGAGCCCGGAAATGAGGGAAGAAATGGAGGAGGAAAGATCAGCGAGGGAGGAGAAGATAGACGAAGAGGCAGGGGAAAGAGTAGAAGAAGGGGCGGAGGACACGACCAAAGGGGTGGTCGTTTGAGTCACTCGAGGAGGGGAAGAAAGAGAAGAAGAAGGGACAGAAGGGACCTCTGTGGTTGTAGCAATGCCGACATCCTGAGTGGATGGGCGTATGGGACTATCCTCTGCTGCTTCTTTCTCTGGCGAATCCAGAGTTATTACCTGTTCTGGCGCTGTGGAAGGAGGACTTCCAGGGGCTTCTTCCTGAATGGTGCTAGGTTCACCTTCTACACCTTTGCCTTTTAGCTGCTTCTTGGACCTTGGAGGTGCATTGCCCAATGGGGAGGTTGTGAAATCTACCCCAAGGTAGATCAGCCCGTTCATGCAGCACACGGCTGCTGCTTCGCGCATAGTCTCCTTGACCCTCTCCTCAATTGTTTGAGGAGCTTTGCTTGTCAATGGCCGGGAAGGGCCAATCATCCCCTTCGTGTCATTGTATACCTTGTCTACTTCATCTTCTCGTAGTTTGGAAGCCTCTCGGGGACAATGGCCACTCCGTATTGGATAATTTCCGCGAATGCTAAGCGAGAATGATCCTTTCTTCGAGTTCCACCTCATGGATGACGCCAATGTAAATATCCTCAATTTGAGGGACATGGATCGGATCAAGCTTAGCCCTTGGCAGGCAGCTCCCTTGGGTCAAAGGTAGGCTGGCCGGGGGAAGTCATGTTTCAAATTGAGCAACTCCAGCTCTACGAACATTTCCTTCGCCTTGTGATGGGAGGAGCATGTGTACCGGCCCACTGTGAGGGGGAAAGGAGTTCCGCCCTTCTTTCTTTTGAGGCATTTCTCATGGTATGTGACCAGCTGCCTTGATAACTCTAGTAGAATCAGCTTAGGTCCAGCATACCTTGGTAGCCTGGTTGGCTCGCCCAAGAAGTTGACCGCCCTCAGATAGGTAAATGTGGGAAACTGGGTGAACAGGGCCCCCCACTTCTCCACGGTTGACACAATGTTTTTGGTCGTGCGACCATGAGTTAGATTTGGCCTTAACAGGCAAATGATGTGATAGAAGAAAGCATCATTAATTTTGGCGAATTGAGGGATGCTATTCTCCAGCCTTAGTTCTGGATAATATTCATATATTTTGACCTGAGGCCAAATTCCACTTCGGTTTAGCCCTGGATAATCCCTCTCCGACGCTGCAGCGTAGACTACGTAGGAGTTCATATGGAACACTCCCGTTGTGGCGAATTGTTGTAGCTGCTCGGAGATGGTGCTGCTTATTATTTCTCCCAAAAGCGCTGCTCAGGCACATTCTTATTCATTGTTTCCAAGTACCTCAGCATCCATTTATGGAAGTAGTGGGCGTCAGAAAGCCCGAAGACCCTGCTCAGGAAAGTAATAGTATCGCTGAGCTCTTCTGAGAAGTCACTGCGGTGGATGATTTGGGGCCACTGGGTTACCACCTTCTTGTTTTTCAAGTAGACTTCGTTCATTAGTTGCATGCATTGGTCTTCGTTTCTTCCCGGCCTTGATGCACTCTTTCTTGGTTGGCGACGGCCACAAAGTGCCTGGTGGTGGGATGCCGAGCATTATCTCAAAATGACGGGCAGTGAGGTTTATGATTACCTCGCCCTTGTTTTTTTCGACACATCTTGTGTCCTTGTTGTAAGACTGTGCAATCACCATCATGAATTCATTGTTGACAGCACTGACGGGGATTCCTCCGGCGAAATGCAGGGCACTGCCTATTAATTTGTCCATCCACGGACTTCTTGTAACCTTCTGAGTCCTAACCCAGAATTCTTCCATGTCAATGTGACCCAACTCTGAGTCCCTGACATCCATACTGCATTCAGCCTGTGATTCGGGCATCCTGACCCTTTGATATTTGTACTTCATCTCTTCCTCTGTAAGCTTAGCCTTTCCTCTTGGTTTGGTGGGTCTCTTGCTGGATGTAGACATATGTTCTTTTGAATTCAGTTGCTGATCTGCATGAAGAAGAAGCGAGACCCAATCCAAAAAGGTTGAATTAGCCATTTGATCTTCCATCGGAATGTTAGCAGAAGAAAGAGTTAGAGATTTTAAGGCTCAGGGCGCGGGGCGCATGAAAACTGCAGCTAACAGGGCTAAATAGATAAGGCGCACAGAAAAGGAGTGCTGCAGAGGTTAAATTGGTGCCAAAGGCGCATGGCGCATGGATACTGCATATTGCATTTGATATAGGGTGCATGAGAAGCACGTGTTACATTGGGACAGGATGCGCCCAAGGGAATATGGTGCGGTGCACGAAAAACTCACACAACATGGTGTTATTGCAATCGGGGATGCGCCTGCGCCTTTATAGCTTCATACTTAGCGCGGAAAAAACTTTTGTTGCATGGAAGCTGGGTGCGCCATGGGCGCATGGAAAAGGGATGCAACATGGACGGATGGTGCGCCATTGGGGCACGCCAGCACTTGTAGGGCCGCAGAAAGGTGCGCCTTGAGGGCGCATGAGCTCATGATGCAGCAGGCCGAAAGGGTGCGCCATTGGCACGGATTTTGCTCTTTGTAACAGGGCGGGTAGGTGCGCCATGGGGGCGCAACTGTTCTTAGTGTTGCAGGGGTGACAGACGTGCCAAGGAGAAAAACAGAAAACCAAACTCTTAAAGGGGGTTATACATGATTCTTAGATTTCTTCTCCTCTTTGTTTTTTTAACATGCTCAGTGGGCAAACGAAACGGTTAAAACCAAGAGGATTACAACCATGGTTTCAAGAAAATGACCTTCTCCAGTAGATCTGGAAAGAGGAAGGATAGCATGGGGCGGACAGCAAACGGAGGAGGCTAGGCCGATCACATTCATATACAAACAACCACCTAACAAGCAAGAACCAAACCAGGAACACACCAGGAACTGAAAGCACAAAACGCACAAGAGAGAAATAACACCTCTTACCTGGATATATAGCAAAAGTTGCAACGGGTCCACAGGACGATGAAAATGACGGAGCAGAGGCTGACAAGTTCAGAACGATCACATGCTCAACAAAAGTGAAAATGACATTTGGGAGCGCACTTACATATATATATAGAAAAACTGGTCATAAATGCGCCAACCACTTTTTCAAAGGCGCATGAGATTTGTTGTCGACAGGAGAAAGCGTGCGCCCTTTGGCGCATGAGAGTATTTGACAACAGGAGACAAAGTGCGCCTTTGCGCGCCAAAAGCATTGTCGACATGAAGTTATGTGCGCCCTTTGGCGCACCAAAAAGTTTTGTTGCACAAAGATTATGCGCGCCCTTTGGCGCACCAAAAAACGGAGCAACAAAAGTTGTGTCAACAATAAGGCGCATGCGCCCTGGCGCATGTAAAAGAGACTCAACATCCTTTGGCGCACCAAAAGTTGTGTTAACATGGAAAACCATGCGCCAAAGGCTTTTAAGGGGGCGCATCAAAAGCTAGTGTTACAAGGATATTTCATGCGCCCAGCCAAAAAGGCTCAGAAAGACTAAGTTCGAAAACTAGATTTCCTGGGAAGGGATTTTACAACGTTTCGAACGTGAGGGATCCCTAACGAGGGATCAAAACAAAATTTTCCGTATGGTTATCATAAAATTTCCCTTGTCAATTTTACGGGATAACAACCCTATAACATTCCAAGATATTATCTTCATCTAAATAATATGGGGGATGTATTTTCTAGATGGCTCAATTGACTTTGAATTCCATCTGCAATATCTTTTTTTGTTTCCTTTTTTTTGAGTTCCTTCTTTGAAGGTCTACCTTTTTTTGAACTGCTTCCAAAATCTACTATCCTTCTAGTAGATGATCTAGTTATTCTGGATGTTGAGGCTCCCTAGTTTCCTTTTTTAATCATTATATAGCATATCCGGATCTCCTCAAATCCTTTCATTATTTTTTATTTAACCTCTATAAACCCATTGATCAAATCAATATCACAATCAGAAAGTGTCTTTTCCAGAATGGTGTAAATTCACCCTCCTCCTTTTCTCCATGTTCTTGATCCTTGTATGGCTATGAAATTGCTACTTTATTACTAAATTGAAGTTTCACACCTTGGGCGAGATATTTTCTATCATAGAGAAGTTTTCCTCCATGAAGAGGTCTGGTTCCTTATTTTCTTTTTCATCGTACAACTCTTCCTCTATGGTATATAAAGGATCATTCTTACCCCCTTTATCTCTTCTATCTCTGATTCGATCTATTCTCATTTACTTGATCCATCAATCCAGTCTGATCTTTCATGTTCAACATGCAATCTGTATCCTTGGAAATGAGATTAACTCTTACTTTGTAGTAGTCTTTTCATCTACATCCATAATTACCTTCACAGGTGTTTCCACTGCTAGATCTCCTTTTGTGCTTGGGATTTCTCCTACTGGTTTTGGCGTTGGAGTTTTAGGGCACCAGAGTTTCCTACATACCAAAGGTTTCTTGATTGGAGTTTGGAACCCCTTTTTTCCTTTCTTATATTTCAGATCTGGCTGGTTCAGAGTAATCACTTCCATTTGTTATTTTTCCCTTCTTTCAATACCATCTATTGGGATCCTAGGCTCATTCTCTTTCCTTATTTCAGGTGCCTCTGTAGATCCAACATTTAACATGTTATTTTTACCCATCATATTCTCCTGAAGTAACCCTTCATCCTTGTGCTTGGCCAAGGTTGGGCATTTTCTGGTGAAGTGTCCTATTCTATGACATTTTTGCACCTCAAATGAAAGGTTTCATATTCAATATTTTGTTTCCATGTACCAAATTTTGATTGTAAAATGATATGCTCTGGGAGTTCCTATTCCATTTCAGAAGAGATGTAAAATCTTGCATAAGAAATTATGGATCTATTCCTCATTGGTCCATCAAGCCCAATCAGAGATCCAATAGATTTAGAAACATTTAACAAGATCTCATCATCCCATAATTGAAGGGGTAGACCAGGAAGTATACACCATATAGGTATAGTGTGTATATTCTCAGTATTGGGATCAAACCCTGGATACCACCTTTTCAAAAAAGACCCATATTTCCCATGTACCAGGGCCCTCCTAGAATCACCGATTCCAAATCAATCTGCTAGTTGAATTTAGCCAAGAAAAAACCACGTGACATGGTTGTAATATTCAGATCTCCCTTTGGTTTCCACCTTCTCAGAGCCCATTTCCTAATAGCATCAATATTAGGTCTAGAGCCCAGAAACTTACCCACGAGTGTAAGATTCACTTTACCCAATGCCTAATATAGATAACCATTTGGCACATTGAGGTGGGTCATGACTTCCTTATCCTTTGCACTCGTGAACTGCACCTTTGTAGGTGATTGAGGACCCACATTCTTGTCTAGAGGTTCTTTGAGAATATTATTCCAAGAAATAGGTGTGGATACCTTTTCTGTCTCAAACTATGTGAGTAGATTTTCAACCGTCTGATTTGAGGCAATAAACAACCCTTTCACAACCAGATTTGGCTGAGAAAATAGACATTCTATAGCTAGAACCGCTAACACAACACTCATTGTTCCTCCATCGCTCTCCATTGTTTCCCCATAAAGTTTCTAATGATTCAAATTTTTGATTATTTTGAATTCTCATGATTCCAAAAAAAGCAACAAACAAATTCCTAAAATTGTCTCTTAGAACACCTCCACTCCCAACTTTACTAGGGTTCCCTTTAGAGGCCTCGTTGAATTTGAGTTTAACCCATTTGAGAGAAGAATTTTTCCATTCTATATCCTTCCTATTTTTATGGTCAACTCTCAATGATTGATCATTTTCAGTCTTTATGTTCCACCTGGCAGCAATTCTTGATTCAAATTCATTAATTCTTTCCTTTTTAGAGGGCTTAAAAATGGAGAGGTTTTCCTTAATGTCAACACAATCTCTCCTAGTCACATGAACAACTAAGATACTATTTTATTTAAAAATTATATTTTTTATTTTGTTCCGATATCCAAATGGTATGAGGAAGGTTCAATAACCAAAGCATTCTAATATTGCAATGTTTGAAAGGAGACCACCAATACTGCCAATGTTCAACCAAGGAGGAAGGAATAACCCATTTCAAGCCAAAATTAGAAATCATATTTCCCCAAACTTCAGCAACAAAAGGACAATGGAGAAACAAATGAGAAATAATTTCCTCATCATTTTTACACATAATACATGTTTTTGGGATCCTCTAGCCATGTTTAACTCAATTATTCACTATGACGACCTTATTTTGAATCACCATCTAGAAAAATATATTAAATTTGGGGATAAGCTATTTAATCAAAAGTTTAGACTAGGTAAAATCCAAGTCATCACTCTTAACCAACATATTGTATCCCGACCTAAAACTTCAATGTCCATCAAATGAGTCTTTCCAAATAAGTTTATTTTGTTTTTTCAATTTGCTAACGTTCTTACCTTGTAACAGTTCATAAAAAAGAATAAAACTATTAATCTCATCATCATTGGCATTTTCAATACTTAGGGATTTCCAAGAGTTCCCTCTATTACTAAAATTTATGTAATCACTGACTCTTTACTCGTATATCTACTACTTGAGGGGTTCCCATATTACCTTCCAAGGATCATTATCTCTCAATGGAATGTAGAGAATCCATTTATCATTCTAGAAAGAGATTCGAAGTCTAGAACCAATTTTCCATTTGGATACCTTAATGAGTAGTTTTAATATGTTAAGAAGAAAGTTCCAAAAATTAAACATTAATTTTTTTGTCATGAAAAATGTCTATCATGAAAAACTCAATTTTTTTCCCGTGTGAGCCTAAGCCACACTTGAAAATGCTTCTCCCGGTCAATGTGAACTTATCCACCAACCAACTTAGTCACTATGTTACCCTCATTATTGCTAGGAGGAATGTGATAATGTGACTTTCAAGTGTTTTTCATGTGTAGGGAAGTGATTCATGGATCCATTTAGAGCCATTCAAAATGAATTACTCCCCGGGGCCTAAAAAGGCCTATTTTTCAGATTTTACACCCTTGAACACCCCCAATAACATTCAGGGAAAAGTTAAATAATTTGGGAAGTGTGTGGAAGATATATGTAATCATCTGAGGTATTTTATGAAAGTTATAAAAGAAAAATAAGCTTTAGGAACAAGTTATGTAATACCAGGTTATTTATAACATGATATAAGGAAATAGAAGTTGTGAAAAGATAGTTGGCTTATTCTGAATGTTTCATGAGCCTCAGATGGATTTGGAAGGTAATAGTATATTATTTATAAATATAAGAGTGTCTACTTCACAATGGAAAATATTTCATGAGATTTTGAGGAGCAGATTTGTAGATATTAGCCCAAAAGTGCATGTAAAGATTTATGATTCTATTGAAGATTCAACGGAATGTTTTGGGAATTATAGGAATATTTGATACTTTATTAAAAGGAAAAATATAAATATGTGAGTCCATATTCACACTTAATTTTTGGTTCTCATTTTTATCATCATAAATTTTGGTGGAAGTTCCTTTCACCGACACACACCTGTTTGAGTAGAATGTTAAAAGGGCGTAAATTTCAAATTTAAGGCATAATTGGATCCTAAAAATGGATGGAATGTTATAATAATCACTTTTAGAGTCAAAATAATATAAAATTTTCCATGTGAAGTCCACTCCTAGCTTTGGTGACGAGAAAATGTGTCTAGGTGTCTATTTCGGGCAATGTTCGGTGAAGGCAAACATCTATTTTTGGATTTTTATACTTGGAGACTCCTGATGTAAAATTTTTACCTTTTACCAAAGTTAAAATGGAAATGAGTGGGAATAAAAGTGTGTCACCATGGATGAGGATAATTTTACATCACTTAAAAGACAACTTGGTGGTTAGAAAATGTTATACACTCACCTAACCCCACCTAACCACTTCTCATGATGAATCCACCCTTGGAGCATTTTTGAGGGGGTGATGTCCCTTTTTCCATTTCCAAAAGGGACATGGGGACACTATAATGTGCCACCACATGAGGAGCTCAAGTTTCATCACTTAAAACACCAATTGGGTGGTTAGAACATGTTTTCAACCTCACCTTTTAGGTCTGCCCCTTTCCTCATGAAGAAAACACCCATGACACATTTTGAGAAGGGTGATGTACCTTTGTCCCTTAATAAATTTTTAGGGACATGAGGACATACTGTACCCATTTATAAATGTTTTACTCGACCCATGAGCCTATAGTTAACCCGAGTTAAGCATGGTGAGTCAAGTGACGGATTAACTAGGTTTATGAGTGAAGGAAGGTGTAAAGGCAACACTTAGTCAGTTATAATTAATTTTTGGTAATTTATACTCCTCCATTATATGATCCCTTGGCATCATGCTGCCAAAATGCTCCTAAAATTTGTCAAGCTTAAAAACACACATTTTCTCATATCTCACAAACCCCTGCTTTGATTTCCATGAGATTTAGATAGTAAATTCCTTGCAAAAATGCCTTTAAGGGGTCTGTTTTCATGCCTCCATTAATTCCCCTTGATATCTTCTATATTCCTGTATACACCATTTTTTGGTATCATTCCTCAACTTCACCCGCATTTTCTCTCCTTCATTAGTCTTCCCCATTAGAACCCCTTTTCCCTCCTAAATTTTAATAAATCCCATTTCCCACCAAAAATTCATATTTAATTAATCAATATTAATTGGTTAATTTATCCCCTTTAAATCCCTAATCCCCATTATATGTTAATATGCTCCATATAAATCCACTTGACAATTAAATATTCCAAAATAATTCATATCACCCCACTTAATAATTAAATATTCCAAGATAATCCACATGCACCCCACTATCAAATTAAATATTGCAAGATAATCCATGTCACCCCACTTATTAATTTAAATTCCAAAATTATCCATATCTAATCCCACTAACGAATTAAATATTCAAATAAAATCCACATCTAATCCAATCAGAATTAAATATTCAAATATAATCCATATGCAATCCACCTTTGAATTAAATATTAAAAATAATCCCTATTTAGTCCACTTCTGAATTTTAAATTCAAATATAATCCACATGAAATCCACCTTTGAATTTAATATTCTAATCATGTCCCCCACTCACCTAATTGGAGTTACTTTTCCAAATCAGGATTATCTAAATTAATCCCCTCTTCAGGCTATAAATAAGAGCCTTCCCCCTCTTTTTAGACAAGTTAGAAGTGATAGGAAAACTCGACATTATAGCTCCATTTAGATCATCACCATACCATCATAATTCCCTTTTTATCCCACTCATACCATCCCAATGCCATTGTAATTCCATCAACATCACCAAAACATCATCCAAGTGCCCTCGTGATCCCCTTAGTAATTCCACCAACATCACCACAACATCATTCAAGTATGGATTACTATTAGATGGAAATTAGTGGCCCCTCTCATGAAATCACCAACATTCATTCTTTTCCAATAGTTCAACACCCATCCATTTGGGAACAATATGATCTGTTGCATGATCGACTTTGTGTGCCATCCATCATGCTCCTTTAGAGGAACTTGATAACATCTTTGAATTCACTCATGCAATCCGCTAGGTGGTAGAAGACTATTGGTTTGTGTACTTTGAGCATCTTCTCATCCAATCCGCACTTGCATGGGCTATATTCGAGGTTGAACAAGACCTACCTTTCGAGCTTGAGTTTGAGCCATAATCTATCTTTCATCTGATTTATATCAGATTCTACATGTTATCTTATCATTATCAAATTAATTTCTTGAACGCAGATTGACATCCTTGTAAGGAAGTCCATTGAATTTCGGGGATTGGCCTTTGCTAGGTAATCCACCATATATTTGTCTAATCCCATCTTCTTCTAAGTGTCTATGATCTGCAGGTTCCTCCATCGGTGAAAGAAGGAAGGATATTTCATCCATCAGCATCATCATCCATCTCTATGGGTACCTTAAACCCCGCATCTTTTGAGGTCGGTTTTGTTTTTATTGTTTCACTGCATTAATTTGAGTAGAAAGGTAAAAACATCTCTAAACATTCTCGACATGGATCCATGGATTCCCAAGGAGGAAGTTGTATTGAAATTATCTTTGTATAATGCAAAAGACTTCATGCAAGAGTTTCTCACCGACGTGGATAGGAAGAACAACAGTCCCCAAAGGGGAGTGATAACATTGTTGAAGGAATGGAGGAATGCGGGTGTTTGAGTGACAAAGTGGATATTGGGATACGAAGTTTTTCAAAGGTATGCGATGAGATGATATTGATACTTGACCCATTATCTATCATGGTTCATTGAATAAACATGTCATTGATCCAAACCATGATAAATAGAGGGAGGTCATGGTCTTTAGGAGGGATGTCCAAGATTTCATCATCGTCGAAAGAGATGGATGAAGTAGCAAGTGCTCCCACTAGGGAAGTGAAAGGCTGAGTCTCATGAGTGGATGTTGGAATGCATTTTAAGGCTTTGATGAGAGCCTACTGGTGGTCTAGGAGCTTTGGATAAGCTCATAAAGAGACATCTTAACTGGGGCCTGAAGTTATTTTACAATACTTTCTTCAAGAGGCTGAGGTGCGGCTAGGACTGAAACTTTGGGTCTATTGGATGGTGAGGATGAAGTGGGGGTATTGGAAGGAGTGAAAAAACAACCTTTGGTCTTGAAGAAGGTGTGGATGATGTAAGCTCACTAGGAGGAGGAATGGAAAATTTGTTTTTGGCTTGGGTTGTGTGGTGGATTTAGGGTCATGTGGGCTAGAACGGGTGGTTATTTGAACAACATTGATCAAAAGAGGGGGACCATCCCTAGGGACATCCTCTTTTGGTGGTGGGTTAGGTGATGTCCTTGGATGTATCTTATTTTGGTGGTGGCATGTTGCCAAGATTCCTTGATGAAAGGGTGGCTTAGATGTTATGGTAGATGAAGGTTGGGATGAGGGAGCTGATTGGGTTGGTGGAAGAGTTGGTTCTCCCTCATCAAGGAGGTCATCATTATGGATAAGGTTATGTATGATTGTTTTAAGGGATTTATAGTGTTTTGTGTCATGCCTTGGTGCATGATGGTATGCACAAATAATAATTGAGTCAAACTAGGAGGGTCATGGTGCATTTGGATCAAAGGATTTGATGGGTGGTAAGGTGATAATTGACACTTAGAGTAATTGATAAAATATCGTCGTGTAATACCCTAAGGGAGTAGGTGACAACATAGATATGGGTGAAGGGGTTTGTGATGGATGTAACAATGGCTTGGTGTGAGGTGGTTTGATGGGAACTTTTGAACTTGTTTTATATTTGGGGAGGATGAAGAGGGTTGTGTTTGGATTTTTGTTGATGATGTGGATGATCTAGATTCTGTACTAGAAGATGATTTGGAAGAAGGTCAGTACCATGTTGTCATATAAGTGGTAGAGGTTCTCAATGAAGTGGGTGGTACCATAATAGAAGAGGATGAAGGGGATGACCCCAAAATAGAAGAGGATGAAGAGGCTGATCCCAAAATAGATGAAGACAATGTGGTTGGTCCCAAAATCAAGGAAGATGAAGGGGCTTTAAGAGAGCTGATTTGAGAGGGAGGAATGTCTATCTTTTTGTGGGGATGTGTAAGAGACTTTTGATTAGGGACACCAAGGTTTGTAGTTTTTGTTTGTGGTGACTTGTCTTTGGTGGATGTAGTGGCCTCACTAGTTGGTGTTTGTGATATAGATGGCAAGAGGTGTCATTGTATAATGCATTTAACTATGTCTAATAGGGTGGTTGAATGTGTGGGATTAGGACCAATGAGTGTTTGCATTGTAGGTGTAGTGCCCACTTCCCTTTGACACCTTTTGATACTTATTTTGATATTGTTGTGTACATTATGGAAATTATTATGCTTTGATTTAGTATGATGTTAGACATTTGATCATGGATTATTGTTGATCTTGATTGGGTTATGATGTATGATGATTATTAGAGACACTCATATGTGGATGATGATATACTATTTGACATGGATGTTTTATGGATGTTGTTTGGACATGTGATTTTGGATATTATGAGTAGATCTAGAAAATGGATATGATATGATGATGATATAGTTGTTGATATAAATTATATGTGATAATGTTAAACTGCCTTAATGTTGTTGTGATTCACATATTTAGATGATTTTGTGATTATATTTATATTCATTTTGGAGGTTCTGATATGGCCAGGAGGCCAAAGGAGGTATTTTTGTTTTGTAGGTTAATATCACAAAAACATCGGGGGATTGGAGACCAACCACAATGGAATTCTAGGTGAATTCAACAAGGTCACCATGGAAACTTGTTTTATTGTGTTGTGTTTGTTGTTGTTAGGGATTCCCATGGGGGATCACCTTTATATGTGACCATGGGTTTTGTGTAATTATTAATGTGGTTAATTTTTATTATTGTTGTATGTATTTTATTAGTAATGTGTCCCTTTCTTTTATTTAATTAAAATTGTGGTAGATTAATGTGAGAAATCATATGGTTAAAATTTAAATAAATCAAATTGGGATATGGGAAAGTAATAATGGAAGTTGTTGGCTCTTTGTATTAAATATGTAAGGGATGTGTAAGTTTGTGTAAGAGTTTGTAAGTCAGATTTTGGAGTATGAAACACTCCACCTCCTTGGAAATTCGAATTTGTCCTTGGGGGCTAGTTTTGGAGGGTTGTGGGACAAGTAAAACTTGTCCCATACCTCTCAATTTAATTTACCTACCATAAATATTGTTGGACGATGATTTTAGACATTTTTAATGCATTTTACTAATCATGTTGCATGTTTTAATTAAACTTTATTCTTGTTTTAAATTTTCAGTTCTTTGGGGTGTGGGATTTTGGAGTGTGCAAGTAAATTGTCATATTTTCACCCACCTCTTTATTGTGCTTGGGAGAATGAATTTTTGTATTTTGTGATTGGAGTTGAGGATGTGTGATGTGGCATCCTACATGGATCCACATCATCCTCTTCTCTTCCCTCTTCTATAAAATTCAAACTCTTTGCTTGTTTTGGGTTGTTGAATTATTTTGCAAACTTCTTTGGGGCACATTTTTGTTGTTTGGAGCTCTTGTGGATTTTGGAGGAGATTGGAAATAATTTCATACTTGGCATTGCTGTTTTGGGACTGTGTTTTGGCATTGAATCTTGCTGTTTGGAAACAAAAGCTACCATGGAGAGGTAGGAGTTTAACTCTTCTTTTATGTTGTTATTTTCTTGTTGTGTTGTGTGAATGGTGAATGTTGTTATGTATTTGTTGGTTGTTTGGGTAGACTGCCATAGGGATGGTGTAGGAGAAGGCTATGGGGAATCCATGTGGGGGCATAAGGGAATGCCAGTGGCATCATATTTTGTAGAGGAGTTTGGGTTTGGGATCCACCATGGAAAATAAATAGCTTGCATTTCTTACTTTGTGGGGGCATAAGGAGGGATTGTGGGGGCATAAGGATATGTTTGGTGAAATTTATTGGTGGTTTGTTACAGGTGGATGCCTAATTCCCATTAGGAGGCATAAGTAGCTTCCCCCATAGTCCTTGCTCCTTTGGCTTGCATGATCAAGCTTGAGTTCTGTTTGAATGGTTTTCAAATGCAATTGTAAACTGTTGTTTTTGTTTGGACTATGTTTTATATTGAATTATGCATGTTGAAAGAATGTTGTGTGTTTAGTGGAAGCCAATTGTTGCCATGGGTTGAATCACACCTCTTATTGTATTGTGGTTGGGGCTTGGGGGCCAATGATGAAGGATGGCTTCTCCTTTCATTGGATGTCTTGGTTGGGTGGAGAGCGTTGCCTTTCCCCCACTTTTGTTTTGATCAGACTAGAAGAAAAAAATCTTGCATGTTGCTGTTACGAGCAAAAGAAGACAACTTTGCCAGCCCCTTGTGAAATTTATTTCATTTGTAGTCTTTCCCACTTTGAAGTGGATGAAATTGTAATATATTTGTGAAGAAAATATGTTGTAATTAGTTATGAAAGTTGTATATTTGAACTACGAAGGATGTTTATACTCTGTTCTGTTATTAGAAAGAAAGAAATAGAATTATGTTATTTGCATTCAAACATTGAAAGATGTAAAGTTGTATAATTGAAGTCAATAAATAATTTCAAGTTCTTCCCTCATCTGCATTGTTGTGTTGAATTGGAATACTAGTTTGTGATTGGAATCCCTGTTTTGGAAAATGGAAAAAAAGAAGAAACACGTGAGATGTAATTGTATTATTTTGCCTTGTTTAAAATATATGATTTTGGGGAAAGATAGAAACTGGATTTTTTTTAATGATTGCTTGAAGAAGGAAAACACTTAAGTATACCATGGATTGAATTAAATGTTTCATTGTATGGAAAAAGAGATAGTTAGATCTCTGTTTTAAAAAAAATAAATGCACGTGGAAATAATGCAAGATATTTTGTATCTTTGGAAATGTATTAAATTGGAATTCAAGATTGCATTTTGATTTAGAATGGTTTTTTAAAACAACTAAATGTATTAGATTAGATTAGAAATAAAATACCACACTTGAATGATGAAATTTATATACAAATTTCTAGAAATGGACCTCTGTTGTAAATTTAAAAAGCTGGAAAATAAATTTAATTAAAATGCACAATTTAGGCCTACACATAATAATCAACTTGGAAATTTTAAAATTTAGCATCTTGGCATCAAGGAATTCAAATTGACAAAGAACACTTAAGAATTTATTTAAAACATTGCAAAATCCAAGCCTAAAACTTTTCAGAGTCGTTTTACGCAATTGTTGGAAAAATTTAAATTGGAATCAATTGAGAAAATTTACCTTCCTAAAACATTCTAAATCCTTCCTAGAATAATCTTCCATGTCTGTTTGGCATGTTGAGTGAAGGAGGAGATCAAATTGAATAAAATTTATAAGTTAAAAATTACAAGTTTTCTATTTAAAATCCTGCAGGCTATTTTCATAAAATTTACCCCTAAACTTTATCAAAATGTAAAATTTATGATTCTTGTGCAAAGAGGGCATTGAGAGATTTCTAGAAAGTCCTTGTTTGTCCAAAACTGATCTTTCTAGCAAAATTTATGGCCCTCTGAAGTTTTTTTGTCTTGGCGGAAAATTTGGGAAAATTTTCCTTGGTGGGCCCGCGGCACGAAAAATTCCCTTTAAAAATCCTTAGAATTTTTTTTTGAAAAATTCTTGGGAATTTTTTTAAAATTTCCTTCGTCGACCCATAGCCAATAAGTGGCTGCCACATGTCCTCATGGGGCAGCGGTGAAAAAATGCGACATTATTTTTGTCTTTGGGGCCTTTTAAAATTTTTGGAAAATTTTCACCTCTTCCCCGTCACCCGCAATCCCACATCCATCGGGTACTGCCACATGGCAACATGGGGTGTTGGTGGAGGGGGTGGAACCCTTGTGAACTTGTCGGATTTTGGAAAATTTTGTTTGAAATCCCCACATCCCCCACACTCCCCCCTCACCTCAAGTGTTATCCCCGTGGATGCACGGACCCGTGCATGCCTTCTTCCCTTTGTCTCCCCATGGCGAAACCTCCCAAACTCTCATGCCACCCTACCTTTCCCTCTCCCTTTCTTCCCAAATCGTATTTTTGGGTGCCACATGTCCCCGACGGACCCATGGGTGTGTGACGCAAATTTGGTTTTTTTCTCCCACGTAAGAATAAAACTTCAACACTTCCCTGCGACCTGCCAACATGACAAATGGGCTTCCTTCTCCACTTGACACATGTCCCCTTGGGGAAAATTTGATCCCTAAGGTCCACCAACCCATAAATGGAGTTTTACAAGGAGTTAGGAGGACTTCTTTATATCGTTGGAAAGGTGAGAAAATTTCCTATCCAATGGAAATAATTTAGGGAAATTTTGAATGCGTTAAGTGTGAGAAAAATCAAGTTGAAACTCTAAACCTATTAGAGAGTGGGTATGGTGATAATTTACCCCTGAACCTAACTAAAAACTTCTAACCCTAAAATTTAGACCTTGTGACCTCTGATAATTGCTAATAAATGAAAAGTGTGTTCTAGTAATCTAAACCTATTCTTGAATATTTTAGTGTTAGCTATTTTCTTGTAACTTGGTTGTGGACACTTCTAATAAAAAAAAAAATTATTCCATAATTTTCCGACTAGTCGTAGGTTATTTGTTGGGTCTCAAGTGGATTGTTTTAACGGAAATCACAGTGTAGGTATCTTTGATGTGTCACTCATGCTTGTTGTGACTATGGGAGTTTGTATCATAGGCGAGGTGTAACCATAGGTGGATTCTTGGATACCGATGGGGGTGTAATCATGTTATGGGTAGAAGTTGACATTAGTGTGAATGACATTGATGTGGTAGAAGTTGGAAGGTATGGCTCATCCACAAAAACTATTAGGCGATCAAGGACTTAAAAGTCACTTTGCATGCATGCCTAGGTGTTACTATTTTACAGATGTTATGGGATTTTTCACTATACTTTTCTATGTGTCTTTCTAGAGACTTTACGTCTAAGATTGAAGGTTATCTTTCAACCGATTGGTCTTACCTCATTTTCGAACAAGGTATGGGACCAAAGTTACTATTAATTCAGAACCTCTTTCTAATTTTCATGTTGAGCAACATATGAAAAGCATGGCAAATGTAAATTGTGCTATCTTAGATGATGAGCTTGAAGAAATAGACAACCAAAATCTCCATGAACTAGAAGGGGTACCAGATTTGTTTAAGGATGAAATAACAAGTGAAATGTATGAGTTAGATCCTTATAGAGAAATATAAGAAAAGGGCCTAAGATTAATTGCATTCATGAGCAAAATAAGCAAATTCCAGTGATACAGAAGGAGAATCAACAAGACGATGGAATTTGGAAATTATATTTCGATGGTTCAAAAAACTAGCACGGTTCAAGAGCTAGTTTAATGCTGATTTCACCCTCACAACAAAGGTATTTTTCTACAATCAAGTTTTAGTTTTCTTGCTCCAATAATGTTGCAAAATATGAGGCACTTGTTCATGGTTTGGAGTGGGCTAGAAAGAGAAATATTGATAAATTATAGGTATTTGGGGACAGTGAGCTTGTCACACAACAGGTAAGAGGGCTAAGTGCATGTAAAAATTTGCATATGAAATCATACAGACAATGTGTAATGGATATCATAGATGATTTCAGTGCTTTTAATATTCAAAGTGTCCCTAGGACCAAAAATTAGCATGTTGATAGACTTGCAGCTATAGGCTCACAATTTGATGTTATTGCTGATATTACTGACAACAAATTACAACCTTATATTAGAGTTGTAATAAGGCCTTCTATACCAGATAATAATACACATTGGTAGGTTTTCAATGATGATGCACATATAGTCAGATTTCTATAGGATGAAGCTGAGTTTTCAACCTAGAATCAACAAAAATGCAAAACAGATATAGAGATCAGATCATGTAGTTGAAAACCAACAAGATTCCTAAAGGCCTTGTTACATTGGAATCAATTTTTGGGGAAAATGATGATGTCAAACAAAATAGATCAGTAATGTCATCAATTCAAGATCATTATGAGTCGATCTGATTATTGAAGGTAAGAGCCTTAACCTTGGCAAAGTATGTACTCAATTTGAAGAACAATCATTCATTGATTTGTCTAAAGAGTTTGCTGATATATTTTCTTGGCAATATAAATATTTGAAATGGTTTGATCCCTCATTAGTCCAGCATACTATTGAATTAGAATCTAACTCAAAGCCGATTAGGCAAAAGCAAAGGCCCATCAATCCTAAGCTTGAGCCTTTGATTAGAAAAGAGTTAGATAAGTTAATTGAATCAGCCATCATATTTCCTATCAAGCACTCAACTTGGGTAGCTAATCCTTTACCAGTTAGGAAAAATAATGGGAAATAAGGTTGTGTGTAGATTTCGTGATTTAAATCAGGCTTCCCTTAAAGACAATTATCCACTTCCATCTCTAGAGCAGATTTTGCAGCTTGTTACAGGATCGAAAGGTACTCTCTTCTTGATGGATACAGTGGTTATAATAAGATCCTAGTCAAAGAAGAGGATCAATTCAAAACTACATTTACTACTAAGTGGGGCATTTTTGCATATAGGAAGATGCCTTTCGGTTTATCCAATGCAGGTGCTACATTTCATAGACCAATGGATATGGCCTTTCAAGGTATTATTAATAAGTTTGTGTTGGTTTATTTGGATGACATAATAGTTTTTATAAGAATGCAAAAATCACTGATGCATCTCGATTAGTATTTTATAGGTGTAGAGAATATGGGGTCTCACTTAACCCCAAAAGTGTGTGTTCTTAGTAAGAAAGTGTAAGCTTCTTGGCCATGTCATTTCAAAATAGGGTATGTAGATTGACCACTGAAAGAGTAAGTTCTATTATTACTCTCCCTCTACCTAAGCATAAGAAAGCACTTCAAAGTTTTTGGGCAAAATATATTTCATAAGAAGATATATTTTAGATTTTTCTACTTTAGTTAAGCCTTTGACAACCATGCTAAAGAAGGATCAAAATTTCACTTGGGTTAGTGAAGGAGTTTCAAGATTTGCAGCAATACAAAATGCCATAGCTTTAACTCCAATGCTTATAAACCCTATTTTTCAAAGGATTTCATGTTACATGCCTATTCTAGTATTGACACCATTTCAAGTATCTTTACACAATAGAACAATGAAGGCTTAGAACAACCAATAGCGAGTTTTAGCCAAGGCCTGATGGATTATGAAACAAGGTATTCATTTATAGAAAAGCATGTGCTTGCAATTGTTAGGGCATTAAAAATTTCAGGCATATGCTGTCCAATAACAAGATACATTTAATGGTTTCCCATCCAAGCATCAAATAGTTCTTATTGAACAACGATATCGGTGGGAAGAGAGTCGCTAGATCACTAAGGTAATGGAATATGACATTGATATTAAAATTACCAATTTAATAAGAGGAAAAGGTATTTGTGAGAATTTGGCTCATGATTTTCAAGAAAGCAAAGATGTTGTTCTGATGTTGCAGCTTGAACTAAACGAGACTCAGGAAAATCAGCCCTCAGATTGGCTCTCCAACATGATCAGATACATTCGATATGGCACCTACCCACCAGGTTTGGACAACACTAATTGTAGGTATTTCAGATTACAATCTATTCCCTATGTGCTAGTTCAAGATGTTTTATTCAAGAAAGATGTTAATGGTGTCTTATTGAGATGTGTGCAACCAAATCAAATTAAAAGATCTTGAATTCCACGATGGATAAAGTGGGGGTCATTTTTAGCAAGAAAAACCACATTAAAAATCATGAGAGGTAGATATTATTGGCCATACTTATTTAAAGATTGTCATGCATGGGTAAGGAAGTGTAAGAAATGTGCATTTTCACTGGCAAAGAGAATTTAGCAAAGCTTCCACTTCAGCCCATTTCAATAGAAAAATCATTTATGCAAAGTGGGGTTTAGACTTTATTGGTATGATCAATCCACCTTCCACTTAGGGCATAAGTGGATTCTTACAACTGATTATTTTACACGATGGAATGAGGTAGTAGCTTTGAAGGAGGTAAATGAAACCAACATTCTAGATTTTTTTGAAGGTTTGTTGACCAGTTTGGACCCCCTTGTACTATTATTTCGAGATAATGGAAAATCTTTTATTGGAAGTAAGATCAACTCTTGGGCTGTCTTGAATGGAGTTTATTTAAGTACTTCTTCCAATTATTACCTGACAAGGAAATGGCCTTGCTTAGTCCACAAATAAGAATCTTATCGAATTATCGAAGGACAATTGATTCAAATAAGAGGACTGGTATTTGAAGTTGAAATCTACTCTTTGGGCAGACCAGATAACCTACAAGAGGTCTATTTTAAACACCCCATACATGTTGGTCTATGGCTTGAAAGCCAAAATTCCTATTTCACGGATCTCGTTGGAGCTTATGCATCAAATTGATGTTATAGAAGAAGAACCACCGCAAAAGTCGATATGCATAGCTCACGAGAGTACAAGAGGTAAGAAATAAATCATTAGAATCCATACATTTGAATTAGTTATAGATCAAAAGAATGTTTGATAAGAAGGATAAACCGAGGGTCTTCAATGAAGGAGCTTTAGTGCTAAAATGGGATGCGGGGACCAAGCTAAGCCTGGTGCTCATACTAAGTTTGATTCCTTATGGAGTGGCCCTTATGTGATCACAAGTTGCAAGGCTCACAACTCATTTCAATTGGCCAAGATGGATGGTTCAGAGCTTCCTATCCCTATCAACGAGATCCATTTGAAGCATAATTTCTAAATAGATAATAGTTTCATGCTTTCCTCTAAGTGCTTATGCACATGTTTTTAGTTCAATTTTCACTTCCGTAGGTGGCTTTTCCAGATTGGAAAGCCTAGGTTAGATAGTTTCCCTTCCTCCAAGTGTAGAAATGCACAGTTTTCTCATAGTTTATTTTCAGCATTGGGGATTTCAGCTTTAGAAGCATCAATCAGAGTGAGAATTTCAGGGCGGTGTTCGTTATGGTTCGGTTTAAGTCACAGAGTCCTGGGTGCTCGCTGTTTAGTAGGCAACCAGTGCAGCCAAGTCGCCAAAGATGTTGACCATTTTTGGTCATCATAAGTATGGGGCATTTTAAAATTTTTATTGGTTAAACATTGGGGCATTTCAGTTACAGATTATAGAGATTGAGTTCATTAAGTTGAGTTGATTATAGATGAAGGTGATTAGTCAGAATTTGAAACTAGGAATGTTGTCCCCAAAAAAAGAGCTGAGTACATGAATGGAAATCTCTCATTTATCTTCATCAATTTTCACAAAGGATCATATAAAAAATTGATGAGGGTAAACGTATTGCACTTTATGCAATCAGCTAATCATTTCAAAACTGCATTCACAGTTGACAGATTTCAAATAATCAGCTTCACTCTATTATGTTGTGCTCATCAGATTTATTGCTTTGTATTCATTAAAGTTGTTTGTGATTCATGAAATTGCATCTATCTATGCTTTGTCATAAAAATGTTACAAGTGACTCCTTTCCTGCTACTTACATCAAGAAAGTACCGCCAACCAAATAGTGACAATAATGTCTGAATGTAAATAGTAGGAAAGAGTCAAAATGAAGAGCATATGCTTAATGTAGTAAAACAACATACAAGGAGGCACATCTCATTCAATGGTTGCTTACTAGAGTTACAAGTATTTCTTTTAAGTTTATCTCTTATATTAATTCATTTGATTGAGATATTGAGTTGCTTACATCATTGTACAATCAAAGGAAAAGTTGAATGTAGAAAGAGATAGTCAACTCATTATTTCAATTTAATGCTTTATTCATAAGAGATTACAAGTTTTCCCACACAAGCCATGGGATATGACTGAGTAACAACATCATATACATGGAAAAGAGAATATTGCATGTGTTAAAGAATAAGAGTGGAGGAGTAAAAGTGAACCCATCATTGCCTTTCCTATCTTCATTCTCGCCCATCATCTGCATTTCTAGCTTCATCTCATCTTCATCTTCTACTTTCCATCTCCATCTTCTTTTCTCATCACCTGTAAGATAAAGAGTAGTACCTATCAATTTTGAGCTCCAGGTACATTTTTATTCCTATACATCTATTCTAAACCAAATACATATTCTAAGTTCAATGCATCTAATGGTACTTGAAAAAAATAAATATAGGTACATGAAACAAGATAGATCATGGATACAGATAGGCTTGGCAGCAGAAGAGAGTAGAGTGCATAAAGAGAAATTAGTGGCAGAAAGCAATAAAAAAGGAAAAGGATTGAAATAGAAAAGCAAAATCTGAAATAGATTACAAAAGAAACAGATGTGGAGATGACATGAAAAATAAGTTGAAAACAGTTCACAAAAGAAGAATGAAGAAGAAATCAAAATCACATGGATATAAGAGAGGCCAAAAAGCCTATATTTTTCTAACTTATTTATGAGTTTTGCAGGAACAGGTTGCAACATAGAATGAAAAAGATCAGTTTAACTGGTTAATAAAGAAGTGACTACTGTTTACTTTCAAGAGAATGGAAAACAAACATCATTTCAAGATGGTTTATAGAAGCAAAGAAGCATCAAAATAAGTCAAGAAGGAAATACTTTTACAAATCAGGTTGAAAATCTGGAAAAGGTTGAGAAAAATAGTCATTTTGGAAAAATTTTGCCAGAGTCTCCCTTGTAAAATTGACTTTTGATTTAAAACAAAATTGAAATACATGATTTATAGGATACTACATGCTTTATAAGCTATTTGAGCTTCAAAGGAATGATAAAAGTCAACAAAAGTATATGTTTCATCATTACAAAGTTGATATTATGATTAAATGAAACATACGGTATTTCAGAAGTTCATCAAGTGCAACTATTCAAAGTTCATTTTATTTCCAAATTCAAGTGTGAATTAAGCCAACTACTTCACAATTTTCAAAGTTGCAATGGATCAAGCAAAGCAAGCATGAATAGAATTCAATCAAGTGAATAGACAATCCATAAAAGGTAGCAGAGAGATATTCATATCTTTTCAAAATGGACAAGTTGCAGAAATATGGAGAGAGAAGGATTTTAAATTTCTTTTCCGAGTCTCCCCTTGCAAAATGGGGTTTTTAGATAGAACAAAATTAAAAATTAGTGCTTTATCAATAAAACTGAAATACAATGATTGTATTATTGCTTCTAAAAAGGAAAATTCATTACAGAAAAGAAACTTAATGATTTTCTTTGAGTTTCCAACTTCACAAAGGATGAATGATCAATAAACAGTCGAGTTACAAAAAAGCCAAGCTTCATAAGTTACACTCAAGAAGAGATTCATGTTGAACAGTTGACGAGGCCGAATCCATTTAAAATATTCATCTACAGAAATACACAGTCACTACAACAAGAGGTCGAAGCCATTAAAATACACAACTACAATTAAAGCCAAAGATCATTACAGTTAAAGAAACGCAGGCTGATCCATATTTCAAGAACAAGAAAACACAGTACATTTCAAAAGCTTTTCTTTTCCATATTAACCCTTGCAGAGAGTCGAAAGACTGAAGAACTCACCGTATACGAAATGATGAGGCCTAAAGAAGGAAACATTAGTAGCCATCTCTCTTACAAGCTTGTGTTCAAGCTCGTCGAAGCTGAACGATAGAAATAGAAAAACCAGAGAGAAAATGCAAGGTTGTGTCATTATACAATGATCAAAGGAGCCACTAAAAATAGGTTGAAAATGATCCTCAGGATTCGTAAAGGGAACAAGAACAAAATGAAACTTATACCTTTGTATTCATTCAAAAATGCAGGCTGATCAAACCAACAATGGAATCCAAAGGCAAAAAACTGAAATGTGCATGTATGAAGGCATCAAAAGCCACCATTTTTCAGAAAATGTAGAGCTAGAGTGATTTTTCCATGGCTTCGCCATGGTCATCAAAAAAAAATGTGAATGAGCTCAACAGAATGCCATTCTTCCCCCATAAACTCCACCAAACTCTATACCTAACCCGAGTTAGGCGATCGAATGACACAGATCAATTCAAGGTTAATCCAATGGCCTAGACCAAGTCAACCAAAACCGTGGTTCTTAGCTACCCTAATTAATCTGATGGCCTAGATCAAAGTGGAAGAGATCCAATGATCCCCATCAAAATTGAATTCAATGCAATGTACAACAGAGGATCGATGGCCAAGTCAAAATTAGAAAGATCAACGATTGAAATTATTTGCCACCCAAAGTGATAAGAGCTTCATAAATGCCTTTGAAATCAAGGGATCAGATTAAACAATGCACCTTGTAATCGATAGCTATGACTAAGTATGCCAAGGATCATAATAAATATTCCAACAACCAAATACCTTCACAGGGGAAGATCAACGGCCAAAGACCAAACATAATCAACAATCAAGAATATGCCAAGTGTCGGCCAATACACAGTCACTGCCCCCAAAATATTACCTCAATGTGGATATGGTGGTCCCCCTTTTAAAAGGTGGTGGTGAATAGATATAGTTTAAGCCACATACTATAGTCTCGTGGCATATGCCAAAAATAAATATAAATATATGCGAAGTGGGGGCATAAGGTGGCTATAGGGCAAAAATATAAATATATTTGCATGTGCATGGGGCCAGATAAATAAACAATTTTATATGCATGCCCAATGAAGAAAAATTTCCAAAATAGACCTTTCCATGCACCAAGAAGGGACATAATAGATGTCCACATCAGAGATGAAGCAGCATGTTGCATGTGAAAGACTTGCATTGCAAGCAATATTTGTAATATTTTTATTAGTTTTCCTTTAAAATAAGAGTCAACTTCAGTTTGACTATGTATTTGAGTGATGCTCATGGCCTTGGAGCCTCTTTTGTAATAGATCATTATTATCCGTAATAAAAATAACAAAGGGATAATAATAGATCTAATGGGTGAGTTCACTCTTAGGCTTATTTTTAGGAAACACTTTTGCTATATATTGTAGTGTGATTGCAAGCACAAGGGACCGAGAGTTGACAAGGAAAGTTCATCATAATTTCTGTAAGCTTTTGGGAGGACCCAAAATTCTGCAGTGAGCACCTATTTGATGCAATAAAGTTAGTTTTATCCTCCATTGTGTGTGCAATTCAAAGTGTTGTTTTTCTTTAGTAACTTGTGTAAGTGAAATTTATCTTTCCTTTGCTTGTTTTTTCCAATGCAATTAACCTCTGATTTGCACTATCAGTTTTCTACCGGTCTGATTAAGTGTGTGTTTGCTGTAGACCTGTTTTGAAAGTGGTTTCTAACCCTCTCACTTTAGCTATTACTGCCATTTACACCTTCTTGAGAAAAATTAGGCGTTAATTATAGAAGTGCTTGAAGTGATAAGAACAACTTTATCAATCAGTAGTGTGTGTATGCAAATAAAGAGGTCCAACAAATATCGGTGCATCACCTTAGTTAGCTTGTTTTTTCAGTATTGTCTTTGCATGTTTTTTTCTCTCTTTTTCTCACATAGAAGGAATGATAGTGGTTTCTTGGGAACCAGCCCACTCTGGAGGCTCTCTTCCAAGCAGCTCTACAACCCGGAAGAGTTCCCATTGTATCAATGAAGTGAGGAATAGCTGTAGTTCTGTGCATGTTCCTCATAGTGGGTGCACTCTCGAGTTGATAATAGTTTTTGGCACTTGGTGGGACCACGTTTCCACAAGAAGATTTATCACCTGATTAGAGGATAGATTTTAAAGGGGAAGCAGAGATTTATGCCTAAAGTCACTACCAGATCATCATTGAGAGGTATTCCTTTTGAATTTCATCAATTACCTCTTAATTCACCTAGGAGAGGAAGAAGGGCAAGATCCGTTCCATATTCAAGAGTTATCCCCTCTATTCATACACCTATCCATAATCCTACTACCCAACCCCCTATCATTCCTATGGCTTTAGTAAGACAACTACCTTTTATTACCATGATATACCTACAATTGCCCCTTAAAGCTTACCCTATTTCTCAGGAGAAGATCAAACTACCCCATCTAAACATATTACAGATGTAGGGAATATTGTTTCAGTCCATCATATTGTTCATGAGGATGTTGCATTAAGACTTGCTTGTTGCTTCCTTTAGAGGTAAAGCCCTCCAGTGGTATAAAAATTTAGCTATTGGAACTATTTCTACTTGGGATAAACTAGGAGCAGCGCTCTATTCCCAATTTGAAGATAAATCTGATCACTTGTCCTTAGTTGAACAATTGACAACCATTAAAAGGGCCCCTATGGAATTAATGACTGATTTTAATATCAAATTTCAACGTACGTGGGATAGAATTCTAGCAAATGTTAAACCCACCCCTCAACATGCATTTTTGTATTATCTTAAGTCTTTAAATTCTAACATTCTTTGTCGTGATTTAGTTTATGGGGGGAGGTACATTACCAGAAGCTTATAGAATAGAAATTAGTGTAGAAATTAGTCTTATTCAAGTAGGAAAGTTTGCTCCTAGATCCCCCATGCCCTTATTTCTAGTTTTTCCTAATGTTCCACCCTTGCAGTCACCTAGTTTGACACCTATTCCAATGACGGTTTCACAACCTAACGTTGCTCAAAATTCTACTAATGATATTGTTGAGCTTAAAAAAATGATGCAGAACTTCGGTAATGAGTTTTTCAGATCAAAAGACAGCAATATCAGGGCAATAGGCCATCTTACCAGCCATCACAACAACCTTCATATCAGCCACAATATCAGCCTTACAACAACTATAGGCCACCTGTTCAAAATTTTAGGCCTTCATATCAGAATCAGGGTGCTATGACAACAGTTAGACCATTTTCTAACCCTAACCCCAATGTTCCATCTACTTCAAGGGCCTTAGTACCAGTTCAACCCCAAAACAATATGGCTCAGGATCCTAATTTGATTGCAAGTGTTGCAGTTGCTACCTTAGAATTAGCAGCACCAAACTTTGTTATGCCACAATTATCTCGTATAGGCAAAAAAAAAAAAGGGTAGTAGTTTGGGTATCCACTACAAGGGGAGGATCCAAACATGGTACAAATTTAGCATGAGGCAATAATGGTGAATTGGGAAGTAGTTGATCAAAGTTCAATTAAGACTCAGATAGAACAACCACCTATATCAGATGATCTAGTGGCTGCTTTGTACTAACAAGGTCAAAGAAAAGGGAAATTGATGAGGTACAGGAGGTAAGAGAAGCTGTTAATGTTCCTAAATCAATCCCTATCCTTGTAAATAATTCTGTTTCAGCTTTCCCATCAAAATAAACTAGTTTTAGTGTTGCTACTGAAATCGATCAAATTTTAGTTCAGAAGGTACAACCCAAATTAGGGGTAGCCCCATTTAATATTGTTGATCATATGAAAAAGTCACATGTTACTATGATTATGTGGGATTCACTAACTATTATAGGACAAAAGGATATGTTGGTTAAAGAGATTTCATACCTGCAAACATCACCCAAAGGTTCAAATTTGGAGCGAAACAAGGTGAATGTTGTTTTTACCAAATCAGAATCTCAGATTAAGCAAATTCAATCAGATTAGCATGTCCAAAAATCAGGATAGCAAGGTAATATAGTTGGAAAAATAGTTCAGAGTCAGGTGCAAGCAGTCAAGCCTCCTCCATTTTATCTTTCATTGATTATTTGTGACTCTTTAGTGCATAATTGTATGGTGGACAACAGTGTAAGTAGCAAAGACTTTGTCATGCCCAAAAGTTGGGTTTGTCATATGAGCCAAGTGTTAAAGGAGTGTTACAATTAGATGGATCATCCACCAAAACTATTGGACTAATCAGGGACTTAAAAGTCACTTTGCATGCATGTCCAGGTGTTACCATTTTACAGGATGTTATGGTTGTTGATTTACCACCATACTTTGCTATGTGTCTTTCTAGAGACTTTACATCTAAGATTGGAGGTTATCTTTCAGCTGATTGGTCTTACCTCATTTTTAGAACAAGGTATGGAACCAAAGTTACTATTAATTCAGAACCTCTTTCTAATTTTCATGTTGAGCCACATATGCCAAGCATGGCAAATGCAAATTGTGCTATCTTAGATGATGAGCTTGAAGAAATAGACAGCCAAAATCTCCATGAACTAGAAGGTGTACCATATTTGTTTAAGGATGAACTAACAAGTGAAATGTATGAGTTAGATCCTTATAGAGAAATAGAAGAAAAGGGCCTTGGAGTATATTGCATTCATGAGCAAAATAAGAAAATTCTAGCGATACAGAAGGATAATCATCAAGATGATGGAATATGGAAATTATATTTTCATGGTTCAAAAAAATTAGCATGGTTCAGGAGCTAGTTTAATGCTGATTTCAACCTCACAAAAATTTATTTTCTACAATCAAGTTTCAATTTGCTTGCTCCAATAATGTTGCAAAATATGAGGCACTTGTTCAAGGTTTGGAGTGGGCTAGAATGATAAATATTGATAAATTACAGTATTTGGGGACAGTGAGCTTGTCACACAATACCGTAAAAAACTAAGTGTATGTAAAAAATTATATATGAAATCATACGAGAAAATGTGTAATGGATATCATAAATGATTTCAGTACTTTTAATATTCAAAGTGTCCCTAGGACCAAAAATTAGCATGCTAATAGACTTGCATCTATAGGCTCACAATTTGATGTTATTGCTGATATTACTGAAAGCAAATTACAACCTTATATTAGAGTTGTAATAAGGCCTTCTGTACCAGATAATAATACACATTGGCAGGTTTTAAATGATGATGCACATATAGTCATATTTCTACGAGGATGAAGCTGAGTTTTCAACCCAAAATCAGCAAAAAATGTAAAACAGATATAGAGATTAGATCATGTAGTTGAAAAGCAACAAGATTCCTAAAGGCCTTGTTACATTGGAATCAATTTTTGGGGAAAATGATGTTGTCAAACAAAATAGATCAGTGTTGTCATCAATTTAAGATCATTATGAGTCAGTATAGATTATTGAAGGTAAGAGCCTTAACCTTGGCAAGGTACGTACTCAATTTGAAGAACAATCATTCATTGATTTATCTAAAGAGTTTGCTGATATTTTTGATTGGGAATATAAAGATTTGAAAGGGTTTGATCCCTCATTAGCCCATCATACTATTGAATTACAACCTAACTCAAAGCTAGTTAGGCAAAAGAAAAGGCCCATTAATCCTAAGCTTGAGCCTTTGATGAGAAAAGAGTTAGATAAGTTAATTGAATCAGCCATCATATTTCCTATCAAGCACTCAACTTGGGTACCTAATATTGTATCAGTTAGGAAAAAGAATGGGGAAATAAGGTTGTGTGTAGATTTCCATGATTTAAATTAGGCTTCCCTTAAAGACCATTATCCACTTCCATCTATGGAGCAGATTTTGCAGCTTGTTGCAGGTTTAGAAAGGTACTCTCTTCTTGATGGATATAGTGGTTATAATCAGATCCTAGTCAAAGAAGAGGATCAGTTCAAAACAACATTTACTACTAAGTGGGGCACCTTTTCATACAGGAAGATGCCTTTTAGTTTATCCAATGCAGGTGCTACATTTCAGAGAGCAATGGATATGGCCTTTCAAGGTATTATCAATAAGTTTGTGTTGGTTTATTTGGATGACATAATAGTTTTTTCTAAGAATGTAGAAAAGCACTTGATGCATCTCAGATCAGTCTTTGAGAGGTGCAGAGAATATGGGGTGTCACTTAACCCAAAAAAGTGTGTGTTCCCAAGCAATAAGGGTAAGCTTCTTGGCCATGTCATTTCAAAATAGGGTATGTAGATTGACCCTGAAAGAGGAAGTTCTATTATTACTCTCCCTCTACCTAAGCATAAGAAAGCACTTCAAAGTTTTTTGTGAAAAATCAATTTCATAAGAAGATATATTTCAGATTTTTCTACTTTAGCTAAGCCTTTGACAGCCATGCTAGAGAAGGATTAGAATTTCACTTGGGTTAGTGAAGGAGTTCCAAGCTTTGCAGCAATAAAAAATGCCATTGCTTCAGCTCCAACGCTTATAAACCCTATTTTTTCAAAGGATTTCATGTTAAATGCCTATGCTAGTATTGAAACCATTTCAGGTATCTTGACACAACAGAACAGTGAAGGCTTAGAACATCCAATAGCATTTTTTAGATAAGGCCTGATAGAGTATGAAACAAGGTATTCATTTGTAGAAAAGCATGTGCTTACAATTATTAGGGCATTAAAAAAGTTTAGGCATATGCTATCTAATAACAAGATCCATTTAATGGTTTCCCATCCAAGCATCAAACAGTTCTTATTGAACAAGGATATCGGTGGGAAGAGAGCTGGCTGGATCACCAAGGTAATGGAATATGACGTTGATATTAAAATTACCAAGTTAATAAGAGGAAAAGGGCTTTGTGAGCATTTGGCTCATGCTTTTCAAGAAAGAAAAGATGTTGTTCTGATGTTGCAGCTTGAACCAAACGAGACTCAGGAAAATCAGCCCTCATATTGGCTATCCAACATGATCAGATACATTCGATATGGCACCTACCCACCAGGTTTGGACAACACTAATTGTAGGTATTTCAGATTACAATGTATTCCCTATGTTACAGTTCAAGATGTTTTATTCGGGAAGATGTTAATGGTGTCTTATTGAGATGTGTGTAACCAAATCAGATTAAAAAGATACTAAATTCCACGATGGAAAAAGTGGGGGTCATTTTTTAGCAAAGAACAACCACCCTCAAAATCATGAGAGGTGGATATTATTGGCCAAAATTATTTAAATATTGAAATGCATGGGTAAGGAAGTGTAAGAAATGTGCATTTTCACTGGTAAAGAGAAGTTAGCAGCACTACCACTTTAGCCCATTTCGGTAGACCAACAATTTATACAATTGGGTTTAGACTTTATTGGTATGATCAATCGATCTTCCATCTCGGGGCATAAGTGGATTCTTACAAACTACAAATTATTTTACATGATGGACTGAGGAAGTAGCTTTGAAGGAGGCAAACGAAACCAACGTCCCGGATTTTTATAGGTATTTCTTTTAAGTTTATCTCTTATATTAATTCATTTGATTGAGATATTGAGTTGCTTACATCATTGTACAATCAAAGAAAAAGCTGAATGCAGAAAGAGATAGTCAACTCATTATTTCAATTTAATGCTTTATTCATAAGAGATTACAAGTTTTCCCACACAAGCCGTGGGATGTGGCTGAGTAACAACATCATATACATGGAAAAGAGAATATTGCATGTGCTAAAGAATAAGAGTGGAGGAGTAAAAGTGAACCCATCATTGCCTTTTCTATCTTCATTCCCACTCTGCATCATCTGCATTTCCAACTTCATCTCCTCTTCATCTTCCGCTTTCCATCTCCATCTTCTTTTCTCGTCACCTGCAAGATAAAGAGCAGTACCTATCAATTTTGAGCTCTGGGTACATTTTTATTCCTATACACCTATTCTAAAGAAAATACATATTCTAAGTTCAATGCATCTAATGGTACTTGAAAGAAATAAATACAGGTACATGACACATGATAGATCAGGGATACAGATAGGCTTGGCAGTAGAAGAGAGTAGAGTGCATAAAGAGAAATTAGTTGCAGAAAGCAATAAAAAGGAAAAGGATTGAAATAGAAAAGTAGAATCTAAAATATGTTACAAAAGAAACAGATGTGGAGATGACATGAAAAATAAGTTGAAAACAATTCACAAAAGAAGAAAAGAAGAAATCAAAATCACATGGATATAAGAGAGGCCAAAAAGTCTATAATTTTCTAACTTATTTATGAGTTTTGCAAAAACAGTTGCACATAGAATGGAAAGATCGGTTTAAGCTGGTTAATAAAAAAGTAACTACTATTCAATTTAAAGAGAATGGAAAACAAACATCATTTCAAGATGGTTTATAGAAAGAAAGAAGCATCAAAATAAGTCAAGAAGGAAATACTTTTACAAATCCGGTTGAAAATGCGGAAAAGGTTGAGAAGAAAATTCATTTTGGAAAATTTTTGCTAGTCTCTCCTTGTAAAATTGACTTTTGATTTAAAAAAAATTGAAATACATGCTTTATAGGCTACTACATGCTTTATAAGCTATTTGAGCTTTGAAAGAAATGATAACAGTCAACAAAAAGTACATGTTTCATCATTACAAAGTTGATATTATGATCAAATGAAACATACAGGTATTTCAGAAGTTCATCAAGTTGCAGCTATTCAAAGTTCATTTTATTTCCAAATTCAAGTGTGAATCAAAAGCCAACTACTTCACAATTTTCCAAAGTTGCAATGGATCAAGCAAAGCAAGCATGAACAAGAATTCAATCAAGTGAACAAACAATCCATAAAAGGTAGTAAAGAGATATTCATATCTTTTCAAAATGGACAAGTTGTAGAAATATAGAGAGAGAAGGATTTTAAATTTTTTTTTCCAGAGTCTCCCCTTGCAAAATGGGGTTTTTAGATAGAACATAATTAAAAAATTAGCACTTTATTAATAAAACTGAAATACAGTGACTGTATTATTGCTTCTAAAAAGGAAAAGTCATTATAGAAAAGAAACTTAATGATTTTGTTTGAGTTTCCAACTTCACAAAGGATGAAAGATCAATAAACAGTCGAGTTACAAAAAAGGTCGAGCTTTATAAGTTACATTCAAGAAGAGATTCATGTTGAATAGTTGACAAGGCCGAAGCCATTTAAAATATTCATCTACAGAAATGAACAAGAATAAGCTATGCAACAAGAGCCGAAGCCATTAAAATACACAACTACGATTAAAGCCAAAGATCATTATAGTCAAAGAAACGTAGGTCGAGACATATTTCAAGAACAAGAAAATGTATAGTACATTTCAAAAGCTTTTCTTTTCCGTATTAACACTTTCAGAGAGTCGAAAGACTGAAAAACTCACTGTATATGAAATGACGAGGCCTAAAAGCTCGTGTTCGAGCTCATCAAAGCCAAACAATAGAAACATAAAAACCAGAGAGAAAATGTAAGGTTGTGTCATTATACAATGATCAAAGGAGCAACTAAAAATAGGTTGAAAATGATCCTCAGGATTCATAAAGGGAACAAGAACAAAATGAAACTTATACCTTTGTATTCATTCAAAAATGTAGGCCGAGCAAACCAACAATGGTGTCCAAAGGCAAAAAACTGAAATGTGTAGGTCTGAAGGCATCAAAAGCCACCATTTTTAGAAAACATAGAGCTGGAGTGATTTTTCCATGGATTTTCCATGGTCGTCGAAAAAATGTGAATGAGCTCAACATAATGCCATTCTACCCCCATAAACTCCACCAAACTCTATACGTAACCCGAGTTAGGAGATCGAATGAAACAAATCAATTCAAGGTTAATCCAATGGCCCAGACCAAGTCAACCAAAACCATGATTCCAAGCTACCCTAATTAATCCGATAACCCAGATCAAAGTGGAAGACATCCAATGATCCCCATCAAAACTGAATTCAATGCCATGTATACAAGAGAGGAGCGACGACCAATTTGAAATCGAGAAAGATCAATGATTGAAATTCTTTGCCACCCAAAGTGATAAGAGCTTCATAAATGCCTTTGAAATCAAGGGATCAGATTAAATAATGCACCCTTGTAATCAATGGCCGAGACAAAGTATTCCAAGGATCATAATAAATATGCCAACAACCAAATACCTTCACGGGGTAGATCAATAGCCAAAGACCAAATGCAATCAACAATCAAGAATATGCCAAGTGTCGGCCATACACGATCCACTTGCCCCCTCGCCCAAAAATAAAATAAAATTACCTCAATGTGGATATGGTGGTCCCCCTTTTAAAAGGTGGTGGCGAATAGATATAGTTTAAGTCATATACTATAGTCCTGTGGCACATGCCAAAAAGAAATATAAATATATGCAAAGTTGGGGGGCATAAGGTGGCTATAGGGCCAAAATATAAATATTTGCATGTGCATAGGGCCAGAAAAATAAACAATTTTATATGCATGCCCAATGAAGACAAATTGCCAAAATAGACCTTTCCATGCACCAAGAAGGGACAGAACAAATGTCCACATCGGAGAGATGAAGCAACATGTTGCATGTGAAAGACTTGCATTGCAAACAATATTTGTAATATTTTTATTAGTTTTCCTTTAAAATAAGAGTCAACTTTAGTTTGACTATGTATTTGAGTGATGCTCATGGCCTTGGAGCCTCTTTTGTAATAGATCATTATTATCCATAATAAAAATAATAAAGGGATAATAATAGATCTAATGGGCGAGTTCACTCTTAGGCCTATTTTTAGGAAACACTTTTGCTATATATTGTAGTGTGATTGCAAGCACAAAGGACCAAGAGTTGACAAGGAAAGTTCATCATATTTTCTGTAAGCTTTTAGGAGGACCCAAAATTCTGCAGTGAGCACCTATTTGATGCAATAAAGTTAGTTTTATCCTCCATTGTGCGTGTAATTCAAAGTGTTGCTTTGCTTTAGTAACTTGTGTAAGTGAAATTTATCTTTCCTTTGCTTGTTTTTTCCAATGTAATTAACCTCTGATTTGCACTATAAGTTTTCTGCCGGTCTGATTAAGTGTGTGTTTGTTGTAGACCTATTTTGAAAGTGGTTTCTAACCCTCTCACTTTAGCTATTACAGCCATTTACACCTTCTTTAGAATTACTTGGGTGTTAATTATAGAAGTGCTTCAAGTGACAAGAACAACTTTATCAATCATTAGTGTGTGTATGTAGAATAAAGAGGTCCAACAAATATCGGTGCATCACCTTAGTTAGCTTGTTTTTTCAGTATTGTCTTTGTAAGTTTTTTTCTCCTCTTTTTCTCACACAGAAGGTAGGATAGTGGTTTACCAAGGGAACCAACCCACTCTGGAGGCTCTCTTCCGCAAGTAGGTCTCACAACCGGAAGAGTTCCCATTGTATCAACGGAGTGAGGAACAAGCTGCAGTTCCTATTGCATGTTCCTCACAAAGCAGTGTACTCTCAGATTGATAACAAATATCTCATTCATGGCTCTAGGAAAGAACACAAGCTGTGAGGATAACACTTGGGTGGTTTTGGGATTGGAATGATAGGCATAAATTTGTTGAATGGGTGGCCCATCGATAGGAAGTTGGGTGGATTTCCTAAGGAGGTAATCATGGAGGGACATGGGATTAGTGTCAAGGAACTCTTGGAACCCCACATTTCCACAAGGGATAATGGGAGGAAAAATTCATCAACGATGTAGCAGATTGAGGGGTGACCAGTCTGGATGGTATATCATGATGGTGTGGGAAAGGGTTGTTACTATCAAGGGCATTGGTTTGTATGGGGTGGGTCACAGACTGAGTGACTACGGAAGAGGTCGTAATGGGAATTGATGAAGAAGTAGGTAATGTTGGAGTTGGTTGAGACAAAGTGATGGTGCTATTGGAGGAGAATTTTTGTTCCATTTTCTTTACGCGGGATTGTGTGATGATGGGCATAAAACAAGAAGCAAGTACTGCAATGATTTCTAGTTTATCAATACACAAGTCAAGCAACAATGTTTGTTATCTTGAATTATTTGAAGGATGTGAGAAATAAAAATGATGGATAATGAAGGATCCTAGGAGATGGTAATCTATGTTTGGTTTTAGGTTTGTTATGGCTTAGAAAGTATCATGCGGATTCCTGTTGGGTGATGAAATCCCAATCAGTCAACCATGTAGAATGCTTTGTTTTGATGTGTTAATTTATTTGTGAGTTTTTCAGTTGTGTGTGAGGATTGTGAAATGTAACAAGTTAACCTATTAATTAAACTATGTGAGCAATAAGGATGTAGAAAAGAAAATTTCTTTTTAAAACCAAATCCAAATGTGATCTTTCGATGATGCAAAAGGTGAAAATAGGGAAAAATGAGGAATACTTGGATAATGCTTTTCCTATTTATTTGGCTGTAAGTTGACACAAGTAAAGAGTAGGCTCCAAAAAATCATGATGTAAGTAAGTAAACAATATAGAATATATGCATAGTTAGTGTAACAAAAATATAGAAGAAAAGATGGAGTTATCAATGTGAGTATGTTGATTAAAAATGACAAACTACTATGCGGTCAAGGATCCTACAAAAGTGGTTAGTAGTTTTCTACGATAATGAAAAAATGATGTAGGATACCATAGTCACATTTTTGATTCTCAGGATCACTTGTGATAAGCGTAAGAGAAGAGAATACATGCGACGAGGTTATGATTAACTTCTCAAAAAAAAGAAAAAGAAAATGACAATAATGTGTGGATGAAAGGCACCAAAAAGAGGGTTAGATGAAAATGTGAGTAAATAATAATGACATGTTGAAAAATGGTACTCAGTGATGGGAAATGTCCAAGGACCCTAAAGTGGCACCATTCACGATGAGCAAAAAAATGCGGAAGGGCACTGGTTAATATTAAAGGAGTGGTGTAAATGCTTCAAAAAATGAGTCTTTTACAGCGTAAATCGGGGTCGCAATGATGTAGAATTCACCTACAAAATAAAATAAGACAAGTAGTTGATATGGTTAAAAAAACATGATAAATACAATAAAAGGTCTAATGCTCATTTGTGAAAGAAGGTCCTATGTAGAAAAATAAAAATAATTTATCTACTTAATTAATAAAAATTATATGCCAATGTTCTTATGTAATGATATGAAACAATCTATGAGAGCAAAATGATAGAATAGAAAATAATATAAGGAAAGCAAAAGAGTTAAGTGATGTGAAATGATTAATGATGGGTAACAATGTGAGAAAACTATGAAAGCTAAAGAAATGAAGCCGACAATAAGAAATGATATAAAATATAAATGATGAACGATACAAAACATATACTTAAGATAAACTATGTAGAAGATAAGTTATATAAATGCTATATTAATATTGACAATATAAACGATTGACTAATGAAATGATTCAGATTAATAGAACTAGTGAAATGATATCCAATATAGATGCGAGACTATATAAACATTAGACTAAGGAAATGAGATATAATGTGAAATACAATAAATGAGTGAGTTTAAAAGGAGAGAATTAGTACCAATGATATGAAAATAAAAATGATGAGTGATCACAATAAAATAAATTGAAGTCTAAAAAGGAAAAGCTGACATCCCAGGAGTGGAAAAGAAAACATGTCGAAATGGGTTGTTTGTTTTTTTCTGTGTGGAGTGGTTTAACATGTGTAATTTTGTTTGTAGTGGTGGGTTTATTGATTAGTATGGAGTGGTGGTAGCACTACGTGGTGTCCTAAAGAGAAATGGTGGTGGGAAGGAGAGGAAAAGTGGCCATGAATAGAAAAGGGCATGCGTGGGAGCATGGAGTGTGGCCGAGGGAGGGTTGAGAGGATGTGGTGCGTGGAGAGTTAAATCTAATCGGGATGAAGACATTGGTGGAGTGGGTCTATTTGGGTCTATTTGGGTGAGAGGCCAAGCATGGTACATGTTGGGACATGGGATGGGCAAGGTCTGTGATAAGATAAGATAACCAGTTGTGAAACCAACAAAAACAAATTGTAGGAAGGTCCCACCAGGTGTGCCATGCACAGTGTCCCATCCACTCTCCTGCCGACGCTCCAATGTTCAAAGCATGCAACATGACATATAAACCCAATGATGTCCTTATTCCCAAAAATAATTTGTCACAAAAATCTACCAACTCATACATCCCTTTACTCAAATCACACGATGATGTTATCTTATACAATGTTTTGGACAATCTTACACTAGGGGATTATTGTCTTCTTTCTCTTGATGCCCTCTCCACACTTCATCACTGTGGTAGACTCATCAAATCTCCCATGTATCAACATAACCTTGGGGATATCATTTATTTTGGTCTACCTCATCTTCGCACCAACCTCATCTATGGTGGTGTTGATTATCCTTCTTCCCATATTGACGACTATCCTCACACCCAATTATATACCGGTGATTTTGAATTCCTTGGCAAACCATCCTTCACCTACACATACCTCCACCATTGTGTGTGGAAGGGGTTTGGTATGGGCCATTATGAATAAGGTCCCCATGGCCATGTCTTCAAATAGACCCATCCACCACGTGAAAAATTTGGCTTGGGATACCAAGATCCCTCCATCCCTTTAGGAAATTCTGCATCCTCACCCATCAACGTTGAATCACCTCCCTTATCTCCATCTGACTATCTCATAGATCTAGATTCCCTGTCTTATGAGGCCATGGATATAGATGATACCATGTCCATCCCCTCTATCTTTTTTTAATCTCCACAATCACCTTGGGACCACTCACCTATCAACATCAGGGTGAATCTAGGTCCCTTCCCCTTCACTTTCTTGATATGGTAGAAGAAGACTCTCCTACCATAGACATTCTTCAATGCACAAAAGATGATTCTATCCTCTCCTACATGGGGGAGGAAGATTATTCTCTTCATAAGACCTTACCACCTAACACATCCACTCTCCTTAATGAATCCACTATCGACATCGACATCGGGACCTCCCAAGAGCCCCGCATCCTCAAAGTGGGTCAATCCCTTGATCCAAAAGAGCTTGCGTATTTCACTTCCTTCCTCTCCAAACATAATCAACATTCACATGGTCATACTATGATATGTTAGGCCTCGACCCATCCATTATTGTCTATAACATCCTCACTTTCCCCATGCAAAATCGGTTAAGCAAAAGCTTCGCCACATGCACCTCCACATTCCCCTCCTTGTCAAAGAGGATTTGTAACACCTTCTCTCAAAAATTTCATCTTTCCCATTGACTATTCCTAATGGGTCTCTAATATCATACATGTCACTAAATCATCCGTAAAGCTTCGTATTTACAATGGTTTTGATATCTCAATATTGCTTTCCCCAAAATGATTTTCCCCTTCCTAACATCAATCAACTTGTTGACCTTACTACCGGTCATGAGATGCTCTCTCTCATGGAAAGTTTTTCTAGTTATAATCAGATCCTCATCACCTTAGAAGATCAACATAAGACTTCTTTCACTACTCCTGGGGTACCTTCTACTATCGCGTCATGCATTTTGGGTTGAAAAATGCTGGTGCTACTTATCAATGGGCTATGACTTATATTTTCCATGATCTCATCCATAAAACAATAGAAGACTATGTCAACAACCTTGTAGGTAATTCTAAGCATCGATGCAATAATATTATCATCCTTGAAGTCCTCTTTGAGAGTCTTCTTTATTTCTTCCTTCACCTTAATCCTACCAAGTGTGTTTTTGGCGTGTTAACTAGAAAACTCCTTGGCTTCATCATTTCTATCAGGGGTATTGAGGTTGACCCTACCAAAATCAAGGCTATCCTTGAGATGCCCCCTTCTAATCTTAAATTTTTTTGCAATCTTAAAGGCTTGCTTCAATCCATCTTTGCCTCATCTTGTAACTTTCAAACCGTTGCCGCCAACCCTTTCATCATCTTCTCCGTATAGACATAAAATTCCACTGGGATGATAAATTCCAAAGAGCCTTAAGTGATCTTAAACAATATCTCCTATATCTTCCTGTTCTTACACCTCCACGCAAGGGGAGCCTTTTTATCTATATGTCTCTGCCACTTGATCATGCATTAGGTTCCATGTTGGCACATCGTGATGGCCAAGGTAGAGAGCAAGTCATCTATTACATCAGTTGTACCCTTCACGAGTATGAAAATCGCTACACTAAACATGAAAAGTAATGTTGTACCCTTTTATTTGCCACTTCCAAGCTTCACCATTATCTTCTTAATAAAAAACATATGTATTTAGTAGCTTTCATCTTCTCAAAACCATGCATTCTAAACCTTACCACAATGATTGCATCACTCGATGGCTCATGCTCATGACAGAGTTTGACCTAGAGTTCATCTCTCAAAAGTCTATTAAAGGCCAAGTGATTGTAGACCAATTAGCTAAAGCCCCTCTTCCTACCACTCATCTTCCTCATGAGAAATTTCTTGATGAATCCATTAACAATCTTCATCATGAGTCTTTCCCTCTTCACATGACTCTCTTCTTTGATGGATCTAAATGTTAGTAAGGGGGAGGCACTGGCGTCATTCTCATTCCTCCTTGGGACACTCCCATGCCCATTTCCCAAAAACTTGACTTTGAATGCATGAAAAATATGGCAGAGTATGAATCCCTTATCTTAGGTCTTGAAATTGTTGTCCTTTTGGGTGTTCAAATCCTTGACATCTATGGGGATTCAAAGCTCATTATCAAACAAATTACAGAAATTATCAATGTAAAAATGACATTCTACAAAAATATCGAGATATCATCCTATTTCTCCTTGAATCCTTTGATTCTTATACTATTCAAGCCATCCCTCACTCATCCAATTATTTTGCTGACACGATGGCTTCCCTTGCATCTCTCATCCCATGGAAAACTAATGAATCCAAAATTTTAGTTGTTGTTCATTGTCGTGATCAACCATCTCACATCCATGGGTTACCTCGTGTTAATGTTGTTGAACCCAACTCATCAAATCTTTGGTACTCTCAAATATTCGATTATCTATCCAAATCCATCATTCCTTCGACCTATCTAAGAATGGTAGAAGGTAATTTCTTCAATGTGCTAACCACTATGTCATTCTTGGTGGCATCCTCTACAAATGTGGGTTCATGGTATTATCCTTAGATGCCTTAAATCCCATGAATCTACTCACGCTATCCAAGAAGTCCATGATGGAATTTGTGGTGGAAATTTTAGTGGCTTGGCTATCACTAAGTGTATTCTTCACCTTAGGCTATTATTGTCCTTTTCTCAATCAGACTACTAAAAATATGTTAAGAAATGTGTCAAGTGTCAGTAGCATTCCAATCTTGTCCACATTCCTAGCCAGGCCTTACAACCAACTCAGGACCTTTGGCCCTTTTCACAGTGGGGCCTCGATCTCATTGGTACCATCAATCCTCATTCTTCTCAGCGTCATCATTCCATCATCACTACAACTGAATATTTCACCAAGTGGGTGGAAGCAATTCCACTCACCTCAACTAAATCCAATCAGATTGTTAAATTAATCTACCAAAAAGATCATCTACCAACTTCTTTGTCCGCTCACAAGATCATCACAGACAATGGAAATTCCTTCAAAAATAAATATGTTAAGAAACTCTATGACTCATTCAATATCAAGCTTAGTTTCTCATCTCCTTATTATCCTCAAGCTAACAACCAAGCCAAAGTGACTAACAAGACCTTGCATAACATCCTTGCTAAAACCATCGATAAAGCAGGTCATAACTAGCATCTTTAGCTTCCCTTCACTCTTTGGGCTTACCGGACCAGTGTCCATACCTCCATGGGTGCTACCCCCTTTTCTCTCATATATGGTTCTGAAGCCATTCTTCCCCTCGAATTTCAAATTCCATCCTTGCGTGTGTCTCTTCGTGACTTCATTTCTGATGAAGATTATCACCAAGAGTGTCTAACACAACTTGAGTTGTTAGACAAGTTCCCTCCTTTCTCTTGAGCATCATCATGTTTATCAAGAGCATGTCCAACATGCTTATAAAAACATCTCAAAGAATGTGAATTTAAAATTGGTGACCTTGTCTTAAAGAAAAACAAGAATGTCACTACTCTAGAAAGGAGCCAATGTGGAAATTTTTCTCCCAACTAGATTGGACCTTATATTATCATGCACAAGTATGGGTCTGGGCCTATCATTTGGCTTCCCTTGATGGTAAACCAAAGACAAAACCTCTTAATGCATTACACTTATGACCATTATATTGTTAACATATATACTAATGAGCAAATAATTATATCTTTAGATCATTCCTCCATCATTAGCCCCTTCCATATACCATTGTAATGATATGGAACTATGTGTTCTACTAGTCACTTCCTAGACATGACCTTAAATATGGGTACCATAGCTCTATCCATAGCATTTTCCTTATGGATAGGTTCTCCCTTTTTGGTGAGAACTCCATGATCATTACACTTTTCACCTCCTTATTTAACTATTAGAACCACACTAAGGGTTTAGGGGTGTCACTTGTATAATCATTGTCCCCTCTTAAGTGGTCTACCTAGCTATACCCAACTCTTACCAATAAAAAAAAGAGAAAGTAAAAATTATGGATGCTCCTATCTCATGCTATCTTATCTAAAAATAGATCGATACCTATAAGGAAAGATGTTCATAAAAAAACATATAATAAAAATAGCCTGATCCCCCAAAAGAAAACTATCATGCATATCTTATCCTACCATCTAAAATAAAAAGTAAAAATCCAAAAGCAAAAGAAAAAAAGTAGACCATACCCTCGAAGGATGGTTACTCTATTGTATCATGGCAATGAAGGCTTCCCACATTGATCAACCTTATATATATCATAACATCCTAAGAAAGCTTCCCACATCGATCAACTTTCCCACATCGATTAGTTTTCATCCCCCTTCCCAGAGCTGGCGCATAATCCAAGGAACACCACTTATGGAGAAACCTCTTCCCGCATACAAGTTACATCTCAAACCCCTTGTCATGTCGACATTAGGTTTATGAGATTATTGCATCCATGTTTCCCTCATGGTATTTTGATATAACTAACTATCATTGGTTATGTGTTAACATCTGCTATTGGCTACAAGTGTAATGCCTTCAGTTCTTCTCTTTCTTTTTTACCTCTAATCTGGTTCAAAGCATGGTTTCCCCATATGCTCCTTGCTACGATTATGTGGCATTTATCTCAATAAGGTCACCTTTTATCAAGATCGCATTCTTGCATATCTAATTTCAAACTATGCCATCTATATCCATATGTTTACTTTTAAGGATGACATCTATTAACATCATCCATAAATCCATGAAATCATTAACGTCTATGAACACTTTCTCTAATGCAATTTTCAGTTTGGGAATTCTACTTGATCTCCATTGTAGTTTGCGAATCCTACTTGAGGATCCCTCTCAAGGAGAGTTCATTATCTTGTAGCTCCTCATCCCCCACCATGGTCAACATGTCCTTGATCCATTCATCCTCTCTCATCACTTTTATCTGCCCATCACTTATCCCCACATCACCCTTCTCACCATTCTTGTCCCCTTCTACCACTCGGTGCGGACATCACCCTTATCACCATTTTTTTATTTTCATCTCCAACTTGGCACATTTACTTAACTATTCACGCAACATGGAAATCTTACTCAAAGTAGACCTATCATTCTAGACAAGGCCTTCTTCTCACTCACAATCCCCTCCATTGACCGTTCCTTCCTCCTAGTCTCCCCTACCAACTAACATTTTTTCTCCTATCATTACTATTTCATAACCTATCAATCCAAAAAGTATGTCCACCATCTACACCTTAAAATTTTACTTCTTTCACCCATTTTCCACCTCCTGATCCACAATCCTTCATACCCACTAATGATCTTATTGTTGGTCTCCATGTAAAATAATTTCATGATCATCTTTAGTTCCCATGCTCATAATTATTATTATTGGTCTAACCCTAAAAATCACTTCACATCACGCTCCACTAATTTTCTCACTCTCTTCATCCTTCTCCATTTCTTTTCCACTCCTTCCCCCATCTTGCACCAACAATAATTATTGTTGGTCTTCCCTAACATCCCTTCATTGGCATTGCCTCTTCCATTCTCCATTTCTTTTTCACCCTTATTCACTTTTCCTCTCATCCTTCACCAACAATAATTATTGTTGGTCTTCCCTAACACTATTTTACCAATTTTCCTCCTCCATCATCCATTACCTCTTTCCTCCCTTCATTGTATCCATCTCCACCATTTATTATCACTTCTTTTCCACCTCTCCATCCTCCCTTCTCCCTATTTAATATATTTATTGTATTTATCATATAACCCCTTTATCTTCTTATCCTCATCTCATGCTTCCTTATTAATTTCATATTGTTCCCTTGTTCCTTCCTCAATATCCCATATTTTTTTATCCTCCCACCTCCCTCATGCATTCCCATGCGGTCTGTACCATATACTCTCCCTTTATTTCCAATTTTTCATCTCTTCATTCCCCATTATTTTCACCTTCAACATTCCCTCCCCTTCTCTTCTCTACCACCCCTATCTCTTCCTTTCTTTTCCTTTCTCTGATCTTCTCCACATCTTCCTGAGTTTCCTTCTTTTCTCTATTCTATCGTCTCTTTAAACTCTTCATATTCCTCATCTCTTCCATGTTTTCATCATTTCTCTCCCTTCATTTTTTCATCTCCTCCATTTTTCCATCATTTCTCTCCCTTCATCTTCATCACCTCCCTCATTGTATCTTTTCTATTCCGCTACTTCCATTTTGCACATCTCTCTCCCTTTTCTATAATTTCACCCTCTCCTCTGTCACCCTTTCTCATATTGTCTTCTCCTTCTTGTTCTTCATTCCTCATTACCTTCTTCTCCTATCATCCTTATCTATTTTATTTTTCTCTAGACCCCTCGTTTTCACTCTATTTCCTACTCCTATACTTTATTTATTTTCTGTTCTCTTCTTTAAATTATTCATCTTCCTCATCTCCTCCATGTTTCCATCATTTCTCTCCCTTCATCTTCATCATTTCCTCCATTTTTCCATCATTTATCTCCCTAATCTTCATCACCTCCCCTCATTATATCTTTTCTATTCCGCTTACCTTCATATTGCACATCTCTCGCCATTTTCTTTACAACTTCACCCTCTCCTTATCACCTTCTCACTTCTCATCTCATCTTTTCCTTGTTCATTTTTCCCTTATTTTCCTATCATCCTTTTCTACTATTCTCTTCCTCCACCACATTTTATTTCTTCCATATCCTAGTCTTCCTTATCCCTAGTCTCTTTCATTCAATCATCTCTTTTGTCTTCTTTACATTCTACACTTTCCTCATCTCCTTCACTCTTTCCATCATCTCTCTCCCTCCTTTTTAGTAATTTCACCCTCTACTCTATCACCATCCATCCTTATCCCTATCTTCCTTCCACCTCTTTCATTCCTCTTTTTCTCCTCCTCCACCATGTCCACTTTATTCCATCTCCTTGTCTTCTTCACCTCTGACTTTTATTTTCTTCATCAACCACTACTCTTGTCCATTCTATTTTTTTCTTTCAAATGAGCTCTCTCATTCATTATATCCTTCCACACATCTTCACACTTAACATTCAAGTTCAACAAAAATAATACCCATTTGTAGACTACAACTTCTTCGTTCTACTACACACCATGCCCTTCCTCCTCTCTATGACATTGACCCCTCATTTTTTTTGCAATATTTTTCTATTCTCATCAACCCTCTATAGGGGCATCATCACATGTATCCCTCATCACATCTTCCCAAGGTGTTTTTGTCTTAGAGGATACCATAACGGTCATCACATACATCCCTCTATTTTCCCTCACAAATGTCTGTTCTACTTTTTGCTTAGCAAAAGTAGATTGAATTCTTCCCCATTCACACGAGGAGAAAGAATGATTTCTTATAGAAATATTACCTTCCTTAGGAAATATCTCTTCAAAACCATAATCATTCCCCCTTGGGGAATTTTATCCAACATTGGAACTATCCATTTCTATTTTCAAATTCCACCTTTGTGGCCATAATTATTTCCCCTTATAGCATTTTGTATCATCACTTTCTCGCATCTCACCTTTTGACCATATTCATGCCATGTGTTGGGGCATCATTATTTTGCATCCCTGTACTTTACAAACACAAAAATTTCACTTGATTCCTCGCATATGAAGGATTTCACATTATTTTTACATTTGATTGCGCATAGTTTGATGTTTACCTATGACCCATTGGTCCTCATGGATCACATCCATTTGAGAGGTTTCCCATTGGATTCCCTCCATTTTGTAGTGATTTTCACTCACTCACTGGTCTGTAGAGCATTGGTACTGTGTCTATTAAGACTTCCCTTTGTCACCTACCGATGTGATATCAGAGTCACCACCATAGTTTTTATTATTGTTGAGATCCTTTTACTTGGGGCATCTTTCCTTGCCTCATCATTTTACCCATTTAGCTTCACCCACCCGACATTCAACATCTATCTCTTTCAAACTCGTAATTGACTCCTATATTTCATCAATCCCAAGTTTTAGGGGGAACACTCAATCAATCATCTTTTCATTACTTCATCATTTTTGTCTCACGGATTTCCCAACACAAACCTATCATAAAAAGGGTCAAATGTAGACACCAATTTTTGGTATCATTCCTCCACTTCACCCACATTCACTCTCCTTCATTAATATTCCCCATTCAAACCCATTTTCCATCCTAATTTTGAATAAACCCCATTTACCACCAAAAATTCATATTCTATTAATCAATATTAATTGGTTAATTAATCCCCTTTAAATCCCTAATCCCAATTATATGCTAATATGCTCCATATAAATCCACTTGACAATTAAATATTTCAAAATAATCCATATCACCCCACTTGACAATTAAATATTCCAAGATAATCCACATGCACCCCACTATTGAATTAAATATTGCAAGATAATCCATGCCACCCCACTTATTAATTTAAAATTCCAAAATTATCCATATCTAATCCCACTAAAGAATTAAATATTCAAATAAAATCCACATCCAATCCAATCAAATTAAATATTCAAATATAATCCATATGCAATCCACCTTTGAATTAAATATTCAAAAATAATCCGTATTTAGTCCACTTCTGAATTCTAAATTCAAATATAATCCACACAAAATCAACCTTTGAATTTAATATTCTGATCATGTCCCCCACTCACCTAATTGGATTTAATTTTGCTAATCACAATTATCTAAATTAATCCCATCTTCATGATATAAATAAGAGCCTTCCCCCCTCTTTTAGACAAGTTAGACGTGATAGGAAAACTCTGGCATTATAGCTCAATTTAGATCATCACCATATCATCATAATGCCCTTTTCATCCCACTTATACCATCATCATAGTACCATCCCAATGCCATTATAATTCCATCAAAATCACCACAACACCATCCAAGTGCCCTTGTGATTCCCTTAGTAATTCCACTCAACATCACCACAACATCATTCACGCATGAATAAACTATTAGATGGAAATTGGTAGCTCCTCTCATGAAATCACCAACAATCATTCTTTTCTAATAGTTCAACACCCATCCTTTTAGGAACTGTATGATCTGTCACATTGTATGATTTGAATTTTTGTGTCGTCCATCACGATACTTTAGAGGAATTTGATAACATCTTTGAATTCACTCATGCAACTGCCGATGATATAAAACTATTAATTTGTGTAGTTTGAGCATCTTCTCATCAAATCTGCACTTTCTTGGGATGCATTCAAAGTTAAACATGACCTTTCTTTTGAGCTTGAGTTCGATCCATAATGCTGTCTCTTATCTATCTATTATGTATCTTCTATCTTCTTTATATCAAATTATACATGTTATCTTATCATTATCAGATTAATTTCTTGAACATAGATTGACATCCTTGCAAGGAAGTCCATTGACTTCCGGGGACTGGCCTTTACCAAGAAATCCACCATATATCTATCTAATCCAATTTTATTCTCAATGTCTATGTTCTACGAGTTCCCCTTCGGTGAAATAAGGAAGGATATTTCATCCATTAGCATCATCATCCATCTCTACAGGTACCTTAAACCCCTGCATCTTTTGAGGCCGAGCTTTTAGTTTTATTGTTTCACGTCATTAATTTGAGTAGAAAGCTAAAAAAATATGAATAATCCCCTTAAAATTTTTAGCCAAAAATACTCATTTTTCAGATCTACACAAATTTGGCGATTGAAATCCTTCAAAAATTGGAGCAAAGGCCTAAAATGAAAAACAAAAACTTATGCAAGTGGTTTTGTTCGAATCTGACACTGGGAATACCACTTTATATTTTTAGTAATACTTCATTTAATTACTTGATAATAATATTAAGTCTGAGAAATTTTTTTATTCAAATACCTCATTGTATTCCCACATGTTCAAGACACTCAAAATTGACAAAATTGGCAAAAATTGGCTAAAATGGGACAATAATGATGAATATGATAAAAATAGTAAATGCATGGAATAAGATAAAAATGATGACATGTCATTCATTAAGTCATTCCATAATTCTCTTGACACTCACAAGATTTCTTCACTCATTTTTCAATCCATTCTTGTATTCCCTAATGCGGTGAGCACGAAGTGCATAAGTGTAAAACTACCGGTTGTGTCCCAAGAAACATTTCACTTAATCTCACATGGAGTGACTGAACATAATATGGATGGAATTGAATTTTGTCTTGTTATTCTTCCTTTTCTCTAGAATCAAAAGGATTTGGTTTCATGCTTCATTTACCATCAGTGCTCCCATAGTGGTAGAATCGTGATCATGTTTGTGTGATAAAAATGCATCAATTTCACCTATGTGAATAATTAATCATAAAGATGTGGTAGTGTCGCAGGAAGAAAAAGGATTTTATCAATGAGGGAATTCATTTTCCAATGTTCTCTGTGGTCTATTTATCAATTTTTCATCATGCCTCTTCTCACCGTGTTCAAGCGGTATTGTAGAGGTTCACCATTACAAGAATATTCAAAAGGGGGAAAAGTGTTCAAAAGGTATTCATCAGAGCTCTTCATTAGTGCATCACAATGGAGGGTCATCATGAATTAAGTTTTCATATTTAAAATAATTATATCTAATCTTCATCGAAGGCATAAGAATCTTCATCTATGCTTTATTGTGTCTCTTCGCTCCTCTCCTCATTCTTTCTTTTCTTCTCTCCCCCTTTCTAATTTTTCATTATAAGAAATCATTATATTTTTATTATTTACTTAAGTTAATTTATAATGTTACATTGTAAAAGTTCCTTTTTATTTATAAAAGGGGACTTATTTTCTCACTTCCTAGGAAAATGAAAAGTCACAAGTTGAATAAGAACATGAAGAGTCATGTGGGGGTAGATGAAGAGTTACATTATAAAGCTATAAATTGGGAGAGCCTCCTCATTTATAAGGATGATTATTCTTGTTTACTAGCTCCCATACTCTCTCTAGGAAAAAGTGATCAAATTTCCTCTATTTCCTTTTCCTATGTTTCCTCTCCATCTCAACTATACTCCATGAGCATGTACTTGTTGAATATTATGCATTGAGACTTTGTGCTTTTTGTGTTTTGTTCCTTATTCTATGTGAATGGTGTCTTCTCATTGAATTCATGGATATATTATAGTTTTGAGGCAATAAATTCTTCTTTAATATTTACTGTGTGTAAAACCCTCCTCGAGATTCTCTTCACACCTCTCTTTTAATATTTTTACTCCCTAGTAGTTTCTACAAGAACTTTACCACATGTGTAGGGAAGTACCCCTGCCTTATCCCTGGTCGAAAGATCACCCCAATAAATTAGAATAATATACATAATATTTCCTATTATTAATAAATGGAGCTACCCCATTCAAGAAAAGCAATCTAGTCCCACACAAGGTTGGTGAGAGTTTACTAATTTAGCCACCTAAAAATTATTTCTCCAACAGGAGATAAAATTTATCACATGCCAAAATAAGAAATATACAATGATATTCCCCTCTAGACCAAATAAACCTATTTTAGATTTTCTTAATCTTCCCCATAATGGCCAAATGAATTTTAAATAAAGATATTAAATATATAGGAAGATTTTGCAAAGTGCTTTTAATTAACAAACATTTACCTGCTTGAGAGAGAATTGCACCTTTCCACCCTGCCAATTTCCTTTGAAACCTGTCTAATAAAGAGTTCCACACTTCCTGAGGCAGTTTACCAATGAAAAGGGGCATACCTAGATAAGTGGTGGGAAGTTGCTTTATATGATACCCTGATATTATGGAGATTTTTGTTGGCTTTTCCAAGGATTATGGATGAAGTAGATAGAGATATTATCAAAATTGATCATCTGCCCCGAAGCCTCTTCATAATATTTTAGTAGGGTGTTTAATTCTTTGGATTCTAAAATTTAGGAAATAAGCATAATAATTGTATCATCATCAAACTATTGATGTGACACATATTGTCCTTGGGAAGATGATTTAAAACCTTTAATATTTCTGATAGTAATATCCTTTGAAATGGAACTATTCAAACTCTTTATCATAATAATGAACATGAAAAGAGATAGTGGATATCATTTCCTCAAACCCCTACTACTATTGGAAAAACCAATTGGTGAGATATTAATTAATATGGAGAACATAGGAATTGACGCGCGCGCACACACACACACACACATTATTGACACGCGCCGCCCGCACACACACACACACACACACATTATTGGAGAAATAATTTATTGTGGGACATATTTGTTTTTCACCAACAGTCACACGGCTAACCTCCTCCTTCTTGGGTATGGGGAGGATCCCATTTATTGATTGTAAATACTATAAAAATGTGGGTGGTCGTTAGGTTGGGGATCACATAATAATACTCCACTATATCTATGGAAAACTACTTGTACAAAGTATCGTGAGGAATTTTCTTTGAAGAGAGGTAAAAAGTAGATGGGGAAATGGAAAGACGAGGGTTAATTTTGTGAGTATACTTCAAAATTTCACACACATTAGCCAAAGTAGGTCCACATTTAATAAGAAAAAATAATTCATGTAAGAAATAGCAAGATTAATAAATCATAGACATAAAGTATTATGGATTCATTAATTAAAGACACAAAGTTCCTTCTTGGTTGTATAAGATTACAATTCTTACAAAGTTTAAAAGTAAAGAGAGTAGAAGTACACATGCGAGGAGATATAAGAAATGTAGCTTTATTGCTTGAAGTAGTAGTGAAATATTCAACCACCAACAATAATCAACAATTTCTAACCCTTTGAAATGGAGAGACCATTCTAATTTATAGCTTACAAAATGTATCTTCCTCTCCCCATGTAAATTTTCATCTCACCATCACTTATGAACTTTCACATTCCCTAGGAATGAAATTAAGTCCTTTTATTATTTTTGAAAAGGGAATTTTACAATACAACATTAAGTCACTTAAGTGAATAAGACAAAAGAGTGAAAAAGTACATTCCCAATGAAGAAATAAAATTTTAGAGAGAGAGAGGGAGGAGAGAGAGAAGTGAGATGAAGACACACTCCAAAGCATTGAATAATTTTTCAAAAAAAATAATAAGTGACTTACACCATGTGAACTTGAGATAATTTCCCATTCTTGCAAACATGATGATCCTATTTGAACACAAGGTCAGAGTTAGGATATGAATATCATCACCTTACTCCTCTTGACTTCAAAATTCACCTCCGTGACAAAGATGTCTCATTTTTGAATGGAATCAACCTCAAGATGCTCAAACACCTTCTTGCTCATATGTTACTCATTATAAAATGTCTTATTTTCTAGATACATAATTACTCCCATTCTCAATTGAAAGTGTGTATTATGAAACCTTGAGTCTATCTAGTCACCATGATGTCCCACAACTTTATCATTCATATCAAGGTGATATTTCAACAACATAAGTGATTAAAAATCCTTGTTTCTTGACGAATATTCTAACACTTACTATTTTTAGTAAGCGTCAATGTAGGAAGTCTATTTTTAGTTACCAGTTGCTCAATTTGACACTTTTGAGTTTTCTTGATGTACAAGGAGGAATGAAAAATCGAGAATATAATGTTGATGGTACTTAATATTTATAAATTATGAAGCTTAGGAATAATTAATATTTTTATAAGTGGGTCTTTTTGATGTTGGAATGGAACGAGAATGGTCTCAATTTTTTTATTTCACAAGGAGGCTTTGCTCCAATTTTTAGAGGATTTCAATTGTCATAACTTCGTAGATTTGAAAAATGAGTTTTATAACAAAAACCTTTGTATGGACATTAAAAATAATGTATAGCACTATTGGATTAAAGGTTTTAATCATTTGAAAGGTGTTTTTGAGAAGGAGCTATTGTTAAAATCTCGTAGAAATCGAACAAGGGGTTTGAGAGATATGAACAAATTTCCATTTTTAGTATATGAGGTCTCTAACATATTTTCAGCAACATAACAATAGGAGTGATATTGGGAGGTAAAAATTAATATTTGAAACTTAAAAATGGTGAAGTTTTTGAACATGAAGCCTTTTTGATCTTACTTATACACCTAAACTCATGTTTGACTAAAACAGGCTTAACCGAGGTTTAATGAGGGTTGTTGTGGAGTTACACCCTAAAAAAGGGGATAAGGGGACAAAGGGAAAATAGATACTCTTAAATTAAATTTTCATCAGGTCACGCCAAGTGTCAAATTGTGATTTCATGAGTGTAAGATGTAGGGGTGGAATCTAGCACTCGAGGTTTAACAAAGGTTTTCCAGTGTGTTTGGGGCTAGCCGAGAGAGGGGGAGCACATTTTTGTGTCCCTCATGTAACTTTTCACCTCGGTATAAGTGAAAGGGGACATAAAAAATTAAAAAATGTGTCATGGGTGAGCTTTTCATGAGGAGGGAGACCAAATTTTACTAGAACTTGAGTTTGCACCTCTAACGCTCATAACACTTGAAGTTAATGTTTTTAAGCGACAAAAAATCACAAATGGAAGAGGGAGAATTTTTTTTTCCCCTTATATCCATTTGAACATTGGGAAAATTTAAATGGGACATATGAAATTGAAAAATGTTCCAAGGGGGGCCACAACATGAGGAGGAGGTTGTTTTTACATTGAGTTTACCTAACCACTCAAGTCACAAGTTTTAAGTAACGAAAAAGAAACATACACAGGGGAGAAAAATTTAGTATACCTCATGTCCATTTGCACCTTGGTACAAGTGTAAGGTGACACACCACCTTGAAAAGTGCATTTAATCCTTTAAGTGATGTTGATGCCATCATCCCAACATGAAATTAGAACACACAACTTGCCTTTTCTGCCATGAGAGTGAAATTTGGAGTTCAAAAGTGAAATATTATATGATTTTGACTCCAAATCATCCAATGAGTTCATTAATTTTTTTAAAGACTTTATTCATATTTCAATTTGATTTATGACATCATTTACCCTTTTGGAATGAAGAAGAAACAATGGTGACTTGAGTTATCACATGAGAACTTGGAGATTTAGAAAAATATTGATGTATCAATCATTTAAAATATTTAAAGATATTTAAATTGAATATTTATTAAGATTTAATATCCTCTTAGAAATCCCAAAATCTTTAAAACAAGGTGAATTTTTTTAGTTGGATCCTTCATTCCCATGCCCAAAATGAACCAGTTTTTCTTAAATGATCCCTAATATCAATTACATACACAAATTTTCCCTAAAATACCTTTGATAACTTCATTTATATCTTGTATAAATCCAAAATGGGTTAAGTCTTTCTGTTAGCTTACGGAGGATGTCCTTATGTTGTAAAACAACTAAAAATGGCTAGTTTAGTGCTTCAAAGAACACTATTCCACCTCAAAGCTTAGTATTACCATGTAACTAGATTGGATCCATTTCCATTCACATGAAACACACTTGAAAATCATGTTATAAAATTCCTCTTAGCTAGAATGAGGATGACATGACCCAGAGGGGTTGTGTGAGTGACGAGGTTGGCACAGAGGAAGGGTTCAAAATGACTGAGTGTTATCAACTAATTTTGACTTCACAAAATTAATAAGCATGAAAATTTTGGAATTTTAAAAACTATTCTTTTGCGTGTTTTATCACCCTTATTGCGATCGTCTCGTTCTTTCGATCATCCGGTCTTCATTTTGTTCATTTCGGGTGAGGACTCCTCCTGCCAGGTCACAAACTACGTTAAAAATTAATTAATTAATATTTAATTAATTTATTACCCTTTATTTAATAAAATCAATTTTATTATTTTTTTAGTTTTTAATTAAATAAATATTATTATAATATTTATTAAAATTTAATTGACAAGTTTTATTTTAATTATCGAGGATGCCAAATTGGCTCTCTGCACTGGATTTCCCCTTTCCTAGCAAATACTTCTTATTTCCCCACTTGTGGGATTTATTCTACTTATTGTCAATCCAATTGGTTGGAAAATGTGCAAAAAATCTCCCGATCTCCCACATTGGGAAATAGGTGAGGATTTTCACCGCTTGCTTGCTATTTCTAATGGCAAATGGTTATCTTTTTCCTATTTTCCCTTGGCAATTAATGCCACTACCAAGAGAAAGAGGAAGTTATTTTAATAGGATGAAGAAGAAATGGTTATGAGAAAGCTTCTTAAATCCTCATAATTTTCTTCAGCTAAAAGCGTTGGAAATTTCATACGAAAGTAATTAAGAAGCTTGGAGGATTTTTATTTCCAACTTCTTATTATTTCCTCTGTGTGGAAACGTTTGTCGAGAAATATTTTCTTTTCAAAAGATTCATTTTCATCACAGGTTTTAAAGAAACAAATAATAACAGTCCACTTTGTGAACTCATTGATTAGAGGAGCCCACACATTCCCTAACACATGAAACACATAGCTATGAGAAGAACAAAGTTTACACAAGTTTTGGAATATACAACACATTAGTCAAATTTGAAATATCCACACCCACATTTAGAATCCCATGTAAATTTTGATTGAATTCCAACATTTCCAAACAAGAAGAATTAATAAAAAGAAAGTTTTCAACACAAAGAAGGAGAAAACAACTAGGGTAGAAGGATAAAGGAGGAAGGCCACACATCTTTCCAAGAAAAACACCTTTGCACATCCAAAGGAATCCTATCCACGCATGGGAGAGGAACGAGAACAGATCCAAAAACATTTATTTTATTTTTATTTTTTTGAAAAAGAAACATGGAAATGACAAGAAATAAAAAATCCACGTAGCTAAGGAAGGAAAAGTCCATGCGGGTTTTGAAAACATCAAAATTTTAACACATATTCATTAGCAAAGATAGATTGTCTAAAAAGACCAAGAAGGTAAAAGGAATTAGTTTGAGTTTGATTCCCATGTAGAGGAAATTAAAGCAATCCACACATTCATTAAAAGAAAGTAAATTTCCACAAAAGAAGACAAGGAAGAACTCAGCAAAAGAAGACAAGGCCACACATTGGTCAGGGAAAAGAAAATAACAGTCCACCATGCATTCATAGACAATCACACATTTTCCAATATAAAAAAAATTAAAAGTTCCACAAAGCACATGCACTAAAAAAAATAAGATCCATCACACATTGGTAAGGAATACTGCTCACACAGCTAGGAAGGAATATTGTTTTCTGACTTTCCACGCATTGGTATAAAGATAGGATCTTCCACGCATCTTTCCAAGAAAAAAAACTACGCAGGGGAAAGGAATCATGTCCACGCATGAGGAGGAACAAGGAAGCCACGCCAAGCAAAGAAAAATTAAATCATTCTTGTTTTCTTGCAAAATCCAACACCTTGCCAGAATAGTCCAAAACAAAATTTTTTTGTTTTATTTTGTTGTTTTTTTCTTTTGTAGCAAAGGCCACGTGAGGAGGAACAAGGTAGTCCATGCCAAGGGGGAGATTCACTGTTTTAAAAGAGCCCATGCATTGGGTAGACTAAAACCAATTCAATGCATTGGTAAAAACACCAAAACAACCAGTAAAGGAAACCAACAAAGGCCACGTGGGTAGAAGGAAGAACTAGCAGTCTAAAACAGTCCTCCACGCATTGCAAAGGCCACACATTCATTAAAATTAGGAAATTTCCATGCAAAAGAGAAGTCATTGTTCTACGCATGCAAAGAGAAGTCACGATTCACACAAAGGAAAACTTCACGCACTGTTGATAGTAAAATATTATAATTCACGCATTTATTAAAATCAGTAATGTAAAGAATAAGTGAATTAAAAATATTAAAATTGATCCACGTAAAATATTAAAATTAGGATATTTTAATCTAAAAATAAATATCATTGTTATCGCTAGATTTGGAACTCGAGCTTAGTCTCGATATGTTTGTATTAACATTTTTTTTTAAATGTAACGCGGGATTAATTATTATTATTATTATTAAAAAAACAATATTAATAATTAAAATGAGTTATATTCCTTTTGCATTAATGATGGTTCGAGATCTTTGAGACCTGACACTATTTACATTGTTTTATGTGCCTAAGGTAAAATTCATAATGCCCAAAAACCCAATAAACCCACAGGAAAATCGAGGAAGCCAATGCAGAAATCAAATAAGTCCATGCAAAATTATGAATTCCAAGGAATCATCCCTCCCAGTTCTATCAAGTCTGCATACGATAATATCACCGATACAAATCTTGGTCACATCAATGTGCAACAATTTTGTGATCGGGTGAAAGTTGAAGGCAAAACCATATTCTTGGATAGGCTCTACCATAGCGGTCTACCCCAAGCAGTGACATTTCCGGTCTCGGTCAATGCCCAGTTTGGTTATCACCGGTGTAGAACATTATGATCCTGAGAGACGAGGAATTTATAAAGATAATCATGATCCTTTCCTCTTAATCACACCAGAGAACATTGAGGAATTGCTCAACATACCTGACTTCCCTGAGAATGCTAACATCACTCGAAAGTCAAGCACAAGAATTTTGGGATGAAGAACCCCTCATGTGGAGCAAGATGGTTAATAACAATTGGTTAGTGACCAAGAGGCCTCGAGTTGACCAACTTCCTAAGGATTTGTACTACACGTTGAGTTTATGGAGGAAATCGGGGACATGATCACTCTCTTGAGTCGAGTCTTTGGTCTACCCTCTGCCAATATTTTCCACCCATGGATGTATCAATTTATCTGTATCATCCTTTCCAAGAGATATTTTGTGGATTGGGCCACCATCATCAGTGATACTCTTCACAAACAATTAATTGAAGTGAAGATGACTGGATGTTTCTACATGACATTGCACCTGAATTATGCAGTGGATAGAAGAAAGATATTTTATGGACTCGAAATGAAAGGAATCATGGGTCCATCAAATAACTTCTTCCATTATTATCCACAACTAAGTTTCAAAAATAGCTCTCACCATTTCAAAAGAGTTAACGATGCATTCACCTTCTGCGTGATTCAAAACTTGTATCAGAATATAGAGGAAATATTCTCCAAAGAGGCCATGGATGTTATTTCCTAATGGGGAACATGATTTATTCAATTTTCATCCTTTTCTTATATTCATGTGAGAAACTTTCTTTGGTACTCCATGGAAGCTTCCTAAGTATGTTAGTGATAAGTGGACAATAATGGAGCTTGCCCAACAACTATTCCAAGTTCATTGTCTTTTGAGTGACAAAAATAATTTAGGAATTCTTTTCCCAATCCAAATTGGGGAATACCAATGTCCAAATCTCTTCAGTGCACAACTCATGGAGAAAGAGTTTTCCCTCATCACTATTCATCCATATGTGAAGAGATTCCAGTTTGATATCAACGGATATATGTAGAAGATTCTTGGAGCAAAGTATCAACACAACCCTACCATGGAAGATTTCTGGGCTGCCTATTCGATGAAAACATGAAGTGAAAAGGTGATATTTTCCTACCTAACCCTTTCTCGAGATCAAGGCCTTTTGCATAAAAACCTCCAAATTCATTTGTGGATGATAATGAAGATGTTATTGATCCCTCATATGATGCAATTTCTTTTACCTCATTGCCACAAATTGATTGGACCAAGAGAGATTAGTTTTATCTTGTTAACAAGAATAAACCAATTCTCAAAAGAAGCATATCATGATATGAAAGAGAAATTGCAAAGTTACCATCAATCTAAGATCATACCCCAAGATTACAAAAATTTTCAAATCGAGGAGGTATCTAGTCAACTAAAGCTTCTTCTTAATCGACATCCATGCCATCTAGTCATACACATCAAGTAAGAAAGGAGTGGTTTCCAAAATACACTTCATAAAAAAGGTTTCGTGAGGTGAAAAATTTAAGGGTCATATCCCTAGTGAAGGAAGAGAGCATGTATCGGGATTTCCCCATTCAAGTAGATATTCTTCTACTCAAATTGCTGACAATTTGTAGAAGCTCATAACAAACAATCCTCAGCCATGCCTTGCACAAGATTCCACTCAAGTGCAAGTAGTCCAGATATCAAACACTTCTGAACCTACAATTCATAAAGAGATTTCTCAAAATATCCCTAATGTTCAAGAGGTAGATATCGAGGTTATTTCTCTAGAGGTTGAGGTCATGGAAAGGATTCTTGTAGAATCTAATGATGTTGAGAACAATGGGAATGTTGCTTTGGACTCCAGCTTCTGTATGCGGAAGTGGTGAAGGATACTCCTTTTTGGGTTGATTATGAAATCAAGAAAAGGAAGAGGGTTGTTAAGGCAATTGACATTGAATTTGATGCCCTTTTCAATCTTTCAAATGATGTCATTCCCAAGAAACCTAAAGTGCTCTCTTGAATAATGGTGGATGATGAGGAAAATAGATTTGCGGATCTTTCCATCCCACAAGTTGACAAGGAACATGATTCCATGACATCTGGTGATTATGAAGTTTCTAGACTTGGAATTGGGAAGTCCACATGGGACAGTGACATGGTGATGTCCCTAGATTCAATAGATATCATGCTAAGGAGGATTGAGAAATAAATTCTTAGAATTCTCAGCTCAAGGTTGAAAAGAATCAATTGGTGGATTATGTTCAACATATAATAAATATCATATCATCCAATTTCTTAGTACACGATGCGGGGCTTCCCCTAATGAAGAAACTCTCAATTTTTCAAAAGAAATAAACACATTGAATCTTGGCTTTTAGAGATTATTGTTTTTGGCAAAGAGATTATCAAAACAATTGCTAAGCTCCATGAAGATATTAGTGCATATCTTGATCCAATTATTTATTTCAAGGAAACTTTTGTTTCTAACATATCAAATTTGGATGAGATATTGCCTATTCTACATGAGAGATGACAAGTATGAGTCCTAAAATTTATCCATTGAAGCAATTATCGAATTCAAATATTGAGGGACACACTTTATTTGGTGTTTGCATCTCAAATAAAGACAATTCTATAGGATTCTATGATCCATTAATGAATCCTTCACTTCACTCACCTTGATTTAGGAGTTCATAGTTGAGATCCTCATGGTCTTGTAAATTGAAAAATCAAAGGTATTCATTAGAACATGTGGAAGAACAATTTTCACAATTGTTCAAAGACATGTATACTCCCACCATCAATTTATCTTCAACTTCAATGGAACATTGCATCAAATTAAATAACTTGTTTGAGAATATTCAATCAAAGATGGTCAATTTGAATGATATGCCAGGTAGGATCTTAGAATTGTAGGTATTTTGTGAGGCTATTCTTTGACCAAATGAACCTCCTAAAGAAGAAAAGATGTTTGAAACATTGGGAAGGTTCAGATCCTTTCAATTAGAAAAGGCAATGGATCCTAATTTCACCGATGGGACGAGGAGATAGTTTCTTACGGTATCTAAATGAAGTTGGGAGTCCATTTCTCATATGATTGAGATAGGTGGACCCCATTTCAATGGATAAGGCATTGGTTTTTGTCATATGTTTTAAAAGTGGTATTTTAAAATGGTGTTATTATTGAACTCACTTTTGGAAAACTTTGGATAACTTAAGTGATTTCTATTTTTAGTTGCTTTTAATAAAGTTGGTTGAGAAATTCAAAGTCACTTAAGATTCCCTATTTAATGTGCATGTAAACCCTAACTACTTTGTAACCAACTTTTGGGTTATAAAATAAAGTCAAGGGCTCTTTTGTAAGGGTTATAACCAAATTGTACCAAGCCAAGAACACATGTACTAATCAAACACCATGATCAATAAGATGAAAGTAATTCACCGTAACTTTACATAAAACCTTTGCAAATAAGAGAAGCAATATCATATGTTATTATGGCACTTAATGAAATACATGAGAATGGGCCTTGCTTATATAGGCAAGGAATAACAATATAAGAACCATTCAAGGTTGTAGATCAAGCCATAAATCAAGGAAATAACTAGTCATCAAAGAACTAGTCAAGACCATAGATTTAGGAGATAACTAGACATCAAGGATCGAGTCAATACCATAGATCAAGGAAAGAAATATACCTAACAACTAGATAATATCTCGTAATATATAAATAAGAAAAATAAATATCCACACACATAAGTGGGTGAAGATAAATACTATAAAGGTAAATAAAGTACCTAAGTGAACATGAGCTAAGGTAAATACCTATTCTAACACCCCCACTCAAGTGAAGCTAGGGGACAAAATAGAAGTGGCATGTCCAAAGTATGAGTCCCGGTAACTAGGGTGATGAGGTACTCATGTGCAATAATTGGGAAAAAAGACACCGCAAGGTACCCAAAACCGTAACAACAAATTAAAGAGAGTAAAAACCCACTCCAAGGCATCCCAAGAATCTCGGCTCAAAAATTATACAATGTTGAAGAAGTTTGGTGTGCGGTGTGTCTCAATCCACTACTTGATAAAAAATAAAAACAACTAACACTTGGGCTTCACCCTGAATAGCTGCATATAAGGAGATCACAATGGAGTGATGTCGAAAGTGTAAGAAAAAACACCAAACATAATTCAATCAATTGTTGTAAATAGGTGTGCCACGATCCAAGAATAATAACCAAAGCAACAAGCCAAGGACACAAACTCTAGAGTGTCACGATCATGAAAAGCCAAGGTAACAAGGTAAGGACACAAACCCTAAAAAGAGGAACAACACAACACCCTCCCATACTTTGCTTGAATGGGTGGAGTGATGCTAAAAATCTGTATGAGTTTCCCAAAATAAACTACTCGAACACTAAAAAAATAACACTGGGACTTCACTAGAATAGATCCCCACAAGATACTATCAACATGCAAAAAGTGTCAAAAATACGAGATACAAAATCTCTCAACAAACAAGAGAGATACACTACACTGTTAAAGAAAAATGCTCAAAACAAGAAGCATTACAATGCGAAGGTATAGAAAGTGGAGTAAGAGGTCGAATGGTGGAGGAGCCACACATGTAGATTCCTTTCAATGAATGCCTATGTTGCCGCCATGAGAGATCAGATATCCACCCCAAATCAACAGGGATGGATGAAGAATATGCCTGTATATGACTTGGTGAAAAATGCAAAATGGGTGCATGTAAAAAGAACATCGAATGTGTGTCGGATTGATCATGTCCGATGATGAAATCTTAGGTTTCTCAAGCCCGAGTGAAGGTGTAGAACTCATGTGTTGCTCATGATCCTCAGAAATAGGTGAGCGAATAAAAATAGGAGCTCTGTCAATGTGTGATCCCAATGAAGTATCTACTCAAAAATCAATGTCATGGTGATAATTCCACTTAACATGTGGAATAGGGGAAACAATACCCTATGAATGTTTGCCAATACCTCCACTAGTGAAACCCATAGAATGGAGCATGCGAGAACTAAATGCAATGGTATGCTTCTCAAAAGATCCATGCATATGAGTAGAAGTAGGATACACAACATGTGTTACTAGAATAGGCACATATGTGGAAGAGCATGCAATAATAAGCCTCACAGGCTTAAGAGCATCAAGAACAATAACATGCTTAAAGATTGGCATATCAATGTTAGTGGGTATAAGAGCAATAACTACAAGTGGACTAGGAGCATGGATATGGCTGTCCACAATATGATGGTGATGCTTTGTAGGGTAACAATTTTTTTGGTGTAGGAGTGTATTATTGTATCCTTATCATGCATGAGTGATTGTAGAAGAGAATTTTCTTCTTGAGTGATCTATTTTATTCCAAATTTTTACAATATCCTCTTGAAGTCCACACACTTCGTAGAGAAAAGAATATCATTATTAGAATCCATGATAGATACAAGAATACAACTCCTAAAAGTTTAGGACGTCGGGCTTAGCCAAAATTGCGTCCATATTTGGAACTTCATAATGAGTGTGTTTTACACTATGGAAATTTATAATTATATTTAAATTCTGAAAATAAATATTTTCACTGGAAAGAGCATGAAAAAAAATCACTTTTGTAAAAATGACACTCAAAACCGAGTTACCGCTCAAAAGATACAAGCTTTTCAATATTATGCTTTGCTATTTATTTTAGTTGCCACTAAAACAAAATAAAATGATCTTGCCTTCACCACACAAAAAAATGAAAGGGGGATGGAGTTAAGCACCTACTAGTAGGAATCAAAAGATTTAAGCCCTCATATGACCATACAATATCAATAGGGGCTAAGGATTTCAAAAAAGCCTCATGCGAAAAACTGAAAATGGTCCACTTTAATGAAAAATGCCCAATTTAGATCTCAAAAATTTATTCCCGAAAAAAATTCTTGGATGATGCGAATCTCAAGGCGAACCAGTGTGTTTCTCTGCTAAAACAAAAAAACCAAAAAAAATGACTGCCTCTAGAAAAGGTCGAGTATACAATTGATTGCAGGTTTTTCCACCTTTCGGATCCAATGGAAGCCTTTGTTTTACATAAAACCACATGTAACAACAAAATATGACAAAATCCCAAATATATGAATATACAAAGAATTTATTTGCAAAATAAAACTTACAAACGTATGTCAATAGCAATCTCCTACTATGATACAATAAAATGAATGATAACCAAATCGTACCAAGCCAAGAACACAAATACTAATCAAACACCATGATCAATAAGATGAAATTAATTCGTCCGAATAACTTTACATAAAACCTTTGCAAACTGTGATCAAAATGAATATCATATATTATTATGGAACTCAATTAAATACAATGAGAATGGCCCTTACCTATATACGAAAGGAATAACAATCTAAGAACCGATGATCAAGGTCATAGATCAAGCCATAAATCAAGGAACTAACTAGTCATCAAAGAACTAATCAAGACCATAGATTTAGGAGAGAAATAAACATCAAGGATCTAGTCAATACTATAGATCAAGGAAATAACTAGTCAATACCATAGATCAAGGAAAGAACTATACCTAAAAACTAGATAATATCTCCTAATATCTAAATAATATAAAAGAAATATTCACGGACATAAGTGGGTGAGGATAAATACAATAAAGGTAAATAAAGTACCTAGGTGAACATGAGCTAAGGTAAATACCTACTCTAATAGAAGAAAATACTTTTTTATGTAAGCTTTACTTTAAAGAAAGAAACTTTGATTTTGAGAAGACATTTTGGAGTTAATGAAATATGAACTTTGTGTCCCATTCATTTCTCTTATATCATTTGATGTTTTAATGTCCATTAGATGTTAGTGTTTCAATCTTGCATTCAAATATTATCTTGGATCTTATTGTCAATGCTACTAATATGTTTTTCTAGTTCACAAAGGTGATCAAGCTCGATTATCTATTTTCTCACTTGCATTCCCTTTTACTCATTCTCGTTTAGATGATGCAAAACTCTGCTTTATCTTGTGTTATTTATTTATTGTTATTCTCTATGTAATATAAGGCTATGCTTTTACCTAACTATTGCATGTTCCTTCCATCCATTCATTTCCATTCCTTTCCTTCATTCCATTCTATATCCCTCATTCACTTTTCTTTCCATCAATGTTCCAAAACACCCCCCACATACAATTTTGAATGTACAGATGTAAATACAATTTTGGTTTTCAATAAAGGCAACGTCACCTTCATTGAGGAGGGAATTCGTTCCCACACTGTTGCATGTCATTTGCATGTGTGTAAATCCATATGCTAACAGTTTTTGGAGACTTTGTTAGGCACTTAGAAATCGTTAACCAGTGCTTGGTTAAATATTTATGACTATCCCCTCTATACAAGATCCAAATCTCCAACCAAATATTGTGCCAAAAATATTTTTAAGGAGAAATTACTGCCAACCTTTGGATAGTAGCTTGGGAAAATCACAAAGCTTGCATAGAATTTGTGGCTATTGGTAGAACCATTGACAAAGAAATCTACATTGAAGACCTTAGAAGAAGAGCACCCAATTATGGCCGAAGACCTCCTGGACATGTGTTAATTGTTGTTCACCGACCCATCCCTCTTTGACCAAGGAAATAATATGTATGACTATTACAGGTAACTCACCTATATTGCAACCAAATCTTCTTTTTGCAGATACTCAAGAAGACATATAATCAAATTTTAGGAAATCTATTTGGGAAAAGTGCACGAGCAACTATCATTTTCATCTCACCACATCAATACTAGATAATGAAGAAGATCAAGATGTGAGAGTTTCCAGAGTCATTCAAGTGCAAAGAGATCAAGAAAGAGAGTGAAGAGAAAAGGCAAGAGCTGATCAAAACATGTCAGTGATCCTTTCACAATAAAGATTTCAAACTGGCAAGAAAGAGGTTTACACGAGGAGAAAAAGCTAAAGGTCAATCAGATCCCATTTTTTAATTTCAAGGAAAGTTTGGTTTCAAGTTATCTCCTCCAAGGAGGAACACACCCCATAGATCTGTAAGCCTTGCATCAAGTCTTGAAAGAGCAAGAAAGGAAGGAATCACTACAAGTCAAGCACTTGTTCTTGCTCACATTATTTTTCCTTCGCATACCACCTTTCCCAAGATGGCAGTTAACGTACCATGGGGAAATGCCATAGGCCCATTTTCCTTACTAGCTTGACATGACCTCCCACAAGGATTGAGGAAGATTATTCCTACGTTTAATGGAGATGGGAAGACTTCACTTGATGACCACATTTCTACCTTCTTTGCTACATGTGTAGTTTTGTTAGTGGAATATGAATATGTTGCCATTCATCTCTTCATTGAAACATTGTAAGATGTTGCCATAGATTGGTTTCATCATCTTCCAAATAGATGTATTACAAATTGGAATGATATGAAAACTAAGTTTGAGGATGAATTCAAGATGGAAGAAGACAAACATGCCCTTCTTTCCTAACTATCTCAGGAAAAGAAAGAACCAATAGAACCCATGAGGAATTTCATGGCTAAATTCAATAAAATGGTGAAAAAATTTCCTATCGGGATTTTCCCGAACCCCGACGGAAAAAAATGTTTCTTTATCAACTCAAAAACCAAAATTATGCTATCAATCGAGAAGAGATAGAGTGGATACTTTGGAACTTGCTCAATCTTTGGCCATAGAATTGAATATGACTTGATCATGGTGGGAAAATTCAAGAAAAATTCCCTCAAGGGAAAAGTCAAGAAACCCCAAACTCTTCAGAGGATATACTCACTAAGTTATCAAATGATGTGCTAGATTTGAAAAAGAAAGTTACTAAAAGTAGTAAACCTACTCCTTACAAAGACATTCCAAGAAAAGGATACATTCCCAACAAAGCCTAGAATTCCGTCGACACTTGAAGAGGCTTGTTATTGAAATGATTCCCATAACTAACTCAAAGTGTGATGTCATTAAAGAAAGTGATGATGAAGTTGAGGTTGTTGAGGTTGACAAAGAAGAGAGCTGGACTTTGGGACATCTAAACTTGAAGTCAAAGAGCTCAAGGAGAGAGTAATAATCATTTCTTCAAGTATCGTTCAGAAGAAGAAGACAAATATGAAGAAATTATAGAAGATATGAATAGTCAATCCTTCACTATATTCACACGCTCTCAAAAAAAGGAGCAAAGTACCACTAATGTGGAAGATAAATAGATCTCTAAGGAAGTTCCTAAAGAATCTAAGACTAAGGAAACTTATAAAGAATCCAATACAAACAAGATTCCTAAAGAGTCTAAGGTGACCGAGGTTTCCAAGGTAAAAATATCTTAAAGAAAGGAGGGACTTTGTAAATTCAATCACTTGATAAATCATCTACAAAGAAAGTTTCTTCTTCCACATCAATATCAACCAAGCCCAAAGAAAAGGTCAAAAGTGCGTCATCATCAAGTACAAAGAACTAGTATATGAGGCATCTAATATAGTCATTTTGCCCAAATTTGATATCATTGATCATATCAATATTAAAAAAATTTCCATGTCACAGGAAGAGTACTTGAAGTTTAATAAGGATCAACTTGAGAAATTGGTCCAGTTTATCAAAGGCAACTCTACTATTCATTCCTCTAAAGGAATTCTAAAATCTTCCAAAGATGAGAAGACTCAAAATATTGTGGTGGCCACTACACCTTAGAATGAAAATATTGAACCTTTCTTTGTGTCCTTTCTAATCAACGAATGAAAATTAAGTAATTGCATTATGGATTATGGAGCCTCGGTTAATGTGATGTCTATAAAATTAGCACATGCTCTTGGGTTGAATTATATGAGAACATTTAGATGTTTTACTCAATGGAGACAAGACAAGTTCCTCTCGATTGGGAAGATTAAATATGCTCAAATGGTTTTTGCTCAATTTCCTTAAAAGCGAGTCAAGGTAACCATTCTAGTTGCTTTGACATTCTTTCTTCATATGATATGTTGTTAAGCAAGTATGTTGTTTCTTCAAATGGACTGGTCTCATGCTATGATCCTTATCAATGGAGAAATGAATAAGTTAATGCTGAAAACTTAGGAAAAGTTCACCGTACCGAAAACTAATGATCCCCATGCATAGGTCTTGTTTCAAAACTCAAGTATGGGTAATTATATGATGACTACAGAGGTTCATGCACCTAAGGTCACTTTCTAAGATCCCAATGAGATATGGACTCTTGAGTTTGATGAAGGTTGTTGCTCAACAAGTTCCTAGCAAGAGTGGTGCTCATATCTACAAATGGTAAAATATTTCCTTTTTCTTACAAACTCCAATTTTCAAATATTAACAAAATATAGAATAAGAGGCATTAATCCTTGGCCTCGAAGTTAGAGGAGAGAAAGGGATCAAAAATTTGAAAGTTTTTAGAGATGCAGAGTTGATCATGAAACAAGTTAAAAATCACTTTCAATTAAAGAATGATCATCTGAGACACTACAAAAATAAAGTGTGGGACACGATAGAAGTCTTCGATGATTTTTCCATAAAATCTATCCCTCATGAAAATAATGACAAAGTATATTCTCTAGCAATCTTAGCTTCATTAATGATCCCTCATTTAGAGTTTGATCAAGACAAATACACCATTGAAATGGTTTTTAGGCCAAGTGTTCCTAACAATGCAGAAAATTGACAAGTATTCAATGATGATAAAAAAATTATTACCTTCTTGGAAAATAGGGATAATTTTGAATAGTTTTACTTTTAAGGAAGTGATTCTGCATTTGTTGAATCGATGACCTAGCCCATTTAAGAAGGAGTTGAGAATGAAGATCTTGGTGATGGTATCATTCAACTCAAAGGAAATAAAATTCCAAAAGGATTGGTTTCACTTGAAGAAATTTTTGATAAACATGAAAGGTTTATCAAAGAGAGAGAGCAAGCAGGACCTGTGAATTATGCTGACTATGAGAAATTTGACATTGGTACCAAAGAAAAACTTTGTGTAGTCAACATTGGTAAGTGTTTCTCACCCGAAGAGCGGGATAAATTTTTTAAGTTTCCTTACCAAATATTTTGATGTCTTGGCTTACTCATATGAAGACTTGAAGTCTTTCCAACCTAGGGAAATGGAGCATGCCATACCCTTGAAACCTGGTGTAACTCCATTCAGGAAGAAGCAAAGACAATATAATCCCAAGATATTAGGGACAATATTCCATGAGGTTCAAAAGATGTTAGACACACGAATAGTGTTTCCTATTTGAAATTCAACTTGGATAGCTAATATTGTACCAGTTCACAAGAAAAATGGAGAAATTAGGATTTGTGTGGATTTCCAAAATCTTAATCAAGTATTCTTGAAGGATAACTATTCACTTCTGTCATGGACCATATTCTGCAGACAATAACTAGATTGGAAATGCTATCTATGCTAGATAGTTTCTCTAGTTATAATCAGATCGAAGTGGCTAGAGAAGACCAACATAAAACAATATTCACTACCCTATGGGGTATGTTATCATATAGAAGAATGTCTTTTGGTTTGATCAATGCCATCAAATTTTTTCAAAAGGATATGGATATTGCATTCAAAAATTATAAAGACATGATCATCATGATATACCTAGATGCCCTAACATTGTTCTCAAAGAAGTGAGAAGATCACCTAAGATATTTACAGAAAATATTGCAAAGGTGAAAACTTCATAAGATCTCCCTAATCCAAATAAGTTCGTGTTTTGAGTTATGGAAGGAAAATCCTAGGTCATATTGTTTCCAAATAAGGAACTAATATTGATCATAAGCATATTCAAGATATCAATAATCTTTCCTTGCTTACAAGTAAGCCTAGAGTCCACTCATTTTTTGGGAAGGTAAACTTTTTGAAAAGGTTTGTTCTAGATTTCATTGAGCGGACCAAAGAAATTACTGAGATGATGAAAGGTAAAGAATACTTCAAATGGTCGAAGGAAGGTAAAAAGTATTTGAACAAATCAGGGTGCTATTGCAAAAGCTCCTACATTGGTATGTCTCGATTTTAAAAAGTATTTCATAATCTATTGCTATGTTTCACCGCACATGATCTCTATCATCCTGAATCAACACAATCAAGAGGGAATCAAATCTCCTCTTGCATTCATGAGTTCTAGATTCAAGAAATCTGAACTCAAGTACACTTCCCTTGAGAAGGATGCATACAGGTGGTTAGAGATTTGAAACATTTCAGGTACTATTTGTTAAATTCTCACACCAAAATATTAGTACCAAACACCGTGGTTAAATAAATATAGACACAATAGGAACCAGGATGATAAAAGAGGTAATTGGGTCTCCAAGATCCGGGAATATGAATTGGACATCAAGCCTACCAAGTTGGTTCGAGGAAGAGGACTTTTCTAACTCATCACGAGAAATGAGCCGCAAGATGAAACTCAAGAAGAATTAGTTGAAGAAAGTTTACCATTGGTAGTTTTTCGTCAACACGAAAGATGAATGGTATTCGATATATCCTACTTTCTCACATATGGAAAATGTCCTGAGAATATGACAGCTAAGGAAAGGACAACTATCAAATTGAGAGCTGTCAAGTACTTTATTTGGGATAACACATTGTTCAAGAAAGGAATTTATGACATGTTCTTTAGATGTGTCAATAAGGAACAAAACCCATGTTCCTTGAAGCCTTTCATAATCATGCTTTCCGTGGTCATTTCACTAGCCCAGTGAAAACTCATAAAATTTTGCAAGCACATTATTACTGGCCCACTATGTTTTTTGATGCTCAGAAATGGGTAGAAAAATGTGAATCTTGTCAACAATTTGTTGGAAGACATAAATTGGAAGCTTTTCCATTAAATCCAGTTGTCATTGAAGAATCCTTTCAATAATGGGAGTTGGATTTCATTGGGGTCTTGAACCCAAATTCCAGTGTCTGGTCATACTCATGTGCTCACTATAATTGACTAATTTACAAAGTGGGTAGAAGCTATACCGGTGAAACAAACATCTACTGACGTAATTTATAACTTCATCAAAGAGAATATATTAGTTCATTATGGAATTCCACACAAGATCATGATAGGAAATGCCTCCAATTTTTCTTCTGCAGAAATGATAGGTTTTTTTATGGGTATGGGATATCCTTATCTCATTCATTGGATTACTACCCGTAGGGAAATAATCAAACAAAATACAATAACAAAAACATCATTACTATCATGCGCAAATTAGTCGGAAAGTCAAATAAATTAGCACACAAATTTATATGATGCATTGTGGGTTGACCGTATAACTCCCAAAAGAGCAATGGAAATATCTTCATTCTAACTCTTGTATGAAACTCGATGCTCAAATTCTCATCACATTGAGTTACCAACATTACGATTGGATCAAGAAACCGACAATGAATGCTTTGCCAATGCGTTGGATAAAAGATAATGTTCTTAAGAAAGCTTGAAGAACAAAGAAGTCAAGTAGTGAACAAGATCGAGGAAGACCAATCCAAAGTGAAGAGGTTGTTCGATAGGAAAAATAAAGAGAGGAAATTTTAAATCAATGAATAAGTTATTCTCTCGACAAGACACGTGAACCAAAAGGAAATCATGGGAATTTTGATTCGTTGTGGTTGGGTCCTTTCAAGATTATGCATTTCGTGGAGATAACACCTATTACTTGGCATATCCCGATGGAGCTCACTTGCCTTTTCCCTACAATTGGAAATATATCAAGTATTATAAAATTGAAAATGGGTTGTCCCCGTATGTACATAGGTAATTAGGATTTTGGTTTGTTTCTTTTCCCTATTTTTTAGTTTCCTCTCTTTTTGTCATCTCTTTTTGTGCTTCTTCATTTTTAGGACCATACTCATTAAATATTTGGAGTCTGGGTTCATTCTTTGCATGCATCCGTGAAGTCCTTGTCCCCAATTAGAGCTAGCTATTATCAACTAATTTTGACTTCACAAAATTAATAAGCATGAAAATTTTGAAATTTTCAAAAGTATTCTTTTACGTGTTTTATCACCCTCGTCACGATCGTCTCGTTCTTGTGATCGTTTCGGTCTTCGTTTCGTTCATTTCGGTGAGAACTCCTCTTGCGAGTCACAAACTACGTTAATAATTAATTAATTAATATTTAATTAATTTATTACCCTTTATTTGATAAAATCAATTTTATTAATTTTTGGGTTTTTAATTAAATAAATATTAATATAATATTTATTAAAATTCAATCGACAAGTTTTATTTTTAATTGTTGGGAAAAATAAAATTTTCGTTTACAATTATCGGATGCCAAATTAGATCTCCATACCCAGATTTCCCTTTCTGGAAAATACTTATTATTTCCCTACTTGTGGGATTTCTTCTACGAGTGCAATTCCAACCAGTTGGCAAACGAGCAAAAATATCCCGATCTCCCACATGGGGAAATAGGGTGGGGATTGCTCAGTCTGCCTTGCCATTTCCACTAAAATGGTTATCTTTTTCCCATTTTCCCCTGGAAATTAATGCCACTACCCAGAGAAAGAGGAAGTTGTTTATTTTAACGGGATGAAGAAGAAACGGTTATGAGAAGCTTCTTAAATCCTCATAATTTTCTTCCGTTAAAATCTGTGGAAAAAGTCATGTGAAAGTAATTAAGAAGCTTGGAGGATTTTTTATTTCCAACTTCTTATTATTTCCTCTATGTGGAAATGTTTTTGAGAAATATTTTCTTTTCAAAAGATTCATTTTCATCATAGGTTTTGAAGAAACAAATAATAACAATCCATTATGAACACATTGATTAGAGGAGCCCACACATTCACTAACACATGCCACACATAGTTGTGAGAAGAAAAAAGTTTACACAAGTTTTGGAATATCTAACGCATTGGTAAAATTTCAAATATCCACACCCACATTTGGAATCCCACTCAATTTTTGATTGAATTCCAACGTTTCTAAACAAGAAGAATTGATAAAAAGAAATTGTTCAACACAAAGAAGGGAGAAAACAACCAAGGTAGAAGGATAAAGGAGGAAGGCCATGCATCTTTCCAAGAAAAACACTACGCAACCAAAGGAATCCTGTCCACGCATGGGAGAGGAACGAGAGTAGTCAAAAATAATTTGTTTTATTTTGTTGAAAAAGCCACGTGGGAAAGATAAGAAAGAACAAAATACACGCATCCAAGGAAGGAAAAGTCCATGCAGGTTTTGAAAAAATCAAAATTTCAATGCATATTCATTAAGCAAAGCTAGGCAGTCTAAAAAGACCATGCATGTAAAAGGAATTAGTTTTATTTTGATTCCCATACGGGAAATGAAAGCAATCTATGAATTCATTAATAGAAGGTAAATTTCCACAAAAAAAGACAAGGAGAACTCAAAAGAAGAAGAAAAGGCCACACATTGGTCAAGGAATATAAAATAACAAAATCCACCATGCATTCATAGACAATTGGACATTTTCTAATATAAAAAAAATAAGTTCCACACAACACATACACTCAAAGAAAAAGAAGATCCATCACACATTGGTAAAGAATATTGTTCACATAATTAGGAAGGAATATTGGTTTCCAACTTTCCACACATATTTCCAAGAAAATAAATATGCAAGGGAAAGGAATCCTTACCATGCGTGAGGAGGAACAAGGAAGCCACACCAAGCAAAGAAAAATTAATTCATTTCGTGTTCTTGTGAAATCCAACGCCTTGCTAGAACAAGATAATTTTTTTGTTTTTTTTTTTGTTTGTTTCTTTTTTTGCAAAGCAAAGGCCACATGAGGAGGAAAAAGGCAAACGTCCATGCCAAGAGGGAGATTCACTATTTTAAAAGAGCTTGTGCATTGGTAGACTAAAACCAATTTAAGGTTTAAATTGGTAAAAACACCAAAACAACTAGTAAAGGAAATCAACAAAGGCCATGTGGGTAGAAGGAAGAACTGAGGAACAATCCTCCACACATTGCAAAGGCCACACATTCATTAAAATCAGGAAATTTCCATGCAAAAGAGAAGTAATTGTTTTCGCATGAAAAGAGAAGTCACAATTCACACAAAGGAAAACTTCACGACCGAATAACAAACGATTACAATTCACGCATTTATAAAAATTAGGCAACACAGAGAAGTAGTGAATTAAAAAAGATTAAAATTGATCCATGTAAAATATTAAAATCATAAGATTTTAATTAAAAATAAATATCATTTTTATAACCTAATTTGGAACTCGATCTTAGTCTCGATATGTTTGTATTGACATTTTAAAAAATTTGTAACCCTAGGATCGATTATTATGATTTAAAAAATAAAATAATATTAATAATTAAAATGAGCTATATTCCTCTTGTATTAATGGTGGTTTGAGACTGAGACCCGACACCATTTACATTTTTTTGGTTGCAGCTAAGCCATTTTTCTGTAAAATTCATAATGGCCAAAAATCTAATAAATTAGCAGAAAATCGAGAATCCAAAGTGGAGAAATCAAATAAGTCCGCGCTCAAGTACAAATTCCAAGGAATCATCCCTCTCAGTTCTATCAAGTATGTATATGACAATATCACCGATACAAATCTTGGTCACATCAATGTGCAACAATTTTGTGATCGGTGAAATTTGAAGGAAAACCATTTTCTCGATAGGCTCTACCATAACAGTCTACCCCAAGCAACGAAATCTCCGGTCTCAGGTCACAATTCCCGAATCTAGTTATCATTTTCATAGAGCATTATGATCCTGAGAGACAAGGAATTTATAAATATAATTGTGAGTCTTTCCTCTTAATCACACCATATCACATTGAGGAATTGCTCAAGATACTTGACTTCCCGAGAATGCCGATATCTCTCAAAAGTTAACACAACAATTTTGGGATGAAGAACCCCTCAGGTGGAGAAAGATGGTAAATAACAACTGTTAGTGACCAAGAGGCCATGAGTTAACTGACTTCTTAAGGATTTTTAACGCATTGAGTTCATGGAGGAAATCGGGATATGATCACTCTCATGAGTTGAGTCTTGGTCCTAGCCTCTGCCAATATTTTCCACCCATGGATATATCAGTTTATTTGTATCATCCTTTCCAAGAGAGAGTTTTGGATTGGGCCACCACCATCAATGATACTCTTCACAAACAATAAATCTAAGTGAAGATGACTGGATGTTTCTACATGACATCATACCTAACTTATGCGGTGGGTCAAGAAAGCTATTTTCGTGGACTCAAAAAAAAGAAAGTCATGGGTCCATCAAATAATGTCTTCCATTATTATCTCGCATCTAATTTTTAAAAATAGCTCTCATCATTTCAAAAGAGTTAATGATGCATTCAAATTCTGTCTAACTTATTTTTCTCGTAAAATTCATAATGCAAAGAATATCTAAAATGGATGTCATTTCCCAATGGAGAACATGGTTTATTTAATTTTCATCCTTTTCCTATATTTGAAAAACCCAATAAATCTACAGAAAATCAAGGAATCCAAAGGTAGAGAAATAAAATAAATCCATGCTCAATTACGAATTCCAAGGAATCATCCCTCTCAATTCTATCAAGTCTTCATACAATAATATCACCAATACAAATCTTGGTCACATCAATGTGCAACATTTTTGTGATCGGGTCAAAGCCGAAGGCAAAACTATTTTCTCGGATAGGCTCTACCATAGCAGTCTACCCCAAGTAGTGAAATTTATGGTCTTAGTACAATGTCCAGAGTTGGTTATCTCTGGTGTAGAAAATTATGATCTTGAGAGACAAAGAATTTATAAAGATAATTGCGAGCCTTTCCTCTTAATCACACCATATCACATTGAGGAATTGATCAACATACCTGACTTCCTTGAGAATGCTGACATCACTGAAAATTCAACACAATAATTTTGGGATGAAGAACCCCTCTGTTGGAGCAAGATGGTTAATAAAAACTGGTTAGTGACCAAGAGGCCTTGACTCGACCAAATATGTGCCTTTGTTTACATTTTATAGAAAAATACGAGAAGAGAGGAAAAAACAAAATTCCTAAGGATTTGTAATACGTTAAGTTTGTGGAGGAAATCGGGGACATGGTCACTCTCGTGATTTGAATCTTCGGTCTACCCTCTGGAAATATTTTCCACCCATGATGTATCAATTTATCTCGTATCATCCTCACTTCAAGAGAGAGTTTTTGGATTGGGCCACCATCATCGGTGATAATCTTCACAAATAATTAATCAAAGTGAATATGAATGGATGTTTCTATGTATGGCATCATACCTAACTTATGTAGTGGCTAGAAGAAAGATATTTTTGGGACTCAAAATGAAAGGATTCATGGGTCCATAAAATAAAGTCTTCCATTATAATCCATATCTAAGTTTCAAAATAGCTCTCATCATTTCGAAGAGTTAATGATGTATTCACCTTCCGCATGATTCAAAACCATATCGAATACGAGAGGAAATATTCTCCAAAGAGGTCATGGATGTTATTTCCCAATGGGGAACATGATTTATTCAATTCATCCTTTTCTTATATTCACGTGAGTGGATTTGCTTAATACTCCATGGAAGCTTCCTAAGTACGTTAGTGACAAGTGGAAATTAATGGATCTTGCATGAAAACTATTCCAAGTTCACTATCTTCTATGTGACAAACATCATTCAGAATTCATTTCCCAATCCAATCCGAATTGGGGAATACCACTATCCAAATCTCTTCAGTGCACAACTCATGGAAAAATATTTTTCCCTCATCACTATTCATCCATATGTGAAGAGATTTCAGTTTGATATCAATGGATATATGTAGAATATTCTTGGAGAAAAGTATCAACATAACCCTACCATGGAAGATTTATGGGCTTCCTGCTCCTCGATGAACATGAAGTGATAAGGAAAAGGTTATCCCATCTAACCCTTGCTTAGATCAAGGAATTTCACATCAAAAACCCTCCATATTCATTGGTGGATGATGATGAAGATGTTATTGATCCCTCATATGATGCAATTGTTTTTACTCCATTGCCATGAATTGATTAGACCAAAAGAGATGAATTTTATCTTGATAACAAGAATCAACCGATTCTCGAAAGAAGCATATCCTAGTATGAAAGAGAACTTGTAAAGTTACCATTAATCTAAGATCATACCTCAAGATTACAAAAATTTTCAACTTGAGGAGGTCTCTAGTCAACCAAAGCTTCTTCTCAATCAACCTCCGTGCCATCTAGTCATATACATCAAACAAGAAAGGAGTGGTTGCCAAAATCCACTTCACTAAAGAAGGTGTCGTGAGGTGAAAAATCTAAGGGTCCTATCCCAAGTGAAGGAAGAGAGTGTGTATCGAGTATTTTCCACTTCAAGTAGAGATTCTTCTACTCACATTGCTGACAGTTCATAGAAGCTCATAACAAACAATCCTCAGTTGTGCCTTGCACAAGAGTCCACTCAAGTGCAAGTAGTCTAGATATCGAATGCTTCTGAACCTATAGTTCATGAAGAGATTTCTCAAAATCTCCCTAATGTTCAAGAGGTAGATATCAAGGTTATTTCTCTAGAGGTTGAGGTCGTGGAAAGGATTCTTGTAGAATCTAATGATGTTGAGAAAATGGGAATTTTGCTTTGGACTCCAGGATTTTGTATGCGGAAGTGGTGAAAGATACTCCTTTTTGGGTTGATTGTGAAATCAAGAAAAGGAAGAGGGTTTTCAAGGAAATTGACATTGACTTTAATTCCCTTTTCAAGATTTCAAATGATGTCATTCCCAAGAAACCTAAATTGCTCTCCCAAATAATGGTGGATGATGACAAAATAGATTTGTAGATCTACCATCCCACAAGTTGACAAGGAACGTAATGCCATGAAATCTGATTATGAAGTTTCCATACTTGGACTTGGGAAGTCCACATTGGAAAGTTATATGGTGATGGAACAAGATTTAATGGATATCGCTCTAAGGAGGTTTGAGAAATATATGTCTCGGACTCTTTGCTCAAGGTGAAAAGAATCAAATGGTGGATTATGTTCAACATCTGATAAATCCCATATCATCCACTTTCCCAGTACCCAATGTAGTGGCTACCCTTGATGAAGAAACTCTCAATTTTTCAAAATAAATAAACACATTGGGCCATGTCACTAAATCTTGGCTTTCAGAGATTCTCATTTTGGTAAAGAGATGATCAAAACAGTCGTTAAGCTCCATGAAGATATTAGTGCATATCTTGATCCAATTATTTCTTTCAAGGAAACTTTTGTTTCTAACATATCAAATTTGGATGAGATATTGTCTATTCTACGTGAAGAAGACAAGTATGGATTCTTCAACTTTATCCATTGAAGCAATTCTCAAATTCAAATATTGAGGGACACACTTTATTTGGTGTCTACATCTCAAATCAAGAAATACACTTCTCAAGGATTATATGATCCATTACGAGAGTATGCAATGAAGCCTTCACTTCACTCACCTTGATTCAAGAGTTCATAGCTGAGATCCCTTGTGGTCTTGTAAATGAGAAAATCAAAGGTATTCATCAGAACATGTGGAGGAGAAATTTTCACAATTGTTCAAAGACATGTATACTCCCGCCATCAATTTCTCTTCAACTTCAATGGAACGTTGCATCAAATTAAAGAACTTGTTTGAGAATATTCAATCAATATGGTCAATTTGAATGATATGCCAAGTAGGATCTTAGAATTAGGGTATTTTGTGAGGCTATTTTGACCAAATGAACCTCCTAAAGAAGAAAATATGTTTGAAACATTGGGAAGGTTCAGATCCTTTCAATTGGCGAAGGCGGCGGATCCTAATTTCACCGATGGGATGAGGAGATAGTTTTCCTGGTATCTAACAAAGTGGGAGAGTCCATTTCTCATACGATTGAGATAGGCGGACCCCATTTCAATGGATAAGGCACTGGTTTTTGTTGTATGTTTTAAAAGTGGTATTTTAAAATGGTGTTATTATTGAACTCACTTTTGGAAAACTTTGGATAACTTAAGTGATTTCTATTTTTAGTTGCTTTTAATAAAGTTGGTTGAGAAATTCAAAGTCACTTAAGATTCCCTATTTAATGTGCATGTAAACCCTAACTACTTTGTAACCAACTTTTGGGTTATAAAATAAAGTCAGGGGCTCATTTGTAAGGGTGAATTTGAGAGAGGAGAAGAAAATACTTTTGTATGCAAGCTTTACTTCAAAGAAATAAATTGTGTTCTTTTGAGAAGAAATTTTGGAGTTAATGAAATATGAACTTTGTGTCCCATTCATTGTCTCTTATAGCATTTGATGTTCTTATGTTCATTAGATGTTAGTGTTTTAATCTTGCATGCAAATATTATCTTGGATATTATTGTCAATGCTACTAATATGTTGTTCTAGTTCATAGTGATCAAGCTCTGATTATCTACTTTCTCACGTGTGTTCCCTTTTACTCATTCTCGTTTAGCAGCGTGAAATCCATTTTATTTGTGTTAGTTATTTTTATTCTTCTCTATGTAATATCATGCTCTAATTTTACCTAGCTATTGCATTTTCATTCCATCCATTCCTTTCCTTCATTCTATTCTATCTCCTCATTCACTTTTATTTCCATTGATGTTCTAAAACACCCCCACATATAATTTTAAATGTATAGATGTAAATACAAATTTGGTTTGCAGTAAAGGCATCATCACCTTCATTGAGGAGGGAATTCATTCCCACACTATTGTATGTCATTTTCATGCGTGAAAATCCATATGCTAACACTGGGAAACATGTTTTCAAATGGTGGGCTTAGTTGTCATAACCAAAATTTGTAATTTTGCATGCTATCCATTTAACATGACAACACACACACACACACACACACACACACACACACACACACACACACACACACACACACACACACACACACACACACACACACACACACACACACACACACACACACACACACACACACACACAACACACACACACACACACCCATGCAAACATGCATGCATGCATACAAACACACACATCAAATGTATGATATGATGGAAAAACAAAATTTTAATAATTTTTTAGGAATTTCCACGAGACTCTATCAAAGTATTTTTTCATATCTAACTCAACAACCATACCAAAACTCTTACATATTTCCATTGAATGAATAGTTTCACGCACCACTATAATTCCATCCTGAATTTTCCTACCAATAAAAAAACCTCCATGTTGTTGTGAAATCATATTATAAATAAGGGGTTGAATTCTAGTAGCCAAAATCTTGGTAGGGATTTTATAGAGAGTATTTAATAGGCTAATAGGTATGAAATCCTTAAAGTCTTTAGCTATTAATTTATTAGGGATAAGAACAATGACAATATTATTAACTTCCTTAGACAATTTACTTATGGATAAGAATTCATTAACAAATCAAAGTAAACAAAACTTGTAAATATCCTAGTAATGATGGAAAAAAATAGCTAGAAAACTATCGGCATTGGAGATTTATAGCAATTGAAAGATAAAATAATCCCTTTTAACTCATCCATAGAGCATAAAAAATGATATTTTACAATATTTCTTGATGAACTAGATTGGAAGGAGTAATATCAATTAATTTAGCAAGAGCACCATCATTACATTGATTCTCCCCATTGATAAAAAGTTTGTAAAAGTTAACCACCTTATTTCTAATATGGTTGATGTCAAAATTGACCTGACCATTCTAGGTAGAGGCTTCAGTTAATTTACTATGAATTCTATGCTTTAGAGTAGTTATATGAAATAATATAGTGTTACATTCCCCCTCTTGCAACTAGATATCTTGAGACTTTTTTCTTCAAAAAATATCCTCATAGGCATTGAAAGTATGATATTCACTAAGCATCTCTTTTTCTTTGTAATAATTGTTGACATCTATTCCTTGTATAACCACTTGATATTCCATTTGGGATAGTTCCTCCCTAATTTTATTTTTCTTTTCAAAATTACCAAAAATCCATATTCCATTTCTTACTGTTTCTATTATTCATATAATTTACTATGAATTATATGCTTTAGAGTAGTCATATGAAATAATATAGTGTTACATTCCCCTCTTTCAACTAGATATCTTGAGACTTTTGTCTTCAAAACAATCCTCATAGGCATTGAAAGTATGATATTCACTAAGAATCCCTTTTTCTTTGTAATAATTGTTGACATCTATTCCTTGTATATCCACTTGATATTCCATTTGGGATAGTTCCTCCCTAATTTTCTTTTTCTTTTCAAAAATTACCAAAAACATCAATATTTCATTTCTTACTGTTTCTATTATTCAGCTTAATTTACTATGAATTATATGCTTTAGATTAGTCATATGAAATAATATAGTGTGACATTCCCCCTCTTTCAACTAGATATCTTGAGACTTTTGTCTTCAAAAAATATCCTCATAGGCATTGAAAGTATGATATTCACTAAGCATCTCTTTTTATTTGTAATAATTGTTGACATATATTCCTTGTATAACCACTTGATATTCCATTTGGGATAGTTCCTCCCTAATTTTCTTTTTCTTTTCAAAAATTACCAAAACATCCATATTCCATTTCTTACTGTTTCTCCTCACATTTTTAATTTTTTAGACCATAATATACATAAAATTTACCTTGACATCAATTCCCCACCATTCTTGGATCTTATCAATCAAATCTAAGTGCATCATCCACAATTTTTTAAACTTGTAGGGGGATGGAGCCACCTTCCAAAAATATTCTAGACTAAGAAAAAAATGATTATGATTTGAACCCATCCTCGAAAATGCTAAAATATAAAAATATTGCTAGAGAATCCAATCAAAGGAGATCAAAACTTTATCTAGCCTCATCTAAATAACCGTATCCTTTATCCTCCTAGTAGACTAGGTAAATTTGAAGCCCAAGAGTTCTATTTCCATAAGGTTATTAAGAGAAATAAAGTCTGCAAATTCCTCCATGCTTGTAATAAAGTCTTACATGCCTCATTTTTTCTCCAAAGGTGATAAATGAGTGTCAAAATATCCAACAACCATCCAATCTAGATCCATGTAAGAACTTATGAAAAAATTAAGATCATTCTAAAGTTTTCTTCTACCCTCCCGGTTGTTAGGTGCATAAATTTTAGACAATATCCACATATTGGTGTCATTAGAGGAGATAAAAAGAACAACTAAGTGATTGGGGGATTCAAGAAAAATTTCTCCCTTAGGCCCTCCCCCTCTAGTTAAGTTTCAATGAAGATGAGATATTTGGGGGGGCTCATTTAAAAGATTTATACGAACCCTATATTATATCCCCTAATTTCTATCTTTGATCTTTAGCCATTTTTTTGATTAAGATAAATTATTTTTTCCCCGATACATTCTCTATATAGGGGCTGATGCCCCATCCACATATATATCCATATACAATGTTGTCCATCAAGGCGATAGAGGGTACTGATGGTATAATGACCTCAACATCATATAAAAACTTGACATGACATATATAGGGCTAAGGATATGCCATTGGCAAATAGAGATATAGGTCCCCATGTCTATATGCCCCCTCTATATGGACCCCCTCTCTATATGGGCATCCCCATAATTATTCATGATATATATCTATATCTATATAGATCCCTCTCGAATTAGTTGGGAGATGGGGTTGGGATGCACGAGATGGGTCCTATCGATATTCTAAATGACTATATTGATTCCGAGAGATGCCATATATAGATAAGATATATAGGGAGCATGGCCTAGTATCAAACCTATACCAATTTGATTAGTTCATAACAATGTCCCAATCATTCCTATTGAATAGAAACATCCATATCCAAATACTAATTACTAATTTGAATAGTTCATAACAACATACCAATCCAAATAGGAATGGGGCCCTATACCAATCCAATATATCCAGTCATGATCAAATGCATATAGTTAGGCAATTCCTATATCTATACGGTATTGAGTCCTAAGAGGTAAGGTCTAGTTAGGTTAGTGTTGTTGCAAATTAGCAAAGACTCCCTAGATGTTGATCATATTTCTAGTTTGATCACCCTATGCATCCAGTGTGATTGCATAACATTGAATCCTCTTCCCAAGTGTGGGACTTGTAAAATGGAAGAGGAATCTCCAGATTAGAGGCTGGTTCCTCAACTCCTCTGATAAGCTAATTCACTTGTACAATTGCAAAGGTTTAAACTCCTAAGTCTTCTCTAAATTCCAAGGAGATAGAGATAGAGAATGCAAAAAGGAAGAACTAATGCTAATAGGTGATGCACCAAAGGAGTTGTAGACACCTGATGCTGCATGAAATACACAATCCACAAGGAAACACAGCAAAAAACATGCACAAATGCTCAAAATGTAATGACAGATCAAGAAAGCAATGATAGATATATGAAAGGATTGAAGGATTTTAATCACAGAACATATATCAACATCTCAGATCTAATACAGTACATTACAGTGATCCAGAGGCAAGAAAAGGTGCTGCATTACATGGAAAGGTAAAATTTCTTCACAAATTCTGCCAAGGAGGAAGAAAAAGGAAGTTGCAGAGCTGAAAAGTGTCTCTCTTTTGCAAAAATGAACTCATTCTGGCTTTTACAGTGTAAATCACGACCCCAGGAGAGAGAAACATGGGAAAACATGCAAGGGGTTCAACCATTGACCAAAATGCCATCAAAACAACATGGGTGACCTGACAGACCCATCCCCTGACATTTTTAACCATGCTGGGAGAGAATGCAAGCCATTCTTCATTAAAATCGGTGGTTGAAACGTCATTTCTGTTCATGACCATGTGCCAGAAGTGTTTTTTGATTTTCTCTCTCCAAAATACACCAAAATGAAAAATCTAACCTGGAATCTTGTAGATAATTTCACCAGCTTTCCATTGATATAAAGAACGTGAAAACCGAGCTCTAGATCGAAAGATATGGCGATTTGAAGTTTTAGGGCAAAACAGGGCCAAATCGGGTTGGCGGGCAAAAATTTGAATTTTTGCACCTTTTTGGTCATTTGGAAAATTTTCCAAAATTTCCCCACACTCCACCACTCTAGGTGCCACGTGGTGGCATCTCATTGGCCGTGGGCCTTTCAGGGGAAATTTTTTCCAAAAAACTCCGCCGAGCCATAACTTCAAAAATACATGGAGTTAGGAGGAAAACTTTACCTTTCTGGAAAGCTGAGAAAGATCTCTATCCAATGGTGTCATTTCCAGAAGGTTTTGAGTGCCTAAAAAGAAAAATATTATGACTGAGGCACAAGAGAGGAAAAAATGAGAGGAGTTAGCCACAAAAAATGAGTAGGGGCACATTTTGGATAACAATTTTGGCGACTCAGAGGGGTCATCTGCCTGCTGGATGAAGTTACCAGTTTCCTGAAGCATCCATTGGGCATGGAGTCATGAGTTGTAGCCTGCAAACTGATCTGAAATTTGAAAACATCCTCTTTGAGCCACTTGGAAACCCACTGAAATGTACTGTGCAAGAGCAAAACCGTAACCACAAAAACTATGTACAAAACTAAAGTTCATACATGCTCCAAACCGGAACATGCAGAGTGTGCACAAGAACTTCTTTTACTAAAAGAAAAACTACCTATCCTACTCTAACTGGAAGTAAAAGTGGGCTAAACAAACCCTGTAACTTATTGGGAGAAATAGCTTCCCTTTCTCAAAAGTTGCAACCATGCAACTGATTTGGCACCGAACATGGCTGATTGAATGAGTGGAAAATCAGCAAGAAGCTGGTCTTCTACCCAAATCATCAAGGTGTCAACTGAAAACAAATCCAATACCTCTTTTAGTTGCTCGCATTTGGATTGAAGAGGTATAACAGCTGATCCTTGGTACTTGGTAGCTCACCCTCATGCTTAGAAGCAAGCATGACTGGTTGTGACTTCTTCTTTGACTCTAATGAATTCAAATACCTTATTGGGCAAGGTATGATCCGTTTGATATGCCTATAGATCTGATTTTCAATTCCAAAAATGGAGTCTTCTTGTATACCTTCTTGGGTGGGTGATGTGGAAGCAATGGTAGGACTTTTCTGCCCTTTCTCTTCCTTCATGGCAACATGGAACTCTTCAATAGTGTGTAACTCCTCGTTATTGATTGCAACATCCAATGAAGTCTGCTTTTGCATTGTTGTTACATCGCTGCAATACATTGTTGGCTTTGGGGGAGTTAGCCACAAAAATGAGTAGGGGCACATTTTGGATAACAGATTAGAAAATATAAGCTCCTTAGATATATGGGTGGTTAAGTAACTATCCAATATCCAACGCCCGTATCTATATGGGCCTACCCAATATGTCGGGATTGGGGCGGGGTAATTTGATATAGATATAGGGTGATATTTATTATGGGGTCACAATGATTGATGAATATCCAAATGGGGAATTTATCTGAAAATTATATATTGGACCTACGTTGCTTCGTGATAAAATTTCCTTGGTATCAACCATTGAGATTGGTGGATACGTGAGAGAGGAATCTAGAGGAAAAAGTTAATAAAGGGAAGGATGACATCAACTCGACATTGGGAATACAATGCTTCCTACCTCTTCCCCTCTTCCAATAGTGGGTGGGTGGCGCTGCCTCCCTCTTCCCCTCTTCCAATAGTGGGTGGGTGACGCTGCCTCCCCCGCCCCTATATCTGGCAGGTCAGTTAGGAGGAATCTCCGGGTTACGAACTCCAGAACTAGCCGCCAGAAAGAAGGAATAGGGAAATGAGATGAGTCTTCATAAATAAATTCTACTCCATTTACCCATACCATGAACTATTACTTCCCTATCTATATATGGAGTGTACATCGATGTTGGATCTATATATTCAGCTCCCGAGGAAAGATCAATCCATAGAGATGAAGGGGCTCTTGACGAGTCTATTCCTTAGCTTCCCATATCTAGATAAGGGCCAATTGGTGACCTTGATATATCAATCACTTACTCTATTTCCTTTCATCAAACTTGGGGTATATAGAAATATAGGTCTCCTCAAGTGGATCATCAAGAACAAATGGTTTTGAAATCTAATCTATATTGGTGCCCAACAACTCTTCTCCACTACAAATAGATCTATACTCACTCATATAATAGAATATCCATATAGAGTGGGGTGGGGAAAGATAGAGAAATATGAGTATCATCTTAGACAATAGATAATAATCCATAGGATCATATAAAGTTAGAGACATGAATGAGGATTCCTTTTATACTTTCATTCTAACTTCTTAACAAGATGGATACTCATTTTAGTTTCTTACAAAGATATTATACTAGGCCTTCTATTATTCCTCAAATCCTTTAAAGTTACGTTATGATATTCCAAGATATAATATTCATCTAGTTGATTTGAAAATATTCCTCCCGCTTTATAGTATAAGGTATCCTATTTTCCATCAGCTATATCTGTCTATGGATCTTTTAAAGTAATATTCTAGATTGGGTCTACATTTAACCTTATTACTTCCTACATATTCAAAATTTCTAGCATTTCTAGTTTATCTAGAACTTGAAGCTTCTTGTAATTATTTTTATTACCTTTGTAATGTGTTAACATATTATTATTAAGGCCTTACAACATGCATTGATCGGTTTCCACTACCTTTATGTTTACACTTTGTTCATGATGACTTAACAATTCCCATTCTTCTATATCTTTTGTACTAGGATTTCTCAAGTATATTTATTTTATTATATGAGAATATTCCCTTTATTTATTTCGGATTGCATGTGCATTATGTTAGAAATCACCTTTCCTTCCTCTTTATCTTCGATGTATGCTTTTAAAAAAACATTTTCTTTACTATTCACTATTCTCTCACAATTATTCTCCTTTAACCAGGTTTGTGCTTCTTCATGGGTATATTTATAAATACTCCCTCATTCCTTTTCTTAATTATTTATTATTACTCATTATCCTCTTCCTTATTGTTGATGAAATAATTTGTCATGTTGCAAATTATGTGTTTCCACCAATGGTCATGGGGCTAATACCCTCCTTCTTGGGTATGGGGAGGATCCCATTATTGAATGTAAACTATCCAAATTATGTGGGGTAGCTAATAGGATAGGGATCACTCATGGAAACTCCACTGAACCTATGGAAAAGTTCTTGTATAGATTACAAGGGAATAATTTGCAGTGATGAGGGATAAAAGAGAGTTGGGGAAATTAGAAAAGAAAGGATTATTGTTGTGAGTATGAACTAGAAGAATTAACACACGATAACCGAGTAGGTCCATATTCAATCGAAGAAAACAAAAATGTAAGAAATTATCAATACTAATAAAATAGAGACACATAATTCTTTAGATTCATTAATAAAGGAAATAAAGTTCCTTCTTGGTTATTCAAGATCACTATGCTTGTAAAGTTGCATAATAGAGAGAGGATAAATGAAAGCATAAACAAATGAAATGGAAGAAATGCAACAATTATTTTTTGTGTAGTAGTGATAAAAAACTAAACAACCTACAACAATCGACAATTGCTATAGGAAAACTAGCTTTCATGATCCATTAAAATGGAGAATCCATTCCAATTTATAGGGTTTCAAATTGTCTTTTCATCTACCCCACACAAGACCTTTCAAGTTTTTATTCCATGTATGAATTTTCCTCTTCCTAGGAAGTAAGTAAATAAGTAACATTTTTATAAATCAGAAGGGAATTTTACAATGTAACATTAGAGAGTCACATAAGTGAAAAATACAAAATTTAATGATTACATACAATGAGGAATTAGAAAGGCAAGATAAGAAAGAGAGAGGAAGAGAGAAGAATAATGGATTTGACAATCTACTTGATGAAGAAGCTCTCTATGATGAAGAATCTTATCTAGATGGATTCCCTGAAAGATCCTTGATGATGAAATCTTTACCCTTGACCTCCTTGCTATATTGAGCCACTCCAAATCCTACTTTATTAGAATATGGGATGCACACATGTTCCAAAGTACTGATCCAAGTCTTAAGAATGATACCAAGCCTTCTACATTATGTGAACCAATTATCATGATATTTTGTAGTATTAGAAATATATCCTCTAATATATATGAGAGATTCCAAATTATTTTCATTGAATGAAGAGGGTTCTCTTGTAGTTATCTGGATCATCTCTTGAAAGGAAATCAAGAGTCTTTTTGAGGATGTGTTCTCATTGAGTGAAGGTGTTCCCAACTCTTTCACACTTTTACAATCTCAAAAAGATTCAAGATAAATTTTCTTCACATGTCATAAGCTCGTAAATGACATCATTCAATAAATAACAAATTACAATCATTACGTGGGACCAAATGGGGGACAAGTTCTCAACAATGGATGAAAACACATTATGATTCACTAAAAAGTAAGAGTTAAGATAGGTCATCTTAGATACCAATGGGAGAAGAATTTCCAAAATGGCCTTTTCCTTCTCAATATCTCTCTTAGTATATTTTATCTTTGACACAATAGCCAAGACATATTGAAATAGTGAAAGCACCTTAGAAAATAAATTATTCCCCTTTTCAATAATCATGTCCACCCATTTATCATTGGCTCTTCCTTACATGGTGAACACATAAGCTATCTTGATTGTCTTGGAATTGAAGCTATAAATGAGAGAGATTGATTCAATCAGAGGTAGGGATGATAAAACCGGTTCAATAAATGATTGTACATATGAAGAAAAAGTCCTAACATGATCCTCTAATTGATCAATGGTTTTCTTGTATTCCTCATTCTATGTAAGGATCTGAGTTGAAGAATCCTTGAACAAGTGAGCATCACCCTCGCAAGTAGATTGACCCAAAAAGGCCTTCATCATTACATAATCATAAAGTGTCATTTATTTTGTGGGATTATTTACCTTTGGATGTACCACCCACACATGTCAAGATTCAAAATCCTTGGTGTAAAAACACGAAGTTGCTTGTGATTTCTTACCATTCTTGGTATTTATTTATTTTGAGATAACCTTGAGGTTAGGTGTCACTACTTATTACACCATCCTTGATTCTTCTCCAAGTAAGTAATTTACCCATGAAAATGGATTAGTAGGTGTGGAAATGAAATTAGACATCTCAGTGCTTGGTAAGGGACCAAAGCATGACTAAGATGAGTTGATTCAAGTACTTCAATAGGAACACATGGATCTACTAAATGATTAGGAGATTGAGAAGGATCAATCTCACATGGTTAAAGTTGTTCCATAGGGTGTTCTTTGACCTTTGACCTCTTACAAACCTCCATAGAAGGAGATACTTCAACACCATCAACTTCCTTCCTCTTTTTTATTTCTCGAATGAGATGAAACTACCTCCTCATTAGATACCTTGTGATATGAAGTGATAGGATATATTCTAGGAAATGCAAGTGTTTTACCACATTCAATACTTAGAACCATCTTATTTTTGTACCATTTATTAGTCCCGTGAATTATAGTCATGGTTCTTTCAATATCCTTGTCTTCAAATCCTCCAGTCCGGATGTACCACATCACTACCTCGACATTTGGGTACTTGGTGGCGGAATGGATATTGGCTCGAAGTCAATGTACTTGATAGAGAGGTAATGGAAAGATGGTGATATGAGTGAAATTTTGACTTGATCTAAATACTTACTATTTTTTAGTAAGCCACACCCTAGCCTCAATTTCTATTTTTAGACAATTTCCCTAATTTTAAATTTATTCAAATTTGCTGAGTTCGGACTTGAGGAATTACACATAGGTCTTTAAATTATTATTTTTTGGTTTGGAAAAATTACTATATTTAGAATGGATCTAGTGCCAAATTAATTAAAATATAAGTGTCCCTTCTGAGTGACTGATTGAGATGAAATAAATTTTATTAGATTAGGTTTTTAATTGTGATATCATGCTCCAAATGTTAGGTATTTTCAATCACATGAACTCTCGAGATTTGAAAAGGATTTTTTTTACTGGAATATTCATGTGGCTGTTATAAAAAAATCAGAGAATCGATGGGAACATGGTTTGATTCATATCCAAGGTGTTTTGGAAAGGAAGCTTTAGGAAATGTTTCATAGCAAATGGTGTTAGGATTTGAAAGCTATGAGAAAAAGGTGTTTTCATTAAAGGAGGGTTTTAAAATTTTTGGGAAGCATACTAGAAGGAATGGGGGGTGTTTAAACATGAAAAATGAGTTGAAAATGGATAATTATGAATATTATACTCACCCCTCCTTCAAAAACATTGCTAACTCATTTTCCACCCACTCTGCTTAAAACGGGTTAAAGGAGAGTTAAAGGAGGGGCTAAAAATTACTAAATGGGTCTCAAACCCCCTCACGTCCCTTAAAAAAATTATTAATGGAAAAAGGGGGAAAAGGGAAATCAAGGGTGTAAAAATGTGCCATCATGAGAAAGGGGTCAGAAATGAAAGAGAGTGAATGGATAAAATGACCTAGACATCAAGTTGTAAGTTGTAAGTGACGCAACCGTATCCTCCTCCTTGGTGGTGCATTACAATGTACCTCATATCCCTTTTGAAGTTTTTAAAAGGTAAAAAAGGGACATAATAGGTATCCAAATGCATTTTCCACTTTTGGAAGCTGGGTGTCATCATTGTACTGCTAAAAATAATGTGCTGGAGTACCTTCTTGCCCCAAGAGTTACCCTTTGTATTTTCTAGGATAAATATACGCACCAAAAATTAAATGTGTTACATTGTCGAAAAATGGTTACAAAAGTCCCCAATGATGATTCATGTCCTTTTAGAAGGTGTTCGAGTTCCTGAACCCATTCGTAGTGTATATTTGTAGCTTATACATCCTTACTTAGCTTGTCCACACTTTCTTCATGCTTCCCACTTAATTCTCTGCATGTTTTGGAATTTAGTTTCGGGCCACCACATAGGTAATGCGGCGGTCTTGTGTGCTTTTTATAGAACCTTCCATGCATCAAATTCACATGTGACACTTCACTTAAATTATGTTTTAAAACATGTTTCTTCCTGTTTTAGATGATTCCAAATCCCAACCGCCATGTTGAATGGTATTCCTTCCTCTTATATTTATAAATAGATTTAATTAGTTTGAACGCCTCTTCACCCAATAATTTGGCACTCCAAGGTTTCCTTGTGCATGAAGGCACATCCCAACCATTTCCTATTTATTCCATGCTTGTATTGAAGAAAATGACCGATAATTTTGTGTATATTGCATAATGTTGCTGCCACAATCTAGCTGGAAATTACATAGCCAAGCTTTGTTCACTTGTGCTATCTCTCTTTCCACTTGCATTACAACCAAAATCCCTTCAAGATGTCATTGCTAAAGCACCTTATCCTATTTTTTCCTTTGCATTCCTAATTCCTTGGACTCATATGGACACAGAGAAAGAAAGGGACAAACTGAGGGGACATATATAGATACAACCAGATTTTCCAAAGCTCTTGCTTATCCAAGTTGGAATTATTTGTTTGTTTGCTTCATTTTTCAAGTTATCAATTCTGAGTTATTTTTTTCATATACATATAAAATAGAATAACAAAATTTTTCATTTTAGTTGATTAATAAATTACAAATAGAGAAAATCATTAACAATATTGCTCTTTGACATTACTGGGGAAGTAGTGGGGAACAATAACTCTTCTAGGGTTATGATTTGTTCTCTACCTCTGAGGTAGGGTTTTAGGGGTTTTGATAAAATTAGTTTAGTTGTTTTAGATTTATATTCACATACTTGCACAAGTAATTAACTACATTTAGTTGATTACTTGTATTTAATTTTGTTTATTAGATTAGAAGAATTGTTTAAAAAACTAGAAAAGATCAAAATTATTTACTTTTATTAGATTAGTTTACTTCCATTTTTTTATTCAGATATACTATGAAAATACCAAAAACATAGATTAAATTCCCTTTCATAGTTAATTTGTTTCATCAACATAAATTCAATTCATTTTGCATGACCATGAAAGGTCCACATCAAGAGAAAATGTTTGGTTGTGATCCATTGGTCCCATAACCCAACGGACAAAGTTGTTGACCGACATTGATACAGGTTTACACTTGTTAGTTTTATGCACACCTGCTAGGTATTCTAAGAAGATATAATAATTAAACACATTAAAAATTGCAGCTAATCAAGCCTACGATTATTGGACTAATCCTGGACACAGGGTTTGATTATGCACATGACTATATAAGGACCCAAACCTCCACATGATCCCTAGGTCCCACAACCCAATGGGCCTCGCTAACCAATTAAACATCAACACTAGTTTTCATGCATCAATATTTAGATCATCACCACTTTAACTTGACATCATTGCAAAACTTTCAATATTGAACATAACAAATGATCGAGATAGGGTTTTTAGACTAAACTAGAAAACTACCCATAGTCCTTATGGTTTCATTACGCCTCTCATTTTCACTTCCATGAACTTGTTTGGAAATCTATATGAGGCACCTATAGGTCACTTTCTACGTGTTCCAAAACTAGAAGACATAATCTTGATAGATCTCGATATTGAATAGAGCCTCTAAGTATCTATTCTATTTGACTAATCCATCACACCACTTCATCTTATGACATCTTTCTTTGCCTTAGACACATACATCCCGATATTACGTGTTGAAGATATAAGGTTGCGTCATTATCTTTCTCATCGTTACCAAACTCACATCCATTTCTATTATACACTAGCTGTCTTGACATGACCTCAATAATTCAGGTGTGAATAAGGTCACATGTTGATTTTCTTTCATACAAATTGGTGAACCCGACGTGAAGAGATAGTCTCTAAACGTTTCCACTTTCTTCATCCATCTTCCTCTCTCCCTTTATTCTATGGGTATTCTTATACCCCACAAATATGTTGTGATACGATGAATATGGTTGACCCCTCCAGGGTTTTGATGTCTACAACTGTTAAATAGGTAGACAACAACAATCACCTTAACTCTCTACATGGGTAGATAACCATTTAACTACTCAGACTCAAAATCCTCTTCTCCAGGGTACCAATGTCGGTTCCTCCATACGTGTCGAGGAGCTTAACAAAATAAAATAGATGCATCCTCCTAAGAAATCAAGTTCTAACAACATGAATTTCACTTTGGGAGTCAAGTTTTTCTCCTTGGGTTTTGTTCCAATAACCCATTAGAATGCAATCGGACCAACTTCCTCCTCTAGATGATGATTACTTAGCACAATACTCCGAGAAGCAAACAATGCTTCTAGACTATAAAATGGGATTTTTACAGGTTGCAAGGACATGTTTATGTCTTTCTCCAAAACAATAACACTACCCCTCCAATAATAGAAAATATTGCCAATGAGGGGTGGTAGAACAATGAAAAAATTCATAGCCAGATACCACACTCCTCAACAACCTCCAAAAGTTCAAAAACAAGCACTGAAACAAAACACCACCCATAAATGGGTAAGGTCATCTCGGCTTTAGTAGACAAAGTAAAAGAGTAGAGATTTCCCAAAACACTCAAAATTCATACGCAAGGAAAGTAAGTGTTTCTCACTATCCACAAAATTATTGATAAATACCTACTGCACAGACTCCTTTGGTTTATACGGGTGCTTTAAGCCCTAGATATTTTCTAACTAGGATGTGAACCTTGGGTATTCCCCCTCATACCACAAATGGATATCTAAAATAGGCACCAGTTAGAAGTGTGTTCTCAAACACCATACCTGTTGGAAATGCAATTCTCCCTAGATTTGTGCCTTCAAATCCATATCAAAATAGTCAACCCCCTTACATACACATGTACTCTAAATCACCACAGGGGGATATGTACACTTACCCAGGTCCATATGGTTAGCCACATGAGATATCGTATGCCCCAAAAAATGTTTACGCTATACAATTTCAGTAAACGATGCAATGTCCACCTCCCTAACAAGGATCTTTAATGGTTAAAACATACACAATGGGGACCTATTATGAATATCTTAAGGAGCCGTTAGAATTCTCCATCTAGACTATCATGCTCCCAAGACCCTTGACCGATCTTCCAAATTTCAAAGGGGAGGGTGATCCTAACGCTCACATCAAAGCTTATGCAACATCCATTCGAGAGATGCTCCCGTGGGATGTAGTTGTTGTGAAGATTTTCCCTAAGATGCTAGAATGTATCAATATCGATTGGTACTATAGAATACCAGAGGATTCAATACACTCCTTCAAGAAACTATGTTAGACTTTATTAAGGCTTTTGATATGAATAACATTTTAAAGACATGAATAAGAGAATTCCTTCATATCAAACAAGACCACAATGAGTCCGCTGCCCACTTCATTCAAAGGTGGCGAAAAGTTCTCTATTCCTCTGTATTTGCTCCAAATATGGATCAGACAAAGCTTTGTGATTTGTTCCTCCACTCCCTCAATAGAGAGACAAAGTAAGAAGTCCAAAAGTTCCTGCTAAGGAGCTATGAAGAGGTGCTAGAGGGTGCTCTCTGAATTGATCAAGTAGCCATTGACAGTGGTCGTAAGACTTATGGACCAAATGGGAGGTTAGTCACTCCTAACCAAAATAACCCTAATTACTCCAACAACGTGAAAAATAATCAAGGAACAAAGGTCCTTAATAAGAATCATGGGGTTACAACTAATGGTGTTACCGATCAGCCCAAGAAACCCAATGTTGTTAGCTCTCCCAATACAAATACTACCAACAACAAAAAAACAATGGAAATAATTAAAGAAATAATAAATTCTCTCCCTTATCAACGCTGTGGATTTTAATCATCCCAACAACAAAAAAATAAAAACAACATCAAGAACAAGCTCAACAACCAAGGAAAGTATAGATCCAAGGCCCTAATCAGTACCCAGGTGGGTATCCAAACCAATTCCAAAACCAAGGGAAGGGGTTCCCAAATTTTAATTATAACAATTAGTAATTGAACAAAAATTAGAATTTCAAAAAAAAAAAAAAGTGCAAACCAAAGGCCTCGAGATTATGATCCTAATTTATATTGTGGTTTCCATAGGGTTCACGAGCATGACACAAGAACATGCCACGATTGCAATAAATTTCTACAACATTTTCTCGGAGGATTAAAGACAATTATTTGTTGAAATGTTTTTGGAAAACCCAACAACACCAACTCAGAACACTTACATGGGACCGATATCCCCATAGACCACATTGCTTAAGATCTTTAGCGATCCTCTCCCCACACACCCAAAAGATGGTAGAATAGATCCCAACGGTTCAAACAAAGGCATTGCAATAGGAACCAATGATCATGAAGCCTCAACTTTGTCAAACTCATAGGTGGCACCTCCTTTTGATGGTCATCAAATTTTTTTGTGGGATTGCTAGAGTTGGACACCGAACCTTAGATTAACATTTCCACTAGAACAATATATTATTCTTTGCAACCTATCCTAATCTACCCGACTATATCAGATGACATTCATGATACACTAGGAAATCCAGTAGGAGCTTATGACTTGATCAATGACCTGACAAAAAATTCTCTCACATTTCCTTCTTAGATTTGTTAAAAAATTCCCCTGCTCACAAAGCCACTTTATTAGAAGCACTAGGTATTGGGCATCTGATTAATGTCACCCATCCTCAAGAAGCACATATAAATCACATATACTTTGATGTTTATCCTCCAAGAAATCTTGAAAGAGATGTTGGATTCATATTTGACATCAACAAGATGCCCACGGATGCTAAAATATCTCATAGAGGTGATCCGACCTTGTTTTTACAAGTTTGGATTTACAAAAACTATGTAAAATGTGTGATGATTGATGATGGGGAAGTAATCAACATAGTCCCCTTCTCTTTCCTTCAAAATTTAGGTTACAGAGAGACCAATTTCTCCTCAACATGAAACACGCTGAGAGGCTATGACAACCTCAAAGCAATGTCAATTGGAACTATAGTGTTTCCAAATCACCCTTGAACCTAAGATGGTTCTAACCAAGTTTTATATTATATATCAAGAAACCAACTATAATATGATCCTTGGCCATCCTTGGATTCATCGCATGAAGGTGATTCCCTCCACTTTTTTTCAGGAAGTAAGGTTCCTACATTTAGGGAAGGTCTTTGTGGCGCAGGGTGACCCAAAACCCTTTGACATACATCTAGCTAATTTAAAGAAGAGGCCAGGGGTTCATTATGAGTTTGAAATTCCCAAAAATAAGTTAAAAACACCTACAAGCTCAGTACTAGAAGAAAATATGGTTCCTACAATGGAGCTAGAAACTATAGGTTTGATTGAAGGAGTTCCTTCCGTAAAGGACAAAATTGTAATTGTTGAGATAGTGTCAACAAGAACGAAAAAGGATAGTTGAGTTGTTGGAGAATGACCTACCACTTATTATTCCATTTGATTACATGGGTATAGGACATACCCTAAGACTTGGCTCTCTCCCAGCTGATGACGTATGCATGGTAGATGTCTCGGAAGCAAGGGAAGATAATAGTATAAATAATCCAACTTCAATCTTCCCAGATGACTTTTGGACCTTGAATTACAATGGAGAAAAGTTCCTCTTTGGTGATGGGGCAGGTGTGATACTTACCAATCCTCAGGGAAGGTTCATGCCCTTTACCTTTAAATTAAATTTTGAATGCACTAACAATGGAGCAGAATATGAGGCTCTCCTTATTGGTCTCATTGTATCCAAAAGGATGGGTGATCTTAATATTAGGGTGCTAGGTGATTTGCAACTAGTTATAAATCATGTATTTTAAGTATAAGAGACTAGGGATGAGCATGTATAACTCTATAAGACCACCATCCTTGAGTTAAGTATTTTGATTTCATTTAAATCAAGGCTATACCTAGAGAGAAAAATCTTCTTCTTTGCCTCTATAACAACTTCTCGCTTCTCATTTTACCCCAAGAAAAAAGTTATAAGACACTAGCTTTAGGGTTTCATTTTGACTTGAGCCTTTGGTTCACAAGATACCAACAAATCTGATTTTGACTTATGTAGAAGCCAAGAATGAGTTTATCACTTTAGATTACGCTGAAAATGATGAAACAATCCTAAGGTTTTTGAATTCCTACATATACTTGCATCCCGCTCATCATAAGATTGGATTTTCTCTCATCCCACACTCTTCTTCTTACTTTAGAGACTCCATGATAGGCTCTTCCTCTATGGAAGGTCTTGAGGTCTATGAAGTAGAAGAGGAAGGAGACTTAGATCTTCTTCTAGCCCCAACTAAGTTTGAAGAGGGTAATGATTCCTTAAATGAAGGAAATATTCATATAAACATCGGGATAGAGGAGGAACCAAAAATATTAAAGATGGGATCCTTTCTAACTCTAGGGGAGATAGAAATAAATACCGATTCCTTAAGGATCATGAAAAATATTTCTCATTTAGCTATAAGGAAATGATGAGCAATTCTTCTAGAGGTGCAGCTATCTTGGCATACCCCTTGATGATTTTTTTGAAATAACCCATATGCCCAAGAAATCTACGCACTACGCTTTGGCTAGTAGGTTCCCCTAATCCCATAATAACTGTAACCTTGGTAGGATCCACTAGCAAGCCCTCCTTGCATATGATGTGCCCCAATAAAGTCCCAAAGGGTGTAGAAAATACACACTTCTTAATGTTGAGGGATATCCTCAACCGTATACACCTCTCAAACATTAACCTCAAATTGTCACATAGGTCTTTTACTAGTCCATACACTATCCAATCATCAAAATAGACCTGAAGAAACTTATGGATGAAGTCTTGGAATGATTGCACCACTATGTGCAAAAAAATAGCAGGTGCATTCTTCAAACCAAAGGGCATGAATATGTACACAAAAATTCCCCACTCAGTGGAAAATTTTTTCTTCTCCTGGTCCTCCTTTGCAATATAGACTTGGTGGTACCCCGAAAATCCATCTGTAAAGGAATAGATTTCGTGCCCAATGACTCCATCCAAAATATCTTTAGTGAAGGGGGTTAGAAAAGGATCGATGACACAAACTACGTTCAGCTCCCTATAATCCACATACATCCTAATCCGCCCATCCTTCTTGATGTTAATTACCATCAGACTTATCCATTATGATTCTTCCACTACTTCAATGATCCCATAAGCTATCATTTTTTCTATCTCCTCCTTAACCTTTACGCGTAAATTGGGATTCATTCGGTAGGGTCTCTTCCTAATCGGGCACACACCGTCCTTCAACTTTATCCTCATCTCCCCTAAGGAATGGTGGACACCTTTGAGCTCATGGTACCCGCGTGGGAATAAATCCTCAAATTCATGCAATAGATCTATGACCTTAGAGACTTCCTTCTCGACCAAGTAATCTCCAATGATAGCCTCCTTAGGTTCCTCTTCTGAGCTGATGTTAACCTTCTTTGTCTTTAAGGGCTCATGGTAGGCATGCGTGCAAGTATAACCACTATCCACTACCTCACGCGTCCCTACATAGAATGGATAACATCCAAGATTTCTACTTCCTCCCCATCAATCACATACACCAAATTCCCTTTCTCCTTTTCAAAACACATGTGCTCAAACTGTAACTATTATGGTTCTTCTACTTCTTCTTCAAAGTGTGCTTCCAAACCTCGTTCACCTAGCATTTCCAACATCCTATCTTCTACCATGGCACTATCCCCCATGGTAAGGTTCTTAATAACTTGGAATGCCTTACCAACTGATGGATTGGTACTTTCATATTCAAAAGTTTGAAAGAGGTCAGCTTCTAGCTCTTGCCAATTTCTTGTTTGGTGGCGTGTCTCAAAATGTATGTACCATGCATGCACGTAACCCCGTAGTGTATAATACAACTTGTGTACCCAAAAATATGGTGGAAAATATTCCATGCCTTATCTATAGATCCTCTAACACTCCTGGATATGGAAAGAGGCGGGATCCTTACCATGGTAGTCCTTGATGACGTGGGCATGTTACTTCTAAAAAAGCTGACAGAGAGAGAAATTCTCACCTTGCACCATTCTAGAAGGCTCTCTTGATGTGTAGCCCACCACCATGGCACTATGCGAAGTAGGAAATAACTTATCATCCCTCTCCTTTCCTTCTCCTCCTTCCATTGAGCTTCCATCTCCTATAAAAAGATCTCAGGGAAGGCCCCTCCTAAATACTTAGGTAATTTTTTTCCTCCTAGGTGCTAGACCATGTGTGCCTTCATTAATTTTGTTACCAATCCTCTGAATTGCCATCCGATCAATTCATAAGTTGCATGCACCCAATTATCACATGATAGGCTAGTGGTTTCACTTACTGACTGAGCATCATCAAACTGGATAACTCCGTCGGAAGGATGTATTATCTCTAGATCCCTAATTGAGCGCACATATATCTTGTCTAGAACTTATTCTCCTAGGGGTTCAGTATAGGGCGTCGACTTCCCATCAGCCAGGGGTATAATGACCCACCGCTCCTTATTTTGAAAGATCATGTACCCTTTTTGAACTTAAAGTACGCATTATTCTTGTAACACCATGGGTGCCCAAGGAGTGTTGGAAAATTGTTTAGCTCAGCGAGCGCAAGACTTCGAAGTCCCCAGTAAACTTAGCTCCCTAGATAGTGATAGCTACATCCTTTAAGACACTGATGGGAATTTCCTTAGTGATGTTTTCCATATACAACACATTTGAATATGGATATAATGAAGGTCTTCCCATCGATTCCATGCATCCAGAGTTAGAATATTGACCTCCTTGCTTGTGTCAACGAGGATATTACTAAGGATCCATCCATCTACAACTGTATTTAATGTGATCTCCTTGTCATAGTCAAGGCTATGAGGGGGAAGGTTTGCATGCAAGACCTATTGTACGTACCCAAAATTGTAAGGTACTGTACTGTTGGAACAATGTAACAAGTGCCCGAATGATGATACATGTCTCCTCGCAAGGTGTTCAGGATCCGGAAAATATCTCCAAGTGTGTGTTAACATCTCACATGCCCCATTTAGCCTCGTGTGCTTTGTTTTTCCCTTTTCCTCTCTTTTCTTGGCCTTTTGCTCTTGATGTGAAACCGCTGCTTCTGAATGGGCGGCGGTCTCGTGACCGCAGCCCTGATCATGGTGAAAGTCTCATGAATCTGCCACCCTGCTCAGAGTGGTGGTCCTTTACGCGTTTTCTAGAAAGTGTTTTTAACGCGACTCATGCAAAAATCAACGATTCACCAGCTTTTTTGTCGACTTGGGCTTGCATTTATGTTTTTGGTCCCCTGGAATAGTGTTTGGCCATTGTTTATAGTTTTAGAGTTCAGTTTGGTTTTGATCTTTGGGTGAATGAAAAGCTATAAATAAATGGCTTGTGCTCAAACAAAGGGTCGGCCCCTCATTCACTTTTCATGCTCTCATTTTCAATAGTTCAATATATTATTTTTCTTAGAAGCCATAGTTTCATTCCTTTGCATGTTTAGTTAGCATTGTTCAGCTGTTGGTAAGCCACATACCCATCTTGTGCAGGAAGTACTGTTATTTCACCCAATCCATTGGAGTAAAATAGCTTAGGAAGCCATTAAAGTTACAGGTTTTTCTCCTCAAAACAAGATAGTTTCAGGTTCTGGATGCTTTATGTTGCATGACTCACAATAAATCCCGCTAGGAATTGCATAAGCCAAGCTCTGTACTCTTGCGCTATCCCTCTCCTACTTGCATTATATTCAGTCTGCATTCTGAGCTTCCTTTGTCCCAATATCTACTTCTGTTGATGCTAAGCATTACACACTTTTCTGGATTCACGTGAACACAAAGGAACGAGGAGATCGCACTGAGGGGACAAGATCATACACACCATTAGATTCACCACTGTTCTGCAGAATCCAGGTTCTAGCTTTCAAAGCTCTAAAGTTAGAAATATATCAAATAGAGTAGATAATCACTTCTTTTCAGTTAAGTTTACTTTCGATATTACTAGGAAGCTATGGGGATTGATAGTTTCTAAGAAACTATGATTCATTCCTCACTTCTGAGGTAGGATCGAGAGTCTGGAAAATAGATTAAGCAAGTTATTTCATTATTTAGAATAGATCTACAAATTACACAGACAAATAACTACACTTGGTTATTTTGTTTGTTTTAAGTTTTATATTAGTTGTCAAATTCTAGATACATTTAAATAGCTGCTTTCTTAAATTCTTAAAAGTTTCTCAGAAAATACAAAAATAGAAATTATATATATATTCTAGATTTATTCCATGTAGTTAAAATTCACTTTGTTACAGTTATATTTACATTATTGTTTTGTATGACAATCACGGGACCCAGGGAGCCTAGGGAATACGTATTTGAGCCAATTGTGCCTCAACCCAATCTCGTCATGGTAATAGTTGACATAGACCAGAACCTTAGAATACAAATCTTCCAAACAACAATAGATTTACGACAGATCAACTCTCAGTTGAGGGGATTAAATATAGAAGATGACCAAGCACACACGTTTTGGTCAAATCAACCGAACTACAGATTACCCTAGGAAAACATACACATGACTGTAGAAGGGTTCGAAAGAGACACAACCCAGATGCGGAGACACTCTTCTAGATATAGATACCAGCCTAAGAATTTAGGTTGCAAGAACACCTGTGAGGCATTATGAGAAGATCACACAGTTATTGATCCTAAATAAAGAAGCTGAGAAAGCATATGATTATTGGATAATAGGGATTAGGACTTGATTTCGTACATGACCATAGCAGGACCGCAACAACCAAGAGTCTACGATTGTGATCCACAAATCCCGCAACCCAACGAATCCATAAGTCAATCGACATAGACACCGGCCTATGTATATTAGTATTCGAGATCTACCCCACTTCCACCCACCATCATCAAACAGCTTATCCTTACTAGATATAGCGCTAACAAAGCTAGAGAATTCGGACTAGGCCGAGAATCGTCCATAGACTTCGATTGTATTCATCACCCACCATATGACCTTATCTCGGAGACATACACGAAAATATCCCGTGTCATTTTCCACGTATTCCACAACCCATAGATCGAATCACACCAGAGCTCTATATTGATTGGAGCCTTAGAGCAGTCATCCTTGTCGATCGATCTATCACACCAGCTCAGGTTAGAAGGGCCTTCTTTGCCTTAGATTCACAAATTCAACTAGTGCGTATTGAAGACATTAGATTTCCTAACTAGTTTGTCTCGCATCCCACGCATATTCCATCCCCACCAGCTTGTCTCCGCACGACCTCGGAAGGTTAGGTACGTGGAAGAGTCACCTGTAGATTCCCATGCTCACTTGTTGCTTTTCCGGCGTACACCTACCTCTCGTACTCTCCTCCAGCACGTGGTACCTTCTCTCTCAACCATGATCCTAGTAAGGGAATAATATTCTCTTGCCTTAACATTTTACATACTTCCTTGACCTCATCCAGTCATCCTTTGCACCTCGAATCTCCTTCCTTGTTCCTCCCTCCTGGACTGCTCCTTTATACAATGGATCTCCTCAGAAAAGTCTGAATAACATCTATGGTGTCTTGATATACCTCCTTTTGACGTGCAAGGTCTGGGTGCTTTCCATGAATTACTTCCTCCCTTGAAACTAGGTCCTTCTGCCTTCGTATCTCTTTTACGCACATGGCTTCTTCTCTTATTGTCACCAAAAGAGTTTCCAAACCTACATCCCATGTTACCCATGGCATCCATTGTGTGTCAGAATTTTTAATGCTGACCATTGTAGTGCCCTTGTCTTTCTATTGATGCATATTCATGTGCTCAAACAACTCCAGGAACTCCTCATACTTGTGCTTCTTTCCACACCATGAGCACTTGCATAGGTCTAAGAACTCTCATTGTAATGCTCTGTAGACCCAAAATTGAAACAACTTCCACACTATAACTTAGTCCTTCCTCCCCGCAGATTACTATGACCACATAATCCTCCTCAAAAACCCCTTTCATGCGTGCTCCTCATAACGGTGATCATCACCCTTGGAACTACTAGAAATTCTGGTCTGGTGCACCCCATGATTAGTGACCTCATAATATGATCAATGAGCCTACGAAATCCTTTGTATCATGGGTTGTAGAGGTGCAGATCATATATTTGCAAGACACATTCTTATGGATTGCATGCTATAATAAGGGGCATCTACTAACATCATGGTCCCCATGAAAATTTCACGATCTCATCGTCATGATGTGTACCATCCTTCGGGGGAAATTATCCTTGACATGCCCCTCTACTTCACAATCTGTGCACCATAAACAACTGCGAGTCTCATGGGCTGAGTTTGTAGATAATTTTTCTAGTTGCTTAGTGATAGTACTAAACTGAGCCTCTAGGAATGGGCTAACACAAGTATCAATACTACCAAAAGCCTCAGCATGTAGTGCAGCTTCCAATGCTTCACGTGGCTCTGTGAAAATTTTATGAGATAAATCCCTTCTAAAAGGTGTGATCAATCCTCCAAAAAACCACTGAGCATACTATGAAGGGTGAATATCATATGATAATTTAAACAAGAGAGTTTTAAAGCATGTGTCATACTCTCACACACTCTCTACCATTCCTTGCTCAATCTCCTTCAAAGCACATATGCTCTTTTGGTCAAACTTAGGGATGTGGAATTATGCCAAGAATGCACTCTTTAAAGTAGTATAATCCACCACTATTTGATGAGGGTCATATTTCCTATACTAGCTATGCCCGCGCCCTTGCAACGTGGTTACAAAGTAACTAGCCTTCCACTCTAGGGTTGTGATACCCTTTGCATACCATAGTAGTTCACACTTGTGAAAATGTTTTGTAAAATCCTCAATATCTCTCGTAATATGACAAGTGTAGTGACATCTCAAAGAAGACTATAGGGGGTGGTTAGGGCCCTTGTCCTCCTGAGCTAGAGCCTTTTTCCCTCTAGTGTTTCCTCCACACTGGATCCACCAGTCCACTAGGTCTTGTAACTCTTGAGCCACCAGATCCACTAGAACCACTAGGTCCACCATGTCCTGTGCCCCTTGACCCACCAGGTCCTATAGTAGTCATGCCAAGTGCCCCAAGGGTTCCACTAAACTATGCACCGACTGGCCTGCGTGATACTCGCCCCACTAGCACTATTGTACCCCGCACCACTCCCGCACGCGAGAGTAAGGGATTGTATATTGAATCCTTATCTAAAGACTCCTTTGAATACTAGAATATGTGTAGCCATAAAAGTGGGAACTAAAAAATTGTACCTCCTAGGCACAAATCTCTCACTTCCACCGATATCAATCTGGGTTAATGATACTCTTTCTTGGTTATGGAGAACTAAGCACTAGGGTTTGGTCACCGGGTAGTTTCGAGATACGTGCCAATGAATCTTCTTTCTCTCGTGTGATGAACTCTTGATAAAAGTCGAAGGGGTATCTCTTATACACTTGCCAGATGGGGTAGCATAGACTCGCTCAGTTCCACATCCTCTGCGTGAACCTCGAATCCTTCCCGCAACATCTACCTCCATAGATCAATCAAACTTGTAGCCTCATGTCATCTAGCAATCTCTCTTTCACGTGCTTCACTATACTTGAGCCATCTCTTCTCCCTTTCCTTCTCTATCATAATATCTTCCATCTTCCTCCACCCTAGCTCCCTCACCCAATGCTCGGAATGGTCTAGCCGGCCATTGGAAATGCCTCTAAACCCAAAGTAACAACCATGATCTTCATTTCTAGAGGGATAGAATATAGAAATGATCCTTTAGGATCCCAAAGAAACTCAAACCCAACAACCTCTGGACAAGAATATGTGGAAATGACATACTCCGAATGTAGCTAGCCAAGACTCTTTCCACCAATGATCCACAACATGGGTCCATGTAAGGACCGCATCTTATAGCCTTTGGTAATCTTCCTAGGTCCACATGTATGATCCATAATGCCAATTTTATCTAGATGTATACGCTGAGAGCCATTCATACAGCTCTACTAGGAAACAACAAAAAAATGTTTCATATAAATCATGGTAGAGGTTCTCTTCTACCCATTTACATGCATCAAAATCAGGTCTAGTGCTGAATCTCTAAGAAAATTCATCCTCCATGCTCTTGAACCATGATTCAAAACTTTCCAAAGTTAACTGTTCTATCATTACTCACTACATAGATCATGTTGTATGCTATTTCCCACTTCTTACTTTAGAGACTCCATGATAGAATCTTCCTCTGCAGAAAGTCTTGAGGTCTATGAAGTAGAAGAGGAAGGAGACTTAGATCTACCTCTAGCCCCACCTGAATTTGAAGAGGGTAATGCTTCCTTAATTGAAGGAACAATTGATATAAACATCGGGACAGAGGAGGAACAAAAATCTTGAAGCTGGGATCCTTTCTAACTCTAGAGGAGATAGAAATACATACCCAATTCCTTAAGGAACATGAAAAATATTTCTCATTTAGCTATAAGGAAATGATGATAATTGTGCCACATATTGTAGTTCACAACCTCATCACTAAGATAGATGCTAAGCCAATTAAATAGAAGTCGAGACCCATGAAGCCAAAGGTGGCCCTCATGGTGAAAGAAGAAGTGATGAAAATCCTATAATTGGGGTTCATCAAGCCAGTTGACTATTCAAAATGGGTGTCTAACATCATCCCTATTCTCAAGAAGAATGTTAAAATATACATTTTCATAGACTTTCTAGATATCAACAAAGTTTGTCCCAAAGATGATTTCTCGTTACCATCCATTGATGTTATTATCAACACAACAAATAGTTATGAGTTGTTGTCTCTCATGGTTGGGTTTTTTGGATATGACCAAATCGAGTCTTCAAGGAGGATTAGACCAAAACTACATTCATCACTCCTTGGGGAACATACTTTTATGTTGTCATGCCATTCATACTTAAGAATGCTTGATGCAACATACCAACGGGTGATGAATTATATATTCCATGATATTATCCATAAGGTCATAGAATCCTATGTGGATGATCTTTTGACTAAGGAAATAAAATGGTGTTATCCCCTAAGGTGCTTCATATCATTCTTTCTCACTTAATCGAATGCGAAGTCATGTTAAACCCGAGAAAATGCGTATTCGGTGTAACGAGAAACAAGATGTTGGGATAAATCATATATTCATGAGGATTGATGTAGACCCATCCAAAATCTAAGTCAGAATGGAAATGAGTCCACCTTCGATGATTCTCGACATTAGATATTTTATTAGAAAAATTGGTACAATCCAAAGGTTTATCCCTGATCTAACCTTTGCTATTCATCCAATAAACAATTTATTAAAAAATAATTGCAACATTAATTAGAAAGAAGAGTACAATGAGGCATCTAAGTCGGTTAAACAGTTCTTGTTATCTCCTCCCACACTCATGCCGCTTATTTAAGATCAACCTTGATCCTGTATTCCTAAGCTATAAATGTATCATTAGCCTACATGTTAGCTCAAGAAGATGATGATAAATGAGAATGTGTAGTATATTTTATTAGTTAAACATTACTTGAGTATGAGACACATTCCACACAGGTAGAAAAGGAATTCCTTTCCATATTATTCGTGACAAAGCACTTAAGACATTACATGCTAAATTAAGAAACAAGACTTATTATTAAATCAAATCATCTGCAGACATTTCTCATGCAAGGGTCATTATCTAAGAAAGATGGATGCTTCATAACTCTGATGGGAAATTTTGAGTTAAAATTTGTTAATTATAAATCTATCAAAGGAAAAATCATTGCATACTGGATTGGTTGACAACCCGTTAGATGGAGGTGATCTAGTAAATCGGACTCCTCGATGAAAATGTGTATTTTGTTGAAACCAAGCCTCCCATTTGTTTTTTCCCATGATACACTAACATTATTAATATCATAGTGGATCATACGTATCTAGAAGGGGTAACATTGTAACAAAGAATATAGTTACATGTTATAACTACTAATTATGTTATCTTAGATGTGCTTTATCATAGATCCTTTGATGGAATGTTGTCAAGATGTGTTCATGAAGAATAATGCGAGAAGATTATCTATGAATCACATATTGAGTATGTGGAGGTCACCTTAGTGGCCATACCACTATGGAAGATACATCAAATGGGCTAGTTTTGGCCCACGCTAGAACATGATGTGGTAGAGTTTCTGTACAAATGCCATAAATTTCAATAGTTCTCCCATGAGATACACATACCGACACAGACTCTATAACCAATTGCAACAACATGGCCCTTGTCCACTTGGGTCCTTAATTTGATAGGGAAGTTATTTCCCCGATCAAAAGATGGTCATAAATTTATAATCACGGCCACATAATACTTTACTAAGTGGGTAGAATCCATGCCTCTTACCACTGTGCCTAGATGTGTAATCGCTAAGTTCATTCTGAACCAAATAATTTATAGGTATGGGATCCCACAAGTCATTATCTCTTATAATGGAAAATATTTCAAAAATGAGGAAGTACGTGAATTGTGTGAAACATTCAAAATAAATCACCACACGTCTTCTCTCTATTACCCTCAGGCCAATGGACATGATAAGGCTACAAAAAGATGTTAAAATACATTCTCCTTAAGATGGTCAAGCAGAACAAACAGGATTAGAATTTAAATATTTTTCCAGCCTTGTGGACGTATCGGACATCGGTAAGAATGAAGACGGGGAAACACCCATTTCTTTGGTATTTGGTACATAAGCGATTTTACCACTTGAGGTCGAAATACCTAGTCTCCACATCTCACCGTAAAGAATTCTCGGGAGAAGAGGCCTATTGAGAGGTGTGATTCTCTCAATTATAAATTATTCATAAAGCTAGGCTCAATGCTAAAAATGACATAGTGTTTACGATGACCGAATGTATCAAAAATACAAGAAGAAAATATATGAGCACGAAATATATGAGGGATATTTAGTTCTAAGACTTGACAAATTTAATAGACAAAAAGACCGGAGAAGGTAGGAAATTCAGCCCGTGGTTGGGTCCATATTGAGTAATAAAAGACTATAAAAATGGGGCATTTCTCCTGTGTACACTAGAGGGTGAGGAGTTTAGCAAATCTGTAAACTCTCTTCACCTAAAGAGGTACTACACATGATCTATTAGCATTTCCATATGTATATTACTACATCCGCATTGCATTTTCATCTACTAGTTCATTTTGTAAAATTTGTGATCAAGGGACTTATTCTTATAGAAATTCCTAAAAACTTCTGAAAACATTGGCAAAACATTCAAATCATGTCTCTTCAAATCTTCACAATGTCATCAATTGTTTCTAAATCATTTCATTAATCCAATTAAGATAAGGCAAATATTTGACAGTAACCATACTAAGGCCTTCATACTTGGTTTTACTTATAGTTTCTTCTAGGTTAGGTGTCTTTGCCTATAGTCTATTCTATAAGCTTCATGGTGTCACATATATCCCATATACATCTATTTGGAAATAAGAACATTCTAGACATTTTACCTAGATAAATAAGTCAAATGAAAATCCATAGAAATTTTTATTTTACACATTTATTTCCCTAGCAACCTTCTACGTGTTGAGCCCGTGTCTCTTACTAGTGATGTAGCATTGGAAAAGGAGAGAAGTGCCCTTACTTGCTAATGCATTGTCCCTCAGTGATGAGCCCATACTTCCTACCGTTTCATGGGGCAAGGTGTAGGGGGTATCTTTGAAAAAATTGAAAGTTAGAAATAGTTTATTCAAATGTTTAAAATTCCAAAAGAGTTTAAAATCTCAAAACCAAATTTTGTCAATCAAGTGGCTATCTATGGATCTAAGTCTAGATAAAATGGAAAGAAATTCACATTTTAAAATATAAAGCAAACTTAAGTAGAATGAGGTTGTAATGTCTCAATTTTATTTTTATGAATTCTCATCTTTCTCTTGTCATTACCATTCAAAAAAATTCTATAACTTGTGCCCCTTCTGGATCTTGGTGTTAAACCCTCACATCTTATTGGTTGGGTGGAGTTAGGAGTGGGGAAATTTCAGTCACTTATCATATCACTCTTTTCCCACATTTTTCCAAAACAATACGAAGTAATATTTTTTTTTAGAGAAACTAAAGTTTAACATTACAATGTGATTGCATTATCATATATTAGCATTACAAAAAAGGAAAAAGAAAAGAGAACATTTTGATAGCATTCATATCAACTACATACATTCTGAATAGCATATATAAAAATAGAAGTTCTAAGCATCTAGAGTACACATGTGAAGTGAACCAAGAATAAGTAAAATAAGATACAATGAATTACCAAACAAAATATAAGAGTTTGTATATATCACAATAAATCAAGTTTGTATACAATGCCATCACGCGCTAGGTGTGGTCAAAAAGCTTGTAATGAGCCCAAAATATACAAAAAAATCATATAATGTCCGACAAAATCACAACTAATAAATAAAGGCCCATCAGCCTATTAATCCTCGTGGGATCCCTAAGATGGTGCACGATTGGTTGGGTTTTCTACTGCAACTATGACGATGAGAGTGTACTGAATGGTGGGAGTGCTCATGGTGGTAGCCACTGGTTGTGGTCTCAATATAAGATCAAATCTACCTCATCAAATGCTTAGCTATCTCATATGTGGTCACCTGAGTGAGAAGAGAAGTCATAACCTCCATTTCCCTCCATATATGTGCAAACACATCAATGTGTTTTCCGGCTACAAGTAGCTATCCTATGTCCTCAATCAACTTAAATTGGGGATTCCCAAAAGGGATCATAAATGTTTCCACACACACCTATCAAATAATATCTCACCACTACTATGCAAATATCATTGCAAGAAGAAACAGATAAGAAACAACGAGTTAGGAAGTTACAGAAAAAAAAAACCAAAAGAAATGCCAACAAAAATTTCTGACTAATAAGGTCAAGAGAAGAGGATCAACATACTTGGATCTCCAGGAATCCATGTAGGCTCAGTGGATGATGATGCTATTGCTAATGGCTATGAGGCCTCCCAAAACTAGATGTAAGATGTTGTCCCATCATGGACTCATCATCCCCCTCTCCTTCACGAAAGAGTAGTCCCTTGGAGACAAGTGTCTCCTTCTCTCGTAGCAGCCTCCTCTCGCTCCTTTCTCAAAACATCCCAAGATCATACCACTCAGGATCACTCTCCTCTTCCATGTGAGCTGCCCTGCTAACCTCACCACATAATCCTTCATCATCAGTCCTCCTCTCCTCCCATATTATTTTCCCCAAGATCCTCTCCAGTTGAATCCTCTCTGGTCTCATCCCTTGTATACTCCTCAGAGTTAGAATCTATGTCTATGGGCTTGTCATCCTCTCCACTGTGAGAAGGTGTGGCCTTAATCTAGAGTAAGGGTGTAGGAGTGGCACGAGATTCCCGTTAGGCATTAAAAAATTGCCTAACCATGATAGGCACTCACGGAACCACCATTGTCCAACTTGGATCTTCGTGAGGCCCCTTTTGGGCCTCCTTCATTGTCCTATACAAAGGTGCCACTGGGGGAAACATATCAATGTAGGGGAGGCTGAACTGCTGAGGAACTTGGAAAATCGATGAATCTCAAGCTTCCCCATCCTGTTAACTAACTAAATAGTAGTGGAACAAGCTACCATTGTGGTCCAATCTTGTCCCCACAACCTTGCCATGTCCTGGTATGGGTTGGCCACCATGTTTTCTATGGTAATAGAAGCCACTGGCTAGTATGACACTTTGAGAATTGTCATCATTGTCCATCTAGCGGCCTTGGTGGCCCCTAGGTCTTGTACTAGTACTCCCCTCCTATAGGGGATGATCCACTCATACACCCAGCTCATAACCAATGTGGGGTGGCTCAAAGACTACCCCTATAATCTGAAAATTTGATACAGTCATGATAAGTACTCCCAAGTATATCTACTTCCCAGTGTAGATATAGCCATGTTCTTCAATCTATGTATTGATGGGAGCTCAACAATATAGTAGTATATCACCTCCCTTGTTCCTAATAAACCATGCGGCCAACATACCAATGATGGGCTTGTGGATAATAGGGATGTGAACAATAGGAATGGATCAGACCTTAATCCCCTTCTTTGAACCAAAGTAGACTATGACATCCACCATATAGGTGGCCCATGGTGTCGTCATGGATCTAGATCCTGCTATCTCTAGAGTCAATCATCTTCCCATTATCGGAACCCCAAGAATGTGGTACACATCCTATAGGGTGATCATCCACTCACCCCTAGCACCCAGCAACTGAAAGGTATTCCGGTTTGCATCCTAATAAGATAACTCATCACATAGGATGTGGCTGGTAGATGTAACATGGGGCACCCGTGTAATCCTCCATATGCCCACTCTCTAAAGAGTATCAGTCTCATCCTAAGTCAACTGATCCAATATTGTTGGGAGATAATAAAAATCCCTCTCATGAGTCCAACGGATATACTCTTCCTTCTTTTGCATCCACCAAAACACAAGAAAAGATAAAGTTAGTGACATATCTCAAGAAACAAGCTCATAAAAAACACAACAAAACATGAAAAATCCAAAAAAAATTAAGTAATCACGGAGTTTTGGTTATTCTATATAGAATCACCACCGATGTAGGACGACAATTCCCAGACCACCGCCTGTCGGGGTAGTGGTTCTACGAATACCGCCCTACTCAAGGCAAATGTCCTAAACCGATTCGCCGTATGGATTTGTTTCCCTAAAAATGCTTAAAAATGAAAAAAAGACCATTTTCAACAAAATAAAAGACTACCCTGAGGGCACCCCCTAGAGACTCATTTAAAACAAGAAATTTCAAAAATAATCCCCCTAGGAAAATATTTTGACGTTTTCACATTTTAGGTTTAAAAACACACAAGTGAGGAAAAATAACCTGAGACCGTGTTGGTCGATCTCCCGCTTCTGAGGCATGATCAAGATCTTGAAATGAATGTTTTGACTATTATTTGGATGAAAATGGTCACAAGTGGGCCTATAGCTTAAGAATCACCAAGTTGATATGTGTAAATGAATTTGAAAATGAGTTTGTTTAGATATATATGTTTTTATAACTTTGTTTTGAGTGCATATGTTCATAGGGTTGGAGTGCTGGTGTAGGTATACTTCCATATCCCCACACAAATGGTAAGTTCTCTTATCATTTTGATTATGTATTTATTTTTCAATATTTAATATATATGCAATTGAGTCTCTTCTCTTCCTTTTGCAGTAACGAGAGTTTAGATGGAAAAATTTCAACACACAAAGTGCGTGTCGTATAGCTTCAAACTCCCCATTTCGGGAACACCATAATTAGAATCTATGTTTTACGCCTCTTCATGTCTAAAATGATTCTCCACTGGGATAATATGTATGCACCCAAAATTACATGTGCTACATTGTTAGAAAAAGGTTACAAAAGTCCCCAATGATGATTCATGTCCTTTCTAAAGGTGTTCAAGTTCCCGAACCCAATTGCGTAAAGTATAATTGTATCTTAGACATCCTTAGCTTTTCCATGATTTCTTCCCACTTCCTGCTTCATTCTGTGTATGTTTTTTCCTTCAGTACTATGACCACTACCCTACCCGGGCAAAGGTTTTGAAACTGCCACCCAGGCAAGGCGGCGGTCCTATGTGATTTTTCCAGAACCTTCCATGCATCAAATTCACACGTGACGCTTCACATAAATTCTATTTTAAAATGTGTTTCTTACCCATTTTAGATTATTCTGAATCCCAACTGCCTTGTTGCATGGTATTCCTTCCCTCTTATATTTTTAAATAGATTTAATTTGTTTGAATTACTTCTTCACCTAATGATTTGGCACTCCAAGATTTCCTTATGCATGGATGAACATCCTAGCCAATTCCTATATATATTCCATGCTTGTATTCAAGAAAATGGCCTACTAATTTTGTGTATCTTACATAGTGTTGCTGCCACAATCTTACTAGAAATTTCATAGCCAAGATTTGTTCACTTGTGTTTTCTCTCTTCCACTTGCATTGCAACCAAAGTGCCTTCAAGATGCCATTGCTCAATCGCCTTCTCATGATTCTTCCTTTTCATTACCAATTCCTTGGAATCATATGGACACAAAAATAAAGAAAGGGAAAACCGAGGGATGGATATAGATACAACCAGATTTGCCAAAGCTCTTGCTTATCCAGTTGGAATTATTTGTTTTTGCTTCATTTTTCAGTTATCAACTTCTGAATTATTTTTTCAAATACATATCAAATAGAATAGAATATTTTTTTCATTACAATTGATTAAGAAATTACAAATAGAGAAAATCATTAGAAATCTTGCTCTTTGACATTACTGGGAAGTAGTGGGGAACAATAACTCTTCTAGGGTTATGATTTTTTCTCTACCTCTGAGGTAGGGTTTGAAGGGTTTTGATTAAATTAGTTTAGTTGTTTTAGATTTATATTCACATACTTACACAAGTAATTAACTACAACTAGTTGATTACTTGTATTTAATTTCGTTTATTAGATTAGAAGCATTGTTTAAAAACCGAAAAGATAAAAAATATTTACTTTTATTAGATTAGTTTACTTCCATTGTTTTGTTTAGATATACTATGAAAATACCAAAAACATAGATTAAATTTCCTTTGATAGTTAGTTTTTTTCATCAAAATCAATTAAATTCATTCCACATGACCATCAAAGGTCCACAACAAGGAAAACACTCATTTGTGATCCATTGGTCCCATAACCCAATGGGATAGAGTTGTTGACTGACATTGATACAGGTTTACGCTTGTTAGTTTTATGTACACCTACTAGGTATTATGAGAAGATAGAACAATTAAACACATTAAACATTGTAGCTAATCAAGCCTATGATTATTGGACTACTCTTGCAACAAGGTTTAATTACACACATGACCATACAAAGACCACAATCTCCACAAGTTTATGGTTATGATCCATAGGTCCCACAACTGTATGATTTTGCTGAATAATTAAAAATCAACATTGGTTTGTGTGCATCAGTATTTATATCATCACCACTTCCACCTGACATCATTGCATAACTCTCAATATTTAACATAGAAGCCGATCAGGCTAGGGCTTTCTAGAATAAACTAGAAAACTACCCATAGTCCCTGTGGTTTCATTATGCCTCTTGTTCTCACTTCCATGAAATTTTCTAGAAATATATATGAGGTTCTCATAGGTCACTTTCCGCATGTTCCGCAATCGAAGGCATAATATCGATAAAGCTCGATATTGATTAGAGCCTCCAAGTAGCTATTCTATCCGATCGATCCATCACACCACTTCAGCTTAGGACATCTATCTTTGCCTTAGACTCACATATCCCGATATTGCATGTTGAAGATATAATGTTACCTCGTTATCTTGCTCATCGTTACCACACTCACTTCCATTTCTATTCTACACTAAATGTCTCAAGCACGACCTCGGAAAGTTAGGTGAGAAGAAGGTCATGTGTTGATTTTCCTTCATATAATAACCTTATATAATTTTTAGTGGAAAACACCCAAGAAATATAATGCCATAACTTTTAGGACTTTATTATTTCTCATTTTTGATTTTTATGCCATTTTTCAATTCTGTCACAAGCGGTTCCCAAGCTCGAACTACAACCAAAAGAAAATCTACCTTTTTTATAAATCAACTTATGGAACACGTAGAGGTTCAAATACGATACAATTTGGAATTTCAATTAGCTTATACATTTCTTTGGAACTCCCAAAACCGCAGTTGAATCTTCACTAGGATTGAAGGTCTTTATCTCATATGTCGGGCCAATATATGAAAATATGATCCTTATAATCCCTTTAAAACCTTTTTAAAAATTAATTAGACCATATTATATTTCCAATGAGTATATTATTGTTTTCCATATCCTTCTAAGGCTTCGATATGTGTGGAACAAGATAACTAACTTTTTCACCACTTTTATTTCCTTATACCATGCTATAAATAGCTTGGTATTACATAACTTGTTCCTAAACCTAATTTTATTCCCGAACTTTCCTAATATACCTCGATGATTAGATATATGTTCCACACACTTATTGGATGCTTTAAATTTTTCCAAAGACGTTCCAGGAGGGTGTTTACAAGGTGAAAAAGGCCATAAATAGCCCTTTTGAAGCCTCAAAAAGCACTCATCTTCTCCCAAATATAGATATATTCATGGATAAAATTGAAAAAGATCCATTTCACATGAAATAAACTTGAAAATCATATTATCACATTCCTCCTATCTATTATGAGGGTAACATAGTTACTCAATAGGTTGGAGGACATGTTTACATTGATTGGGAGAGGGATTTTCAAATGAGTATTAGGTTGTCATGTTTTTTTTTTTTTGAATTTTTCATGCTATACATTTTGCATGAGAACAATTTCCTCTAGCTTGGGGAATTGTTCAGGATCAAACACAATAAGGACGGGACAAACAAGAAATCTAGAATCTTAAGACACTACATAGATAAGTCCCTATCCAATGGGCTTATAGAGTCATTTCTTCACCAAAAACATAATCAAGAAGAACACACGGGGGATAAAACCAAAAAAACACCAAAAGAGGGGAAACACACAAAAATGGAAATAAAACACACAAGAAAAAGGGATACAATGTTACAAGGGAGGGATTTTTATAGAGGTAGGGTAATAATGTACACATACTTGATAACAGTTGGGAGAATTATGTATCATCATGGAATAATAGGCTGAATTAAAACCTCTCAAATCTCAAAGGTCATAATCCAATCATGCCATACTCTTGTGATGGATTTTCATGGTTTGAGAGTAAGGATAAATACCAAGATTCCATATTTATAGTAATATTTCATGGAAAACACTCTTATATCCAATGATCACTTTGTAACATGCTTAGATGTCTTGCCTTTAAGAGTATCCATCCAAGTGCTTTGTGAATATGAGAAGTCATTCCTCCATGTTCTCAAAAGTAGATTCTCTTACTTTGTTTTGAACAAATTAACATTTACTAGGAAAATGTTGTGGCATGAAATCATTCCTAGGATCAACGAGGCACTTAGAAGTAGTGAGAATAATTTTATTTTCTTCCCATTAAAAAGCTCCTTCATGCCTATGACTTTGATGTTATAAAAATTGCTTAAAAATGGAGGCTACATCATTGGTATGAAGGAATTCATAATCATTGAGTGAATTTCAAAACATGAATTTATGCTCAAAACTAATAGGGGATGTAGTCATTTTTACCCTTATCACAAAATAAAGGTAACCCATGTGCGCCGACCTATCACCCAAAGATGTTAGGCACTCGGAGGTAGGCACGGGTGCCGAGTCTCTCTTTTATGTGAGTTTAGTGGGAAATATCATCATCTATGATTTGTGCTTAAGAGATTTAAATGGGGTTAAGACATTCAAGAACCATAGAGCTTAGAATGGCCTCTAGATCCTTGCAGTCATTATAGACAGAAAGCACTTAATAGATTATATAACTTGCACCATAACAAAAATAAGTATACAAGCATCCATACTTAGCATAAACATAAATGAAAGAGAACCTATGAGAAAGATGTATGCATTAGAATTATTGATATTCATATTCATATAACTGGTAACCTCATTACATCCATGGAGCCATTATATAATGTCACAGAGAAACAAACTACAATCATGCTTTTCAACTGGACTAATGTAGCTAGGTTATCAAATAAAAATTTGTAATCCCCATACCCATTATATATTCTCTCCCAAATACCATTACCCACTCATCCTAGCCTCTCTCGGGATAATTTAGCTAGGCTAGTATTTATCACCTCTCTGGGCTTCCAACTCATCCTCCAACACCCTCAGATCTGATGCCAAGTGTTTGAATGTGGTCCTCCATGTGAGCATGCTCTCCCAGGCCTTTTCCACTTTTCACCATGATGTGCTTCTAGAAGCTTCTACCGTAGGCATGCTCCTTCCTGGGCCAACTTGTCACTAGGATGGCACCTTATCCACTCAACATGCATAGTTGGGTCATGCTTTTCACGTGTTCTATCCCAAATTCCCAATTTGGCTAAGTCCCAACCTTTGGTTCTTTCTGTGTGCACCCCGAGATTCCTTAAACCCTTTTCTTAAACTCTCTCCTACATGCCTTGTCCTTGCGTGCCTCTCTTTAACTAGGACCTACACCCATACATGCATTTTGTACTTAGCCAACATTCTAGGGCCCAACATCACCCCACACTATGCCTGTTCTCCATCTGTGGGAACACTTCTCTAGTGAAAGAAAGAATACAATAGGCTTACACCTTGGAACAAGAATAAGGGGATGAAAGAATGGGAGAGTGAAGGAATCACTGTAACAAGCTAGGAAAATCCTTTTGTAAGTCAGCCTCCAACTTGTTCTAGGTATCGAATTCTTCCTACGCTCTTTAACAGAGGTCACCAACAAGGGCACTCACCTCCCCAAAATTTAGTCCTTTTCCTTGCGTGCTCATGGTATTGGTGATTTTCTCTAGCTCCTTGCCTATATTGTCCAAAGGCATCCATTCTTCGTGTAATATGCAGATATAGTTCCTTCAACTGGTTTTTTATTGAACCCCTTAAGGTTTCAATGGCTTCAGATTTCCTCTTGACCTCGGAAAGGATTTTATCCCTTTTTTCCTATTTCCCTTATTCTTCTCCTAGAACTCCTTGAGTTCTACTTCATGAGTGGTGACCAAGGTGCATGCCACTTTGTCTCTATCCACACAATTGTCATACGTGGCCTCAATAGTCTAGGAAGCAACCCTTACATCAACAAGAACCTTGTTGTATTCCGTAACAAGTGCCATGATCTTCAACTTATCCTCTTTCTCTAGGAGTGTGACAACTTCTTCTGTAGACTCCAAGGCTAGTGGCTATCTTTCCATGGTGAGGATCCTCGTTAAATCCTCTAGGCATCCCAAGGCTGATCCATACTTTTACGCAGGTGATGCTAGGTCCGGATGCTTTAATACTATAGCCTCATTGATGGATTCCACCTTCTTGTACACAACACATACCTTAGCCTTTTCATCCTTCAATTCATGTTGCCACTGGGTGCTGATCAACTTCTCCTAGCTTAGCTCCTTTGTCATAGCAGCTAGCTCTTCCTCTTTCTTCTTTAGCTCCCCTTCCAGATCTTTGACCCTATCATTCCACCCGAAGAGTCTAGCCTCAATCTCAATGGAGACTTTATTGAGCACATTACATAGTTGTTCATCCGAGAGCTACTTTGGGTATCCACCACTAGGTTGTCTTCTCTTGGTCCTGGCAATGTTATTATTGCCCCGTGGCTTACCTCAAACTCGGCTCATCAAGGTGGGACTCTATAGCCCATGTGATCATCTTCCTTATCCGTGGATATGGAACCTCCTTGTAAAAAGATGACATTGTTACAAGCTCCTCTATCGGAATGGTACTTTGGAACCACGTGTGAAAAATTTTCTTAGGGTCATCAATATAACCCATCTCCAACATCTCCCCCTCTATGTGCCTTTCTCCTATGTGCATACCCTTAGGTATACTTACAGTAAAAATGGGGCCTCTAGTGTTGTCGTGTTCCTCTTCTACACTCTCCTTCTTTTCCTTGTTCAACACTAGCTCAGTGTTGTGTTCCAATTTATCCTCCACCATGGTCTCAATGTTCTTGGTATCTTCTCCTTCTACCACCTTGGTTGTCTATTTCTACACAAAACTTAGAGACTCTTGCTTCTACGCGCTAGCTTCCTCACCTTTTCCCATGTCCTGGGTGCCTTCTCCTACCTAGCTATCCTTCCACCATACGAACTAGAACCCCTATTCTTCTTCTCCACCTTCCTCCTCTGAATCATGTATATTGAAGACGGGTGGTCCTCAATCCTTCCCGGGTCCTCTTCCCCACTTACTTCTTCTCCACTCTCATCCTCTTCACTCTCATATTTTTCTCTTATGTACTTGTCCAAAATCTTAGTCTCTTTCGAGATGGTCTCTTCTTCTACCCTTTACTTCTTCCTAACTAGAGATTCTAGTGTAGGTGATTTTGTTTCTTCCTCTCCTGATGACTCCTTGTCTGATGGATTTTCTAGCTCTAGAGTCTTCTCTTTTACTATGGGCTTCTTCTTATGCACATACATACTAGTTCTGGCACTTGTCCCGGGGAACTATTGCTTGTGTCTCCACCACACTTGGTATTTTCTTTTCTGGCTCTTTTTCCTCTTGTTTGGGTGTAGGTCTCTTCCTACCAGTTGGATCCTGAGGTATAGATACCTCATTCTCCGATATGTGCCCTTCTCAGACTTGGGTCTTATGCGGATGTACACGCACGTCGTGGATCCATCTACAATGGGCAGACTCATGGGCCTTGTCATTTGAACTTCATGTGATACATACCGCTCCACATACATGCATTTACTAGGGTAGACCAACACTTTGTGAATTTCTCTATGGTCCTGGTCTAGATTACCAAGGTCTAGCTTAAACTTCTTAGACACTCTAAACCTGTTTACTCCCACTTAGAAGTATTGAGCTGTGAAGGCAAAGGGGAGCTTGCACCATGGGCTCTAAGTCTTATATGATAGTTGGAATCTGCCTAAGCAGAAATTATGGTACATAGCAAATTCTGCTTCTCCCCTAGTGGCTACTGGCATTTTTTTGGGAATTTTCCATTCCACCACGAATGCGTTCCTTAGGCACGTATACCATTTTTCTAAGTTACCTTGTGCATAGTTGTCATGGTGTCACAAGCATATTTCTCAAACCTCTTTGTAGGTGAGGGGTCTTTAGTAGGGTACTCCCACACGAACTTGTCTAATGCATCTAGTACCCCAATCTCTGAAAACATGATGGTTAATAGGACATTACCAAAAAGGATCCTATTGCCTTCCTTCACGCAGTTGATAATCTCATCCGCAATGAATGCATATAAGTTGTAGATGGTACCCTAAGTAATTTTCCTGCAAACATTCAACCATGGCTTATTAACTTGGGTCCATCTCTCTTGGCCATTTAACTTTGACACCAGGTGCACATCCATCTTCATTACCGGATCCTTAATGTCTCATGACATCATAATACCTTGACCCTTTCTTGTATGCATAAGTGGTGATAGTTTCCTTAATCACTTCTTTGTTAGTCAAGTCATCCTCCAAACCTTCTCCTTCATATATGAGGCTTGTGAAATGTGAAATGAGATGAAGTGTTGTGCATATCTTGTGCCATGTGAAGTGGAAGTAGTCCTCATGGATGTGCGACATCAGCCATTGATATAAGCGCTCAGGTTTCCCAAAGTAGGGCAACTCAAAGAGTTGTAATAACCTTTCCTTCTCCAACTTAACCTTCACATCATCATTATAAATGGGAAAACCCTCTGGTGTCCTTTTGTTTATTGGGCACACTAACTCTAGCACCATCTCCTTCTCGATTGTGCTTGTTCGATGATTGTAGTCATTCACAGACATGTTCCTCAGATGGGACTCCCACTCCTTCCCCAACAACACTCCATCTGGGTACTACATTTCTACATACCACTCCTCATTTGTGTGTGCATTAGTTTCTTATTGCTTACCCTTTCCCTTTCCCTTACCCTTCTTGGGTGTGCTAACTAGTTTCTTGGGTGCCATTCTCTAGGTCTACTTCAATCAATCTATGTTACTTTTTTCTTCCACTCTCTCCAACCTTAGATCTTGAAATTGTGAAGAAAATTCCTTAACCCAGTGTCCTAGGTCTTCAGACCCTACGTAGGATACTCCTTTCACAAGACGATGACTTCTCCCACTTTTAGTACGCCCGTGAAATCCTTTCCTCCTAGTTTGTAAATCTGAACTAGTTACTCACGCTTAAATTTTTCCAAACGTTTCTTCACACGGATCAGTTTTTTGGAAGCCCTAGTTTGCAAAGGTGCAAAAAGTGCTTCTTTCTCTTTATACGCAAAATGAATAATGAAGTGCCCCAAACCCCTTATTTATAGTTTTTTCCATTTTAAGCATTAAGTGCCCCTTCACCTACCACCATACTTTTAACACTTAATGAAGATTTTCAAAAAAATCCCAACTTTAGCACTTTCCCTCACACACCCAAACCTCGCACGGACAATTCTCCAACCTTTTGGCATGCAACCAATCCAACATGACATGAGACTCTTGTGCACACGTAACTAGTGCTGAAGATACTTCTTCTATCCTAATTTTTTCTCTCACCTACCTCATGTTGCTTATGTGCTTTTCCTTTATTTGTACATGGGATCTGAAAGTAGATTTTATCTTGGCACCAACCATCCTTTTTCCATCTTTTATTTTCAAGCACCTCTTTCAAAAGGGCCATTCAACTGTGTTTTTCAACACAAACTTCCTTAGAATTTTAACCATGCTCTCCTTCACATTACTCCACCCCACACTAAAATGATGCGTGGTCCTCTACTCACTCAAAAATTAGTAATAAGATTACCGACGCCTAAGGTGCAAAACAAAACAACAATGCAAAAGGGAAACATAAGAAAATAAATTCATAAAGGAAAATTCTAAACTAACTGGAAAAATTTCCTTATTTACAAACACCAAGAAGACTTATTTATAGTATGGCTTTAACCTAATCGCATTGAAGTGTCCAGACAATTTCGCTTCCATCCAACGCTTGAATCGGCATGCGCTTGAATCAAGGATGTTTGGGATTGTGTAGGGACCTAACCAATGGACTTTCAACTTCCCAGGATGGCACATAAACTTAGAATCATATAGTAAGACCATCTTTTCCCAACCTCAAACTTATTATTTCTGATGTGGTGATCATGCCATGCATTTTTCTTTGCAAGTCCTTGAGGCTGTACAAGCACTGCTCCAATAATGGTTCTTGGGGCATCTACATGGACATGTAAGGGCTTGTCCCAAGAGGGAAAACATAATATAGGCATGGTGATAATTCTATTTTTTAATGTTTCAAATGCCTTCATTGTGCCTCTCCCCAATGGAAGGAACTTTTATGTCTTAGAAATTCTTCTAGAGGTGTGGCTATCTTCACATACCCCTTGATGAATTTTCTCGTAATAACCCGTATGATCAAGAAATCTGCGCACCGCGCTTTGCCTAAGTAGGTTCCCCTAATCCCACAATACCTGTAACCTTGGCGGATCCACTAGCAAGCCCTCCTTACATATGATGTGCCCCAATAAAGTCCCAAAGGGTGTAACAAATACAAACTTCTTAATTTTGAGGGATATCCTCAACTACCTTGATCTCTTAAACATTAACCTCAAATTGTCACATAGGTCTTTTACTAGTCCATACATTTTCCAATCATCCAAATAGACCTAAAGAAAATTATGGATGAAGTCTTGGAATTATTGCACCACTATGCATGAAAAAATAGCAGGCACATTCTTCAAACCAAAGGGCATGACTGTGTATGTAAAAATTCCCCACTTAGTGGTGAAATTTGTCTTCTCCTAGTCCTTTGCAATCTGGACTTGGTGGTACCCAAAAAAATCCATCCGTAAAGGAAATGATTTCACACCCAATGACTCCATCCAAAATCTCTTTAATGAAGGGGGTTGGAAAAGTATCAATGACACAAACTGTGTTCATCTCCCTATAATCCACGCAAATCCTAATCCACCCATCCTTCTTGATGCTAATTACCATCATACTTATCCATTTTGATTATTCCACTACTTTAATGATCCCATAAGCTATCATGTTGTCTATCTCCTCCTTAACGTTTACGCGTAAATTGGGATTCATTTAGTAGGGTCTCTTCCCGACCGGCGCTCATCTCCCCCAAGGAATGGTGGATGCCTTTGAGCTCATGGTACCCACATGGGAATAAATCCTCAAATTCACACAACAGATCTATGACCTTAGAGACTTCCTTCTCCGACCAATAATCTCCAATGATATCCTCCTTAGGTTCCTCTTCTGAGCTGATGTTAACCTTCTTTGTCTTTAAGGGCTCATGGTAGGTGTGCGCGCGAGTATCAACACTGTCCACTACCTCGCATGTCCCTAAAGAATGGCTAACATCCAAGCTTTCTGCTTCCTCCCCATCATTCACATACACCAACTTCCCTTTCCCCTTTCCAAACACATGCTCAAATCTGTAACTCTTATGTTTCTTCTACTTCTTTAAAGTGCACCTCTAAACCTAGTTCACCTAACAATTCGAACATCTTATCTTCTAGCATGACACAATCCCCCATGATAAGGTGCTTAAATACTTGCAATTACTTATCAACCGATGGCTTGGTAATTCGATATTTAAACATTTGAATGAGGTTAGTCATTAGCTCTTGCCAATTTCCTATTTGGTGGCGTGTCTCGGAATGTATGTGTACCATGCATGTGCGCAACCATGTAATGTAGAATAAAACTTGTGTACCCAATGGGATGGTGGAAAATATTCTACGCCTTCTCTCCGCATCCTCTCACACTCCCGGATATGGAAAGAGGCGGGCTCCTTACCATGGTAGTCCTGTATGACAATGGGCATGTTACTTCTAGAAAATCTGATAGAGAGAGCAATTCTCACCTTGCACCATTCTAGAAGACTCTCCTGATGTGTAGCCCACCACCGTGCCGATGTGCCAAGTAGGAAATAACTTAGCATCCCTCTTTGTTCCTTCTCCTCCTTCCACTGAGCTTCCATCTCCTATAAAAAGATCTCAGGGAAGGCCCCTCCTGAATACTTAGGTAATTTTTTTCCTCCTAGGTGCTGGACCATGCGTGCCTTCATTACTTTTGTTCTCGATCCTCTCAACTACCATCCGATCAATTCATAAGTCCCATGCACCCAATTATCACATTATAGGTTGGTGGTGTCACTTACTGATTGAGCATCATCAAACTAGATAAATCCATCGGTAGGATGTATTATCTCTAGGTCCCTAATTGAGCACACATATATCCTGTCTAGAACTTCTTTTCCAAGGGGTTCAATATAGGGCATCGACTTCCCATCAGCTAGAGGTATAATGACCCACTCCTCCTTATTTTCAAAAATCATGTACCCTTTGTTGAATGAAGGTCTGCATTGTTATTGTAACACCATGGGCACCCAAGGAGTGTTGGAAAATTGTCTACCTCAATGAGCGCCAAGACTTCGAAGTCCCCAGTAAACTTAGCTCCTTGGATAGTGATAGCTACATCCTTTAAGACACCGATGAGCATTTACTTAGTCTTGTTTTTGTATATAACACATTCAAAGATGGCTGTAATGTAGGTCTTCCTATATGATTCCATGCATATAGAGTTAGAATATTGACCTCTGCGCCTATGCCAATGAGGATATTACTAAGGAGCCATCCATCTACAACTGCATTCAATGTGATCTCCTTGTCATAATCAAGGATGTGAGGGGGAAGGTTTGCATGCAATACCTACCTCTCACACTCTCCTCTAGTGTGTGGTACCTTCTCTCTCAACCATGATCCTAGTAAGGGAATAATATTCTCTTGCCTTAGCATTTACAATACTTCCTTGACCTCATCTAGGTCATCCTTTGGCACCTCAACTCTCCTTCCTTGTTCCTCCCTCCTAGATTACTCCTTTAGACACTGGATCTCCCCTTGTAAACTCTAAATAACATCCATGGTGTCTTGATATACCTCCTTTTGATGTATAGGGTCTAGGTACTTTCCATGAACTACTTCCTCCCTCGAAACCAGTTCTTCTTCCTTTGCATCGGTTTACGTGCATAACTTCTACTCTTGTTGTTACTAAAATAGTTTCCAAACCTACATCCCATGTTACCCATGGCATCCACTGTGTGTGATCCTTTTTAATGCTGACCATTGTAGTGACCATGTCTTTCTGGTGCTGAAATTTCATGTGCTCAAACAACTCCGGCACTCCTCGTACTTGTGCTTCTTTCTCGCACCATGAGCACCGCAATGTGTCCAAACATTCTCATTATAATGATCTATAAACCCATAATTGAAACAAGTTCCACACGAGAACTCGCATTTTCTCCCTCGTGGTTACCATGACCACATAATCCTCCTTGAAAACCCCTTTCGTGTGCACCTCCATCTGCGTGCTCCTCATAATGGAAATCATCACCCTTGGAACTATTGGCATTGCTAGTCTGGCGCACCCCATGATCGGTGGCCTCATGGATATGATCAATGAGCCTATAATCCTTAGTATCATGGGTTTTATAGGTGTAGATCTTATAGTAGAAAGACACATTCTTCTAGATTAAGTGCTATAATAAGGGGTATCTCTTGACATAATCATCCCCACAACAAATTTCACAGTCTACTATCATGACGTGTACCATCCTTTGGGGGAAATTATCATTGACATGCCCCTCTACTTGACAATATGGGCATCATAAACCATTGCAAGTCTCATGGGCTGAGTTTGCAAACAAATTTTCTAGCTGCTTAGCCATAGTAGTAATCTGAGCCTCCAGGAACGGGCTAACACTAGTATCAATACTACCAACAACCTTGGTGCGTAGTGCAACTTCCAACACTTTGCATGGGTCTGTGAAATTTTTATGAGATAAATCCCTTCTAAAAGGTGTGATCAATCCTCCAACAAACCACTGAGCATGCTTTGTGAAGGGTGAATATCATATGATAATTTAGACAAGAGAGTTTTAAAGCACACATCATACTCTTGCACACTCTCTGCCATTCCTTGTTGAATCTCCTTCAAAGCACTGATGCTCTTCTGTTCAAACTTAGGGATGTGGAATTATGCTGAGAATGTGTTCTTTAAAGTAGTATAATCCACCACTGTTTGATGAGGGTCATATTTCTTATACCAGCTCTGCACGTGCCCTTGCAACATTGTTACAAATTAAATATCCTTAAACTCGGGGTTGTGATACCCTTTGCACGCTATAGCAGTTCACACTTGTGAACATGGTCTGTAACATCCTCAATACCTCTGTAATTTGGAAAGTGTAATGACATCTCAAGGAAGACTTGAGGGGGTGGTTGGGGCCCTTGTCCTCCTGAGCTAGAGCCTTGGTTCCCTCCGATGTTTCCTCCGCCACCGGATCCACCAGGTCCACTAGGTCTTGTGCCTCCTGAGCCACCGATCCACCAGAACCACTAGGTCCACTAGGTCCTATGCCCCTTGACCCACCAGGTCCTATAGTAGTCATGTCAAGTGTCCCCATGGTTCCACTAAACTCTGTGCCGTAACGGTGTGTGATAGTGCCCCACTATCACTATTATACCCCGCACCACTCCCAGATGTGAGATCGGGGGCTTTTATACTAGCTCCTTTTCCAAATAATCCTTTAAATACTAGAATATGTGTAGCCATAGAAGTGGGAAATCAAAAATTGTACCTCCTAGGCATAAATCTTTCACTTCCACTGATATCAACTGGTCAATGATACTCCTTCCCGGTTCTAGAAACCAAAGTGTTAGGGTTTGGTCATTGGGTGGTTTCAGATACATGCCAATGACTCTTCTTTCTTTGTGTGAAGAACTCTAAATAGAAGCCGAAGGGTTCTCTCTTTTTAAGCTTGCCAAGATGGGGTAGCACATACTACTCGGGTTCCACATTCTCTCGTGCGAACCTCGACTCCTTCCCGCAATGTCTACATCCATAGATCCATCAAACTTGCTGCCTCATATCACCTAGCAATCTCCCTTTCATGTGCTTCACTATACTTGAGTCATCTCTCCTCCCTTTCCTTCTCTCGTCGTAATACCTTCCATCTTCCTCCACTCTAGCTCCCTCGCCCGGTGCTTGAATGGTCTAGCCGGCCATTGGAAATGCCTCTAAACCCAAATTAACAACCAAGATCTTCATTGCTAGAGGGATAACATGTAGAAATGATCCTCTAGGCTCCCACATAAAGTAAAACCTAGCGATCTCCTGACAAGAATACGTGGAAATGGCATACTGAATGTAGCTAGCCAATACTCCTTTCCACCAATGATCCATAACATGGGTCCACGTCGATCTACATCTTATAGCCTCTAGTAATCTTCTTGGGTCCACACACACAATACATAATGCCAACTTGATCTAGATGCATATGATGAAATCCATTCATACAACTCTACTGGGGAACAATAGAAAAATGTTTCATATAAATCATGGTAGAGGTTCTCTTCTACCCATTTACGTGCATTGAAATCAGGTCCAGGCTGAATCTCTAAGTAAATTCATCCTCTGTGCTCTTGAACCATGATTCAAAAATTTTCAAAGTTAACCGTTCTGTCATTACCCACTACACATATCATGTTGTATGTTATTTCCCACTTCTTACTTTAGAGACTCCATGATAGACTCTTCCTCTGCGTAAGGTCTTGAGGTCAATGAATTAGAAGAGGAAGGAGACTTGGATCTACCTCTAGCCCTAGCTGAATTAGAAGAGGGTAATCCTTCCTTAATCGAAGGAACAATTGATATAAACATCAGGATAGAGGAGGAACCAAAAATCTTGAAGATGGGATCCTTTCTAACTCTAGAGGAGATAGAAATAAATACCCAATTCCTTAAAGAACATGAAAATATTTCTCATTTAGCTATAAGGAAATGATGATAATTGTGCCACATATTGCAGTTCACAACCTCGTCACTAAGCCGATGCTAAGCCAATTAAACAAAAGTCGAGACCCATGAAGCCAAAGGTGGCCCTCATGGTGAAAGAAGAAGTGATGAAACTCCTACAAGTGGGGTTCATCAAGCCAGTCAACTATTCACAATGGGTGTCTAACATCATCCCTGTTCTCAAGAAGAATGGAAAAATATGCATTTGCATAGACTTTTAGGATATCAACAAAGCTTGTCCCAAAGATGATTTCTCGTTACCATCCATTGATGTTATTATCAACACAACAACTAGTTATGAGTTTTTGTCTCTCATGGATGGGTTTTTGGATATGACCAAATCGAGTCATCGAGGAGGATCAGACCAAAACTACATTCATCACTCCTTGGGTAACATATTATTATGCTGTCATGCCATTCAAAATTAAGAACGCTGATGCAACATACCAACGTGTGATGAATTATATATTCCATGATATTATCCATAAGATTGTAGAATCCTATGTGGATGATCTTCTGACTAAGGCCAGAAAATAGTGTGATCACCTTGAGGTGCTTCATATCATTCTTTCTTGCTTAATCGAATACGAAGTCATGTTAAACCCAGAAAAATGCGTATTCGGTGTAATAGGAAACAATATGTTGGGATAAATCATATCCTCATGAGGGATTGATGTAGACCCATCCAAAATTTGAGTTGTAATGGAAATGAATCCACCATCGATGATTCTTACATCGAATTTTTTCTTAGAAAAACCAAAGTGCAATCAAGGTTTATCCGTGATCTAACCTTTGCTATTCACCCAATCAAAAATTTATTAAAAAAGGATTGCAACATTGATTGGATGGAAAAGTGCAATGAGGCATCCGAGTCAGCTATACAATTCTTGCTATCTCCTCCCATAATCATGCCACTTATTTCAGATCGTCCCTTGATCCTGTATTCGTGAGCTATAAATTTATCATTAGCCTATATGTTAGCTCAAGAAGATGTTGGTAAACGAGAATGTGTAGTCTATTTTATTATTTGAACATTGCTTGACTATGAGACACATTACACACAGGTAGAAAGGGAATGCCTTGCCATAGTATTTATGACAAATCACTTAAGACATTACATGCTAAATTAAGAAACAAGGGTTATCATTAAATCAGATCATCTATGGACATTTTTCAAGCAAGGGTCATTATCTAAGAAAGATGGATGCTTCATAACTCTTATGGGCGAGTTTGAGTTAACATTTGTTAATTAGAAATCCGTCCAAGGACAAATCATTGTAGACTGGTTGGCTAACAACCTGTTAGATGGAGATGATCTAGTAAATATGGACTCCTCGATGAGTGTGTGTATTTTATTGAAACCAAGCCTTCCATTTATGTGTGCACATGGTACACTAACATCGTTAATTTCATAGTGGATCATATGTATTCGGAAGGGGCGACATTGTAACAAAGAAGATAGTTGCATGCTATAACTACTAAGTATGTTATCTTGGAACAGTGCTCTATCATAGATCCTTTGATGGAATGTTGTTAAGATGTGTTGATGAAGAAGAATGTGAGAATATTATTTATGAATCACATATTGGAGTATGTGGAGGTCACCTTAGTGGCCATGCCACTATGGAAGATACATCGATGGGATACTTTTGGCCCATGCTAGAACACGACGTGGTAGAGTTTGTGTGCAAATTCTAGAAATGTCAATAGTTCTCCCATGAGATACACATACCGACATAAACTCTATAACAAATTGCAATACCTTGGCCCTTTTCCACTTGGGTCCTTAATTTGATAAGGAAGTTATTTTCCTTATCAAAAGATGGTCATAACTTTATAATCACGGCAACATAATACTTTACAAAGTGGGTAAAAACCATGCCTCTTACCACCATGCCTAGATGTGTAATCGCTAAGTTCATTCTAAACCAAATCATTTATAGGTATGGGATCCCACAAGTCATTATCTCTTATAATGGCACATATTTCAAAAATGAGGAAGTACATGAATTATGTGAAACATTCAAAATAAATCACCACATGGCTTCTCTCTATTACCCTTAGGCCAATGGATAGAATGAGGCTACAAATAAGATGTTAAAATACATTCTCCTTAAGATGATCAAGGAGAAAAAATGAGATTAGAATTTAAATATTTTTCCAGCCTTGTGGGCGTATTGAACATCAAGAAGAATGAAGACGGGGAAATGCCCATTTCTTTGGTATTTGGTACATAAGCGATTTTACCACTTGAGGTCAAATACCTAGTCTCCGTATCTCCCCACAAAGAATTCTAAGAGAAGAGGGCTATCGAGAGGCGTGATTCTATCAATTATAAAGTCTTCATAAAGCTAGGCTCAATGCTAAAAAAATTACATAGTGTTTACGATGACCGAATGTATTAAAAATACAACAAGAAAATATATGAGCATGAAATATATAAGGGATATTTAGTTCTAAGACTTAACAGCCGAATAGACAAAAAAATGGAGAAGGTAGGAAATTCAGCCCGTGGTTGGGTCCATATTGAGTAATAAAAGACTATTAAAATGGGGCATTTCTCCTGTGTACACTAGAGGGTGAGGAGTTTAGCAAATGTGCAAACTCTCTTCACCTAAAGAGGTACTAAGCATGATTTATTAAAATATCCATATGTATATTACTACATCCACATTGCATTTTCATCTGGTTCATTTTGTAAAATTTGTGATCAAGGGACTTATTCTTATAGAAATTCCTAAAAACTTCTGAAAACATTGGCAAAACATTCAAATCATGTCTCTTCAAATCTTCACGGTGTCATCAATTGTTTCCGAATCATTTCATCAATCCAAGCAAGATAAGACAAATATTTGATAATAACCATACCAAGGCCTACATACTTGGTTCTACTTATAGTTTCTTCTAGGTTAGGTGTCTTTTCCTATAGTCTATTCTAGAAGCTTCATGGTGTCACATATATCCCATATACATTTATTTGGAAATAAGAACATTCTAGAAAATTTGACCAGATAAATAAGTCAAATGCAAATCCACGTAAATTTTTATTTTACACATTTATTTCCACTAGAACCTTCGGTGTTGAGTCTCGTATCTTACTAGTGATGTAGCATTGGGAAAGGAGAGAAGTGCCCTTTCTTGCAAATGCATTGTCCTGGTGATGAGCCCATAATTCCTATTGGTAGCATGGGGCAAGATGTAGGGGTATCTTTGACAAACTTGAAAGTTAGAAATAGTTTATTCAAATGTTCTCAAATCATAAATCAAAACAAAGTGAGTTAGATGTCTAAAATTCCAAAAGAGTTTAAAGTCTCAAAAGCAGATTTTGTCAATCAAGTGGCTATCTACGGATCTAAATCTAGATAAACTGGAAATCAATCCACATTTTAAACTATGAAGAAAACTTAAGTTGAATGAGGTTGTAATGTCTCAATTTTGTTTTTCTGAATTCTCGTCTTTCTCTCGTCATTACCATTCAACAAATTTCTATAACTTGTGCCTCTTCTCGCTCTTGGTGTTAAAACCTTGCATCTTATTGGTTGGGTGGGGTTAGGAGTGGGGAAATTTCAGTCACTTATCATATCACTCTTTTCCACAGCTTTCCAAAACAATACATAGTAATAATTTTTTTAGAGAAACTAAAGTTTAACATTACAATGTGATTGCATTATCATATATTAGCATTACAAAAAAATGAAAAGAAAAGAGATCATTTTGATAGCATTCATATCAACTACACACATTTTGAAATACATATAAAAATGGAAGTTCTAAGCATCTAGAGTACACATGTGAAGTGAGCCAAGAAGAAGTAAAATCGATACAATGAATTACCAAACAAAAAATAAGAGTGTGTATATATCATAATAAATCACATTTGTATACAATACCATCACATGCTAGGCATGGTAAAAATACTTGTAATGAGCTTGAAATATACAAAAAATCATATAATGTCTAACAAAATCACAACTAAGAAATAAAGTCCCATCAACCTATCAATACATGTGGGATCCCCGATATGGTGCATGATTGCATCCAGGACTCCTACTAAAACTACGATGATGAGAGTGTATTGAATGGTGGGAGTGCTCATGGTGGCAGCCACTAGTTATGGTCTTGCTATAAGAGTAAATCTATCTCATCAAATTCTCATCTCTCTTATATGCGGTCACCCGAGTGAGTAGAGAAGTCATAACCTCCATTTCCCTCCATATAGGTGCAAACACATCGTTGTGTTTTCTGGCTACAAGTGGCTATCCTATGTCCTCAATCGATCATATTAGGTCTTCCTAAAGGGATCAAAAATGTTTCCACGCACACCTATCGAATAAGATCTCGTCATTACTATGCAGTCGCTGCAAGTAGAAACAAATAAGAAACAATGAGTTAGGAAGTTATAAAAAAACCAAAAGAAATGCCAACTAACATTTTTGACTAACAAGGTCAAGAGAAGAGGATCAACATACTTGGATCTCCAAGCATAGATGTAGGGTTAGTGGATGATGTTACTGTTGCTAATGGATACGAGGCCTCCCTAAAAATAGACACAAGATGTTGTCCCATCATGGACTCATCATCCCCCTCTCCATCTTGAAAGAGTAGTCCCTTGAAGACAAGTGTCTCCTTCTCTGCAGCTACCTCCTCCTGCTTCTCTCTCAGAAAATCTCGAGTATCATGCAACTCAGGATCGCTCTCCTCTTCCATGTCGCCTGCCCCGCCAACCTCACCACATAATACCTCATCATCAGTCTCCTCTCCTTTCATATCCTTTTCATCGGTATCCTCTCCATCCGAATCCTCTCTGGTCTCATCCTTTATATACTCCTCAGAGTTAGAGTCTATGTCTATGGGCTTGTCCTCCTCTCCACTATGAGAAGGTGTGGCCTCAATCTAGAGTAAGGGTGTAGGAGTGGAATGAGACCCCGTTAGGAATTAAAAATCACCGAACCGTGATAGGCACTCCTGGAACCACCGTTGTCCAACCTGGATCTCCATGAGGCCCCTTTTAGGCCTCCTTCATTGTCCTATACACAGGTGCCACTGGGGGAAGCATATCAATGTAGGGGAGGCTAAACATGTTGAGGAACTTAGCCAAATGGGTGAATCTCAAGCTTCCCCATCCTGTCAACTAACTAACTAGTAGTGGAACAAGCTGCCATTGTGGTCCCCTCTTGTCCCCACAACCTTGTCATGTCCTGGTATGGGGTGGCCACCATGTTTGTTGTGGTCATGAAGCCACCGGCTGGTATGACACTCGAGAATTGTCATCATTGTCCATCTAGTGCCTTGATGGCCCCTAGTTCTTGTCTTGGTACTCCTCCCATAGGGGATGATCTAATCATACACCCATCTCATAACCAATGTGGGGTGGATCAAAGACTACCCCTGTAATATGACAATTTGATACAGGTCATGATAAGTACTCCCAAGTATATCTACTCCCCGGTGTGTAGATACAACCATGTTCTTCAATCTGTATTGATGGGAGTTCAAAAATAGAGTAGTATATCACCTACCTTGTCCCCGATCAACCATGCGGCCAACATACCAATGATGGCCTTGTGGATAATAGGGATGGGAGCAATAGAAATGGATCGGACCTTAATCCCCTTCTTTGAACCAAAGGAGACCACAACATCCACCATATAGGTGTCCCATGGTGTCATCATGGATCTAGATATTACTATCTCTAGATTCAATCATCTCGCCCAATATATAAACCCCAAGAATACGGTACACATCCTATAGGGTGATCATCCACTCACCCCTAACACCCGACAACCGAAAGGTATTCTAGTTTACATCCCAATAAGATAACGTGTCACATAGTATGTGACTAGTAGGAGTAACATGGGGCACCCGTGTAATCCTCCATATGCCCACTCTCTAAAGAGTATCGGTCTCATCTTGAGTCAACTGATCCAATATCATTGGGATCTAATCACACTCCCTCTTGTGACTCTAATGGATATACTCTTCCTTCTTTTGCATCCACCAAAACACAAGAAAAGAGAAAGTTAGTGACATATCTCAAGAAACAAGCTCATCAAAAACATAACAAAACATTAAAAATCCAAAAAAATTAAGTTATCATGGAGTTTTGGTCATTCTATACAGAATCACCACCCAGTGTAGGATGATGGTTCCAAGACCACCTCCCTATCGGGCGGTGGTTCTACGATTGCCGCCCTGCTCAGGGTAGCGAGTCCTAAACCAATTCGCCTTACGGATTTGTTTACCTAAAAATGCTTAAAAATGAAAAAAATATTATTTTCAACAAAATAAAATACTACCCTGAGGGCACCTCCTTAGAGGCTCATTTAAAACAATAATTTTCAAAAATAATCCCCCCAAGGAAAATATTTTGACATTTTGACATTTTAGTTTTATAAACACAAAAGTGGGGAAAAATAACCCGAGACCGTGCTGGTCGATCTCCTACTCGTGGAGGCATGATCATGATCTCGAAACAATTTTTTTGACTATTCTTTTGATGAAAATGGTCACCATGGGCCCAGAGCTCAAGAATCGCCAAGTTGATATGCATAAATGAATTTGAAAATGAGTTTGTTTAGATATATATGTTTTTATAACTTCATTTTGAGTGCATATGTTCATAGGGTTGGAGCGTTGGCACAGGTATACTTCCATATTCCCATAAAAATGGTAAGTTCTCTTTTCGTTTTGATTATGTATTTATTTTTCAATATTTAATATATATACAATTGAGTCTTCTCTTTCTTTTATAGGTAACAAGAGTTTGGATGGAAAAATTTCAACAAACGGGAGTGTGAGGTATAACTTCAAACTCCCCATTTTGGGAACACCATAATCAGACTCTACATTTTACTCCTTTTCATGGCTAAAATGATTCTCCATGGGAATAATATGTAAGCACCCAAAATTACATGTGCTACATTGTCGAAACCTGTTACAAAAGTCCCTAATGATGATTCATGTTCTTTCAGAAGGTGTTTGAGTTCCCAAACCCATTCGCAAAGGTATACTTGTAGCTTAGACATCCTTAGCTTTTCCATGATTTATTCCCACTTCCCACTTTATTTTGTGCAAGTTTTTGCCTTTAGTACTAGGATCGCCACCCTACCTAGGTGGTAGTTTTGAAACCGCCACCCGGGTAGGTTAGTGGTCCTACGTGATTTTTCAAGAAGCTTCCATGCTTCAAATTCACATGCGACGCTTCACTTACATTCTATTTTAAACTATGTTTTTTAACCATTTTAGATGATTCTCAATCGTAATCGTCTTGTTGCATGGTATTCCTTCCCTCTTATATTTTTAAATAGATTTAATTAGTTTGAACTACTTCTTCACCTAATGATTTAGAACTCCAAGGTTGCCTTGTGCATGAATGCACATCCTAGCCAATTCCTATATATTCCATGCTTGTATTCAAGAAAATAGCCTATGAATTTTGTGTATCTTGCATAGTGTTGCTGCCACACTCTTACTGGAAATGTCATAGCCAAGATCTGTTTACTTGGGCTTTCTCTCTTCCACTTGCATTGCAACCAGACTGCCTTCAAGCTATCATTGCTCAATCACCTTCTCTTACTTCTTCCTTTGCATTACCAATTCCTTGGAATCATATGGACATAAAAAGAAAGAAAGGGAAAACCTGAGGGGATAGATACAAATACAACCAGATTTGCCAAAGCTTTTGCTTATCCAGGTTGGAATTATTTGTTTTTTTGCTTCCTTTTTCAGGTTATCAATTCTGAATTATTTGTTTCAAATACATATCAAATAGAATAGAATTTTTTTCATTTCAGTTGATTAAGAAATTACAAATAGAGAAAATCATTAGAAATCTTGCTCTTTGACATTACCAGGGAAGTAGTGGGAACAATAACTCTTCTAGGGTTATGATTTGTTCTCTACCTCTGAGGTAGGGTTTGAAGGGTTTTGATTAAATTAGTTTAGTTGTTTTAGATTTATATTCACATACTTACGAAGTAATTAACTACAACTTGTTGATTACATGTATTTAATTACATTTTTTTAATTAGAAGCATTTTAAAAAAAAAACGGAAAAGATAAAAATATTTACTTTTATTAGATTAGTTTCTTCCATTGTTTTGTTCATATATGCTATGAAAATACCAAAAACATAGATTAAATTTCCTTTGATAGTTAGTTTGTTTCATCAAAATCAATTCAATTCATTCCACATGACCATCAAAGGTCCACAACAAGGAAAACACTCATTTGTGATCCATTCGTCCCACAACCCAATGGGTCAGAGTTGTTGACATTGATACATGTTTACACTTGTTAGTTTTATGCACACCTACTAGGTATTATGAGAAGATAGAACAATTAAACACATTAAACATTGTAGCTAATCAAGCCTATGATTATTGGACTACTCTTGCAACAAGGTTTGATTACACACATGACCATACAAGGACCACAACCTCCACAAGTTTATGGTTGTGATCCATAGGTCCCACAACCGTATGATTTTGCTGAATAATTAAACATCAACATTGGTTTGTGTGCATCGGTATTTATATCATCACCACTTCCACTTGACATCATTACACAACTTTCAATATTTAACATAAAAGTTGATCGTGCTAGGGCTGTCTAGACTAAACCGTAAAAACCACCCATTGTCCCCGTGGTTTCATTACACCTCTTATTATCACTTCCATGACTTTTTTTGGAAATTTATACGAGGTTCTCACGGTGTCACTTTCCACGTGTTCCATAGTCGAAGGCATAATATCGACAAAGCTCAATATTGACTAGAGCCTCTGAGTAGTTATTATATCCAACAATCCATCACACCACTTCATCTTAAGAAATATTTCTTTGCCTTAGACTCGTATATCCCGACATTTCGTGTTAAAGATATAAGGTTACCTCATTAGCTTGCTCATCGTTACCACACTCACTTCCATTTCTATTCTACACTAACTGCTCTCAAGACAACCTCGGGAAGTCGGGTGAGAAGAAGTTCATGTGTTGATTTTCCTTCATATAATAACCTTATATAATTTTTAGTGGAAAACACCCAAGAAATATAATGCCAAAATTTTTAGGATTTTATTATTTCTCATTTTTATTTTTACGCCATTTTTCAATTACGTCACGGGTGGTTCCAAAGGTCAAACTACAACCAAAAGAAAATTTACCTTTTTTTATAAATCAACTTATGGGACATGTAGAGGTTCAAATATGATAGAATTTGGAATTTCAATTAGCTTATACATTTCTTTGGAACTCCTAAAAACCTCAGTTGAATCTTCACTAGGATCGAAGGTCTTTATCTGTAATGTCGGGCCAATATATGCAAATATGATCCTTATAATCCCTTTAAAACCTTTTTAAAAATTAATTAGACCATATTATATTTCCAATGATTATATTATTGTTTTCATATCCTTCTAATGCTTATGATATGTCCGGAACAAGATAACTAACTTTTTCACCACTTTCATTTCCTTATACCATGCTATAAATAGCTTGATATTACATAACTTGTTCATAAACTTGATTTTTCTTCTAGAACTTTCCTAAAATACCTTAGATGATTACATATATGTTCCACACACTTAGTGGATGCTTTAAATTTTTCTAGTACGTTCCAGGAGGGTGTTTACAAGGTGAAAAAGGCCATAAATAGTCCTTTTGAAGCCTCTAAAAGCACTTATCTTCTCCCAGATCTAGATATATTCATGAATAAAATTGAAAAATATCCATTGCATATGATTATTGGACTGATCTTGAAACAATATTTAATTACACACATGACCATACAAATACCACAATTTCCACGAGTTTACGGTTATGATCCATAGGTCCCACAACCCAACGATCTTTCCGAATAATTAAACATCGACATTGGTTTGTGTGCATCAATATTTATATCATCACCACTTCCACCTAACATCATTACATAACTCTCAATATTTAATATAGAAGCTGATCAGGCTAGGGATTTCTAGACTAAACTAGAAAACTACCCATAGTCCCTGTGGTTTCATTATGCCTCTTGTTCTCACTTCCATGACCTTTTCTAGAAATATATACGAGGTTCTCACAGGCCACTTTCTGCATGTTCCACAATCAGAAGGCATAATATCGACAAAGCTCGATATTGACTAGAGCCTCCGAGTAGCTATTCTATCCAATTGATCCATCACACCACTTCAGCTTAGGACATATTTCTTTGCCTTAGACTCACATATCCCGATATTGCATGTTGAAGATATAAGGTTACCTCGTTATCTTGCTCATCGTTACCACACTCACATCCATTTCTATTCTACACTAAATGTCTCAAAGACAACCTCTGGGAAGTTAGGTGAGAAGAAGGTCATGTGTTGATTTTCCTTCGTATAATAACCTTATATAATTTTTAGTGGAAAACACCCAAGAAATATAATGCCACAACTTTTAGGACTTTATTATTTCTCATTTTTGATTTTTATGCCATTTTTCAATTCTGGTCACAAGCGGTTCCCAAGCTCGAACTACAACCAAAAGAAAATCTACCTTTTTATAAATCAACTTATGGAACACGTAGAGGTTCAAATATGATACAATTTGGAATTTCAATTAGCTTATACATTTCTTTGAACTCCCAAAACCTCGATTGAATCTTCACTAGGATCGAAGGTCTTTATCTATAATGTCAAGCCAATATATGCAAATATGATCCTTATAATCCCTTTAAAACCTTTTTAAAAATTAATTAGACCATATTATATTTCCAATGAGTATATTATTGTTTTCCATATCCTTTTAAGGCTTCGATATGTCCTAACAAGATAACTAACTTTTTCACCACTTTTATTTCCTTATACCATGCTATAAATAGCTTGATATTACATAACTTGTTGCTAAACCTAATTTTCTTCTAGAACTTTCCTAAAATACCTCAGATGATTAGATATATGTTCCACACACTTATTGGATGCTTTAAATTATTGTTGTATATTTTTCCCTCCTCAGGTAGATATAGACAATGCGAAGAATATAGAAATCAAAAAAGCTCAAATCCCTGACATTTATCGCCTTGGTGCATGTAAATGGCACATTACATGGAGTGTTAACATAGAAGAAGTTGTGCCCTTGGCACACGGAAATGGCACATGACAATGAGTATCGACAGGATAAAGGATGTGCCCTTGGCGCACGGAAATGGTGCATGACAATGAGTGTCGACAGGGTAAAGGATGCACCCTTGGCGCACGGAAATGGCACATGACAATGAGTGTCGACAGGGTAAAGGATGTGCCCTTGGCGCATGGAAATGGCACATGACAATGAGTGTCAACAGGGTAAAAGATGCGCCCTTGGCACACGGAAGCGGTGCACAGAAATGAGTGTTGACACTAAAATGTATGCGCCAAGGCGCAGGAAAGCGGCGCACAGAAATGAGTGTTGACACTAAAAAATTTGCACCTTGGCACACATAAAGGGTTGTCGACACACACACGGATGCGCCTATGGCACACCTTTAGGAGGTGTAACATTTTGAGCACTGACAGGAAGCAGCCCCTGGCGCAAATATTCAGATGGCCATAACTTTTGACTGAGAGCTCGGAGTCATGCAAGGTTAGAATTTTTAGAAAGCTTACGAGGCCCTCTGTCCAACTACGACTAGATATCTTTAATTGGGTGAGAACAAGTTCTTAAAAATGCAAAAATATAGTTCGCCATATTTTGAGTTGTTGGGGATCTCACCTACCGCCATAATGATATGATTTAAATGCAGTCTGAGGTGGTTGGGGCAGATTTCGAATTCCTCTCTTCTCCCTCTCTCATTCTTCCTATAAATTGTAAGGAGGGGCTTCTTTCTAAAGGGGTTCATCTTTTCTGCTCTGCCCTCCCTTCTTTTCTTCCCCAGGGTTGAAAATGGAGTTTGAACCTCCTCCTCCCCTGTCTGTAATGGTGTTTTTTCCTTTTACCATTAAAATGATGTTCTGTGCAAACTTCTGGAGCAACAAAAAAAGCGTGTTTTGTGATGCATCTGTCCATCCTTGCTCGTTTTTTCTTGTTTTCTTCTTTCCTCTCTTCATTGCAGGTATTTGTGCATTATCTAATGTTCATTACAGTGCTGAGCTATGTTCATGGAGTTTTGGGACATTTTCTCAGTGTGAAAGCTATCCTTGTGCCTATGATGCATCTCTGTCCATCCTTCCCATTACTCACCTCTCCTTATTCCATGGTAGTTTTGATAGATGTTCAACATTCTCCTTCTCTGGTGTATCACCGTTTTAGTGTAGGATTTTTTTCTTTTCTCTTTTCTCTCTCTCCCTGTCCCCTTGGTGGTTAGATTAGGATTAGATTAGCTTGCCTGCACTGAAATAGCTTGTGGTAGGTAGTTTAGGAGTAGGAACCAACCTTCTCTAGAGATTCCTTTCTCATTTTACAAGTCCCACGCTTGGAGAGAGGATTAAATGTTGTGCAATCACACTGGATGCCTGAAACATCAACTTAGAACCCTGATTCGCATCCAGGGGTGCTGTGATTTCGCATCAACAATTTTTCCAAGACATTCTAGGAGGGTGTTTACAAGGTGAAAAAGGCCATAAATATCCCTTTTGAAGCCTCCAAAAGCACTTATCTTCTCCCAAATCTAGATATATTCATGAATAAAATTGAAAAAGATCCATTGCACATGAAATAAACTTGAAAATCATATTATCACATTCCTCCTATCTATTATGAGGGTAACATAGTTACTCAATAGGTTGGAGGACATGTTTACGTTGATTGGGAGAGGGATTTTCAAATGAGTATTAGGTTGCCATGTTTTTTTTTTTGAATTTTTCATTCTACACATTTTTCATGAGAATAATTTCCTCTAGCTTGGGGAATTGTTCAGGATCAAACACAATAAGGACAGGACAAACAAGAACTCTAGAATCTCAAGACACTACATAGATAAGTCCCTATCCAATGGGCTTATAGAGTCATTTCTTCACCAAAAACATAATCAAGAAGAACACATGGGGGATAAAACCAAAAAATACACCAAAAGAGGGGAACACACAAAAATGGAAATAAAACACACAAGAAAGAGGGAAACAATGTTACAAGGGAGGGATTTTTATAGAGGTAGGGTAATAATGTACACATACTTGGAAATAGGTTGGGAGAAGTACGTACCATCATGGAATAATAGGCTGAATTAAAACCTCTGAATCTCAAAGGTCATAATCTAATCATGCCATTCTCTTGTGATGTATTTTCATGGTTTGAGAGTAAGGATAAATACCAAGATTCCATCTTTATAGTAATATTTCATGGAAAACACTCTTATATCCAATGATCACTTTGTAACATGCTTAGATGTCTTGCCTTTAAGAGTATCCATCTAGTGCTTTGTGAATATGAGAAGTAATTCCTCTATGTTCTCAAAAGTAGATTCTCTTACTTTGTCTTGAAGGTATTCACCTTTACTAGGAAAATGTTGTAGCATGAAATCATTCCTAGGATCAACGAGGCACTTAGAAGTAGTGAGACTAATTTGATTTTCTTCCCATCAAAAAGCTCCTTCACGCCTCTCACTTTGATGTTATGAAAAATTGCTTAAAAATGGAGGCTACATCATTGGTATGAAGGAATTCATAATCATTGAGTGAATTTCACAACATGGATTTATGCTAGAAAAAAGGAAATATTGTCGTTTTTACCCTTATCACAAAAGAAAGGTACCCCATGCACGTTGGCCTATCACCCAGTGGATGTTGGGTACTCACTTGAGGCACACATAGGTGCTGAGTCTCTCTTTTATGTGAGTTTAGTGGGAAATATCATCATTTATGATTTGTGCATAAGAGATTTAAATGGGGTTAAGACATTCAAGAACCATAGAGCTCAAAACGACCTCTAGATCCTTATAGTCATTATAGAAAGAAAGCACTTAACAAATTATATAACTTACACCATAATAGAAAGAAGTATACAAGCATCCATACTTAACATAAACATAAATGAAAGAGAACCTATGAGAAATACGTATGCATCAAAATCATTGATATTCATATTCATATAACTGGTAACCTCATTACATCTATGGAGCCATTACAGAATGTCATAGAGAAACAGACTATAGTCATGCTTTTCAACTAGACTAATGTAGCTAGGATATCAAAGAAAAATTTACAATCCCCATACCCATTATACATTCTCTCCCAAATACCATTATCCACTAACAGAGTTCTTGCAGTATTTCTACAGAGCTTAGCACTATTATTGTTCTCCCTACTTTATTCTGCAGGTGCTAGTATTTATAGCCTCTCTGGGCTGCCAACTCATCCTCAAGCACCCTCAGATTCAATGCCAAGTGTCTAAATGTGGTCCTCTATGCAAGCATGCTCTCCCAGGCCTAAGATTTTCACTTTTCACCATGTTGAGCTTCTAGAAGCTTCTACCATAGGCATGCTCCTTCTTGAGCCAACTTTGTTTTCGTTTCGTCACCTTATCCACTCAGCATGCGTAGTTTGGTCATGCTTTTCATGTGTTCTATCCTGAATGCCCAATTGGACTAAGTCCCGAACCCTTGGTTCTGTCTACGCATGCCACGAGCTTCCTTAAACCCTTTTCTTAAACTCTGTCTTACACACCTTATCCTTACACACCTCTCTTCAACTAGGACCTGTGCACATACGTGCCTTTTGTACTTAGCCAACATTCTAGGGGCCCAACATCACCCCACACTACACCTGTTCTCCATCCGTGGGAACACTTCTCTAGTGAAAGAAAGAATACAATAGGATTATGCCTTGGAACAAGAATAAGGGGATGAAAGAATGGGGAAGAAGAAAGAATGGGAGAGTGAAGGAATCACTGTAACAAGCTAGGAAAATCCTTTTGCAAGTCAGCCTCCAACTTGTTCCAAGCATCAAATTCTTCCTGTGCTCTTTGACAAAGGTCGTCGACCAGGGCACTCACCTCCCCAAAATTTAGTCCATCTCCTTACATGCTCATGGTATCAGTGATTTTCTCCAACTCCTTGCCTATATCCTCCAATGTGTCCATTCTTCATGTAATACGTGGATATAGTTCCTTCAACCGGTTTTTGATTGAACCCCTTAAGGTTTCAATGGATTCAGATTTCTTCTTGACCTCAGAAAGGATTTTATCCCTTTCCACCCTATTTCCCTTGTTCTTCTCCTGGAAATCCTTGAGGTATACTTCATGAGTGACGACCAAGGTCCCTGCCACTTTGTCTCTATCCACGTAATTGTCGTACGTAGTCTCAACTATCAAAGAAGCAGCCCTTACATCAACAAGAACCTTGTTGTATTCCGTAACAAGTGCCATGGTCTTCAACTTATCCTCTTTCTCTAGGAGTTTGACAAATTCTTCATTAGACTCCAAGCCTAGTGACTTTTTTTCCATGGTGAGGATCCTCGTTAAATCCTCTAGGCATCCCAAGGCTGATCCATACTTTTACGTGGGTGATGCTAGGTATGGATGCTTCAATACTATAGCCTCATTAATGGATTCCACCTTCTTGTACACAATGCATACCTTAGCATTTTCATCCTTTAATTCATGCTGCCAATGGGCATTGATCAACTTCTCCTGGCTTAGCTCCTTTGTCATAGTAGTTAGCTCTTCCTCTTTCTTCTTTAGCTCCCCTTCCAGATCTTTGACCCTATCATTCCACCCAAAGAGTCTAGCCTCAATCTCAATGGAGACTTTATTGAGCATGTTGCATAGTTTTTCATTCAAGAGCTACTTTGGGTATCCACCACTGGGTTGTCTTCTCTTGGTCCTGCAATGTTATTATTGCCCCGTGGCTTACCTCAAACTCTAGCTCATCAAGGTGGGACTCTATAGCCCATGAGAGCATCTTCCTTGTCCATGGATATGCAACCTCCTTGTCAAAAGATGACATTGCTACAAGCTCCTCTACCGGAATGGTACTTTGGAACCACGTGTAAAAACTTTCTTAGGGTCATCAATATAACCCATCTCTAGCCTCTCCCCCTCTATGTGCCTTCCTCTTATGTGCATACCCTTAGGTATACTTACAGTCAAAATGGGGCCTCTAGTGTTGTCGTGTTCCTCTTCTGCACTCTCCTTATTTTCCTTGTTCAACACTAGCTCAGTGTTGTTTTCCAATCGTCCTCCACCATGGTCTCAATGTTCTTGGTATCTTCTCCTATTTCCACCTAGTTTGTCTATTTCTACATAGAACTTAGAGACTCTTGCTTCTACGTGCTAGCTTCCTCACCTTTTCCCATGTCCTGGGCACCTTCTCCTACCTGGCTATCCTTCCACCATATGAACTGGAACCCCTATTCTTCTTCTCCACCTTCCTCCTCTGAATCATGTATATTGAAGATGGGTGGTCCTCGATCCTTCCCGGGGTCCTCTTCCCCACTTACTTCTTCTCCACTCTCATCCTCTTCGCTCTCATCTTTTTCTCTTATGTACTTGTCCAAACTCTCAGTCTCTTCTGAGACGGTCTCTTCTTCTACCCTTTGCTTCTTCCTAACTAGATATTACAGTGTAGGTGATTCTATTTCTTCCTCTCCTAATGACTCCTTGTCTGATGGCTTTTCTAGCTCTAGAGTCTTCTCTTTTACTATGGGCTTCTTCTTGTGCACGTACATACTGGTTCTGAAACTTGTTTTAGGGGAACCTATTTCTTGTGTTTCCACCACACTTGGTATTTTATCTTCTAGCTCTTTTTCCTCCTGTTTGGGCATGGGTCTCTTCCTATGAGTTGGATCCGAAGGTATAGATACCTTGTTCTACAGATATGTTCCCTTCTTAGATTTGGGTCTTATGCGGATGTAAACACTCACCGCATATCCATCTGCAATGGGTAGAGTCATGGGCCTTTTCATTCGAACTTCATGCAATATGCACTACTCTACATATGTGCATTTTCTGGGGTAGACCAACCCTTTGCGCATTTCCCTATGGTCCTGGTCTAGATTACCAAGGTACAGCTTAAACTTCTTAGACTCCCTGAACCTATTTACTCCCGCTTGGAAGTATTGAGCCATGAAGGCAAAGGGGAGCTTGCACCATGGGCTCCAAGTCTCATCTGACAGTTTGAATCTGCCCAAGCAAAAATGATGGTACACGTAGAAAATTTTGATTCTCCCCTAGTTGCTACTGGCGCTTGTTCAAGAATTCTCCATTCCACCTCGAACGCATTCCTTATGCGCATATACAATTTTTCCAAGTGTGCATTGTGCACAATTGTAATGGTGTCACAAGAATATTTCTCAAACCTCTTTGTGAGAAAGGGGTCTTCAACAAGGTACTCCCACATGAACTTGTCTAATGCATCCGGTACCCCAATCTCTAAAAACATGATGGTTAATAGGACATTACCAAAAAGGATCCTATCACCTTCCTTTGTGCAACTGATAATCTCATCCGTGATGAATGCAAGCAAGTTATAGATGGTGCCCTCTACAAATTTCTTGTAAACATTCAACCATGGATTATTAACCTGGGTCCATCTCTCATGGCCATCTAACTATGACACCAAGTGCACGGCCATCTTCATTACCACATCCTTAATGTATGTGACATCGTAATACCTTGACCCTTTATTGTATGCATAAGCGGAAATAGTTTCCTTAATCACTTTTTTTTCGGTCGATTCATCCTCCAAACCTTCTCCTTCATAGATGAGGCCTATGAAATGTGAAATGAGCTGAGCGGTTATGTGCATGTTGCACCCTGTGAAGTGGAATTAGTCCTCATGGACATATGACATTAGCCATTGATATAAGCACTTAGGTTTCCCAAAGTAGGGAAACTCAAAGAGCTCTAATAACCTTTCCTTCTCCAACTTAACCTTCACATCATCATTATAAATGGGAAAACACTCTGGTGTCCTTTTGTTTATTGGGAGTACTAACTCCAGTGCCATCTCCTTCTCGATTATTATTTTTTTATTATTATAGTCATTCACAGACATGTTCCTCAAATGGGACTCCCACTCCTTCCCCAACAACACTCCATCTGGGTACTACATTTCTACATACCACTCCTCATTTGTGCATGCATCAGTTTCTTGTTGCTTACCCTTGCCCTTTCCCTTACCCTTCTTGGGTGTGCTAACTATTTTTTTGGGTGCCATTCTCTAGGTCTACTTCAATCACTCTGTGTTACTCTGTTCTTCCACTCTCTCCAACCTTAGATCTCAAACTTGTGAAGAAAATTCCTTAACCCCATGCCCTAGTTCTTCAAACCCTAACTAGGATACTCCTTTCATAAGACGATGCCTTCTCCCACTTTTCCTATGCCCGTGAAATCCTTTCCTCCTGGTTCACAAATCCAAACTAGTTACTCATGCTTCAATTTCTCCAAATGTTTCTTCACATGGATCAATTTTTTGGAAGCCCTAGTTTACAAAGGTGCAAAAAGTGCTTCTTTCTCTTTATACGCAAAGTGAATAATGAAGTGCCCCAACCCCTTTATTTATAGTTTTTCCCCTTTTAAGCATTAAGTGCTCATTCACCTACAACCATACTTTTAACACTTAATGTGGCTTTTTCAAAAAAATCCCAACTTCAATGCTTTCCCTCATGCACCCAAAATTTCACGACAACCCTCCAACCTTACGCTGACCGATCCAACATGACAGGAGACTCTTGCGCTCATGTAACTAGCACCAAAGGTACTTCTTCTATCCTGATTTTTGCTCTTGCCTACCTCATGTTGCTTATGTGATTTTCCCTTCTTTGTACGTGGGATCTGAAAGTAGCTTTTATCTTGGCACCAACCATCCTTTTTCCATCTTTTCTTTTCAAGCACCTCTTTCAACAGGGCCATTCAACTAGGTTTTTCAACACAAACTTCCTTAGCATTTTAACCATGCTCTCCTTCACATTACTCCACCCCACACTAAAATGATGCGTGGTCCTCTGCACACTCAAAAATTCTCAAAAGTAGTAATAAGGTTACCGGTGCCCAAGGTGCAAAACAAAACAACAACGCGAAAGGGAAACACAAGAAAAGAAATTCATAAAGGAAAATTCTAAACTAACTGGAAAAACTACCTTATTTATAAACACCAAGAAGACTTATTTATAGTAGGGCTTTAGCCTACTCCCATTGAAGTGTCTAGGAAATTTTGTTCCATCTAATGCTTGTAACTAGCATGCACCCAAATCAAGGATGTATGAGATTTTGTAGGGACCTAACCAATGGAATTTCAACTTCCCAGGATGGTGCAGAAACTTAGAATCATATAGTAAGACCATCTGCCCAACCTCAAACTTCTTGTTTCTGATGTGGCAATCATGTCATGCTTTTTTCTTTTCTTTCTCTATTGTCTGACTCCACTTGGTGAGTGATCGTATCTTATCTAACTTCATTAAATTATAAATTCTCTCTTCCTGTGCTTTGCTCATCGCCTAACCCTCCTACGTGCACTATTCACGAGAGAAGGTACCATGAATTCAACTAGTAGAATGGCTTCGCACCAAACACAAATTGAAATGGTGTGGATTTTTCAACCTTCTATAAGTTGTCTTGTAAGCCCATAATATGGCTGATACCTTGTCATCCCAATCTTGTCTTCCGACATCACAAATTTTGGTCAGGGTATGACTTAGTATTTTGTTAAATGCCTTTGTGGTTCCATTTGCTTGTGGGTGATAAGGGGTAGTCTTGTGATGAGCTACCATGAATTTTGCTAACAAGATCCTCACGGTCTCATTTAAGAAATGTGTACCCCTATCGCTGGTTAAACTTAAAGGGCATCCATACCTTGTGATAATGTTCTCCCACAAAAATCTTGCCGCTGTGGCTATTGTGTAATCTTTAGTTGGAGCTTCCTCTTCCCACCTTATCAAATAGTCTATGCAAGTGATGACATAGCGTGACCTAGTCCTACGTGCCACTAGTGTAATAGGGCCTACAAAGTCTATTTCCCACTTCTCAAAAGGTTCCACGCTAGGTATAGGGCGTAAAGGCATTTCATCTCTTTCTGGCTTGCGATGCGTTGACAATGGTCACACACTTTACAATAGTCTCTACAATCCTTGTACATGTTTTCCCACCACAATCCAACCATTAATATCTTACGTGTAGTGGCGTCACCTGCATAATACCCACCCACACTTCCTCTATGTGTTTCCTCCATAATGGCGAGGTGCTCATGCTCTAATACACACCTGCACAAAAATTCATCACATCCCTACTTATATAAGTCTCCATTGATCAACATGTAGGGCGTGGTGTATATGGTAAGCTGATTCTTCTCTAATTCTTTAATTCCTTTGGTGCCACACCTTATTTTAAAAATACTACAATATCCTCTAAATCTGAGGGCACGTATTGTGACCTAAAAATTTGTGCATATGGCATTGTCTTCTCAATACTCTGTGCATCCTCCCCTGAATCAATTATTGACAGATGATTAGGCCCACAATTACTTTTCCTATGTTTCACTACTACCGTGAACTTAAAATCTTGAAATAACAATACCCACCGGCATATGCGCCCTTGTAGAATGGGCTTGTTCACCAAATACTTTAATTCCATGTGGTCAGTGTAAAATATAAAGGGTGTTGCTAATGAATCTTCTTGAATTTGAAAAGCACATAGATAATTGACAATGCTTCGTGCTTAGTCACTGTAATTCTTCGCTTTGCTGGTGTTAACTTCCTTGCAAAACATAGAGGTGATCAAAAATACCTTCACTGGTTGTGTAAGCACTACTCCAATGTTGGTTCTTGAGGCATCTACATGGACATGGAAGACCTTTTCCCAAGAGGGAAAATGTAATATAGGCATGGTGATAAGCCTATTTTTTAATGTGTCAAACGCATTCTCGCTACACCTCTCCCTAATGGAAGGCTCTTTTATGTTTGATAAACTCTTTTAGAGGTGCGGCTATCTTGGCATACCCGTTGATGAATTTTCTATAATAACTCATATGCCCAAGAAATTTGCGCATGTGCTTTAGCTAGTAGGTTCCCTAATCCCACAATAACCACAACCTTGGCAGGATCCACTAGCAAGCCCTCCTTGCATATGATGTGCCCAAATAAAGTCCCAAAGGGTGTAGTAAATACACACTTCTTAATGTTGAGGATATCCTCAACTCGCCTACACCTCTCAAACATTAACCTCAAATTGTCACATAGGTCTTTTACTAGTCCATATACTAACCAATCATCCAAATAGACTGAAGAAACTTATGGATGAAGTCTTGGAACACTTGCACCACTATGCACGAAAATATAGCAGGCGCATTCTTCAAACCAAAGGGCATGACTATGTATGCAAAACTTCCCCACTCAGTGGCAAAAGTTGTCTTCTCTTGGTCCTCCTTTGCAATCTGGACCTGGTGGTACCCCAAAAATCCATCCGTAAAGGAATAGATTTCACACCTAGTGACTCCATCCAAAATATCTTTAGTGAAGGGGTTGGAAAAGGATCGATGACACAAACCGCATTCAGCTCCTTATAATCCACACACGAGATCCTAATCCGACCATCCTTCTTGATGCTAATTACCATAATACTTATCCATTCTCGATTCTTCCATTGCTTCAATGATACCATAAACTATCATTTTTCTATTTCCTCCTTAACCTTTACGTAGAAATTGGGATTCATTTGGTAGGGTCTCTTCCTAATCGGGCACGCATCGTTCTTCAAATTTTTCCTCATCTCCCCCAAGGAATGGTGAACATCTTTGATCTCATAGTACCCACGTGGGAATAAATCCTTAAATTCATGCAATAGATCTATGACCTTAGAGACTTCCTTCTCGACCAAGTAATCTCTAATGATAGCCTCCTTAGGTTCCTCTTCTGAGCCGATGTTAACCTTATTTATCTTTAAGGGCTCATGGTAGGCATGCACGTGAGTATCAACATTGTCCACTAGCTCACGCATCCCTACGTAATGGATAACATCCAATATTTTTTCTTCCTCCCAATCAATTACATACACCAACTTCCCTTTCTCCTTTTTCAAACACGTGCACTCAAACGTAACTCTTTTGTTTCTTCTACTTCTTCAAAGTACACCTCCAAACTTGGTTCACCAAGCATTTCAAACATCCTATCTTCTACCATTACACTATCCCCCATGGTAAGGTGCTTAAAAACTTACAATGCATTATCAATTGATGGCTTGGTACTTTGATATTCAAACATTTGAATGAGGTCAGCTACTAGCTCTTACCAATTTCTTGTTTGGTGGCGTGTCTTAGAATGTATGTACCATGCGTATGTGTAACCCTGTAGTGTAGAATACAACTTGTGTACCCAAAGGGATGGTGGAAAATATTCCGCACCTTCTCTCTAGATCATCTCACACTATTGGATATAAAAAGAGGCAGGCTCCTTACCATCGTAGTCCTTGATGATGGTGGGCGTATTACTTCTAGAAAATATGACAGAGAGAGAAATTCTCACCTCACACTATTCTAAAAGGTTCTCCTGATGTGTAGCCCACCACCGTTCCACTGTGCCAAGTAGGACATAACTTAGCATCCCTCTTCGTTCCTTCTCCTCCTTCCACTGAGCTTCCATCTCCTGTAAAAAGATCTCAGGGAAGGCCCCTCCTAAATACTTAGGTAATTTTTTTCCTCCTAGGTACCGGACCATGCGCACCTTTGTTACTTTTGTTACTGATCCTCTCAACTACCATCCAATCAATTCATAAGTCCCATGTGCCCAATTATCACATGCTAGGTTGGTGGTGTCACTTATTGACTAAGCATCATTAAACTAGATAACTCCATTGGTAGGATGTATTATCTCTGGGTCCCTAATTGAGAACACATATATCCTATCCAGAACTTCTTCTCTAGGGGATCAGTATAGGGCGTTGACTTCCCATTAGCCAGGGGTATAATGACCCACTCCTTATTTTCAAAGCTGATGTACCCTTTGTTGAACCGAAGGTCCACATTGTTCTTGTAACACCATTGTCACCTAAGGAGTGTTGGAAAATTTTCTACCTCGGCAAGCACCAAGACTTCGAAGTCCCCAGTAAGCTTAGCTCCCTGGATAGTGATAGCTACCTCCTTTAAGACATTGATTGGCATTACCTTAGTCTTGTTTTCATATACAACACATTCAAAGATGGCTGTAATGTAGGTCTTCCCATCTAATTCCATGCATCCAGAGTTAGAATATTGACCTCCGCACCTATGTCAATGAGGATATTACTAAAGATCCATCCATCTATAACTGCATTCAATGTGATCTCCTTGTCATAGTCAAGGATGTGAGGGGGAAGGTTTGCATGCAAGACTTGCCTCTCGCACTCTCCTCTGGCACATGGTACCTTCTCTCTCAACCATGATCCTAGTAAGGGAATAATAATATCTTGCCTTAGCATTTTACATACTTCTTTGACCTCATCCAGGTCATCCTTTGGAGCCTCGACTCTCCTTCCTTGTTCCTCCCTCCTGAACTACTCCTTTAGACACTGGATCTCCCCTTGTAAACTCTGAATAACATCTATGGTGTCTTGATATACCTCCTTTTGATGTGCAGGGTCTGGGTACTTTCCATGAACTACTTCCTCCCTCGAAACTAGGTTCTTCTGCCTTGGTATCTCTTTTGTGCGCATGGATTCTACTCTTTTTGTTACCAAAACTGGTTCCAAACCTACATCCCGTGTTACCGATGGGACCCACTACATGTCTTCCTTTTTAATGCTGACCATTATAGTGCCCTTGTCTTTTCGGTGCTGCATATTCATGTGCTCAAACAACTCCGGGCACTCCTCGTACTTGTGCTTCTTTCCGCACCATGAGCACTACAATAGGTCCGAGCACTCTCGTTTGTAATGCTTTGTAGACCCACAATTGAAACAAGTTCCACATGGGAACTTAGTCCTTCCTCCCCTATGGTTACCATAACCACATAATCCTCCTCAAAACCCCTTCCACATGTGCCTCCATCTGTACACTCCTCATAATGGTGATCATCACCCTTGGAACTACTGATAATGTTGGTTTGGCACACCCCATGATCAATGGCCTCATGGATATGATCAATGAGCCTACATTCCTTAGTGTCATGGGTTGTAGAGGTGCATATCTTATAGTAGTAAGACACATTCTTCTGGATTGCACACTTTAATAAGGGGAATCTATTGGTATCATGGTCCCCATAAAAAATTTCACAGTCTACTATTTCGATGCATACCATCCTTCAGGGCAAATTATCCCTGACATGCCCCTCTACTTCACAATATATGCACCATAAACCACTGCAAGTCTCATGGGCTGAGTTTGCAGATAAATTTTCTAGCTAATTAGCCATAGTAGCAATCTAAGCCTCTAGGAATGGGCTAACACTAGTATCAATACTACCAACAACCTCAATGCATAGTGCAACTTCCAACACTTTACGTGGGTCTCGTGAAAGTTTTATGAGATAAAGCCATTCTAAAAGGCATGATCAATCCTCCAACAAACCACTGAGCATGCTGTGAAGGGTGAATATCATATGATAATTTAGAAAATAGATTTTTAAAGAATGCATCATACTCTTGCACACTCTCTACCATTCCTTGTTGAATCTCCTTCAAAGCGCTGATGCTTTTTTGTTCAAATTCAGGGATGTGGAATTATGCCAAGAATGTGTTCTTTAAAGTAGTATAATCCACCACTGTTTGATGATGGTCATATTTCCTATACCAGCTATGTGTGTGCCCTTGCAACATGGTTACAAATTGACTAGCCTTCGACAATGGGGTTGTGATACCCTTTGTGCACCATAATAGTTCACACTTGTGATCATATTCCATAGCATCCTTAATACATCCATAATCTAACAAGCGTAGTGAAATATCCAAGAAGACTTGAGGGGCTAGTTTGGGCCCTTGTCCTCTGAGTCGAGCCTTGATTCCCTCCGGTGTTTCCTCCACTCTTTGGATCCACCAAGTACACTAGGTCTTATGCATTCTAAGCCACTAGATCCACCGGAACCACTAGGTCCACCGAGTCCTATGCCCTTGACCCACCAGGGTCATGTAGTAGTCATGCCGAATGTCCCCACGGTTCCACTAAACTATGTGTAGACATTCGTGATAGTGCCCCGCTACCACTATTATAACCTCGCACTACTCCCGACGTGAGACTCGGGGCTTGTATACTAGCTCCTTATCTAAAGACTCATCTCAATATTGGAATATGTGTAGCCATAGAAGTGGGAACTGAAAAATTATACCTCCTAGGCACAAATATGTCACTTCCACTGATATCAACTGGGTCAATGATACTCCTTCTTGGTTCTAGAAAACCAAGTGTCGGGGTTCGATCATTTGGTGGTTTCGATACATGTGAAATGAATCTTCTTTCTCTGTGTGATGAACTCTCACTAGAATTTGAAGGGGTCTCTCTTACGCACTTACCAAGATGGGGTAGCACAAAATGCTCAGGTTCCACGTCCTCTGTGTGAACCTTGACTCCTTCCCACAATGTCTTCCTCCATAGATCCATCACACTTGTAGCCTCACATCGTTTAGAAATCTCCCTTTCATGCGCTTCACTATACTTGAGCTGTCTCTCCTCCCTTTCCTTCTTTGTCGTAATATATGCCATCTTCCTCCACCCTAGCTCCCTCGCCCAATGCTCAGAATGGTCTAGCCAGCCATTGGAATTGCCTCTAAACCCAAAGTAATAACCAAGTTTTTCATTTCTAGAGGGATAACACATAAAAATGATCCTCTGGATCCTACAAAACTCAAACCCAACAACCTCTGGACAAGAATATGTGGAAATGGCATACTCCAGGATGTAGCTAGCTAGTACTCCTTTCCACCAATGATCCACAACATGGGTCCACATCAGATCTACATCTTGTAGCCTCTATTAATCTTCTTGGGTCCACATGCACGATCCATAATTCCAACTTGATCTAGATGCATACGTTGAGAGTCATTTATATAGCTCTCTTGGGAAATAACAGGAAAATGTTTCATATAATTCATGGTAGAGGTTCTCTTCTACCCATTTATGTGCATCAAACTCAGGTCCAGTGTTGAATCTCTGAGAAAATTCATCCTCCATGCTCTTGAACCATGATTCAACACTTTCCAAAGTTATGCATTTTTTCATTACTCACTACACATATCGTATTGTATCATATTTCCCACTACAACTTCGAAAAGAGGTCCCAGAAATGGAACCAAGATGTAGTCATTTTTACCCTTATAAAAAAATAAAGGTACCCCATGTGCACTCGCCTATCACCTGGCGGATACTAGGTGCTCACCGAGGCACGCACGGTGCCGATTCTCTCTTTATGTGAGTTTAGTAGGAAATATCATCATCTATGATTTTTTCTTAAGATATTTAAATGGGGTTAATACATTCAAGAACCATAGAGCTCAGAACGACCTCTAGATCCTTGCCGTGATTATAGATAGAAAGCACTTAACAAATTATATAACTTTCACCATAACATAAAGAAGTATACAAACATCCATACTTAGCATAAACATAAATAAAAGAGAACCTATGAGAAATACATATGCATCAAAATCATTTATATTCATATTCATATAATCGGTAGCTTCATTACATCCATGGAGCCATTATAGAATGTCACAGAGAAATAGACCACAGTCATGCTTTTCAACTGGACTAATGTAGCTAGGCTATCAAATAAAAATTTCAATCCCCATACCCATTATACATTCTCTCCCAAATAACATTACCCACTAACAAAGTTCTTGTATTATTTCTACAGAGCTCCACCCTCTTTTTCCTCCACTCATTTATTCTACAAGTGCTAGTATTTATAGCCTCTCTAGGCTGCCAAATCATCCTCCAACACCCTCAGATCCAATGCTAAGTTTCGAATGTGGTCCTCCATGTGAGCATGCTCTCCCATGCCCGATATTTCCACTTTTCACCATGATGTTCTTATAGAAGATTCTACCGCAGGCATGCTCCTTCCTGGGCCAACCTATCACTAGGCTGACACCTTATCCACTCAACATGTGTAGTCGGGTCATGATTTTCACATGTTCTATCCCAAACACTTAATTTGTCTAAGTCCCGAACCCTTGGTTCTATCCGCACGTGCCTTGAGCTTCCTTAAACCCTTTTCTTAAACTCTATCCTATGCGTCTTGTTCTTGCGTGCCTCTCTTCAACTAGGACATGAACACATACATGCCTTTTATACTTAGCTAACATTCTAGGGTCCCAACAGGATTTATAAATGGTGAAAATAATCTAATCTAAATCCATTCATAAGGATTTTGCACATTCTCAATTTTTTGTTCTAAAAAATTGCTTTCTATACAAACCAACTCAACATCAACCTTAATATCATTTTCAATGATGGAGGTTCTATATTCATTAATGAAAGTATCCATAGGAGATTCAAAAAAAATATTTTATTTCCATTCACCATAGATACAACCTTCTTCATAGAATAAAAAGAGGGAGACTCATTTTCACATTCATTCTCATCCACCAAGGCTTTAAAGAGAACATTGAGCCCATCTTCCCGTTCTATCACATTGTTGAGTACTTGTGCATCAAAATAAGGATCATGATTGAAATCATACTTATCTTTCATATCCATGACATGTGTCAATATCTCGAGACTAAGTTGATGGTCTTCAATCTCTTTCTTAATCTTCAAGATGTTTTACATAGAATCCTCCTTCAAAGCTTCCACGTACTTACTTTCATCTTCATTTGAAGAGTATTGAAATTGACCCTCAAGGAGATGGCTAGAAATATGGTCTATACATGGAAAAAATTTATTTGAAAAATGCTCCTCCGTATGATACATACTTCTTTCCATCCATGAGTTAACTTATTGGAAGCTTTTGAATACCCAATCTTCATCATTTTCAGACAGAGGGAAGAGATCCATACTATATAGGAAGGTTACACCTTTTAGCTGAAGGTCCATTAGATCATTCTCATGATAGGGGTAGGAATACAACAGTAGGGCTATAACATGAGAAGTTTTTTTCTCTCATCTTGATCATTCCTTATAGATTCCACTTGTTTATAAGGAAAATGAAGGACTACATACTTGATATGATGATCATCATTAAACCCTTTTGGTGAAGACAAGGAAATCAAATCCTTGAAGAGTTCTTGTTTTATTTTCTCATCCATGATTTTATGAAGAAAGAAGTTGGATTATTTTATATTGTCCATCTCATCACAAGTCATCAATGAATCTAAAGGAGAGACCAAATCAGAAAGAAAATCATCAATGATTACCTCAAAGTCATCTTCTTGAATAAATTAAGTCTGAGATGAAGAATTGATTTCTTGAGTATATTCATAGTTAGTGGTATCTATAGAAAGCACTTTGGTTCATATGTCATAGAAAAATAATCTTCATCTCTTGTACATATTATTTCTCCAAAGGGTTGTGCCTCAAGCCAAAATGAATTTATGAATAGAGGATCAATTATCATGATTTCTTCATCATCCTCCAAGGTTCTAATTTGAATCTCATTGGAAGGTTCAAGGATAGAGCATTCATGAGAAGTGCACAAGAATATTTCAGAATAAACACCTCATAATATAGAAAATCATTAAGATCTTCTTTTGAAATATGAGTTTATTCTTTTTCACCATTATGAAGTGCTTCAAGATGCTCATATATTTCTTCCATGGAATCAATATAATTTAAAATTTAAAGGTTGATTTGGGTACCAAAATTTCCTTCTACAATTCTTAAAATTATTTTAACGAACTCTCTTTTCAAGGCTGCCATTTTCTCATCTTTATATGCAATAAAATCATCTAAAGGAAGGTGTTTGTCATCAAATCTACATCCCATGTTAGAATGAAAATAATTCTCTCTGAGGGGGGAAATTTCTTGGAAAATATGGTAGAATAGGTTGGTATGTCATATTTTAGTTAGGGACAAGTATAACGCATTCCTTGGGATCAAGCCTTGGGATTATTGAGGGGCATGTAAAAAGGAGATGGAATTATCCTACTAATTTTGGTCCTACCTCATATCAAGGTGAGGAGACCCGAAGTGTAACTTGAAATGCGAGAGGGGAGATGGAGGATTTATTCCCTCAAGTTTATTTTTCAAATGTTGGACCGATATGGGAAAAACATGGCCAAGGACACAACACTTCACTCTCACGCATTGCCATACAAAGTATTGCATATGCTTATCAAACCAGGCATAGATTACTAAATATATTTAAGCTCAATTTCTCTTGCATTCTCTTGATAAGTAAATTAATGCTAAAATAAACCTTTAGTGATGTTTAGAGCAATAAGGTAGTGAAATAAAAATACACTTAATCATGGGGGATGGGGTCAATTATGGCAATTATAAGTTCACAGAGGAGGAATTATAGGAAAAGAATTTCATTGTGACACAACATTTAACACTCAAAGCATCCTACAATCCTAGAAAGTACATAAAACTGGATCAAGAAGTAACAATCTCTACTAAGAACTATTTACATTCATTGAAGCTCAATAGATGCAAAATATTCAACACAATCTCTAAAATACTTAACATAAGGGCTCATGTAAGCACTCTAATAAAGTATTTACTACTTCATCTCTCATATGCCTAAGATACACTCAAAGGATAACAAAAATATATCAGTACAAAATTTTATGACAAGGATTTTACAATCCAGTTCAATATTACAGAGGGAAAGCTCACAACATAATATCAAAATTAATGACCAAAACATAAACATCAAGGAAAAATCTAGTGTATGACAAAGAGAAACAGTAAATACAAGAACTTAGTAGAAAATATGACTCATCAATCAATAATTTTTCATTTAAAACACATAAATTAAGCTTAGAAGGAAACACATTTCATTTATTTATTGAATTTATTAGAAATGAAACATCAATTGAATGCTCTTAAAGATCACCAATGGCTTTACACTTGTAACCAACTTCAAACAAAAGTTTGGAAAAAATAAACTCTTATGCATTTCGCAAAGGAAACATGCAATATTCATAATTATGTCTCAAGATATCTTCGAAATTGAAAAACCAGGACCCCTTTTGATCAAAATACCAAAACTAACTCTCTTAATTATGAGGACAAGCCCCATATTTATAAAATTTGATGTCTTCTTACAACAATATTTCCCACCCCCAAAAAAACATCAATTAAATCTTCTTCTTGTTCATGAAGAAAATATCTTTTGATTAGAGTGGGAATGCAACTTGTCTAACTGAAAATATCTAATTTTCTTTTAGCATTTTGGGATTGATTCTTGATTCCATGCATTTACCGATGCATACGTAAAAGCATTTAACATATAATGTGTGGTGCATATGTGTATTTTTCTATTCTCATTTTCTCCTACCATATTCCATAAATTTCTTGTTTCAAGATACCAAATTAAAGAGCTTGAAGATACCTTCCAACGAGACCAATTTTTCTTGATTTGGAGCTCTGGATCAAAAGTTATGGCCATTTGAAGTTCTATGTGTCGTGATGAATGATAGAGTGACACAAATTACAACCTTTGATTAGATTGAGAACTACCTCTCCTTACATGTGCATTTCCTTTTATTTTCCATGTGTATTATGTGGCTTTAGATGTAGGTTAGATCTTCTAAAATGTGAGCTAATAAGGCAATGCCATGTTCCTTCCCCTTCTTTAAATTTTTCATTTACTTGTACTAACTATTTAAAAATATGGGCCAATTAAATAGCTCCACATCCTTTCCTAGAGTTGGGATTTTCTTTTAATTTGTACTAACTATCATAGAATGTGAGCTAATGAAAAATATTCATGTTTTATTTGCAATTCAAACTATTTAACAACCTTAAATGACACCATTGAAATGCAAGCCAATGGGAAAGCTCCACACTTTTCACAATTTACTTTTATTTATAAATGCCTTGTTAGTATGCGAAGCATAAACCAATGAAATGGATCCACACACGTTTGCATTATCAGCCCTGTCAGAATGTGAAGCATAAACCAATCAGAAAGTTCCATGATACTTCATAATTCATCCCTTCGATAAAGTGCAAAGCTATAGCCAATGGGACCATCCCATGCCCCTTCATTTGGTCGAATTTTAGCTCAACCGAAAAATGTGAAACACAAACCTATATTAAATATCCACACTTTTTGCAATGTTAGTTCTTTATTTAACCTCTAATAATAAACACGAAATGAAAACCAATAAAAAATATCTACGTATGACACATGTTAAAATTTCATTGGTTCCACCTTCGCATAACAACTTTAAACTTAATCGGACTTAGAAATTTTTTAGCTTTATAAAAATATTTCCACTTATCTATTTTGACTTGTCAAACTATCTCGGACTAAACCTTTTGAAATTCATTTTATTGCATAGAATTGAGGTCCTCCAAGCACATTTGCTTGATTTTTGATGGAATTATGACACGTGCCCTCTACTTTTACCATTGATCTACCGCCACATGGTCCTTGTCTTACCGATGTTAAATTTGACGTCCCAAATGAATGCTCGTTGGGTTTTTGCAAATGCATTAAAACTTAGTCTCCCATGTATTTTCAAAGGCTAATAGATAATACTTTTGGGAAGTATATTTTGAACGTCGTATGAAAATATTCTACCCTTTAAAATGACCAAGTCCATTTTGAATGAGTTTTTGCTACAGCTTTATACTTCATGATTGAGATGCATTATTTTTGGCTCTTTGGAGATTCGGATTTCTAGAACAATTTGGATCATTTTGTGTTGATTTTATGGTTCTTTTCCTTTGTAAACAAATCCCAATCTTGTGCAATTATGAAGCTCTTTATACTTTGATAAATAAATCCAATAAATCAGTTTTCCCGACATTTATACTAAATTTCAAGCTCTATTTGGTTAAGGCTTGAAGATTCTTTCAGACTCGACCCTCCTTCTAGACTTAGAATAGATTTTGTAGCTCGGGAGAAAATATGAAGCAAAAAAATTTACATTTTCACACAGATAATTAAATTAACTAAAAGTTTATGAGAAAGGCCAATTTAATTCAGGGGCTCGGAATGGGTACCAACAATGGATCCTTCTTAGGGATGTGAACCCCCTGTGGATTCAAAAAGAACAAAGACTAGAAAATATTCCTAATCCATTGGGTAAGGAGTCAGGATACAAAATACATAGGGATGAATGAAAAGATGAATTACATTAATACCATAATATTGACATGTCTTGAAACACAGGTCACTTTGTAGACTAGAGAAAAAAGGGAACAACAAAACAAACCAAAGAAAAAATAAATCTAGGAAACTATACACTATACAATGATTATACCTGATCTTATGGATTAATCTAGAAAATGTTTGAGATTCCTTCCATTAACAAGAAAATTCAACAGATGTCCTTTCAAATCCTTCAAAATAAATTATGTTCCGTAATTTTAATATCAATAGAATAATTCCAAACTAAGAGGGCATTAAACTTCTCATATTTTCCTTTATCTTCATGTCCGATGTCCCATAACAAGACTAAGTCTCCAAAACTGAAAGCTCTTGGGGTGACCTTCTTGTCAAATATTTTCTTAAGTCTATCTTTGAACTTGAGACATATTTAGTGGTAATTTCTTATTTCCTCATCTAATTGCATAATTTGATTGATCCTTGTTTCGTATGGACTAACCTCTTCCCCATACTCAAATTGTTAAATAAACTGATATGCTGAAAGTTATAGGTGCAAACGTAGAAGGGATTGAATTCTATAGACTAAATCAAAAGGAATTTTTCTAGTAGACCTCTTAGTGGTAACTCTGTCTTCTTGTAGTGCAAACTTGAACTGTTCACCCCATTTTTTCTTGTTTATCTCTAATGTCCTTCTAAGGATCTTTAACATATTTTTTTAGTTGATTTTTCTTGACCATTTCCATGAGGGTTATAATTTTATGCATAAGATAAATTTATACCATATTCCTTACACATAAATATCAATGGTTTAGCTCTAAAGATCATAAAATTGTATGCAATTATCTTGGAAATAATCAAACCTTCAAATTATGTTATCGATAATAAATTCCATTACTATCTAATGAGTTTCTTTTCTAGTGGGAATGGATTCAACCCATTTGGTAAAGTAGTCAATAGATACCAATATCCATTTATGACCAATACTTGAAGATTCTGATATCTCACCAATAAAGTCGAATCCTCACTATTTAAATGGAGCTTCTATTGACAAAAATGCAAGGGTAAGGCCCTAGAGGCTTTCATTATTCTAGAAAAATGTTGAAAACTCTCACATCTTCAAACCAACAAGGAAACATCTTAAAATAGTGAAGGCCACCAATAACTAGCCCTCAAAATTTTATGCGCGGTGACTCTACTATAAAAAAGACCTCCACATATTCCCCTATGAAACTCTTTAATTATTTTGGGGGCCTCTTCTTCGGTGATACATCTTAGCGAAAATCCTCTTGATTCTTCCAAGCTATTCATTGATAAATCAAGACATACTTGTAAGAAACTTGCTTATCCTTCTTTTGTTCTTGTCTAAGTGCATAAGACAATTCAAGTTTATCAAATAATAGAATATATCCTTATACCAAAATGAAGTTCTCTAATTTTCATGAGGATGTGGCCCATATTTTTCAACATTGTCTATCTCTGCCATCTACAAATTTATATCTACCATTAACCTTGGTAAGCCTAATCCTCGAACCAACTTGGTTATCTAGATCTCCATGTCATATTCTTCTTATTTTTGTCCCAATAACATATTTTACTTGACATCTCCATTTCTGAAAAAAATTCCTTCACCATAGTATCGTGAAACATAAGCTACAACTTTGGAACTTAGAATATAGGGCTTGAAGATCTTAGTGGCTTTCACCAAGGTAAAATCTTATTTCTCCATGATGGAATATTTCATCTCATCTCCCTACAAGGCTTTGCACTATGAAGGAAATGGGATTTTCGTGCCCTTTTACACTAACAAAAATAAATTGTATTTTATGAAGTAAAAGAAAACATTTGAAATGCTTTCTTATAATCAAAACTGGTTAATATGGGGGAAATCTTAAGTTCCTCCTTTATTCCTTTGAATTCTTGAACAACCTCTTCTTCCCATTTGATAACTTGATCCTTCTTTAGCATACTTGTGATAGGAATGGTAATCTCAGCAAATTTTGAGATGAATCTCCTTACAAATTTTATCTATCCAAATAAATATTGAATTCCCTTCTTAGATATAGGAATGGGAACCTTACCAATTTCTTATACCCTTTCTGGATCTATCATGACTCCTTATGACACTATGTGCCCTAATAGATTTTCCTTTTGAACTCCAAAGTGACATTTCTTGGGATTTAATGAAATTCCATACTCTCTGCATCTGAGAAAGATATTTTCAAGGTGCCCCAAGTGGTCACCCCTTTCTTTGAGAAAATGGTTATATCATCTTGATATGTTGATATTAAATTATGGATAAGAGCAGAGAAAGCCACATCCATAGCTCTCTAAAAATTTGATTTGTGTTCATCAGTCCAAAAGGCATCCTAACATAGACATATGTTCCCCATGGGGTAGTAAAAGTAGTCTTGAACTATTATGATTGCTTCACCACCACTTGGTTATATCCAGAAAACCATCCAATGTAGATAACAACTCGAAATTATTACCTTTTGTAATAAATTGTCCATATTAGGCAGTGGATAATTATCTTTAATTGATGATTTTTAAGATTTCTAAAATCCACACAAATCCTTATGTCCCCATTCTTTTTTTTTTTTTACTAACACTAGGTTAGCTACCCAAGAAGAGTATCTAGTGGGTTGAATTATCCCACCATCTTGTAGTTTAGTCAATTCCTCTTACATTTTGGTTGCAAGGAGGGGATTGATGGGCCTTTATATATTTTTGAAGGGCTTGGAATGAGGCTCCAAGGATATCTCATGTTGAAACAATTCTTCTCTATAAGCTTTCAATTCTGAATATAACCATGCCAGATAGGTCTTGATATTTCTTTAGTAACTTTATGTGAGCCTAATTTTCTTCCTTATTCATACTGCTCCCCAACCAAACCTTTCTTGTATATTGGGAAGTTCCCAAGTTGTACGCTTCAACATCTCTAGATGTATAAACAAGATTTCTCATAACTCGTTCTACACTATAGAAGTTTGATCCCAAGCTTACAAGTCCTCTAGGAATATCATTTGTCTTTAGCTAGATTAAATCTTTTCCAAAGGGATTCTCCTTTCCTTCACACATTTCCATCATGGGCTCAAGATCAATGAGCTGATTTTTGAACTCATCTTTACAAGTTAAAAACCTTTGAATCTAAGCATCGTCCTAACAAACTTTCCAATGTTGAATGTTTTCAGAATTGAATGTATGACTCACCCTTATAATTCATAATGGAAGTGAGGGGATGAAACATCATTTTCATACTGAGATGCCATAACAACCAAATTTTTAGCTACTACATTTAGATCTCTCTCATGATAAAGAATATTAAAATAATAAAAAACTTTGATGAAATCCCAGACTACATGCTTATACTATTTAAATCTCTTGTTTTTAGTGGCATGCAACTGTTTAACTTGATTTATAATCAGATCTAAATATCCTTTAACAATGATATCCTATATCCCATACTTTTATGTGATTATTAAGCCATGGAGAAATGCCTCATACTCAACAATGTTATTAGTACATTCAAACTTTAATTTGAAAGATAAGTTAGAAGACACATGATTCGGAGAAGTTAGAACCACTCTAGCTCCATTTCTAAATTTAGAACATGATCCATTAAACATCATAGTCTAAGGGGAATTGACATCTTATAAATGCGCATTAGAATCCATACCATGTTCTTCATGTATATGAAAAGACTATAAAGTTTCCCAAATCCATATCAACAAACAATACCTCATAAGATGCATTCATGAGATCCTCAATAAGATGGATAATTTTCTTTTCTTCATGTAATTTGACTACCTTACCCTCTAATGGTATAGAGGAATATGACATATCCATTTGAACACTATCTCTTACTTTGATAGCCCACTTTCTTGACAAAAACATGCCCCATTTAGCATGGAAATCCACTATAACTGTGTTCATGGTCAAATACTTACCAAGATAGGCCACAAGATGTACTACTAAACCTTTAATATACCCTACAACATGTAATTCTCTCGAATCCATGGCATAACATGTCCCAAAGGATTTTTTATCTTGATGTATAACTCATTCATAACCTCTAGAGGTATGAAATTGCATGAAGCTTCTGAATCAAACATACAATTGTGAAGAATCCACCCATTGACAATCAAAGTAGTAAAGAAAGGATCCACATCCAATTGGGATTCTACCAAGGATGTTCCTAGATATACTTCAGGGGTTCCTCCATGTTTTATGATTCTTCTTTTATCTCAACTTCAAAAAAATTGGGGGATTCATTACATTACTTTCATCACTTTCCTTGATAACCATGTCATCCTTCAGCCCCAAGTATTCAAATTCTCTTTTTATGTGTTATGGAATTCTAAGTAGTTCTACAATAGGGACTATAATTTTTATCTGACTTAGAATATGAGCCATATCACACACAATATACTTTGGCAGGGATGTGTTAGAGGTAAGGGTGACATTTATTTCTAATGGGATGCTATATTTTATTTCTTGGGAAAAAAAAGAGGTAATTATCTTTGAAGTATTGGCGGGACCTTTCTCGGAATGGTTTTCTTAGGAACATATTTAGGGATATTGGTCAAGATAGGCATTTTTGGTTTAGCAGGGAAAAACCCTTTGACCCGTCTGTTTCAAAGGTTATACTAATTTTCTTTAACAACTACAAAATTCATTAATAATTACCTATCTTATTCAAAAGGGATTCCGCCATCATACTTCTTAATAATTAAATATCTTTAATACTCAAAGTCATGATTTGGAAGCTCAAATGACTGAGCCATATACATATAAACATTAACAATAAAAGGAATGGAAAATACCTAGTTTATGCAATCCCAAAAGTCCTCCACAGTTCTAGCATATATGATATTAGTTGAAGTATCTCCTAACATTGAGTATTTTGGACACTCCATCATGCATATGTCATCAAAACTAGATTCATCAACAACATCATCATCTCTAACAAGTGGCTCACAAGGGGAGTGTGGCAATAAAAATTTATCACACCATTCAATGATGTATCTTATTCTACTAATGAGAACCTTTATGCTAATGGATTTGGGACTGTTAGAATTGAAAAGGGAATGAGAGGGGGTTAATTAGTCTTGTAATAAATATTTTCACTTTTATATTTCAAAACATCAAACATACACTTTCATGCATTAGTGTTGGATGAAAATAAAATAATGTTCATCAAGAAATGCATAAATATAAGGAACACAAGATGTAATAAAAACATTCTTTATTGGAATTAAAATTTGATTAAAACTCTTAAAATAAAATTACAACTCTTCAAATCAGATTACAGCCAACAGAGACTTCACCATTTTTTCTACACACACATCCTCCTCATGAGACTCCAACCAACTAATAACCTATAAGAGAAATGGGTTGTTCAAAATTCAATCCACGTAAATTTTAAACACCCTTGTAAAGAAAAAATCCCTCATGAGCATGACTCTTGCACTTTAATTTTCACTTGACTCTTCAATTTCCCAGTCTTCTCAAAATGAGATCCTCTTTTGTCTTATAGATCTCAAAATTTTCCACAAGTATTTAATATTTTTATTCACGTGGTACATGGTCCCAAAAAGTCAAATAATTATATTTTATTCTTAGAAACTCACCACATTATCCAAGACACTCATTTAGACTCATAAGTATGCTTAAATCAGCTTCTACAAAAACAATCTTGAAAAATAATCTAACTAGACCACTTCCACTCACCTTCATGACCTAAGTAATATATAAAAATAAATATTAGGATGTATAATTTCATTAAAATTACCATAAAGAGCCAACACAAGGTTTAACTCATCAAGAAACACCATTTTGCAAAACTTTCCTGGCTGGTTTCAACACCTTTGAATTTGGTCTTCAAAATTTGAGCTAATACATACCTCAAATCTCTTCATCATGAGGAAATTAACCTATAAATGTAAATAAAATGAAGTATAATATTTCCTAAAATTATCATATTCCTGAAATTCATGGCATAAGGATTCCAAAAACTTGGATCTCTACAACTGGTCTGGTTGGTCTTGAAAACACAAAAACTAGTCTTCCATACAATGTGGTCAAAAACCTCCAAAGAAATTTTCAGAGCTCCCTATCACCTATAAAAATTCAATTTGTATGTAAAAATAATTTTAAATAACTCAAAACCATAGGTAAAATGGAGAAAGTCTCATCTTCATACCCATTCAGACATGCTTCTCAAATAGGCCTAAAAGAGCAATTTTGGCTCAATCACCTTTAAGCAAGAAATGACTTATCCAAATAGAATAATTAAATTCAAAACATCATATGAAACATGAAAATATTGATCAAGGAAAGAAACAACATCAATTCAATGCAATTCAACATGGTTACCTTCATTCTTCTTCACTAGCTTCTCAAAACAAGCTTCTTTTACTGGTAAGCCCAAATATGCAACCATTACTCCAATTTTCTCCAAAATAGTAACCCAAGTGACTTAATTAATCTAAATAAAACATTACCAAAATCATCCGATCAAATTTTAACAGGGGTTCCTTTGCAAGTTTCTCATGTGCACTGAAATCTTCAAAAAATGCTTATTTTTAGTGGGTCCCACCACACATCAAAAACTCAAAATATCATGGAATTATTCCTTTAGGAGTAATATTCATGTTAAAATATTTTTCCAAGAAAAATATTTGAGTTAAGACACCTATCCAACTCAATTTTCCAAAACTGGTCCAAATTGGGGTTTGGAGGGCTACAAACATGCTCACAAAAATGGATAAAACTTCTAAAATACTAAACAAATCACCAAAATAATTATTGCACCATAATTTTATGAAAATTTTATCAATTTTTATCTCTCAATACTGATCTAAAATAGGATTTACAGGTTTTCTTGATTTGCTAAGAAGTTTGGTGCTCAATTTGCATACTTTGAAAAACTCAGTTTTGGAAAAACTTGCATAAATTGAAAAATAATCATCCTCAGCTCCTAAATTGTTTCTCACACCTTAAGGACACATCCATATAACACCCATAAGTTCTATTTTTCTCTGGTTCATCTTGAATCTTTCCATTCCATCTCATCTAGGTTTCCTTTTGTCTCGATTCTCAAGTTGAACTATACTGACCTATAGAAGTTCCTAAAACACTTAAATAACTTCATATGAATCCTTTTACACCCAATATATCATCATTACATTCTATCACCATGTTTGGTTTTCATCCTCACACCTTGGGTCAACATTTCACACCTTGCTTGCTTATAGATTGGCTAAAGAAAGCTTCATACTAACCTATTTCAGTCTCATGATGTTGGACCACGATTTATGTTAGACCGAAACCCATAGGTTAGTCCCCACTATGATCACCAAAGTTAGGATCTACAAGATGTGGTTATTCCATGTGATGAAACTCAAGCGGGAATGATGGACACACATGCCATTAATCTCCCCCTCAACGTTACCCGAATGAGTTTCAAACTCGAGACTGTCACTCTGATACCCATTCTTAGAAACTATGACACTGATAAGGGGGGGTGAATTAGTGTCTTCATAAATTTACCTTCTTAAACTTGATATGATAACATTATAAAAACACACACAAGCAATTTGCAAGAGAGAACAAAATGACACAAGGTTTAATGTGGGAAACCCAAAATGGGAAGAAAACCCACTGAAACTATGAACTATAATTAGGATCAATTCCTCCTTCTTCTGTTATAATAGTTTCAAGGTTGATCTTTAACCCAATCTGGAGCTGCTACTCCTCAATTTGACCAAGCTTCCACTTAGTCTGGAGGCTTCAACCCCTTGTAATTAAATCAACCTCTACTTGATATTTAGTGATCTTCAACTCACAGGGAAGCTTCAACTCCCCAACTACTAAGCTGCCACTTAGAATTGTTTTTCCAATTTGTTCACCCTTGAGTTACTGTCTTCAACAACTGATGATGAATCTAGATATGCTATCTATTTCTGCTACCCCCTTAAAGATCAATTCACAATATTTTCTTTCTCTATATTCCAGTCCTTTTCTTTTAATCAACCTTCTTTTTCTTCATCTAATCAGCTCACCCTTCATTCAATATTTCTACTCACTTTTCAATTATTATTCACTCCACATCATACATTCACTATTTTTGCTTAGTACACCTCATACTCTTCCCCTGTTGTCTCTTTAACAACAATTCACTCAAAAAATTAGTCTTTGGACTCATCAACTCAAGTCTCTTTCTCACACTTCAAAATCAAGTCAAATTTCTCAACTATATTCTTGCATTCACTATTTTTATATCTATTATAACACAAGGACAAGATAGTCTTTTTCACTTCTCTCTCTGACCTTTAAACTTCATCTTATTCCATGTCCTCATACTACAAAACCAATCTTCTTACTCATCAAGTTTGTCTCTTCATACATACACACTCATTCACTCCTTGTTCACACAGACTATCATCATTTTTGATGCTATGAAAAAGTTCTTGACTATTTTCTAACTCCATACTACCTATCAATATTTTCTCCCTTTCATACCTCAAGCTAACCCTTTCAATATTTTCACTCTTCAACTCATTACACACAAAAGCATGGGATAACTGTTCATGTTTAATTAACTTGTCAGAAGATAAAATATCTCTTTCATCTTATTTTCCTTCTTGGAGTTTATCAACTTGTCTTTATTCATAGACCTTTCATTTTCCCTTCAAGATTTTGAGATTCATTCACTTTTTGTTTTAAGTTTGAATGAAATTATACTAAATATCTCTTTATCCAAATTTTGTAACTCCATTGTCCCTTTGACTTCTTCACACACAACATATTTATTCTTCTCACAAACCAATAAGATGAAGAGTCTTTGTTATTTAAGAACAAAAAAATGATTGTACCTTTCTATCTTCCTCCGAAACTTTAAACCATCTCATTCTCTTAAAATTTTTTGTATCTTTTCAACTTCCATATGTAAACCCTTTGACTTGCCTTTGTGAGACCAAATAAGTGTCTCTTCATCTACTCTGATTTGCACCCTTCAAGAGACTGTATGAGCCTTAGAGAATTTTCAAAAATAATCAAACCATGTTAATACTTATTCTAATATTTTCAGATCCTTGATGTCACTCTTTTCATCTCAAATAGACAACTATTGAGGGCTTGAATAGACCAATACTTAAGACAAAAGGAATACACTATTTTTCTTAGTTTAGTGACATTGTCACTGTCATTTGGAGCATTAAATCATCAAACAAAAGGATTATTGAACTTATTCATGATAGGGAGAAAATATTCAAACTACATACAAGCTTCCTAAAGACTTCCCTTTGAGGAAATTACCACCAAAGCTTTATTAGCATTGAAAAAACCAAAAAAATCACAAATCGACTATACTAAGCACGAGTTTAGAAAAATATGAGATGAAAATATTATACCACACACCATATTTTGATCTAAAATCTTCTGCAATAGTGTTAGATTGGTCATGCAATGATACTTTCTAAATATCATTTAATTTTGATGGATGAAACATTCATAAAGTCCAAATTCTTCCACGAAACCCTAGATTAGGTACATGCACAACCCTTACCCGAGAGGGAACATCAAGATATTTATTCAAAAAATTTCATGGAGATGGAGTATACAAGATTATGAGTTCTATTACATCATATTTCCTTGTTTCCAAAATAAATGGAGTTATTGACTTGATGGAATTTTCTTGGAATAGATCATTGTTTACATGTAAAGGTTGAGGACAGACTGTACAGATTGATAAAATAAGCAAGAGAACTTGATGAGAGGCATGGTCACTTATCCAAACAGGTGGATGTATTTATGATGGATGGAATATACCTTGATTCTCTACAATTTTGAGTGGTGCTAGACTCACAAAACTTGGCTATGGACTTGATTTGGCATGGTCTTCAGATAGACAGTGAAGTATTGCATTTTAGAATCCCGAATCTAAGAAAACTAGACTCTCAAGATCATCATTTAAAATAAGTTATTTCACACTCAAAATATATCCATTATATTCTAATTTCCCTATATTCATGTTGTCAAACTGACCAAAGAATTAAATTTGGAAGCAAGACCCTTGGGGCAATGTTTTAAGTTGTATGGATTTTAATGCTTTTCAGGACACTATGAGCTATCAAAGATCATATAACCAAAAATAAAAAGGGCTTGAATATGCTCAAACACATTGTCAATTACTTGTGGATGAAGTTTAAGCTCTTATTGAGCAATAACTCCAATGAAAGCAATTAGAACCTTTACATACCAGGAGCATTCACACCAAGAACAATGACACATGAAACAACATGTACCTTCAAGAAAAAAAGCCTTCAAATACCTTATGAGCATGAGAAACACCATGAATGGAATATGAAGATACTCTATAAATGATTAAACAATACTTGGAGTCCAACTTCACCTTTTTTCTCTTATTGATTTGGTGCATAGCCTAGGAGAGAGAAAAACTACTCCACCAAAATGATCATAACTTTTCAACTACACCTCCTTTTGAGAAAATTATTTTTGCATATTATTTTAATGCCAATTTAATAAAAAAATTCCTTATATGATTTATTTGAATAAGAAGGTAGGAATCTCAAAATGATTTTTTCAAAACATGTTTTATAAGAACTCACACAACTTGCTCAAATGACCTAACGTTGACCTAAAATTTTGCATGAAGAACTAAAACACATTCCTCAATCATATCCCATGATTTTTTGAGAGGGATAGGTCTGAAATTGTCTAGAACACCTCATTTGCATACAAGAACATTGTTTGTTCTCAACACCATTTCTGAAAAATATAGAAAATGAATCCTAGGTCTGAGTTGAGCCTAATGCTTTCTCACACATGATGTAGATACTTTATAAAGGACTTTCCCATTCTTTTTATGATCTATACCATCATGTGACACTTCATTAGGCACCTAAAACCACCTTGAATTAGAACTTCCACTAAAATTCCAAGGCCCTATCTTCTTAAAACCACATGAAATCCTCTTGAACATATGAGAAACACTTGATAAGCTTGCTATTGTACTATCCCTTTTCCATCAATGCCTTTGACATCAATGAAAATAACCAACAATACAATAACGTGCAATAATCACCCCTTTATCATTGATGGAAACACACTGAAACTTGATGGAAAACTGATATGATTGACAATGAAACAAGTTTCCAACACTCTCGACATCTATGAAAAAGATTCAAAAACACAGCAAATAGATTATATTGGAAAAATTCAATAAAAAGAGAATTCTCATACCTTGTTTGCACTCCCCTGAAAAGATGTTTTTTTGTCTGAAGAAGCCCAAGAATTTCTGCTATTTTTCTTCCATGCAGCACCTGCAATACTCCTTTTGATAAGTTATTAAATTCAGCCTTTAATCCTTATCTTTACATGACCACTATTTTGTGTGTGGAATTGGAAAACCAAATCCCTCTGTCTAGACTCAAATTGAGACCTCTTGAAGAAACTTTGCACACCAACTGTTCCCCATGTGAAGACACTTTCCTCTATTCAAAATAATACATTTATTTCTTTATACTTGATTGCTGATCCTTTACCAACCTATTGCACAATCTGACCTCTTAAGAAAAATCTTGGCTCTTTAGTCACTTATGATCCCTTTCATTTTCAGATTTGATACACCTCTATTTTGATAGCTCATTTCAAACCTATTATGCTCTTAGAAAACTTCCATCAAGTGTAAGAATTATATTTCACTTCACACAAACTTGTACACACTTGAAGCTTATGATTGATTCATGACACACCATACTAAACAACTTCAGATGAACAAATTCTCAAACCTCAATTTCTCATGCAAAAACAATCTTAGGATTTATGACTCAATAACACCTATTGACTGAGTTTTCTCTTTAAGACCACTCAAGAGACACTCAAGAAAACACAAATTCCAACATGGAGCAAGACATACAATTTGAAACTGACATACCTTAACAAAATGATAGATGCAGCAATCAACTTCAACTTGAACTTCCTTCAGCTAGTGTACACCTTCTAGAAGCCTAGAGAAGGCATACCATCTTTCTAAATCACATAAAAATAGGAGAAATTCATCAAGGAAACATGATGACTCAACTATTTCCTTCTTTGTCCTTGGTTTCTTTTTTATCTTCTGAGATACAATCCTTGGTGTGACTACTAGATCACCTAAACTTTCATCTTCCTCTTGGGTGCCAGATAAACATAATTCATACACATGTTCTAATAATTCTTGGGGAAAACATTCTTCATTATTTGTACTGGAGTTGTTTTCTTTCTTCTTTCCTTTGTCATTATTTTCTTCTACCATGCATGTGATTTCTTCTCTTTTGATTTATTTGGATTGTTGTTCTTTAACATCTTCCCTTGTTATCTATTTTTCATCCTTTGATGTCTCAGTTTCTGATTTTTCTTTCTTGACCTTGCATACCACTTTATTTCATATTTCCATCAATCCTCTCAACCATAGTTGACTTTGTCTTACTCTTTGAGTTTACATTTTCTTTGTGTATCCTTGTGTCTTGTCTTTGGAAAGAATTCAAATTATAGTTGAATCTAGGTGATTCATGAAAATGTCTTGCAAAATGTCCTAGCTCATGGAAGTTAAAGCACATAACCTGATTTTTGTCCCAAAAATGATTTACTGAATATTCTAAACAATTATTGAATTTGTGACCTTTTCCTTTGCAATTAAAACACACTATGATATTATCATAATTAGTCCTATAATCTCTCCATGGACAGCCTTCATAAGCATTTCTCCTACAATATCTAGCTCTATGTCAAAAAATGGTGCATGGATAATAAACTACATGAAACATACCTGAAAATTTCCTTGTATATTTATACCTAAAGATCTTCTTGTGCTCTTTGTTTTCCTTCTTGGGTTAAGAACATCCTTGAAAAGAATTATTACTTGATTCATCTCTCAAAACATTTTTCTTTGTTTGTTCCAACTCTTCTTTCAGGGTCTTTACTTCTGCATTTAATTTTTCACATTCTCCACTCATGGCTTGAATAGTTTCCTAACATGTCTCATGCTCTACTTCACTAGAATTTCCTTTTTTCCTTTGCAAGTTTTTAAGCTGATTAGTAACATGTACCAACTAAATCTTCAGGGTCTTTAGTTCCTCTTCAAATTTGAGGTAAGTAATTTCTTTATCTTTTAAGGCCTTTGACACTTTTTCAAAAAATGAATCCATCTCATTTAATTCTTGGCCATGAATAACTTCCTTAAGCTTGATTTATTCCTTTAACTCCTTTATAAGAGCTTGAGAAATTTCATACCTCTTCTTCAACATTGATTCTACTGATGTACCCATGTTTGTGTCTTCAAGGATCACCTCTAAGATGTTAGGCTTAGTTCGGAGGACCATGCTTTGATACTAATTGTTAGACGACAATTTCCATTAGAATAAAACCCATAGGTGTTAGTCTCCGCTACGATTTCCATAGTTAGGATCTACAAGAGGTGGTTAGTCCACACCACAAAACTCATGGGGAGTCTTTGGACACCATTTCCAACACATGAACCTCATTTTTCTCTTATAACTCTTTCTTCACCTCTGTGCTTTACCTCATAGTGATGAAAAATTACTTTCCCTACTTTGGTTTGAGTGAATTCTCATGTTTTCTTGATTTACACCATGTATTTGCACTAGGCCAAGGCCTAGAATGACTTGACTTGACCCATACACTTCATGACTGGACCATGTGGACATGTTACAAACTCATTGAAACATCTCACTCACCTCATGGACCTTGTTTGACCTTCATACCACCTTTGAGAGACTCAAGCCACATATATGCACCTTTGGAGACCCCTAGATCACCTAGCCAACATACCTAGATCACCTAGACCACTATGACATCAATGGACTTGACATCAATGAAAACACAAGTGACACACACTTCCAACAAACTCCCCTTTTTCATTGATGAAAACCTTCCTAGAAACATTGATGGCAACCATGACTATTCACACACTTAGATGACCTCATTTACATGTTTCTTGACACACTTCCCCCTTTGACATCTATGACAAGGCATGTATTGACATGACCTGATTTACAAGACAAAATAGACCAAATAAAAGAAAAAATCATGACCATTCAACTTACTTGAGCAATCAGCCCCCCTTCGAACTGAATTCTCTCTCTCTTTAAACCAACAACAACAAAAGAACCTCTATACCTTGATCTCTTAATTTAAAAAAGGAGCACAACCATTTGATTATAGTCTTGAACACAACCAGCTTCTTTTCAACCTTGTTACATCACATATTTTCTTCCCTATGTGTGCACTGACTCACCTTCAATCAATAGTCTTACTAGACTTCAATTAACTCATGCTCAATCTAGAACAATATACTTACTTCCATTGCATTTACTTGTCATCTTGCATGAATTTTTTTGGGGTTCGTAGAAAAATCTCCCTACCTCTTTCATACATTAATAGTTCTTTTTTCTATTCATATACCTTTTGAATTTTTAGAGTGTCCAATGGATTCCTTCTAGATGATCAACCATTGTGCTTTCTTACTTCTCCACATACAAACTTATTTCTTATTTAGAGTTCATCAGGATCAAAAAAGCTGATACAAAGAGAAAAAAACATAGAAACCTTCATACACCGTAGGAAACTTAATAATTTCTCATTTTGAAAAAATTAGGGATAGCGAGAATACACTCTTTTCACTCATATGGTCCACAGGCCCCTGAATGTGCCTTTCTTCAACCATAACTTGTGTCTTTTAAGATCATATCTTCACAACTAGAACCACCCTATTTCATTTGAATGAGAATACATATGCAATATATTTATGGCCTTTGTTCATGCCTAACTTGGGAAAATGAGCTTACATAGATTAAGTATTCATCAAGAACCTAACCTCTCCTATATCACTAGATTTTAAAGGGGTTTATGTGACTTTATGCTACTTTGAAGAGATAATTTCATGATTTTGGAACCTTTTCACAAGGTTTTAGATGAATAGACTATCTTCAGACACTGATAACATTAACCTTCCTTGGATGATCCACCATTTTCATATGCTTTTCTTAGAATTATTTACAATCATAGCTCAGGATTTTGACACTTGTACTATAGAAAACATATATCTCATCCTTTTCTTCTTAAACTATCATATAGGGCTCGACATCTTCCTTTGCATAAGTTTAATCAACACATCATCTACTTAAACTATCAAATCATTAAATGTCACAAATTACTAAAACCGTATTCATTCTTATGATTTGAAACTAATTGAATCCTTTACTCCTCATAGTCAAGATGATATATACAAAAATTTGGCACATAACTTCATCATTTGATCCTCTAATTCTTTGTTTCCATCTACATCACTTAGAAGAAATGTGAAAAATACTATCTAGGGCGGAGTAGTATCCAAAATGCACAAACTTTGTAATTTTGATCTAAAAAATGGACATAGACATGGTAGACACCCTCTTTATCACTTTCATTGGTTAAGGAGAATGAATACTCTGATACTCTCTTCCAATTCAGTCCATTGTTTCTATTTGTTTCAAGTCAAAATTGGAAGACTTACCAAGCATTTCAACTTCTCATTTATAGGCACAAAATCCTTTTCTTAGCCTTAAACAGATCATGTACATGGTTTGACCAATAGAATGATTCCATAGTTTTGAGAATGACTTCCCAAGCTTAGACTTCATATTTCCATTCATACATTTCTACACAGTTTACTGTTATACTAATTTATGTCCCTCCTTAAGCTTAGAGTAGCTAAATCATGAAAAAACAATATTTACAAGCAAGTACTTGCTCCACGAAAGGTAAAATCTAGAATTTTTTCCTTTAATAATTTTTTTTCACATTCCTGAAAAAATAGCTTACTTAGACTACAAGTCATAACATACTGATAAAAGGAATTTTGTGACTTAATACAAGTCTTACTTTGACTTAGAACGTGAGAACCTCTATTGAAAACTTGACATCACCTTGAACTTCATGCCTTCACATACCCTTGATTATTTTGAGGCTTCTTTTGACTGAGACCACCTTTCACATCTTCTTTGAACACATATTTTGTATTATCATACACTCAGGAATTCAAGTTTTACTATGCACCTTAATGATTGACAAGAAGAACTTCCTTAGATGTATCATATCCTTTTGGGCTTGTGTTATGTCTATATAGCCATTCCACTATGTAAAGGTATTTGTTTTTGTTTCATCATACCAAGCTACTCACTCCTTCCACTAACAATCTCATTGGGACTATGTTAACCCATCAAGACTCGTATCTCCATTCTTTCTCAATTCAAGACCTTAAACTTAACTCATACAAATGTCACAATTGATGAGATATTTTTCTTTGTTCACAATATTTATATTGCTATGTTCACTCACATTTAAAAAATTTCCATTTTATATTCAACTATCTATTCATATAACTCTTTTTGTTCACTTTTATTCACTTGAGTCACCTATATATTTTTCCAAATTTAAATCATATCATTCTTATTTTCTTTCACTAAACCCCTAAGTTCTACTTCTCCTCTTCTTCAAGACCTTTATGTCTTCCTTTTTTGATATTTACACACTTTTTCTAACATTTCAAATTTATTTTCATGTTAAACCAATTTTTCATTGAGTGCATAAGAAAAGAGTATGTCTATCTCTTCACATTCTACTCATGTTGAGTGAAGAGTACAATTTTTTTGAGATTTTCACATTCTTGATGATATAGTCTTGATCTTTTAGTTTCACTATGTTTATTTAGATCAAAACCTGGTAATTTTGCATCTTCAAAGGAGAGAAAATTTTCAAGTATTACTATCATCCCTTTAAGTTTCAATAATCTTTGAGAAATTTAGAAGATAAATTTCAAAACCCTACTTTTTGAGGAAAGAAGCAAACAAAGCTCATTTATAGTCAAGAATGTATCTGTGCATGACTTCTAAAACTTTTGCTAACTCACTCTCTTAGAATAATAAATAAAATGAATTAAAAACTTTTAAAAATGTTTGATGATGCCCTCACATAGATAATTCCAAAATTTCATGAATTTTGGTTAGATGATGAGGAAGATTCGATCAAAAAGATCTTAGAAAAACCTTAGTTTAGGGTATCTACACAATGAAGAGCGAGAACAAGTAAAAATGAATTTCACCCTCTACAAATAATGGAATTGAAAAATTCAAATTCACATGGTTGAATAATTTCCTCCTCTAAATATTTCAATAATTTTTTCATCCTAAAGATCAATCATTCATTCCCAACAAAGAGTGCTATAACCACAGTTTTGTAAAGATGACAAATGCATGGATTTGCAAAGTTGATAGACCAAATAAAGATAGGCTTGACTATGTGAATGACATATATGTTACATTTTGAATAAATAAATAGATATCCATGAGAACACTTCAATTCATTACTTACATGATAACTTCTAAATTTTCTCTTAAGACTCATTGTTATAGTGCAAAGATGAGGAAGTGACGCTTTACATTTTCTTGACATTAGACCCTTTTATCACTCTTCATGACTGTAATAGGGAATGATGTTCTTAAATTATTGACAAATTTGGAATTATTGACACAATTGACCCTTATTTATGGTAAGAAATAGGTAATGACTCTTAACATATTTGGTAAGATGTAGTTTAATGATTTTGATGTGTTTGACATCAGATCTAGACTGAGGTTGAATGCCACTTACAAGACTCAATATTTTTACAAGATGACCATGTTTCAATAAATTATTATAATGTGAGCCCAGATAGATCTCTCACACTATATGTTATTCTTTTGAGTTCACCTCAATATTTACACATAACAAGGAGACATGCATACACCTTTTGACTTAGAATAGGCTCAAGATATACCACAGATCAATACTTAAAATAACTTGAACAACATGATCATATCCAATACTTCACAATATACAAATATGAGACTCATTTAACCTAACTTATCACAATTTAGAGACAAATATAACATGATTGGCTCATACATAGTCTTTAAACCATTCTACACTTAGGATAATAGAGAAAACACACATATATTTTAAGCTTCATAGTTATTCCTAATTGATAAACTCCTCAAAAACATGTCCAAGATCACCATGCTCATTCATATATACTTACAAGACTTTGGTATGAGCATCATACCTTATCCTTCAAGTATAATTTGTGTCTTCACAACTTGAACATATCATTACCATAGAGCCATATAACATCATTTCTTGACAAATCAGAAACTCGTACTATACAACTTCTTCAATTTAAACATACCAATATTTCAAATGGCAATCCTAACTCAGATTAGTCTCTTACTTTTATCTATCCACTATAAAAGTACTTAAAATAATTTAATATGAATTTATCATCAACAAATTCTTGAGAAACACATATTCAACCTTCATACTCTAGGATCTAACCTTTATAGATTCAATCATTCATTCAAAAAAATTTATCATCTTGAATTAATGTTCCATATTGAAGAGACACATACAGAATGGAGAAGACACACACCTTGATTTAGTTAGCTCCCCCTCACTCTTATATACCATGGAGGAGCTTTATGAGAGACCTAAGAAGGTATCAAGATTTTTTTAGTTTGTTGACTGGTTCATTATTTTCTGACTCTTCATTGTCACAATAGAACCCTTCTTTTTCTTAGTAGCATTCTTGGAACCATCTTTATCATTTTGATTAGCTTCTCTTTCTTCTTGTATTTTTGAGCTTGTTGCTTGGGTATTTGAATCTCTTTCTTTAGCTAACCTACATCACAAAACCTTGCAATGTGCCCTACCTTATGGCACCTAAAGCATTCCACTTTCCTTCTTTTTCACTCAAAATCCCTATGTCCAAATTCATCACAAACATAGAAATAGCATTAAATTTTCTTACATACCTTGTGTTTGATGACTCATTTTTGCAATACTTTGCAAGATGTCATTTCTCATGATAGTGATAACACTCAGCTCCATATCTTTGTCCATTTTTTTTCTTCCTTCTTCCCTTCAGAGTGATGTTCTTGAGTTTCTTCTTTAGAATATTATTTCTTTTCCACATTAGGATTACACATACTAGCCATGTGTCCATAAACACCACACTTGTAGCAATTACCATGAAAAGAAACATGCCTAAAAGAATTTGGTTTCCTGACAGATGATCTTCCATGAGATATAAGATTTAAACTATTTCCCTTTCTTGGATGCATTTTTCCATTTGATCCTTGACTTGATTCACCTTCACTTTTCTCTATACTGCATGAATTTTCTATGAAACCTAGACATGTTCTATCACCATATACCTTTTGTTTTCCTAACATCTTATTCAGTTTTTCTGAGCTCTCTTGAAAATATGATACCTTACTTGTCATGATGCTTAACTATTTCTTCAGTTCTTCTTTCTTAACTAGGGATTCCTTGAGTTGAGTCTGTACACACTTGAGAATTTCCTCTTGTGATTCAATCAATTTTTCTAGCTTCTCTTTACAGAACTCTACTTCCCACTTTAAGTGATAAGATCTCCCATCCTTGTCACCAAAGATATCCCTATAGCTTGTTAAAGGTTATTCCAATGGCTTGCTCTGATACCAATTATTAGAATTTACCAGGGATTGAGAGGGGGGGTGAATCAATCCTGTAATAAATATTTTCCCTTTTCTATTTCAAAACATCAAACATACACTTTCATGCATTAATGCTGTATCACAATCAAATAAAGTTTATCAAAAAATGAATACATATCAAGAACACAAGATGTAATTAGAAAACTTATTTATTGTAATTAAAATTTGATTAAAAATATTCAAATAAAATTACAACTCTTCAAATCAGATTACACCCAATAAATACTTCACCATTTTTTCTACACACACATCTTCTTCATGAGACTCCAACCAACTACTAACCTAGAAGATACTTCCAAAGGTTTTTTCATCGCAGAAAAGGTTTTCTTAAAAATAAGATAAATGGTTTGATGAAAATTAAATCCACATAAATTTGAAACTCCTTTTAAATAATAAATCCCTCTTGATAATGACTCTTATACATCAATTTCCACTTGACTCTTGACTTCCTAGTCTTCCCAAAACAAGATCATCTTTTGTCTTCTAGATCTCAAAATTTTCCACAATTATTACATCTTTTATTCACGTGGTACATGGTACAAAAATTCAAATAATGATCTTGTAATCTTATAAACTCGTCACATTATCAAAGACAATCATTTTGACTCATAGGCATGCTTAAATCAACTTCTACAAAAGTAATCCTGAAAAAGTCATCTAACTAGACCACTTCCAATCACATTCATGAACTAGGTAATATATAAAAATGAATATTATTATGTCTAATTTAATTAAAATTTACCATAAATATCCAACACAAGGCTTAACTCATCAAGAAACATCACTTTGCAAAATTTTCTGGTTTGGTTTCAACATCTCTGAATTTGGTCTTCAAAAATTGAGCTGATACATACCTCAAATATCTTAATCATGAGGAAAGTAACCTATAAATGTAAATAAAATGAATTATAATATATCATAAACTTCTCATACTGCTCCAATTCATGGAATACAACTTCCGTAAACTTGGATCTCTAAATCGGTCTAGTTGGTCTTGAAAACACAAAAACTAGTCTTCCATACAATGTGGTCAAACAACTCCAAAGAATTTTTAGAGCTCCCTATCACCTCTAAAAATTAAATTTGGATGTATAATTTTTTTAAATAACTCAGACCCATAGGTCAAATGGATAAAGTATCATCTTCACACCCATTCAGACATGCTTCTTAGATAGGCCTACAAAATTAGTTTTGACTCAATCACCTTTAAGTAAGAAATGGTTTATCCAAATAGAGAAATGTACTTCCAAACATCATATGACACATGAAAATATTGATCAAGGAAATAAAAAACATCAATTCAATGCAATTCAACATGGTTACCTTCATTCTTCTTCACTAGCTTCTCAAAACAAGTTTCTTTTGTCGGTAAGCCCAAATATGCAACCATTACTAATATTTTATCCAAAAGAGTAACCAAAGTGAATTAATGAAGCTTAATATAAAATTTATAACACCATCCACCTCAAATTTGAATAGTTTTTCTTTGCAAGTTTCTCCTGTGCACTTTGAAATCTTCACAAAATACATGTTTTTCAGTGGGGCCCACCACACATCATGAACAAAAAATAACATGTAAATGTTTCTTGAGGAGTATCCTTCATGTTAAAATATGTTTAAAAGTAAAATAATTGAGTTAAGACACCTATCCAACTCAATTTTCCAAAACTAGTCCAAACTGGGGTTTGGAGGGCTATAAACATGCTCACAAAAATGGATAGAACTTCTAAAATACTCAACCAATCACAAAAAAATTTTGCAACATAACTTTATCAAAAATTTAATCCATTTTTTTCTTATGAATTATCTAAAGGAGGCTAAAAATTTATCTTGATTGCTAAGAATTTTGGTGCTCAATTTACATACTTTGAAAAACCTAGTTTTGGAAAAACTTGCATAACTTGAAAAATATTCATCCTCAGATTCTAAAATTTTTCTCACACCTTAAGGAAACATTATTATAACACTTACAAGTTGTATTTTTCTCTAGTTCATAATGAAACATTCCATTCCATCTCATCTAGGTTCCCTTTGGTATCTGATTCTCAATAGTTGAACTATGTTGACCTGTAGAAGTGCCTAAAACACTTCAATAACTACTTGTGAGGAATTATACACACCATATATCATAATTAAATTATCAAACCATTTATTTTTTATCATCACACCTTGGGTCAACATTTCACACCTTGCTTGCTTGTGGATTGGCTTAAGAAAGCTCCATACTGACTTGTTTCAGTCTCATGAACCTAGTTTGTCTCTTATATATATTTTTGCACCTCATGCTCTACCTCATAGTGATCAAAAATTTCTTTTATTTCTTTGTTTTGAGTGAATTCTCATGTTTTCTTGATTTACACCATGTATTTGTACTAGGCCAAGGCCTAAAATGACTTGAATTGACCCATACATTTCATGACTAGACCATGTGGACATGTTACAGACTCATTGAATCATCTCATTTAGCTCATGGATCTTGTTTGAAATTCACACCACCTTTGAGAGACTTAAGCCACATATAAGTAACTTTAGAGACCTCTAGATCACCTAGACCATTGTGGACGTCCAATGGACTTGACATCAATTATAGCACTAAGTGACACACACTTTAAACATGGTCTTCTTTATTTTCTCTAAAGGCTTACTACTTATTCCCTAAATTGATATCCCCTTTTCCTCTTTCATTAACCCGGTGATCCTTGGGATTATTTAAAATCTATTATTTCCTTCGGTGCAGTGCTAAACTTTGAGGATTTGAAAATCAATATTTTATTTGATCTAGCAAGATTATATGAGATTTATTTGACTAATTCAGCCAATTTTTTGACCACTTCTTCTAAATCTATTTTCTTACTTTTCTCGATTCTTCTCTAGATTAATTAGCTTGACACCTTCCCTCTTTGGAGGCTTCCCATTGCTTTAATATTGTTATCAATTTGGAAAGCCATAGAGAAATCCTGCCTCAAAGTTCTAGGATTCTTATCCCTTAGATAATAAGCTACTTTTTTGTCAAAGGCATCTGAGTACTTAATCAAGAAAGAATCATCACTAGGCCTTAGATTAATATGCAATCTAGTTAAGGTTTTATTAAACCTAGTGTTAAAGTCTTGCACACATTCATTTGGATTTTTCTTGATATTTTCAAACTCAGTCAAGAGAAACCTAGGATCAATCTTATCACCATATTGTAACTTGAAAGAATTTTTCATTTCTGCCCAAGAATCAATTGAATTTTTAGGCAGAAAATTATACCATTCCCTATCATATTCCTCTAAAGTATGTATGAATAACTTGACATAAATATATTCACGCTCTAATTCATAGTCATCCATGATATTATGAAAAAATATAAGATGATGATATCCACTTATGACATTATTCCCTTGAAATTTAGACAATATATTTCTAATTTCATGGGGTACTTCATTTGGATAGCCCACCATCCCATGGAATTTTATTGGTCTATAGGTATTAACCACAAAATGAGCTCTTAGTGGAAGCTATGCCATATTATTTAGTGTCGGTATTTCAAAGGAAGTATTGAAATGGTGGGGAACCTGGGGTCTTCAAGGAAAAGTAATATGATCCACAAAATATTAATCCTTCAAGGATTTAGTTTCACAAAATAATCTATTCCCGAGTCAACAAAGGAGGGAGATGAAGAATACCTTTATTACTTATGGATGCTAAACCTTCTTGAAATAATGAATGTAAATTTGCGTGAGGGATTCTCGATTCGGAGAGATATCAAGTGTGCTAGAATAGTCTTCCACTAAAGGATGATCTAATTAAGTAAGTTAAACAACCTTTTATTCATAGATTTGACCACCTATTGGTTTTTAGATCTACATTCTTCTTGAATTTATACCTTCTAGCTCTCGAAGTAACCTTCCGGTAGGATCAGAATTGAAGAAGGATCTTCTTCCTTCCAGTCTTTAAGGTTGAAGATTTAATCAACAAAGGTAAATATTTAACACCGATGTATACCAATTTTTCTTTTAAAAAATGAAGTGACCACTAAGGAATTACACCTTATATGTGTAGATACTCTCAAATAGCTCTTGAAATAGTAGTTTTACAAACCGAAAAATAAACGATTTGTGGATATTTATGAATTTTACCATGATTTTCCCAGTGGAGTTAGATTTAATGGAAAGTTTGCTTATACTGAGAAAATATTGGGAAAATATGTTCAGAATGGACTAAATTTTGGCAAAGCTTTGTAAAGGAAAGAATTTTGAAACTTTATTTGGACTTAACAACTAGTAGTGTTGCCAAAAGCTTATATATTTATCAATTCGAGTAATAAGTCCTATTAATTCATATAGACTGAGACAATTTAACTCAAAATATGTTCCAATGAGATAAATATTATATAAACATCCCCGTAATGGCATTGGAAGCATGTTGGTCCTCAAATTTGCACCTTATGTTGGATTCACAACAATTGTCTCTAAGGAAGGGGAAATTACTTGGAAATGGTGGTATAACGGGTTGTTATGTCATTTTTTAGTTGGGGAGGGGTCTAAAAATTCCTTAGGATTGAGCCTTAGGATGATTAAGGGACATGTAAAAGGATATGGCCTTATCATCCTACTTTTAGTCCTACCTTGAACCAGGGTGAGAGGACCTAAAGTGTAACCTGAAATACAGAGGCAAAGATGGAGTCTTTGTTCCCTCAATTTTATTTTTCAAATGGTGGACTAATCTGGGACAAACATGGCTAAAGAAATGACACTTCACTCTCATGAGTTGTCACACAAATTATTACATCTTCTTATCAAACCGACATAGGTTATTAAAGAAACTTAAGTTCAATTGCTCTTACATTCTATTGATAATGGAATTAATGCTAAAAGACACCTTTAGTGATGTTTAGAGAAACAAGGTAGTGAAATAGAACAAAATGACATTTAATAATAGGGGATGGGGTTGATTATGGAAATTGTAACTTCACAGAGGGGGAATCATAGGCAAAGGAGTTCATTATGACACAACATTTAACACTCAAAACATCTTGCAATCCTAGAAAGTACATAAAACTAGATCAAGAATGAATCCCAATAGATGTAAAAGATTCAACATAATCTCTATAGTAATTAACACTAGGGATCATGCAAGCACTATAATAAGGTATTTACTGATTCATCTCTCATACACCCAAGATACACTCAAAGGATAACAAAAATATATCAGTACAAAATGTTTATGACAAGGATTTTATAATCCAGTTCAATATTGTAGAGGGAAAGATCACAATACAATATCAAAATTAATGACACAAACATAAAAATTAAGGAAATATCTAGTGTATGATAAAGAGAAAAAATAAACGCAATATTTTAATAGAAAATATGACTCATCAATCAACAATTTGTCATCCGAACACATACATTAAGCTTAGAAGTAAACATATTTCATTTAGTTCTTGAATATCTTAGCAAGGGAACATCAATTGAATGCTCTCAAAGCTCACCAATGGCTGTACACTTACAACCAATTTGATACAAAAGTTTGGTAAAACTAAACTCTAAATGCATTTCACAAAGGAAACATGTAGCATTCACAATTATTTCTCAAGACCTCTTCAAAATTTGAAATACTAGGCCCCTTTTGATTAGAATACCAAAACTAACTCTCTTAATTATAAGCACAAGCCCCATATTTATATTATTTGATGTATTCTTACAACCCCCTTTTCCCCAAGAAACAACAAGTAAATATTCTTCTTGTTCACAAAGAAAAGATATTTTGATTAGAGTGGGAATGTAACTTGTCTAACTGAAAATATCTGATTTTCTATTAGCATTTTGGGATTTATTCTTGATTCCATGTCTTTACTACCACATATGCAAAAATAGTTAGCTGAGAGTACTGTGTGTGTATGTTTATTTTGTGTTCTCATTTCATCCCACAAAATGTCATAATTTTATGGATTTGATGATGCAAAATTAAATATCTCGAAGATACCTTTCCAACGAGACCATTTTTTCTTGATTTGGAGCTTTGAATCAAAAGTTATGGCCATTTGAAGTTCGTGTGTCAGGATGAACCATAGAGTGACATGTTGCAACCTTTGATTAGCTCAAGAACTACCTCTTATTACATGTGTATTTTATTTTATTTTTCACATGTATTATGTGGCTTTGGATGCATGTTAGATCCTTTAAAATGCAAGCTAATAAGAAAATGCCATGTTCCTTCGCCTTCTTTAAAATTTTCTTTTACTTGTCTTACTATTTAAAAATACGGACTAATTAAAAGCTCCACATCCTTCTCGTAGTATCAATATTTTATTTTACTTTGTACTAACCATCTTGGAACATGAGATAATGAAAAATATCCATGTTTTCTTCAAAATTTACACTATTTAACAAACTTTACTAACACCGGTGAAATACAAGCCAATGGGAAAGATGCACACTTTTTCCATTTACTTTTACGTATAAAGGCCTTGTCGATATGATGCATAAACCAATGAAATGGCTCCATGAACCTTTGTATTATCACCCCTATTAGAATGTGAAGTAAAAACAATTAGAAATTTCCACAATACTTCATAATTTGTCCCTTATGAAAAAGTGTGAAGCTCTAGCCAATAAGATTATTCCATGAGCATGCATTGTGTGAGACTTTTATCTCAACTAAAAATCATGAAACACGAACTAATAAAAAAATCTCCTTGTTTTTCGTAATGTTAGTTCTTTCTTTAACATGTATTGAAAAACATGAAATGTGAACCAATAGAAAAGTTCCATGTATAGCACACGTTCACATTTTATTGGTCGTGCCTTCACATCACAACTTTAAACTTGAGCAGACTTAGAAACTTTTTGGATTTATAAAAATATTGCAAAGTATCTATTTTGACTTGTCAAACTATCTAGACCCGAAACCTTTTGAAATTTAGTTGATTCCACTGACTTCAGGTCCACCAAACGCATCTTCTTGAGGTTTTGATGCAATCACGACACATCCCCTCTGCTTTGATCATTGATTTACCACCGCGTGGTCCTTGTCTTGCTAATGTTAAATTTGACGTCCAAATGAATGTTTTTGGGTTTTTGCAAATGTTTTTAAACTTAGTCTCCCATGGTTTTTCAAATGGTAACAGATAATGATTTTGGGAAGTATATTTTGAAGGCCGTATGAATGTCTTCTACCCTTTAATATGGCTAATTCCATTTTTACTGAGTTTTTACAGCTTTATACTTCACGACTGGGCTACATTATTTTTGGGCCTTTGGAGCTTTGGATTTTTGGAGTAGTTTGGATCATTTTGTGTTGATTTTCTGGTTCTTTTCCTTTGTAAATAGATCTCGATATTTTGTAAGTCTGAAACTCTTTATACTTTGATAAATCAATCCACTAAATTAGTTTCCCCATTTTTTTTTTGAATTTCAAGCTCTGTTTGGCTAAGGTACAAAACTTCTTTTAGATTGACCCTCTTTCGAGAATTAGAATGAATTTTGGAATTTGGGGAGAAAATATAAAGCACATAGAACAATTAAATTTTCACATTTTTTTTTAGATTAAGTGAAATTTTATGAGAAAGGACAATATAATTCGAGAGGATTAGAACGGGAACTCATAGAAAGGAGACAAAAGACAATGCTTTCAGCTTAGTAAGAAGTGTGAGGTTAAAAATATTACCTTCGGAGATTCTTCATCTTCATTCTTTTCATATAGCATCTTGTATCTATTTTTTTATCTTCCTTATTAATCTCTTGGATTAGTGATCATCAATAGGTGAAAGTCCTATTTTATTTATTTTTAGCAACAATCCACTTGAATTGAAGCCACTAAAATTTGATAACAAGATCTTCACAGACAACAATTTTCTTCATTCTAGACATTCTTTTCATGACTACTGCATAGAATCCATTGACCTTCTTTCCCTTGGCCAATTTCATATTTTTGTTTGAAGAAAGATACCTCTTAATTGTTCATGAATCCTTACCCTTGCAAGAGTTGGTCCAGAATGATGACTGGTCAACAATTTTTAGGTCTTGGTGTTCATCTTCTTCTTCATGGTTGTTTTCACTCTTTGCACCGAGAACCATTCTCGAAACTTCATCATTGTGATGCGGGAAATGAACATGACATGGATTCATTCCTTGCTGGAGTCTCCTTCAAAAATTTATTTTTCTTTGAAACCTTTTTTTTGGAATATATATATATATATATATATATATATATATATATATATATTGTATTTTCTAGAGATATTTATAGGTGCACAAGGGTAGATCTCTCCCTAGTAGAGTCATCAAAAATTGTTGGTGAAATAATTTGTCATGTTGCAAATTATGTGTTTTAACCAAAGATCATAAGGCTAAGCCCCTCCTTCTTGGGTATGGGGAGGATCCCATTATTTAATGTAAACTATCCAAATTCATGTGAGGTGACCAAGAGGTCGGGGATCACACATGAACAATCCACTAAACCTATGGAAAAGTGTTTTTATAAATTACAAGGGAGGAATTTGTAGAGATGAGTGATAAATAAGAATTGGGAAATTAGGGAAGAGGGGTTATTTTTTTCAGTAGGAAATAATAAAGTTCACACACAATAACCCGAGTAGGTCTACATTCAATTAGAAGAAAAAATGTAAGAAATTAGTAAGACTAACAAATTAGATACACACAGCTTCTTTAGATTAATCAATCAAGAAAAGTCCCTTCTTGGTTATTTAAGATCACTATGCTTTCAAAGTTGCATAATAGAGAGAGGATAGAGGAAATAATAAGAAAAGGAAATGGAATAGAGGTAACTCTTATTTTTTGTGTAGCGGTGATTAAAAAATAAATAACCTACAACAATCCACAATTTCTACAAATAAAATAACTTTCAATCTCCCTTGGAATGGAGAAGCCATTCCAATTTATAGCATTACAAATTGTCTTCTCATCTACCCCCCACATGACCTTTCAAGTTATTATTCCACTTGTGACTTTTCATCTTCCTAGGAAGTAAGTAAATAAGTCCCCTTTTATAAATCAAAAGGGACTTTTACAATGTAACATTAGAGAGTCACTTAAGTGAAAAAGAAAAAGAAATCACGATTACATACAATGAGGAATTAGAAAGGGGAGAGAAGAAAGAGAGAGGAAGAGAGAAGAAGAAGGGATTTGACTAACTGATTAATGAATAAGATCCCTATAATGAAGATTTAACTCCATTTCACTTCCACAGAAGATCCTTGATGATGAAATCTATTCCCTTGACATCCTTGTTATATCGAGCCACTACAAATGCCACCTTCTTAGAATGTGGGATGTGCACATGTTCCAAAGTACTGAGCCAAGTCTCAAGAATTATACCAAGCCTTCTGAACTATGTGAACCAATTCTCATGATCTTTTGTAGTATTATAAATAGAGCCTCTAATCTCTGCAAGAGATTCCAAAGTATTTTCATTGAATGAAATTTTTCTCTTGCAACTATCTGGACCATCTCTTGAAATAAAGTCAAGGGTTATTTTGAGGAGGTGTTCTCATTAAGTGAAGGTGTTCTTAGCTCTTACAAACTTTTGAAAATATCATATAAGATCCTAGATATATATTCTTCATAGGCCTTAACCTCTAAAATGGCACAATTCAACACATTAAACCTCATAATTATTGTGCGGTACCAAATGGGGGACAAGTTATCAACAATGGATGAAAACACATTATGATTCACTAAGATGTAAGATTCAAGAGAGTTCATCTCACATACCAATGGTAGAATACTTTCCTAAATGTCCTTTTCCTTCTCAATCTCTCTCCTAGTATATTTTATCTTTGACATAGTATCCGAGACATATTGAAACAAAGGAAAGCACCTCATGCAGAAAAGTCTTCCCCTTTTCAATAATCATGTCCACTCATTTATCATTGCTTTCTTCCATGCATGGTGAACACATGAGATCTCTTGATTTTATAGGAATAAAAGATAAAAATGGGATATATTTCTTCAATTAGAGGCAGGTATGATGAGAGCATGGTTCAAGAAATGATTGTACATATGAAGAAAAATTACTAACATGCTCCTCCAATTGATCAATAGTTTGCATGTATTCCTCATTCTATGCAAGGACATGAGTTTAATACTACTTGAATAAGTGAGCATCACCCTCATGGGTAGCTTGACCCAAAGAGACCTTCATCATTACATAATCATTAAGTGTCATTTATTTCACAAGATTATTTACCTTCGGATGTGCCACCTCCACATATTGAGCTCTAAAAGCCTCGGTGTAGAAATGGGAAGTTTCTTGTGTTTTCTTACCCTTCTTGGTCCTTATGTATTTCAAGAAAACCTTGAGGTTAGGTGTCACTAATTTTTGAAACTTCCTTTATTATTCTCTAAGTAAGTCATTTACCCATTAAAAATATTAGCAAGTGTGTAAATAAAATTAGGTATCTCAGGTGCTTGGTAAGGGACCAAATCATGACCAAGATGAGTTGATTCAAGTGCTTCAGTAGGAACACCTGGATCTACCAGATGATTAACAGACAAAAGGATCAATCTAACCTGATTCAAGTTGTTCCTTAGGGTGTTATTTTTCCTTGGACCTCTTACAAACCTCCAAATAAGGAGATACTTCAACATCATCAACTTTTGTTATCTTTCTCTTTCCCGAATGAGATGAACTTGCATCCTCATCATAGACCTTGTGAGATAAAGTGAGAGGAGATTGCTTAGGAAATGCAAGTGTTTCACCACCTTCAATTATTGAAATCATCTTCATTTTTTACGATTTATTGTTCCTCTAAATTATAGTCATGGTTCTTTCAGCATCCTTGTCTTCAAGTCCTTTGGGTCTAGATGTGCTACATCACTATCTCCCACATTCGGGTACTTGGTGGCTAGAATGGATATTGGCTGGAAGCTAGTGTACTTGATAGAGAGGGAATTGAGAGATGGAGATGTGTGAAATTTGGACTTGATATGGATATTTAGTATTTTTAGTAAGCCACACCCCACCCTCATATTCTATTTTTAGACAATTTTCCCAATTTTAAATTTTTTCCAATTTGTTGAGTTCTAGACTTGAGGAATTACACAGAGGTCTTAAAATTATTATTTTTAATTTTTGGTTTTCAATACTTACTATTTTTAGAATGGATCTAGTGCAAAATTAATAAAAATAGAAGTGTTCCTTTTGAGTGTCAGATTGAATTGAAATCAGTTTGTTAGATTAGGTTTTTTATTGTGATCTCATGCTCCAAATTTTAGGTGTTTTCAATCACAGAACTCCTTGGACATGAAAAGGAATTTTTTTAATGGAATATTCATGTGGCTGATGTAAAAATGCAGATAATCAATGAGAACAAGGTTTGTTTCATCTCCAAGGCATTTTGGAAAGGAAGCTTTAGGAAAAGTTTCATGGAAAATGGAGCTAGGATTTGAGAGCTATGAGCAAAAAGGTGTTTTCATCAATGGAGGGTTTTGAAAATTTTAGGAAGCATAAAAACATACCAACAGAAATGGGGGTGTTAAAACATGAAAATGAGTTTAAAATGACTAATTATGAATATTATACTCACCCCTCCTTCACAAACCTAACTCATGTTTGACCCACCTTGCTTAACCCAAGTTAGAGGATACTTTAATCAGGGGTTAAAACTTTATAAATCTATGTCCATTATCACATTTATTAAGGAAAAAGGGGGAAAAGGGACATCAATGGTGTAAAAATGGACCATAGGGTCTACCATCATGAGAAAGGGACCATAAATGAAAGAGAGTGAATGGATAACATGACCTAGGAATCAAGTTCCAAGTTATAAGTGATTAAAACCTTATCCTCCTCCTTGGTGGTGCATTCTAGTGTCTCCCACATCCCTTTTGAATTTGGTAAAAGGGAAAAAGGGACATCAGTGGTCTCCAAGTTTTTACTTTCCACTTTTGGAAGATGGGTAACACCATTACACTTTGCTAAAAATAGCCCACCGGAGTGCCTTTTTACCCCGAGATCTTCCCTTGGTGTTTTATAGGCTATATATATAATTTTTAGTGTAAAACACAAAATAAATTAAATTCCATAAGTTTCATAAATTTATTCTACCTCATTTTTGAATTTTAGGTCCTTTTTCAATTCTGGTCATGGGTAGTTCTTGGAAGGTCCAACTACCACCAAAGGAAAATTTTCCTTTTATCCAACTCAACTTATGGTACATGTAGAGGGTTCCATATTACCCAATTTTTATTTTAATCATATTCTAACTTTCCTTGTAACTCCTAGAATCCTTAGTTGAATCTTCACTAGGAGCGAAGGTCTTTATTTGCACCACCAAGAAAATATCTACAAATATTCTCCTCAAAATCCCTTGAAATATTCTACACAATAAAGTATAAAATATTATATTTCCAAGGATTATCTAAAAACTCTTCCCGAGGCTCCTAATAGGTCTAGAAACAGCCAACTAGCTTTTTCACCGGTTTCATTATCTTATCCCTTACTATAAATAGCCCAATATTACATAACTTGTTCGTAAACCTGATTTTTCTTCCATGAATTTCCTACAATTCCTTATATGATTGAATATATCTACAACACACTTCTTTGATGTTTTAAATTTTCCCCGTATGTTCCTAGAGGATTCTTACCAGGTGTAAAAAGACCAAACATATCCCTTTGGAGCCTCTGAAGCATTTAGCTTCTCCCGGATCTAGACATCTTCATTAATCGAATTAAAAAGATCCCCTACACATGAAACACACTTGAAAATAACATTATCACATTACTCAGGAAATTATGATGGTAAAATAGTAAATAAGTTGGGTGGAGGATAGGTTTAGATTGAATGAGTAAGGGATTTTCAAATGTGGATTAGGTTGTCATGACAATTTTTTTGAATTTTTCATGCTACACATTTTTCATGAAAACACTTATGAAGACACTTCTCCTCTATATATTGATCCTTATTTTTATCCCTTGACTCAATATGTTCTTCATTTTAAGGAATATTCTCATTACCTTCAATCTCCTTTTGCTCGCTTATTATGTTTCCATGTCCATCCTTCTCCTTTATTTTAATGTTAACTTCATTTTAAGATTTGGTATCTTTTGGTCATCAAACTTGGACCCGCGTATCAGATCTAGAATACCCGATTCATTTGTGACAACAATGGAATTGTCCCCAAGTTATGGGACCTTGTGTGCTTGGGATGGATCTCTAGAGAAGGTTGGTTCCTCTATTTATTTCTACTATTACTGCTACTCCTAGTGCTGAAAGGAAAACTAAGCTAATAATGCCAAGGGACCAGGGATAGAAGGATAACATGAAAGGAAACTATACCAAAAGTTGATAACACCAGAAAAATAGGGATGATCACTATCCATTCTGAGTGAAAATAAAGGGAAATGCATGAAATAAGGTTAAGCACATGTAACACAACTTAAAATGTATTTACCAGATCATTTTTGTGGAACACAACTAAATAAGGAGCTCTGAGGATGCATAATGGCACAACAAGCACGTAATGCAAATGAAAAGGTAAGAATAAGGAATGCAAAAATATTAAGACATAGAATAGTCACAAAATGATGCTTTTATTACTTCTAGAAATGCACAGAGATGTTACACTTTGGAAAAAGAGGATGATATATATATGAAAGAGCTAGATCTAGAGGCTTACGAACTCAAAAATACAGAAAATATGAAGTCCTTAGCAAAATGTGTAAGAATCTAGAGTGTCTAACATAAAAATGATCCCAACTCTTACATTTATAGATGAATGCATGGAAGAAGAAGAGAAGAAGGATGAGGGAAAAAATTAATTTGAAATGCAACCACCAACAAGAAGCATTCAATGCCTACAAATCCACTTGTAAATCTATCAAATGCACTTCCCTAGGTCTGTTTGGCATGTTGAAGAAGGAAGGAGGGTGAATCAGATCAAATCAGGTGGTTGAAGTAATTAAATCTACTCATCAATGCTCAGAAATATGTTTTCCCATTTCTCACCTACCAGATCCACTAAGAACTTGAATTCAGATGTCTAGCACTCAGTAGCCTATGTCAACATCTATATAACAAGTCTAAGTGCATGCTGATTGGAGCTTTGTAGAAAAAGATACGGTTCTTTAGAAGTTTTTCGAGTCGTTTGTTCATACAAGACACGTGGCATGCACATATTGGATAAAAGGATGGCCAAATGTGTAAATGTTTTGTCGTTTCAACCATGTGTCACTCATTGATTTGTTACAAGGATTTTGCACCATATTGGCATGTTTTGACTGGTTGTGTGTGGCATAGTCAAGCATGTCGAGTATGACCTAGCACAAGAAGGTGCAAAGATATGTGCATGGAAGGAAAAGGTGTGGGAAGAAGGAAAAGGAAGGTGCGTGTGATGCGCGTGGGGAAAATGCATGGTGAAGGTGAAACTATTACAAGGTAATGGGTGTGGCATGTGAGAGGGCCAGGGACTTAGCTGATTGAAGAAAGTGCAAGGCACGTGTGTAAGGGGAAGATGGAACAAAGAGGAAAAGGAAAGGAAGGGAATAAAGGGAAATATCACAAGGGCATGTGAGGAAAATAAGGGGAATGTGCCAAGGGAACTTGAGTGCACACAACCTTGTAATGAATAGCTCATAGCTAGAATATGTATACAAGTTACCCAAATAACTAGGAGAGTTATTTGGATAACAATTTTGGAAAATTTCGGGGCCGTTTTTGTGATATATGAAGAAGATCATTAGCCTAGAGAATCCATTGGGCATGGAGTCTACTATGTAATCATGAAATTCTGATTTGTAACTTTAAATAAATTCCCCTGAAGTCACTTGAAGGATCATTTCTTGACTCTATTTTTAATCCATGTAAGTTCTTTAGAAAATGCTTTGGAAGGAGATTGACATCCTGGAAGAAAAATAAGAGTGCACACAAGGAGCATATGAGAAGAAATAACTATGTACAAACAAACAATGTGCACATAATGTACTTAGAGGAATTGAAACTACTCTAATATATATAAAATGATGCAGAAAAATTAATGGAAGGGTTTGAGATAGATCCCATTTACTAGGATTTGCATCGTACCTCCATCAAGATGAGTTAACTCAAAAGAGTTACTCTCTTTGCACAAACTAATGATATATGGGCCACTCCAAAGTGCAAAAAACTTTGAATGGCACCGTTTAGCTTTATCAGCATCCCATTTCAAGACCATCTCACCAAATTTGAAATCTTGAGGCCTAGCCTTTTTTTCAAACCATTTCTTTGTTGTTTGCTGATGTTGTTCTAGCTTGGTCATGACAAAGTTCCTTGATTCTTCAAGATTAACCAGATTCTACCATTCTCGATTTGTCTCTAGTCTGCACCTTTGAATTTCATCTGGCTTGGGAAAACACCAATGAATTCAAATCCAGTGTCAAAGGAATGGAAACCTCCTTTCTATATAAAATATTGTAAGGAGAAGTTCCTATAGCATTTTTAACTATAATTCTATCTTCTTAGAGTGCGTGTGAGACCTTTGTATGCCACTGTCTTTGGATGATGTTCATTATGCGCTTTATGATCCTAATCAAGTTCTTATTTTTTGACTCTGCTAAACCATTGCCTTGAGGGTAATAGTTGGAAGAAGTCTTCAAATAGATTCCCATATTTAGAGCCCAATTAGTGATTTTTGTCTCAAGGAAGGCTTTTGCATTATCATAGATAATGGTTTAAGGAGTGCCAAACCTTAAAGTCAACAATGAATGACTCGGTTGATTCCTTGAGTGTAACAATTTCTATCCATCTAGTGAAGTAGTTGGTAGCTATCAATACCCACTTGTGTCTAGTGCTTGAAGGCAAATTGATCATGCCTATGAAGTCAAGACCCCATTGCACAAAAGGATGATCTGCTTGGATTTTCGGAGTGGAAGTGCTACTAATCTCTTCTTACCTACAAAGAAAGCACATGCCTTAAATTTTTTCACCCACTTGTGTGTGTCTGTAAATAGGGTAGGCCAAAATATTCTTGCCATTATGATCTTTATTGTTGTAGTTTTGGTAGAGAAGTGTCCACCAGAGAATCCATCATGAAATTATGCTAACACATTTTTAGTCTACATGCCATTGATACATCTTAACAACACGCCATCAAGATTATTCTTGAATAGAATTCCATCAATCAAAACATAAGGGATAGATTGTAACCTTAGATGTATTATCTTTACTTTGTTTAAAATAGGAGGATATGCACCCTTAGAAAGGAATGCAATCATGTCCTTCATCTAGCTGCATATGCTAGGATCTCGTATTTTGATCAAGTTCTACGCACAGGATATCCTCATCTAAAAATAATGAATCCTTAGGCTCATTCGCACATCGTCATAAATCTACTTGCAGATCATGCTACCTCTTGCCGCTTTGTGGCTTTGATAGTCATATCATATTCCATAATTTTGGTCACCCATCGTGCTCTTTTTTCACTTATTTCTGCTCCAATGATGAAGTCTCTAATAGAAGAGTGGGATACTAACACCTTAATATGATTAATGGTGAGCATACTCTTGATATTATTGAGCACACACATGATGGTGAAGACTCGATTCTCCATGTGACTATATTTTAATTTGTAATCCTTTAGTGTTTGACTAAATAAATCCACTGGTTGTTCTAGCCCTTGTTCATTTTCTTGTGTTAGGATAACAACAACACTCACATCGGTTCCATAAGAATAAAGGATAAAATCCTTGGAATAATTTGAGTTGATAAGTGTTGGTGCACAAGAAATTTCTTACTTGATTTTGTTGAAGCTTTCTCTTCCTTCTGTTTTCCATCTGAAGACTGTGTCCTTTTGAGCATCAGGGTGATGGGCTAAATCAGTCCTGCAAAGTTAGGGATAAAATACCTAACAAAATTGATCTTACCAAGGAAGGACTACAAGGCCTTTTTGTGCACCGATAGGGAAAGAGCTAGGGTGGCCAAAATGTGCTTAGGATTAATTACAATGCCATCCTTTAAAACCACATGGCCCAAAAGCTTACCCTGCACCACTACAAAATTACACTTCTTGGGGTTAAGAGACACCCCATACTTTCTCCAGGTGTGCCATATGATTTGCGCTCTACTTTGAGAAGGCCATTATTTCATAAAGGTAAACCAAGATGAACTCATTGATGTAAAATTTGAAGGCAATATCCATGGAATGCTGAAATGTTGTGCATGTGTTTGACAGACTGAAGGGAATCTTCTGATATGTATATGTTCCCCACTTCATTGTAAATGTTGTTTTGAATTGATCCTCTTCCTTGACTAGGATTTTATTGAAACTTGAATACCCATCCAACATTGAGAATCTTTACGCACTAGCCATAGTCTATAGAATGTACTCCATTGAAGGAAAGGGATAATGATCCTTTAGAGAAGCCTTTTTAAAATCTCTAAAATCAACACAAAGCTTGATTTCACCATTCTTCTTATGCATTGGAACTAGATTCACAACCGAAGTAGAGTACTTAATGGGAAATATAATTTTTTCCTCAACGAGTTTGGATAATTCCTTTCTCATGAGGGGATCTATCTTTGGATTGACTGGTCATTGCTTTTGTCTAATAGGCATGATACTAGGATCAAATTCAATGGATTGTTGAGAAACACTTAGATAAAAAACTTTGAGGTCTTCATACACCCATGAGAAGATATAACTTTATTTTTGAAAGAGAGAGATGAAGGCTTTCTTTTCATCATGCGTGCAAGCTTTACTTGAGAATCAATGCTTTTCCTTGTGTAATAATGACTGGGAGAAGTATTATTGCATGATGCACATATAATTTTCTTCACCCTTAAACTCATCATTAGGGCTAAAAATTTTCTCTATGGTGACCATCCCTTTAGGCAACTTGTTTGTCTTGAGTGTATAACTTGATTACCATAGTTTTCATGCAAAGTCACTTGCATGCTTGATGGGAAATAAACTTCATTCGGATGAACTAGATTATCTCGTGTGTCACTTTCAAACACTTTCCAACTGGTATTATTGTCTAGAATGGATGGTCTGATCACCATCTTAATGTGCTGAGTATTTCCTTTGATAAATTCCTCAACATGAGAGAAATGCAAACAAAGCACGGCCATTTGATCAGCTTCCTTGTTCATTTTTCATGGCACCACCTATAGATTCAGAGCATCAAAGATCTCAAGGAGGTCAAAAACTCTATTCTTATAAGATTTGAGAAGCTTATTATTTTCTTGGAACTTGTTGGTGACCTAGTGGATAACTTGATTCAATGTCTTCAAGATCTGTAACATCTTGATCTTCTTCTTTTTAGTAATAAGCATAGCATGCACCAAAGCACCTCATATCTCTGCCACATTATTAGAATAGGTAAATTGTAATCTATATGTGAAGAATAATTTATCATCATTACAGGAAATGAGAACCACTCCCTGCTCCCCGTGCTGTTTTTGCTTCTAGATCCATCAAAGTATAACTTCCATAGATCAGGTTCAACTTAGTCATTCTTGAGCGCACGTGGTAACACATCTTCTTCTTGAAGAATGCGGTAAGCCCCAAGCCCAATTTCATAACCTTCCAGGTTCTTCAACATATGGTTCAAATTTATGGTGCCTTTTCACCCATTTATCAAGTACTAGGTCGGGAAAAGAGGGTGGAAGAGGGTGCTCTTCAGAACTGAAGCTTGTTCTTAGATTAGACAATTGGCTTGGAGAGGGATGCAACATATGAATCTACATGATAGGAAAATATAGGCTCAACTTGTATGGTGAACTGGGTAACATACCTTGTCTTGAGTAACATATGAGACCAATAAGAAGACAAGTAACCACCCACTTTAGCATAAAAGTATCTTGATAGACATAAGGAAAAAAGGAAGGAAAATCAATGATTAACACTTCTTGAGTAATTTTTAAACTTGGACATGACCGAGGGGTCAACTCAAGATCCTTGATGATTCCTAAGGTAGTAACAATTGAACCATCAAGTTGCAGGACTCCTTTTTTTAGGGGGCTATACTTGAGACCTAAGACATTAACTATCTTCTTAGGCATGATAGAAGAACTAGTGCCCGAGTCTATCATGCAATTATGCAATGGGTGTTTTCCTATGATAAAAGACATATATAAGGGAAGGGTTTTAACAACTTTACTCACTTACTAATATTATTAGAATATGTTGATAGTAGAGCACAAATTTTGAATAGTTGGATCGGTGTGTGGGGAGTTGTGCCAGGGATTCATGCAACAGGTAGCGTTGGGTTGGAATGATCAAGGCATCCCACATAGTAACATTTATATATTTCTTATTCATCTGGTGCAAAATGCTAAATGGAAGTCCCACTTGATGACTTGCATATTTGAGGACAACATCCTTACTTAGTTGCTCGGGTATAGTGGAAAGAACTTTAGCTGAAGCTGAGGCTTGACCTACCAAAAGAGGGGCACATGCCACTTCTGAAGGAGCTTTGTGTGGGGCCTCTTGTGTAGGGACTTGAGTGTTCTTACTATTGGATGCTTTGGCTACATCTTTAGGCTTCGAGGATCAACTTGTGTTTCTAGAATTGTGACCTACGCGCTTGACTTGAGTATTCTTTTCTTGTATCTTGTGTTGTCCATAACTTGGGCATGCAATTTTCTTGTATCTTCTGTGGCTTGGTTGAGTGCACATCGGTTCTCAGCACCAAAGAAAATCATATTGGAATTAGGAAGAACCTCTAGCCCTTCTTGGTTTTGTATTTCAGGTGCTCTTATTGAAGGATCACATGTGGAAGCTGTTCGTGCCCATTTTGATCCTCTGCCATTTTTCCATGTTTCTCCTTTGCTCTTTGTGCTCTGAAACATTTTTTGCTCATGAAATTGATAATGTGAAGTTGTAGCTCCATTCTTGTGCATTGGATTGTTTGCAAACTCATTACCTTGCCCTAATTTTTCCCGTTCAAACACGTATGCCATTTTTACCCTATTTTCCTGGCCTTTGGAGCTAGAAATTGTTTGATTTATACTTATTTTCCCTCAAAAATCCCTTTCCATGGTTGTAAATTTCCTAAAAACACTTTCCATTTTTCTTTTGATAAAAAATTCTTCACCCACAAAGAAAAAATCAATTTTGGGGGTCGCTTTGCAATTCCTACATTTTTTTACTACGGTCATACGGGCATTTTGCTCGTCAATTTTAGCTCAAAATCTTATCCTATGTGGTTTTTGTGATTATACAAGGTTCGGTGGGTTTGATCAAAGAAATTAACGATTTTTTTTTGTTTTTGGGAAAAAGTGCAAGTTGGCCCCACAGCTCTGCAGGCCCCAGAGGAGTACACGTGTCGTAGGCAAAGTGAAGGTGGATGGGTGGGTCATTTTGTGCCTTAAGGAACTTTGGAAAATGCATGGAAATGAAGAAAATCCCTTAAGGCCCGCATCTAATCGAGAGGAGGACACGTGGCAGGTGGGAAGATGGAAAGGCACGGGAGTTTGATACTTTTCGGCCTTTGGTGAAAAAGGGTTAAAGTATAAAATTGGACCACAAACTCATAGCCAATATGATGAAGACACGTGTCGGCATCAAGTGCATAGATTGGAGTAGTGGATATCCTGGGAGATTTTGAGATTTTTAACCTTTTTCCTAAAAAGGGTTAATGTCTTAAAAGAAGGCGCGACCTTGATAAAGAAGAAAATTAAAGGCTTGCACGGGTTAGCGGGCAGCCGCCAGGAGGAAAAAAGGAAATGTTGCTTTTTTGGAAAAATGAGTTAAAGTGGTAATTTGAAGCATGGCTCCACAATGAATCAAAGGGAGACACGTGGCGAGGGACGAGAATCGAGGTGTGGATCTGCGGGGATAATTGTGAAAAATTTCCTTTTTCCAAAAAAGGTGGAAATGTGTAAAATTGAGCTGTAACCTCGAGATCAATCATATTTTGCCACGTGTTACTCCCAAATCTCAAGGGTGGAGTGGTGGAGGAAATTGAGAAATTTTGCAAATTTTCAAAAAGAGGCAAAATGTGTAGAATCGAAATTTGTGATTATCTTTGGGACCCACATTGGGACACATGTCAAGCTCATTTTCAAAGGGTGGAGGGACAAAGAAAAATGTTTTTGACATTTTTCCAAAAGTGTTAAAATGTCAAAAAGTGATCCCAAGCCCATTTTCAATCATGTTATGACACGTGGAGGGTTTAGATTAAAGGATAAAGGAAGATCAATGTAATCTGTGAATTTTTTTAGTTTGGCGGCCATTTGATCTCCAGGAAGCTTGGAGATGTGATTTTTGCATCATTTTTCATGAAATTTTTGGTGAATTCATGTCATTTTTTCCTTCAAGGATCAATGGAATCAATTTGAAAATTCAATTTGCAGATCTGAGGTACTTTTGAAATGAATTTTTTGGGCTCAAGCGAAAACGTAAAATACCGAGATCTAAAAGTTGTAGATTCAAAATTTTGAGGGAAATGAATGAAATAATGAAAGGAAGGGGGTCTATATGCTTTAAAGATGAAAAATGTGTCTCCACAATGGATAATGATGTGAATTTTGCAATGATTCATCTCTTTTTGAGACAACTGGCAACTTTTTAGATGTGTTCTGTTAAATATCCATGTCTGTGAATCATGATGGAATTTTGTAACAAACTTGATGCTTAGCATATTCTTTTCTTGGGAAAGAAGGATTGGATGTAAACAAATGTTATATAATGCATGTTTTTGACATGCAAAAGGTTGGGAAATTGAAAATCATGAGAAAATTTTGAGAGAAGCTCATCTTCTAAGAAACCCTCCAAAAACTTGGTTAATGTCTTCTATGTTAGATCTTCATTCATGTTGAGTTGGTTACAAGTGTATAGCCATCACACAACTCTGAGATTGTTCCTAAAACTCTCCCCTGCTGATGAATCTAATAAGATTTTGAATTAATCTATGTTATTTTGGGCAATATGATGTCTGTTATCATGTTTAAATGTCTGCAAATAGTTTTCCTTGTTCTTGTTGCAATCTTGCATTGAAATCTTTAGGAATCACACAGATCTCATCCTTATTGATAGTTTAGTGGCATTTTCAATTTCATTTGTTAGAAGAGCTTTCATTTGGCATTGAAAATAAGCATTTTAAAATCACTTCACCTTCATTTGTTGACAAATATTTCTTGTAAGCCTTTGGGGTACCTTAGGTGAGATTTGATCAGAGATTTTGATGTTTAATTGAGTCCTTTAACTCAAGATTTTGTGTTGAGGTCTCAAATATTGTGTGAAGAGTGAAAACTTGGGCCTCCATTTGTGTATCTCTTCTAGTTGAAAGAACATCTTGATTGTTTTGAAGCATTTTATCTGATAGTTGTTCAAATTTTGTAGAGGTTGTCAAAGATCTGGCATAGTCAAGTTTGTCTTGTCAATATCCCACCAAAAATCATTCTAAACAACTTATCCCACCCTGAACTACCCCTATTTGACCTACATACCAACAAAAGAACCAAAACCACTTGTAAAAATATGCAGAACAATTAGGGTTCCATAATGTCTTTAGTAACCTTTGCCTTGTGTTGAAAACATACCCATATTCTGGGAGTGACAACTTGTGAGAGTCAGATTTGGTGTGTTGATCATGTTTTCCTCAAGGTCTTCTTCATATAATTTGAGAAAAATAAGGATATCTTCATCTCCTTTACCATTTGAAGGTTACAAAATAGGTTCTCTTACCTTGGTTGAAAGGCACAACCTAAAATAGTTAGGACAAGATCAAGTCCTTTTAGAGTGCTATCCATCTCTCCAAAACTTGAGTGTCAGTTAGACCACATCCCCGACTACAAAACAACATACATCATGATCTATCTATCTTTAAGCTTCATGCCATATCTTTGATTCTCGCTCGGAATGAAAAGGAGAAAAATTTAGGTACCAACAAAGCATTCAAGATCATGTAAGCTTGGCGTGTACAACATTGGAACATTGTAAGGAAGCACCATTCGACTCTGTGCCATTTTTTTCGAACCGGAACAAGAACCTAACTAGAACTAGGTGTTTGGAGAGAGGGCACGGGAAGAACAACTTGCAAGAGCGAGAGGTGTGTTAGCATACCATCTATCATTCTACAGATTGGGAACATACCTTTGGTTTCCATATTTATTCCACCAAGGCTGATTGATTTGGATATGCCCCTGATTAGAACTACCTCTATAGGCTTGCACATATTGTTTCTCTAATGATATAACCTTGTTTGATAAATTTCTAATCAGGGTCTTCACTTATTCATCTTCTTTATGTTGTGCTGGAGAGTAGGATATTGATGCAACTGGTTGCGTGATTTGCTCAGGAATAGGAATAGGGCCCATAGAGAGCTAGGGAACTTGTGACATTTCTAGGAAAAATAGCATAGGTGGTCTAGGAGCTATATTTCCCACCTAAATAAGACTATTTTCTTCCCTTACTACAATATTATAAGTAGCTGGTAAAGTCCTAACTCCCATAGATTAAATCATGATTGAGATATTGTTGTTCAATGCCTTTAGATAATATAGAAAAACATTTTGGATTGTAGGTCTTACCACAAGAGGGATTTTGTCCCAAGTCTTATGAAATCTAATGTTGAAATCAATCATCTGCTCATGGGGTGCCCTTCTTGTTGTTATTAGTTGCTCCAAAAAGATAGGTGATCTAACATATCTTCAAAATAATTGTAAAGAGTTGTTCCCACCTCATAACAGTGGAAATATATCCAAGTCTTAATCCTCGGTACTATTGAAGAACTTTACCTTTGAAAGAGGTTGCAAGTAGCCTAACTACTACATCATTGTGTGTGATTAGGTAGAGAGAAGATACATTTCCTACATTCTAGATATGTTCTGAGGGTGACTTGATTCTCACTTTAAAAGTATAGAATAATTTTGAGCACTCCATTTGGCATATCATGTTGCATGGCTAGAACCAGGAGACTTCCTTCAAAGAAGTTAGAAAATTTCCTTAGTGAAGGAGGTAGCTGATGTGCCATTATAGGGAACTCTAATTATTTGATGTGAGGAGCTTGATTGAATGGGAGCAAAGTGTGCTCGAGATGGAGATATGCGTGTGGGATTCCTATAATTAAATATTCTCGGGGATAACTATAGGTATTCAAAATAATATTCAGTTATTGCACTTATTCTTGTATGAACTCTTCTCATGAAAGGCACTTAGGGCTGTTAATGTTAGGAATTAATTTAGTAGTTCTCTCTTATTCATATTTGTAAACCGATTTATAATAACGTACATGTATATTGGTGAGTGAGTTATAAAAATCACATATATAGGAAGTTGGTAAGATATGTAGTTGTGTTAGTTTCCTATATTCTAGGAAAACTCCAACCTATATATTAGGCTTTTGTATTGTGTGAAATATTGAGAAGTAATATAATAATTCTGTGTATTGTTTTCAATGTAAATATGATTTAGAGTTTTCATTTGGCATCAGAGTAGGATTCAGCCATGAGAGTCTTGTACAAGAGTTTTAGGAGAGTTTAGAAATTTTCATCTCACCGAGCATACTCTCACCTGTTATGAACATATTGAAGGAAATCATAAAGGATCCGAAGGCATCTGGTATAATTTTTTGCAAGAATCTACCTGAGAGACGTGTGTAAGCCAAAATTGGTTGACTGAGGTTGATGAATATAATAGGTTGTCACGAGATTATGAAATCGTATCTTATTGGGATTATTCATATGCACAGTTCTATCATTCGGCCATCACACTCTTTTCTCTCTAGCCTTGTGAGTTGTATCAGCATGCCACATCTTGTTCTAAGATTGCATAATATTCTCCCATGCGCCATTCAATTCAGTTGCTCATGAAATTATAGTTGTATGCATTCATACCAACATTGCATAGCTATCAGTTTTACACAGGAATTTGTAGCAGTATTTAAAAAAACAAAGAAAAGATACTTATCCTGATCTCTAAAAAGAAAAAGGCTAACAGCTAAAGAATACAAAGACCATCTTTTACAAAAAATGAGAATTTCGGAAAAGAAGTCTGAGCACATTTCTCGACCTAAGAAGTATGTACAACGGAGGTGGGAGGCAAACGGAGGTTGGAGGTCATTCAACGACCTCTCGTTAGTCGCCAATGATGGGGCCGATGATAGTACTTGGCACATCATGATGTGGTTGTAGGTAAACCACTTGAAAACCTTCATTTGTGGTTTGTGGTAAACCAATAGCAAAACAACCATTCTTGGTTGTTGGTAATCCATTTGCAAAACCATCACTTTGTGGTTTGTGGTAAACCAATTGAAAAACCACCATTCTCGGTTTATGGTCAACCATTTGTAAAACCATCCTTGAGGCTTGTGATCATCTGTGAAAATCACCAGATCATGAGCAGGTGCAAGTACAAAGGCAGGTTTTCCCCATGTTCGCACTAAGGGGGGGAATGTTAGGAATTAATTTATTAGTGCTCTCTTATTCATATTTGTAAACTGATTTATAATCACGTACATGTATATTGGTGAGTGAGTTATAACAACTCACATATATAGGAAGTTGGTAAGATATGTAGTTGTGTTAGTTTCCTATATTCTAGGAAAACTCCAGCCTATATATTAGGCTTTTGTATTGTGTGAAATATTGAGAAGTAATATAATAATTATGTGTATTGTTTTCAATGTAAATATGATTCAGAGTTTTCGAGTTAAAACAAAGATTTTCAAGTGTTAGGTGTAATGCCCCGTTCGATGTTCCCCCAGTCCCTAGCATGACGACCTTGTTTCTAAGCCTAGGAGACTGGTGTGCGTGTGCTTTTGTTGACCGTTGTTGACCTTGTCCAGGTTGCAGTGAATATTTTCACCTTCCCTCTCCTTCTTGCCTTTCGGTCATTGTCGACACCCCAAACTGTGGACCTCGTAGCGTCATGGACAACTATCTGGTTAAAGGAAAATCTGGTTCTTGGTTCGTCGAGTTACCTGGTCATCGCCATTAATAGGATTAATAATTATTATCATTATTTTAGCCGTAAAATCATTAAAATAATGTTTATAATACTATTATAATCCATATCACCGACTTCGATCAGTGGCTTTGGTGTCAAAATTTTATCACTGGTAATGGATTGACTTTAAGTTATATTTTATTTATTTGTCTACTTTGTTTTAGGGTTTTATGACGTTTTTAGATTAAAACAAACAAAAAGAAATAGATAAATAAATTTAAAAGGAATTAAAAATAAATAAATGAAGTCTCGTAAAAGGGGCAAATTAGGGAAAAGTGGAGGAAGGAAAAAGTTCAACAAAAAAAAAAAACATAGTTAGGGTTTTGTTTTTTTGTGTTTTGGAAATGCGTTAGTTTTGGGCATGGGGCGGCTGGTTTGGGGCACATGGATCTGCTCGAGAATGAGTATTGTTGAAGATGCCTTGGAAGCTTTCAAGAAAATGCTTTGATTCGTGTAAAACAAGACTCCACACCATTTTCAGCGTCCTCCCAAGCCGCACCACATACTGCGTGGGAAAATAAGGCACATTGGAGAGGGATTTTGTCAGATGTTGTTGCAGTCGTAAATGCTTTGGGGACAGAGTATGGGTGCTCATCAAAGCAAAATGGAGGAGGATTTTTCTATGTTTAGTTTGTCATGTTGCCAGCATCCTCCCAGCCGTGCCCAGACCTACGTGGGCTCCCAACAAATAAAAAAAAGGTAGAGGAACTTGGTCAGATGTTGCAGTCGTGAGTGCCCTAGTAGATACTTATGTAAAACATGGAAGCATGTGAACTGTTCGACTAAACACATGGAAGAAATGTAGTTCCAGGGACTGCAATGATAGAAGGTATGCAAAAAAAAAATAGGGTCTGATTTAAAAGGCATTGAACTATTTGATATAATGCCTCAAAGAAATGTTGTCTCATGGAATGCCATGATGGCAGCATATGCACAAAATGGATGTGTAGAAAAGGCACAAAACTATTTGACAATATGCAATTCCAACATCCTTAGTGTTTGTGCCAAAATGGCAACGTAGGAACAGGTTATGGACGTCCATGATAGTTCAAGAAGACCACATAATCACCTTGAAGCTCTGTGGTTGTTCCTTCAAATGCAAACACCTAGTGTCTTCATAGACATATTTTCCATTGCTAGTATATCCCAGACTATGTTAAAATGGGTGCTTTGGATCAAGTCTTATGGATATGGCCATCACATGTAGTTGTAAATGCTTTGTTAGACACGAGCGAGACAAAGCACATGAAGCGTTTGACAAAGTTCCTCCAAGAAATAAACACATATTAGCCCACGTGGATAGCTGAAATTTCATGCAAGGATATGCACATAATGGATCTATTTAAAAGGTTTTAGAAACAAAAATTAACTAATTAATCTGTTGGAAAACTTCAAGTGATCGGGAAGTTGGTGTGACATGGTGGAGGTTAGATCCGGGCTCGTGAACCGGTTTGTGAAGTGCACGAGCAAGATCTTGAACCAAAGCTGCGGCTTCAATACCGAATTCATTCTCCAGGACATGGTTCTTCTTCCCTTACCTCTCATAATTCTCATTTTTGGTTCTCTTTTGCAACTGAATAGAATTTTAAATTATTAGGATTTTTAATATAGTTAAATACCCCTTGACTCTTTGTAAAACAATAAAGTGTCGTGTGACAACTCTCGAAGTCATTATAACTCATCTACTTTAAACCATGAACTATCAACCTCACTTCGAGATGATTTAGAAAACTCTTACCCTTCTTGATTGCTACAATATCATTTTATTGACCAAACAAATTTGAATCCCCATTGATAAAGTCGACCTTCTCCTTGTTTTACATAGTTAAATTTTGTAATTTTCGAGACTCACTAAGTACCCTTTACTGACTCTGGAAACGAGATGTGAAGTTTCATTCATGTACCTTGGTATACGAGTCACCTTGACCTTGTTTTGACCCAAAATGAAAATATAAATTTATTTTGACGCTCTTATAGGAGCCTGTTACACTAGTTTGCAATGGTAGAAAGGCTTTGTTAAATCTAGAAAGTTGGCTTTCGTTTTGAACCGCCATTTGAAACTGAATGGAGAAATTACGTCCTATCCTTGCAAACCTCTAATGTTTATAGTAGACAAATGTATTGAAAATTCAGTATATGAAAGAGCACTTTTTGGGATAGTTTGGCGAAGCCATTTTGTAGGCCTCCGGTCACGGTTTGTGAGGTCAAATCTGGACCAATTTCATCTTGTCGCTCCGAAAAATTTGTTGCCGTTTAAAAATGGTTCTCTAGTTCTCGGTCCCTCGACTCGATGAATTCTCCTTATATAGGGAACTAGTAGGAGATGTCTTGTTGCATGCTCCTCCATCGATTTTTTTTTTTGGATGCGGTTTTGGGCCCTCACGCTAACTTTTGTCATTTTATACCGGGTGAACTACGACCCGGTGGCATTGGAAAACTAGCCACCAAATGCAAATTGTTCATTCTTTTTCAATTCCGTCAGTTGCTATGAACTCTTGGTATATCTGGGGACACGTAGAAAGTTAATTGTGGTGTGCATGGTCATCATAAGATAACCTTTGGAAGTAGTTTCTTAGCCTCGAGCTGTTTTGAACGTTTCGTAGCTAGTGAGAAAATGTAAGAATAGAAATCTACGGGACCTCGTAGGGTTGCCAAATCACCCTGAAAACGTTTAAACACATGTAAATAAATGTTTAAAACACTCTAATGAAACTTATTATGTGTATTATAACTTTTGACCAAACAATATTTTCTCTCTCTTCCCTTCTCTTTCTCTCTCCTAAGTTACAAAACAAAGAAAAATGAAATGCAATGAATACATGTTTCTAAACCTTTTTATTTCGATTGCAAATTGTAATTATTGTTAGATGTAAATGGGAAACTGAAAAAATGATAATTATGATTGATTAGGGTGGATGCCATGCCAGTGATTTATCATTGATATCATTCTCACATGGGTTTTACAGGATGGAAGAATGACGGCGAGAAAAAAGGTGATGTGTAATTTAATTATTATTATTGAAATTTTTACGAGTCATTGTAAAATAAATAAGCTGTATAATGTATTCTCTTATTCTTGAAAAGTTATTTTTAAATTTTTTTAATATGTATGAGATGCTATTTTTAGGGATATCTTAGGAAATGTGCATCTAATTCACCGGTTCAATTTGATTCTTAGTTGTGTACGGAAAAAAAAAGATTTGATATATATATAGTAAATGAAATTGAAGTTAATATATTGTAGTACTTTTGCAGCATTCAATAAATGATTAAATTAATTAATGGGTTATCTTCTTACCTTGCAAATGTAATAAGGAGTATTTTTTTAATGGGAACACTCAACCTTAATAAAATATTCGTGCATAGCTTTCCTGCATGTGTGATCCATTTTTACCATATAAGAAATTTAAAACCATAGAACGACCTTAAACTTTGCACTCGATGAAACCTCCTAGGTTAGGTAAATAAAACCCCTAGTTGGAGTTACCGTCATAGTCATTAGGTTTAGTGACATTGTCGTGAACCCATATTTTAAGAATGACATGTTCCAACTTTATCCAGTATGCGGTTTCCTTCTAGTTTTGGTAATCGTGAGAAGAATGTCCTCTCTTCGGTGTCTCGAGACCAGGCTGAGTGGCGAAGACCACCTTGGAAGTCACCTTATGAGTCCTTGTTAGAAGGAATGACTAAGTGGTGTAACCTTCCCATCTATGGAGTAGGTAGGGATATTACTTCCTTGTATCTTATTGGATTTTCGGGCCCTACGAATTTAGATCTAGAAATTAACTTCATCGTGAATCAAATCCTGTTGGATCCAAACGACCTAAATGAAGATCGCGATATAGTTGTTTTATGTCTTGCATTCTTGTTAGTGAACCTTTTTGTCCTCGTAGATAAATGTATTGTCTTGGGCTTGAGAAAATTTAGTGCCTTGATCTTTCACGAAAGGATTATAGAGTAAATACATTTTAACCTTAATCACACCTATAATAGAGATTGAATCCCTAGGTGAAACTAGAATTAAGCTTAACCATGTGCTTCTTTAATATGTCATACAAGTACTTTCATAACTCTTATGTTTAATGAGACCCTAGTGCGACGCAAAAGTAAATCATATGAGAGTAAAACCAAAATTTGAGGTTAGGAATAATGTCACTTGGAGTCCTTATGACTTAATTTAAACATCTTCATGTGTTGCAAAGAATATAAATTGCCTTGGTGTGACAAAACATCGAGAAAACAAAATATATCCAAATATAAATGGAATTCCATAAGTTATTTAACTTTAACAACCATGGTAGCGAAATAACTATTCCGTGATCGATGGATGTTCTTGGGAAAAAGATATTTCGAATCTATGTCTCCCTCAATCCCAAGATTTCATCTTGTCATCACGTTAGATTCACTTGTGTAGCAAGGTTAAATTCTAAACTTTGGATAAGCATTTTGGGAAGCACAATCTTAGCATAAGAATGCAAGAATAAGAATTTTGTATGAAATTTGAAATATGGAAAATACTCATGTACGATATGAAGATTGTCATAAGGGTAAAGAGAGAAAAAAATTAAACGCAGTTGAACAATAAGTGGAATGTGAAATGAAGTTTCAGAACATGTAGGTGGAAAAAGGGGGAAAATTATGCTTACATAGTAATGTTCTTGGAATGTGAATCGTAACTAAAATACATTTAAAGTAATGATGTGTTGTGGGTTCGCCATTCTTGAAGTCATGTTTTTGTGGTTGGGTCATTCTTTAGTAGTTGTTCATTGGGAAAGTGTGGCATCGACATACCTATGTCATTTTCATGGGTCTATGGGAGTCATGACTTATGTGGTTGTTGTATGTGAGTCGAGTTAATACTTGGAGCCCTTAATGTGTTGTGTGTAGTGAGCAATGTAAGTAAAAAAAAAATTATCCTAGTATTTTACTGTTGTATTTGGGTGTGTAAAATGTGGGAACTAAATTAGGAGTAGCCATATGTGTTGAAATGAGCCTCCAAAGGATGAAATATTAAGTCCACACACCAGAAATTAGCAATATGAAAAATAAGCTTTCAATTCTTGTCCCACCGGTGTGCTACAAACTAGTGGTCATCAAACTTATACTTGTGTATCGGATATGGAAGACTCGAGTCATTTATGACAACAATGGAACCTTCCTATGTTGTGGTACCTTGCAAGCTTGGGAAGGATCTTCGAGAGAAAGCTGGTTCCTCTATCTATTTCTCTACGCTACTACTACTCCTAGTCTTTGAAAGGAAAACTAAGCTAATAATGCCAATGGACCGGGGATAGAAGGATAACATGAAATGAAACTATACTAAAAGAGGATAGCACTAGAAAAGAGGGATGAACATTATCCATTACTCGAGTGAAAATGAAAGGAAATGTGTGAAAGAAGGCTAGGCACATGTAACATAACTTAAAACTTATTTACCATATCAGTTTCATGGAACACAACTAAATAATGAGATGTAAGGGACACATAATGGCACAATAAGAATGCAATGCAAAAGAAAATGCAAGAAGAAGGAATGCAAACATGTTAGGACATAAAATAGTCACAAAACAATGCTTCTATTACTTCCGAAAATGCACATCGATGTTCTGATGGAAAAAGAGATCGATATCCACATACAAGAGCTAGATCTAGAGGTTTGCAACTCAAAAATATAGAAAATATGAAGTCTTTAGAAAAATGTGTAAGGATCCATAGTGTCCAACATAATAAATGATCCCGAGATCTTACTTTTATAGATGAATGCATGGAAGAAGTAGAGAAGAAGGAGGGTAAAACTAAATTTGAAATGCACCACCGGTAGAAGCATTCAATGCCTAAAAATCCACTGTAAATATGTCAAATGCACTTCTCGAGTGCATATGGCATGTTGAAGAAGGAAGGAGGGTGAATCAAATAAAATCGGGTGGTTGAAGAAGTTAAATCTACTCATCAATGCTTAAAAAGATGTTTTCCCATTTCTCACCTACTGATTCACAAAGAATTTGAATTTAGTTGTCTAGCACTATAGCTTATGTCGAAGTTATTTGACAAGTCCAGGCACGTGTGTATTGGAGCTCTGTAACAAAATATAGGTTGTCGAAGTTTATTAGAGTCACTGCACATGCAATAGACATGGCACACATGGATTGGCATAAAGGATGGCCAACTATGTAAATGTTTTTTCATTTCTACCACGTGTCACTCATTGATTTTTGCGAGGATCCGGTGCCCTACTTGGCATGCTTTGACTAGTTGTGTGTGACACACTCAAGCATGTCATAGTATGACCTAGAAAAGGAAGGTGTAAGGGAGGGCATAAAGGTATGCATGTGGAAGAAAAGGGTGCGAGAAGAAGGTATAATGAAGGCACGTCCGATGTGCATGGAGAAAATGCATGGGGAAGGGGTAACTATTACAAGGTAATGGAGTACGACATGTGAGAGGGCTAGGGATTTAGTTAATTGAAGCAAGTGTGAGGCATGCGTACAAGATGAAAAATCTACGAGGAAGAAGGTGAATGCGTAGAAGATGTGCAAAAGGGGAAGATGGAACAAAGAGGAAAAGGAATTCAAGGGAAGAAAGGGAAAGCATAGAAGGGAGTGTGAGGAAAACAAGGGAATGTGCCAAGGGAACTTGAGCATGCACAACCTTGCAATGAATATCTCAGAGCTAGAATATGTATACAAGTTACCCAAATAACTAGGAGAGTTATTTGGATAATAGTATCTATACATGTCTTCCCATACCATATATATGTTGATCCTTTAGAATTCCCATTCCAAACCCCAATTTTTCCGTTATTTCTGTCTTACCTTGTATATAACTAAGATTAGTTTGATTATAAATACTACTTTTATTGATTTAAAGAGAAGTTTTGTGTAGAAATATTTGTTATATCTTATATTTCATATGATTTCTTGAATTGATTGATATAAGTTGATTTTAGTGCTAAAAAGTGAGTGGAAGAATGTTCATAGTTAAGAGCGGGACTCACATAAGCCTAGCTCATGACTCACACAACATAATGCAAGATTCACTTAAGCTAAGCCCAAGACTCACCCAATCAACAAAATATTTTTATAACTCATGGAACTATATAGTAAACATCAATTCCATCACAAAACTTGGTATTATTAGGTGGAAAATTCCTCTTTAGACATAAAGATAATTCATGTTGACATGGTTTAGTGTTTGCATTCAAATTCTAACTTGCAATAATTAGTCTTTGATCCATTATATCCTCCAATTTTGAGGAATTTGATTAGTTAGGTTTGTCTAAATGCCAAATATCTATAGATTCAGTTGAGTGATGTTTAAAATAACTCCAATTTCATTCATAAGATGATTTTCACCAACGATCGATATGTATGACTACAAATTTACATAAAAATACCAATTATATTGTTGTTCTAACATAAATCTTTTCAGAAACTCTTGCATATATCTCTTTTATGTAACTCACAATAATAAGTTATTTAGGAAGAAGAATTGGACTTCGCCTAATATATAAGGCATTACCATTATAGAATAAGTGTGGTATTTTCTTGGAAATAAACGAAGTGTGTTGTCAAATCGTGATGAATAAAGGGAATGATTACGTAATCAACCGTGTTTTCATGAGTAAGACATTGTAAGCTGGATCACGGGGGCCACTCCTCCCCAATGTGAAGGGAAGTGTTGTTTAGTTCTTTTTCATCTATTTCAATTTGTTTATTTTTAAGCATTACCGTGTTTTAATCATTCACACTATAATATTTCTTCTACATGTTTCAATTCCTTATAGTTATAGATTTAGAAGTATTTGTCCTTTATTTTTCTTTTATCAATTTTAATAAGTTAGGATAGATTTTTAGTGATAGTAGTTGTTTATTTCTTAAATGAATAATTTATATGCTTAATACATTTACAACTTTTATTTATTGCAAATAGCATTAGACATCGCCCTTATATTGAAAAAATATTCAATGATTAAAGCATGATTATCAACAAATCTCATCACTTTTTAGCATTGTTGATGGGGACTTATGAAGGTGATATCAAAGATAAAGGTACTAGCTTGTGTGCTTTTTGAGAATCTAGTAAGTTTTCATTTATAGTTTCTTTTTCCATACTCTTTCTTTTAGATATAAAGGTCTTGTAGTGATAACAAGTATCTTTTATGTGCTTTTGGAGTATGTGGAACATGATGATCAAATAAGAACTTATAGTTAGGGAATTGTTATTTATCATGTTAGAAGTTTATGTTTAGACCTAGAGATCATAGAGGTATATTTGTGAGAATAAACCCGGATAACCCCCCTCAAAATTTACCACTGGAACTAGTTGAGAAACTAGAGAGAATGGAAGATGGAGTAGAAAATCCTAATGGAGGGAAAACTGGTGATCCACCACTAGGAAAGACATTCACTTATCCCATAAATTTGGACCCCAATTAGCAAGGCCCTATCAAAAATATATCCCTTCAGTCTTACCTACATTTATGGGTTTAGTCTCGAAGATCATGATCAATTTTTATTTGAATTCAAAGTTCTATGCCGGACTATTGTAGACACCAAATTTGGGTCTTACGACGCCCTTTACCCCGTATCTCATCCCGCAACCTAACCCTACCTCACCACCTAAAACCTTACACACCTAATGATTTATTAATTACCTTATAATTAATAAATCCATATCTTCAAACTCGCCACCTCATCTCTCCACCCCAAAGCATGACCTAGCCCTAACCCTAAACCAACCTAATTAAGATCTATGACTTGGTCCTAACCCACACCCATGACTCATTACCCTCACCCACACCAAAACGATCCTAATAATGACTTGACCAAGCCCAAAACTGATCCCTCAGGAGAAAAGGAGGGAAAGATGGTTGTTTTACTAAAAATAGCCACTTTGACCTAACCGACATCGGTTCCTACTCGACTGCCATCGGTTACGTAATCGCTATCGGTTCCCTATTAATGACCTCCCCCAACCAAAAAGAAAGGATCCGAAATTCATTTGGGCAGGAGAAAGAGAAGTGAAACAAGCAGAAAAGGTTGCAGAGAAGAGCATCGAGCCGAAGACTGCAACTGAGCAACTGGATCGCTGTCACCCTCGTTCAAGCATTGGAAAAGACTGAGGATAGCTTCATCAGCTCACTTTCCAATACCGGATCATCCCAACTAAGCCTTACTGTCACCACCACATTCCTTGGACCTGTATCTTCATCAGGAACTAGTAAGTATTATCTTGTAGTTCTTTGTTATCATTTTGCTTTAATTCATATTAAATGGGGAACTGACCACCTTCGAAAGGAAGTCTAATATTTCCTGGGCCTAAGGCAGTTCCCTCACTTGTTGTCTAACTAAAATCTAGTGGTCTTGCATTCTTATTTACAGGTAGTCCTTCCCAGACAAAAAGGAGTTCTTCACAATCGATCTGATCTCTCTACGGTACGTGCACACCTTCCCAACATTCAACAGGTATTCCTCCTAGCCCTAACCCTTATCTGTTTCTCAAGAGAATGAAAGGATAGAATTAACTCTATTCCGGAATGAAACTCTGTGTGAAACATTTTGCACACCCGATGACCCATTTCGGGTTTCTTTCTTTCTTGCTTGCTTTCATATAGGGAGCATACTTGCTGTTTGTTTCTGCTAAATATTCACAAAATATTTTGTCATTTTGGTAAAAGAATTTGTCTTGCTTTCATATCTTTTCATTTAGTGAAAGTCATCTTCTTTGCTTCATCGAATATCATTTTTGATTTGGGTTTAAAACACATGCATCACATTCTTGCTTGCTATTTTTAATTCTAGTGAACGTAGATTAAGTAACAGGTCGTACACGTGGGGGTGATATCCATGGTATTGACGAGAAATTAATCTTACTCTCACTGCACAACACATACCAAATCACATCATAATCAATACAACAGCTCAAACCTCCCCCCTTTCCATGGTATTCCTTCACCTGATTGAGGTAGCCTTATGAGCTAAAACAAACTTGACATCTCCCTTAAGTATTTCGTTTCGGATTGACATCATCTGGCATCTAAGGCATAAGCCCAAAGTGATTAAAACTAATCCTAGGGTTAGTCTATTGATTTGCTTGTGCATCTTGCTTGTTTTTAGTTCTGTTTCTCTATCATACACTTGTTTCAGTGATCACTTCAAGACAGTTTGGTAGGTACATTAAGCATTGTTATCCCCAAACCAACAGCTTCTTAATCCTCTCTTTGCTTTCATAGTGACCGACACCGGTCCCATACTACCGACATCGGTTAATTGACTGACACCGGTTACATTCTGACCAACATCGGTTATCTGACCGATATCGGTTACTGTGTTTAATAGTTCTTGACACACCAACAACCTATCAATTCTAACATTTTGTTGCTGTTTTCGTTCCGGATTGATTAAATCCCTGCTGTGTCCTCTTTTCCATGGTTGTTATCACCTATAAACAAGAAACAACCATGGTTTCACATGCCTGTTCCGTGCCTTTGCCTGAGACACCCCCTTCGCATCCTATGGGGAATCCTATGGATACCAGTAATTTTCCCAAGATCCCTATAGGAGATAAGGAATTTGCCAAATTTTTGGATGCTAATCCTAGCGCTGTACAATATTATTTGTCTCATACCCCTGATCATGCACCCAACGGTCAGCTAGTCGTTGGTATGCCTATTATTATCACCGCTCACTTAGCCCCTTCCCAACCTAATAACTCCACCTTACCATATTCATCCTTAGCCCCGTCTCCCAGCTCAGTAGCTTCGATGGTTCATACTACACCGATTGGTTTTCCTTTGGTTAATTTGGGACGCCACATATCACTATCGTCCACTGTCCCTACCTCATCTCTCTCACAAGTTGCCTCTTTCATCACTTTCTCTCTGCCACCTATACACACGAGCTTTCCCTCACAAGTTCCGCCCACCTTTTCATTTCCACAAATTCATCTGGTGGCCTCAACCTCTTATATAGGACACCCTTATTCAAATGCCCCAACACATTCATCACCATTATCTTATCAACATTCAATCCCACCATTGTCTAGTAGTGGCTCTTGGACCAATCCTCCTCTGTTTACAATGACAACACCACCATCTAACCCAACCAATGATTTAATCAAATAGATGATGGACAAGATGCAAAATCTTGAGGCTTCTGTTTCAGGAAGTCGTAATACCCTGACATACGAGCAATTTTGTCGGGAGCCTATTCATCCTTCTATCCCCCTTCATACATATCCTCCTTAATGGGAATTACCGAAATTTACTTGCTTTAATAGTAAGGAAGACCCTTAACAACACTTGTGATTGTTCAGGCATGCATGTTATCGATTGCTCATAATGATGCCTTACTACTCTGTACCTTTCCCATGTCCTTATCAGGACCTACCTTGGAGTGGTACAATGATTTAACCCAACATTCAATCTTCTCCTTTAACCAGTTAGCCCAATATTTCTTGGATCACTTATCCATCAATATTGCTAAGAAAGTATCCATTACCAACCTCTACGCCATCCGACAATTTGAAGATGAGTCTATCGCAGATTTCGTTGGACGATGACAGGGCCTCATCAACCAACTTACTTACGCCTTACCTTAGGTCGAGCTCATCGAACTCTTTACATGGGCCTGTGCTAAACACATTTCTCCCACCCTCCAAATTCAAACTTTCCACACCTTTGATGAGGCCTTTACTATGGCTCGGAAACTAGAGATTCGAGCCTTAGAGGAAGAGAAATTGAGGTTACACAACAAAAGCTCAAATTTCTGGACCCAAGACTCTACCACCAAACCCAACACCACCAATTCTCACACATCGGCTGCTTCGAAATCAAAGGGTGCCATACACGCTGTGATGGTCAAATCTCAAGCACTGTCTAATACCCAGCCGAAAGCCACCTATAAGTATAAAGCCGAGCCCATCAACTATACTCCCTTGGGAGAAACTTATGGTGTGATCTTAGAAAAATTGCTTAAAGCAGGAGCTATCACCTTGCCTCCTATTAAACCTCACTACGGGTTTGATTCCACTCATGCTATTCCTTCTTGGTATAAAGAAAATGACTTCTGTAACTTCCATCGCATGAAGGGACACAGTCACGAAAACTACAAGATGTTGAAAAACATAGTGCAGGAAATGATTGATGCAGGGGATATAACTCTCAACAATCCTAATGCCCCCTCTAATCAAAATTTAAAAATCTTCAACAAACCATTTCCAAACCATGCATCTAACAGTAAAAAAAATCAAGATACCTCAGTCGAGGAGAAGAGTGTGCATGAGATCCATGCGATTTTCAACTCCCAACCCAGGACTTCCATTGAGGAAATTCTGAATCAAGCTTCTTCACCAACGCAGGGATTTCACCCCCTTCTCCTTCATCAGGATGAGAGGACAGTCCCGCTATTCCTTTACCTATAAAGTAATTAACCACCCAAAGTTCTCTTCTCACAAATGAACCTTCTTACACCACATCCCTGCAAGATTGTGAGCAGATGTTATCTAACTTATCTATTTCCCAAACATCTCCTTCCACCACTCTTGCTACAATAGAAGAAGGCTTGCCACTTTTTCTGTCACCCTTAGAGGAGAAACCCCTTGAGCCTACATCACCAAACTCCTCAATCATAATGGATCCCCTCGAACATGCCCTCCTACCTATTAGTTCTTCATCACCTAAATCTTTCCAGCGACCGGTTGACCTCTTAGTACCCATTGATACAATGCCTCATTTACCCCCTGTATCACACCCACAGTGGACCGGGATCACAACCCATCTCTCTTCCATACCAAAGTTCTTGTTTACACGTGAAGATTGTCATCCCTCAAAAGATAGATGAGTCTTATGGGAGCGCTTGAGTACACCCTGCTCTACTCAAATGCAGATGACTAATCCAGACACCTCTACCATATACCCGAGGTGTTTACAAAAGCTCAAAATGCCTATGTCCTCACCTTCACCCCCCTCATCTCTATCAAATCCCTTAGCCATCTCTATCAACCTAACCAAGCCTTCCCTTATGCTTGGGACTTCACCAATTCCCAGCCTGACACACCCACCTAAACGTTTAGATTTATCCAAAAATAATGCCATCAATCCTCCTAGGAGACAGACCCAATCTCCTCAAGTCCAATCTATACCTCTTCCACAACAAAAACCCTCACCCCAGATCACACCGATACAACAGGCTCAGCTTCAGCCTTCACCATCACACCTACCTTCTATATTAGGGCCTCACCCCTCCACCTTGCCACAATACACCTTGCCTCCCACATCTTCTTTAACACGACCTATACCTTTTGCACCCCTACAGACACTCACGGGCATATCAACACCATCGCCCCAAGTATCTCACCTACCTGCCAACCCTAAGCAAACTCGATCATCGAAGGACTTGTTTTTTATCGCTCCTCTTTCTCGTGGTTGTTTCCTACCACCACGTCACCGGGCCTCATCATCTAAATAGCTAAACATAAATTCTATACGAAGAAACCATGCCTAGTTAAAACCACTCATCAAAATCCCTTACCTAAATCACCACCGTATTGTACGAATCACTCACACCCAACCTTACCAAAACAATCAAAAATCTCACCCACTCAATCAACAACCTTATCCTCATCTGAATTTGACCCACTCAAAGGATCTTACTCCAAGATCCTTGATATGTTGGTAGGGGATGTGACCATTTCCCTACCCCCGCTCAGACTCTATGATCCATCTAAACCTCGACCTATAGGTTATGATGAATCTAAAATATGTGCTTACCATCACACACCAGGACACGATGTAGAAGGATGTAAAGCTTTGAAATCCATCCTTCGTCAGTCACCTATCTCGGATAGAAAGGTTAAGAAAGACAACTTACGAAGGGAGAAACCTTTAGCTTCAATCCCCTCTCCTATACCACCTGTCCCCGCCTCACCAAGATCTATCATTATTACAACCCCACCTCTCGAAGACAATGACTTATCCCTACCATCTTCCTCATCTCGTGTTCACGAGATCAACATGATTAGTATTGCTACTCAAGGGTAGAAAAACAATGGGAAAGCTAAAGAAAGCACACCTGCAGCCTCTCTTTCTCCTTCTTCCATCCCGATCGCACAACCACCAAAAGTGGTCATTCATGGACCTGCCTATCCCATCTCTCGATGGAGTTGCCCACCGCACCATGATCAAACAACTTCACCAATCTCTGTCAAAATGACACTCTATGATCTCATTCAAACATCTAAATCGCATCGACAAGCTTTAATTGAGATCCTTCAGGATAGAGGTCTTACCTAATGAAACATTTCCACGTCGCTTCCATTTTAACACCCAACCATGTCACCTCTCTCACCAAACAACCTACCTCCACAACCACTTCATGTCCCCTATCAAACAAGCTCACATCGAGTTTTTCGAAGAAGAAATTGTCGTCTTTGGTGCAGAAGATCTTGACCCCGCTCTTTTCATCTCGGCTTACGTCTGGGACATCCGAGTATGTCATGTTATGATTGACGGGGCACTAGCCTAAACATCATCTCTTCCAAAGCCTTCCAACAAATGAATATCCCTTCTAGCTGCATGTGTGCTAACCCCACCATGTTGCGTTCATTTAATGATGCTATTACTTCTACTTTAGGCACCGTGATCCTTAACATTCGTGTAGGGCCACGTACCTTACCCGAACTCTTCTATATCCTTGAGGGAGAATTCTAATACAACATATTGTTAGGCCACCCTTGGATTTGGGCTATGGGATGTGTTCCCTCCACCCTACATAGATGCATCAAATTCGAGTATGAGGGGAAGTCATACACCGTAAAAGCTGATGCTTCCCCCTTCAAAACCTCGTAATATGTTATATCACCCTAATGATGTGATTGTACCAATCAAGGTACCCATTGATCCAGCCCAACCATTGACTTCAACCATGCCTCCACCATCCACCTTAACCACACTCACACCTTCAACCAATGAACCCACCGACCTTGTGCGCGAATACTACTTCCTTCCCCGCGAGACAACATCCCAACTTCAGACCCCTTGGTAGATGTTTTTCAACGCCTTATGCTAGGGGAGTACCACCTATACAACGTTAGCACCTTTCATACCCCACAGGAGTACGGATAGTTACATGCACATCCTACCTACGACTGTCGTGTGGGGGAGGTGATCTCCTACGGACCACCTAATTTCTGCACCAACCTAACATATGGGGGTGTTGACACATCCTCTGTCACCCCTGAACCTCCCCTTGGTGTGGTTCCCTTCCAATCTGATTTTTGATATCTAACCAACCGTCATTTTGCCCTCACCTTCCTGACGCGCTGTGCTTGGAAGGGTTTTGGTTTTGGTCTTTATGAACAAGGCCGACACATGATCATTCCCGTAACTACCCGCAAACACAAATATTGTCATGGTCTTGGATTTTTTGAACCACCTACACCAAAGAAACCTCATGTCAATTGTATCCAGGAAAACAACGAAGTCACCCCTTCCGAACCATCATCGCCCATTTTTCCATCTTCACCCACAGAGTCGATAGACCCAGAATCTATCCCTCCTAACTTTTTTTTTTCGTAAATGCTATCTTCCTGGGTCCTCTCACTTATCAACATGATAATGAAGACCCATCTTCTCTTCCCCTTCTATATCTAGACATGATCGAAGAAGACTCACCTTTAATTAATGTTGTTGAGTGCCAGGATGACGACTCCATCCTCACTTACCTTGGTGTGGACGACTTTTATATTGAACGTGCCTTACCATCTGAAACTCAAACCATGTTGAATGAGTTGACTATAGAAATCAACATCCACACGGAGGATGATCCTCACATTGTAAAGATCAGACAATCTCTTGACGCATTAGAACAAGTTGCCTTCACTACCTTCCTCCGTGCCCGCAATCAAGCTTTTGCTTGGTCCTATGCCGACATGCCAGGAATCGATCCTGACATTGTTGTCCATAACATCACTCTGAAACCAGACTCTAAACCAGTTAAACAGAAACTGAGAAAAATGCATCCACGCATTGCCCTCTTGGTGAAAGAAGAGCTTCAATGCCTTCTTTCTATTTCTTTCATCTTACCTATTGACTATCCACAATGGATTTCTAATGTCGTACCTGTCACTAAAGCGACGGGGGGACTTCAGATATGCATGGATTTTCGGGACCTTAACCTTGCTTGCCCAAAGGATGACTTCCCCTTACCTAGCATTGATCAACTTGTTGATCTCACTGTGGGCCATGAGATGCTTTCTCTCATGGATGGCTTCTCGGGATACAATCAAATTTTGGTAGCCCCGGCCGATCAACATAAAACCACCTTCATTACCCCCTGGGGGACCTTCTACTATCGTGTCATGCCATTCAGCCTTAAGAATGCTGGTGCAACCTATCAGTGAGCTATGACTTATATTTTCCATGACATTATGCAAACTATCCTTGAGGATTATGTCGATGATCTTCTTGGAAAATCTAAACATCGCAGTGAACATCTCGATGTTTTAACCATTATTTTCGATCGCCTATTACAATACTATGTTCATCTTCAACCAAAGAAATGTGTCTTTGGTGTCCTTTTGGGAAAAATCCTTGGCTTTATTGTCTCTTTGCGTGGCATTGAGGTCGACCCAGCTAAATTCAAAGAAATCCTAGAAATTCCCCCACCCACTAACCTCAAACAATTGCATAGTTTGCAAGGAAAACTCCAATCTATCCGGCATTTCATTTCACAACTTTCAGACCGATGTCAACCTTTCCATCATCTCCTTAAAAAGACATTGTCTTTCAATGGAGCGAGGAATGCCACCAAGCCTTTGAGGCTCTTAAATCTTATCTCTTGCAGCCACCCGTGCTTATCCCACCTCAGGACGATCGCCCTTTCTACCTTTACCTTTCTACCACCGACCATGTTGTAGGAGCCATGCTCACACATCGTGACTCTGAGCATCGAGAACAAGTAGTTTATTACATAAGCCGTACTCTTGTGGATTACGAGACTAGGTATACACACGTAGAAAAGTTGTGCCTAGCCCTATCATTTGTGGCCACCAAACTCTGACATTACCTCCTGAATCACAAAACTTTTGTCATCACCAACGCTGACCCCATACATTATATGTACACCAAACCTCATCTAAACCAACACATCACCCGATGGCTTATGCTACTCACCGACCTCGACCTTGAGTTTGTACACCAAAAATTAGTCAAAGGAAAAACTATCGCAGACCAACTCGCGAAACCCCTTTACCTGGGGAAAAATTTACCAATTTTACTTTCCCTGATGAGCTCATCGCAACTCTTTCACTCAGTGATGTGTCATATCCAATGACCCTCTTCTTCGATGGATCTAAATGCCAGTGCGGTGGAGGGGTAGGCATTGTTCTCATTCCTCTTGAAGGTGAACCTATGCCTCTTTCATTTAGGCTTGATTTCCCCTGCACTAACAACACAGTGGAATACGAGGCCCTTGTTTTGGGTCTCCATGTTGCGTTACACTTAGGTGTGAAGTCTATTAATATTTTTGGTGACTCTCAATTGGTAGTAAATCAAGTTACTGGCATCTACCAATGTAAAAATGAGGAACTTCAAAAGTACAAACATTACGTGGATTCACTTTTGACCTTATTTTCTCATTATTCTATCCAAACCATTCCCCGCTCAACTAATAAATTTGCAGATACTATGGCTTGCTTGGCCTCGTAAATTCTGGCCTCACCAACTGACTCGGACATATTTGTCTTGGTCCAACAACTCTTTGCCCCATCTTACTTAGTTCCGGATGTTTGTATGGTACATAATGTATCTACTGATTCGCAGGATACCTGGTATCACCAGTTTCACGACTACCTTACAACCTCTGTTCTACCACCTGACCTTACTAGTAATGGCAAATGTGCTTTTCTTAAAAGTGTTTCTCATTATGTCATCATGGGGGGACTCCTCTATAAACGTGGCTTCGATGGTATCCTCCTTCACTGTCTAACCGGCGCTGAAGTCGCTCATACCACCCAAAAAATCCACGACGGACTTTGTGGCGGGCACTTTAGTGGCCTCACCATGGCCAAGTGGATCCTTCACCTAGGATATTATTGGCCTACTCTCAATAAATACTGCTGCAAATATGTTAAGTGTTGTGTTATGTGTCAACAACATGCCAACCTTCAACATACTCCTAGCCACCCGTTATAGGTCGCACGAGATCTTTGGCCTTTCTCACAATGGGGTTTAGACCTTATTGGCGAGATTCACCCACCTTCTTCGCAGCATCACCATTGGATCATCACGAAACCGAATATTACACTAAATGGGTGGAGGTCGTTCCACTCATTTCAACCAAAAAAGAAAAAATCATTGAGTTCATCAATCATCACATTATCTGTCGTTTTGGTGTTCCTCATCGCCTGATAATAGATAATGGAAAATATTTCAAAAATAAGTTGTTACAAGACCTTTGTGACAACTTTGGTATCAAACTTAGCTTCTTGTCACCCTACTATCCACAAGAAAATGGACAAGCCGAATCTTCTAACAAAACCTTAATCAAAATTCTCATGAAAGTCGTTAACAATTCTGGGAAAAACTGGCATGATCACATCCCCTTTGCCCTTTGGGCTTATCGTACCAGCATCTCGTACTTCTACTAATGCCACACCATTCTCTCTAGTATATGGTACCAAGGCTGTCTTGCCTCTCAAAATACAAATCCCTTCTTTCAGAATATCTCTTTAGGATATTCTTGTCAATGATGACTTCTGCCAAGAGCGGTTAGCCCAATTAGATCTTCTTGACGAGCATCGTCTTACAGCTATTAACCACCTACAAATTTATCAAAAGCGCATTAAGCGTGCTTATGATAAGTGAATTCATGAGCGTACCTTTAATATTGGTGATCTTGTCCTCAAAGAGAATCAACATGTAACCAAACTAGAAAAGAGCAAACGTGGAAAATTTTCTCCTAATTGGATTGGGCCTTACATTATCACTCACACTTACAGATCAGGTACTTATCGTTTAGCTTTGCTTAATGGTAAACCCAAGCCTAAACCCTTTAATGCCTTGCATCTCCGACCATTCTACTATTGAATTTAGTGTTACATCACTTCTTATCTACCTTGCGCTCGTCCCTTGAGCTCATTTACCACCTCATACAATTTGTTTCATGCATCTCAAAGTAGAATCAACCTCACGTGGTTTGATCATCACCTCCTCTTAAAGATGCCTTCCCCTTTTTAGTCTGGTCCATGACTTAAAAGTATCAAAATAACAAGTTCTTAATTATACAATTCGGATATTCTTGAGTCAAACTTCCTATAAAACTAGATGCTTCATACCAAACAGCAGACATCTAGACCTTTAAGTTATACATGATCGCTTGCTCTCTCGAAGGACAGCTATGTGCAAAGCCACATCTGCTATTATAAACTAGACTGTTCCCTTGAAGGAAAACTATGTGCAAAGCCGCATCTGCTACTATAAGTAGACTGCTCCCTCGAAGGACAGCTATACAAAGTCAGCCTCTATCAGAAGCTTCTCGCATTGATCAGCTTTGTGAAGACCTCAAGAACAACAAAATGCATATCCCATATAGACTTCCCGCACCGATCAGTCTATATCCTAAAAATAAAAGCAGTATTCAAAAGTACTTTTGAGTCATGGACTTGTCTATTTTGGTTTGGTTCTCTTCCGTCAGAATAATCACCTTATAACAAGTTCTCTGCGCCCCAGCCATACCATCCACCTCACCTCACCATTCTTCACAATAAAAAAACTCAAGGGACATGCGTATATCCGATATATTGTGATTATACAACTCTTTTCACCTATCGACTTCTCGCCTATGCAAGGTACCTAGAGATTCAAGCTCATCCTATGATAATACGTGATTTTTTTAGCTCTTTCTAACTATGGGACATTTTTTCCTCTTTTACCCAAATCTAGGATTATATGTTGACCTTAATCAGGACATGGTTCCCTTATGCTTGGGTAAGCTAACCCTCACTTCACCTATACCTTACCAACTCCAACAACCTTACCCTACCTATATCAAAATTTTTACCAACCAACAAATTTCCTAAACACAACCAAATTGCCTAAATTCATCTCTCCTGGTCCTAAGGGAGAACTACATCGGTCTGAGGCCCCTCCTTGCTTTGTGCAATGGGCTATGTAGGCAGCACTTGGGAGACCTGGGGTCTCCCAAGGTTAGCTCGACCATCCCCTACCATAACCTATCATGTGTTGTGTTTTTGCTTAAAAATATAAATGATTTCGTATATTTATATTGATAACACTCACCTTTGTCCTTTATCAATTCAAAACATTCAAAACACAAACATTTCTTATTATTATCATAAACTCAAAATCACCATACATATTCAGTTTTATTTAGATGTTAAACAAATACATCTTCTCTATCATCGACGTGCAGGTCGGCATCCTTATTTATTCTTCTACCCCTATAAAATTCACGTAGACCCCCGCACCTCATCCCGAACCAGGTAGTGATGGTGATCGTCGACGCCGCTCACCTGGCCTCTCCATCCTCAAAGGTTCCACTACTATTGGTTCCTCCCACTGATCCACCAATCTCTCCTGTAACATATGAATACACCCTCTCACGTGGAGGAATCTCGCCTCTAGTCTCCCCACTCGTGATGTGAAACTACTAACAATCTCATTGTCTCATTCACCTACGTTTGAAGCTGGTGAACTAAACCCTGCAAGTGATCTCTCTCTACTGTAATCATAGCTATGTCAAGATGATCGGCCCTCTCACATGTACCTCGCAGCTCTGCTACCCACCATAATCTATAAGCCTCTGTCACTCCTGCATCCATTACCCTACGATCACTTTACCTATCTCTTCCTCCTTCTTACTCAATTCTCCCATGCAATTACCCTGAATGGACGTCAAACAGCCTCGCATCCTCGTATTTAACATGTTGCATGACTCTAAAAATAAGAACTTCAGTTTCCTCCAAAGCTTTTCTATATTTAGAAAAGCTCATTTTAGCGTAACCGACATCGGTTACATAACCGATATCGGTCACATGTGACCGACATCGGTTATATAACCGACATCGGTCACCTCTCTCATTTGGCTTATAGGTCCTTTCTTTGTTTTTTTACAAATTCTTGGCGGCGCCCGCCTCTTTTCCCTGCATAACGACATAGTTATCAGCAATCATCATAATAATACCATCCACACATATGCATATCATCAAACCCTCATCACACATCATCTATATACATCCAATTCTAATACCATCAACAAAACACATGAAACATTATAATATATGCATCAACTCCACAATTATATACACCATATGAATCAACCTCCTCCTCTATATATATCATCAAAACAATGTTACAATATACAAATTGCCCTAGCATGGGGCCTCTATCATACAAAACAAAAATACAAAGTCGGCACGCAGGCCACTGTCTCTGTCAAAATATCGACTCAGCTCGCAGGCTGGCCTCTCATGTCAAAAATATACTCGACTTGCAGCCGGTATCAATCAGACATGTCCTCGGCTTGCAGGCCGGTATATATATAACAAACATGAATACATCAAATGGGGGCACGCAGGCCTCTATATACACACTCGGTTCACAAACCGATGTCTCTATCAAATTAGAAAAACCTAGCTCTGCTCCTAGGGTTACTCAGCTCTCTCCCCCTCCCTTGACTCATCTCTCAGCTGGCCCCTATGCCGGATCTCACCTCCTACCCATCACTGAGCCACCGGCTATGGCCATGCCCCCCCTGTGACTGTGACTCTAGGACGTCTCGGCTGCATGTGCGCTACATATGGCTGATAATCGGCCCCGGTACCATCTAGTACATCCTGGTAATAGCAGGCCTCCACTCTCGCCTCCATGTATCAGGCCCGTGCCACCATGGTTGGTGGGGCTGATCCCCCGGCTCCTAATATAACGGGGCCCGGCCCTACCTATCCACCCCTAACCTCGTGCCTATACCTATGGTGGCATTGGAGCTACCATCAGAGCTCGAACAAGGACCTTTGCCTGTGCTTGAACAAGGATCGCCTTGAGGTGTGCCTGTGTATGTACATGTGCTTGTGCACATGCCTCGTACATGTACTGCCTCGTGCTTGGGCCACCGCCTGTAGCACTCCGATCTATGCCTGTGTAGCAGCAAGTTGCCCCTGTAATAGCTGCACTTGGCCTAAGAGACGGTCCCTCTCCACTATAATAGCCACCAAATTTGGGCATGCAGCAGTGTGTTCTCATGGCTGCTCTCTGCCCTGCCCACCAAACTAAAAATGCACCTGTAACACCGGCATCATCCACCGTATCATCTGCCGGTCTCATGACCCAGACTGGGTCCAATGGCTGTGGAGGAGGCAAGCAGTGGTGCCTCTACATCCTCCCTCCGATACTATGGGAAGGGAGGTGGCTCGTCCTATCGTAGACCCAACTGTCGGCGTACCCTCTCTAGGGGAATCCGCTCATGCTCCCCGGGTCTCCGTCCAGCTATCCAGAAGATATACTGGATCCATCGTAGCTATGCTCGGGCTCCTCCTCGGGGCTGATGGCCTCTGTATGGCCTCCATATAATATCGAGTGTGGTCAGGCCCTCTAACATATGCCGGTAGTATGCCACATCTCGCCCTGCAATCACCACTCGTGGCTGGCCCACGACCCCCAACCACCTCTGGAACCCATACCTATATACTACCTGCGGCCCTGGCTGCTGGGGTAGCCCTACAGGTCGTAAACACACAATGTGCTCATAGGCCCAACAATGTAGCAAGAATGTCGAGCATATCCCAAATCACCTCATACGGCGATAGCCCCAGAGCTCTCTGTATAGCTGCACCAAATACACCGGTGCCCATGCATAGCAGGTGTGCTCCTCCACCATCTCATGCAATACTCCCATCAGTTCCCATGGGAAGCAACCTCCCTCTGAGTCCGGGAGGGCGAAGCAGGTGATACCAATCATCATCAGGACAACAAGTTGTGTCTCTTGTCGGTGTGCGCAATACATATCGCCGTAGCAGATGCTCGCGCTATGATATGTAATCAATGGGGCTACATCCCCGAATACCTGCAGGATGTTGTCCATCATTGTCTCTACATCCACCTGGAACACCGCCTCACCTATGATCGTAGTCTCAGGATGCGATACACATCCTCTAGTGTGACCGTCATCTCTCTAGTAGGGAGATGGAAGACATTGGTTTCCGGATCCCATCTCTCGATGAGGGCAACCATCAAGCTGTGGTCCCTATCCACAGCCCTATATCTCTAGACTCTGCCAAGTCCAACCTCCCGCATGACTACCCACCGTGTCTTTGTAGTCACACATGGCCGCATCCACCCCAGAGAGGGTAGCATCCGATCCCACATCATCACCGCCGCCGGCGTGCCTGCAAAAACAACACACTCCATCAGGCCTACCCTTTACAAAACAACTACCTTAACCCTCTATACTCACTCCCCCACCCAATAACCCCAATATCACTAGCCCCACCCAACAAACACCTACAATATCCCCTTTACCTATTCCACAACCTACCAACTACCCCACTCATACTCCACCCACTTTATTCTCGTCCTCTAACTATATCCCAGCCCATTTAACCCCTCCCAATTCATCCACAACCCATAACCTATCCTACCCGCACCGCCCCCGACCACCCGATTACCCCCACCCCACTCACCTTTCCTAGCCACTCTACCTTCTCCCCCTTCACCCCAAAACTCTATCCTACCCACCTACAACAAATCAATATACCTACTTTCACAACATTACCTCCTGCCCATAGTGACCGGTACCGGTCACACACGACCACCGTCGTTAACACATGACCGACGCCGTCTCGGAACCAACTAGTCTTTAGTTGTGACCACTGTCGGTCGCTTAGTGACCGACATCGGTCACTGTCGGATTTCGGGGCCGGATCGAAAACGGCCCCCAAATCCCCTTTTTTTATTTTTTACCTATCTACCCAGCCCAATTACCTACAAACTTACCCACCCTACCATGTTGACTTACCTAACATATCTACCCACTCCATTTTACGATTTACCTTCATTTATTCATTATTTTATCACATTTTAGATTCCTACCCCAAAACCCACATCCTAGCTAAATTCATCAACTTCACACAAATAGGGATTTAGAACCTACCGGTATGACTACACGTCGTCGCGGTGGGATAGGTGGTGGTGGTCCAGCTCCTCCCACACCTCCTGCTCCTCCAGGCTATGCCATAGCTCCAAATCTCCTCAGCAGGGTCCTCCACCAATCAAACTCTGCCTCCTGATCGCTGGGGCCTACCAATCACTCACTCCTCCACTCAACTAGTGCCAACTCAGCCCACAAACTCAACAAAATCAATTCAAAACTCAGACAAGCAAAAGGTTGGTACTCAAATTGACAATGTGAAAATGACACGCCGTATTTTTCTTTTTATAGGTTTTGACCTATAACCGATATCGGTTAGAGCGCACCCTAAAACACCGATATCGGTCTTCTGACCGATACCGGTCATAACTAACCGATATCGGTTACAAGCCTAGTTTTTCCTAATTCCTGCCCTTATCCACCAAATTCCATTTCTCATCACATCACCTACCCTCGCCTTTTGCTAAATAGCCTTATTTTGAATTCATGGGCCCAACCCAAGGCCGTAACCACTCAATTGGCCGACCCAAGGCCGCAACTAATCACTTGGCCCAACCCATGGCCGCAACAAACCAACCGGCCCGACCCAAGGCCGCAACCAATCAATCGGCCCGACCCAAGGCCGCAACAAACCAATCGGCCCGACCCAAGGCCACAAAAATCAATCGCCCAACCAAGGCCACAACTAACCACTTGGCCTGACCCAAGGCTGCAACAAACCAATTAGCCTGACCCAAGGCCGCAACAAACCAACTGGCCCGACCCAAGGCCACACCCAATCACTTGGCCCGACCCAAGGCCGCAACCAACCAATCGGCCTGACCTACGGCCACACCAATTAAGTACCTTGACCGAAGCCCACAAATTACGATTCTATCCACCCATAATGTAGTTGTTTGTTCAATCACGCTCACCTATTCATGTTTTAGCCCGACTAGGATACTTGACTTGTTCAAATTGACCATTTCCTTGCCTGACCAAGACCGTGACGTTTATTTCAACAAAACCAACCATTTGGTACTATCAAAAATACCTAAACGCGTTCGGTACCTTACCCGTTATATCCTGAGCTACTTCCTATACCTTGGATACCAGGATTATATCAACCTTGTTTGGATAAACTATCAACCTTTGCCTATGAATTACTTGTTTTCTCTTCAACTCATGTACCCACGTCGCACTACTACATTTCAACATGCGTCGGCTTCTTTGAACTTACCCCACCATCTTACCATCATCTCATCATAATTCACCCTTTATCAAACCTATTCCTAATTTCACGTCCGCTTCAATCTATGATAGATTTGAGGGGATTACCTATACCCTTAATCGGGGAAACCACTTTTATTTTTGTCGGTGTAGCTTTAAAATACAAGCTACACAAAATGTTGTCTCCTCAAAGAAATGTTGTCTCATGGAATGCCATGATGGTAGCATATGCACGTAATGGATATGTAGAAAAGGCACAAAACTATTTGACAATATACAATTCCAACATCCTTAGTGTTTGTGCCAAAATGGCAACATAGGAACAGGTTATGGATGTCCATGATAGTTCAGAAGACCACATAATCACCTTGAATCTCTGTGGTTGTTCCTTCAAATGCAAACACCTAGTGTCTTCATAGACATATTTTCCATTGCTAGTATATCCCAGACTATGTTAAAATGGGCACTTTGGATCAAGTCTTATGGATATGGCCATCACATGTAGTTGTAAATGCTTTGTTAGACCTGAATGCAAAGCCTAGACTTAGAGACAAAGCACATGAAGCGTTTGACAAAGTTCCTCCAAGAAATAAACACAGATTAGCCCATGTGGATAGCTGAAATTTCATGCAAGGATATGCACATAATGGATCTATTTAAAAGGTTTTAGAAATGCACAAGCAACTACTTACTCTGTTGGAAAACTTCAAGTGATCGGGAAGTTGGTGTGACATGGTGGAGGTTAGATCCAGGCTCGTGAACTAGTTTGTGAAGTGCCCGAGCAAGATGCTGAACCAAAGCCTGCGGCTTCAACCGACTTCATTCTCCAGGCATGGTTCTTCTTCCCTTACCTCTCATAATTCTCATTTTTTGGTTCTCTTTTGCAACTGAATAGAATTTTAAATTATTAGGATTTTTAATACGCTTAAATGCCCCTTCAACTCTTTATAAAACAATAAAGTGTCATGTTGCAACTCTCGAAGTCATTGTAACTCATCTACTTTAAACTATGAACTATCACCCTCACTTTGAGATGATTTAGAAAACTCTTACCCTTCTTGATTGCTACAATATCATTTTATCAACCAAACAAATTTGACTCCCCATTGATAAATTCGACCTTCTCCTTGTTTTAAATAGTTAAATTTTACAATTTTCGAGACTCACTAAGTACCCTTTTGCAACTCCTAAACGAGATGTGAAGTTTCATTCATGTACCTTGGTATACGAGGAGTCACCTTGACCTTTGGTTTGACCCAAAATGAAAATATGAATTTCTTTTGACGCTCTTATAGGAGCCCTGTTACACTGGTTTGCAATGGTAGAAAGTCATAAATCTAGAAAGTTGGCTTTCGTTTTGAACCGCCATTTGAAACCCGAATGGAGAAATTACGCCCTATCCTCGCAAACCTCTAACGTTTATACTAGAAAAATGCATGGAAAATTCAGTATAGGAAAGAGAACTTTTGGGATAGTTTGGCGAAGCCATTTTGTAGGCCTCCGGTCACAGTTTGACGAGGTCAAACTGGACCAATTTCATCTTGTCGCTCTAGAAAACTTGTTGCCGTTTAAAAATGGTTCTCTAGTTCTCAGTCCCGTCGACTCTGATGAATTCTCCTTATATAGGGGAACTAGTAGGAGATGTCTTGTTGCATGCTCCTCCATCGAATTTTTTTTTGGATGCGGTTTTCTGGGCCCTCAAGCTAACTTTTGTCATTTTATAATTGGGTGAACTACGACCAGGTGGCACTGAAAACTAGCCATCAAATGCAAACCATTCACTCTTTTTCAATTCCGTCGATTCTTTTGCTATGAACTCTTGGTATATCTGGAGACACATAGAAAGTTAATCATGGTGTGTGTGCTCATCAGAAGATAACCTTTGGAAGTAGTTTCTTAGCCTCTCGAGCCCATTTTGAACGTTTCGTAGCTAGTGAGAAAATGTAAGAATAGAAATCTGCGGGACCTCGTAGGGTTGCCAAATCACCCTGAAAACGTTTAAACACATGTAAATAACTGTTTAAAACACTCTAATGAAACTTGTTGTGTGTATTATAACTTTTTACCAAACGGTGTTTTCTCTCTCTTCCCTTCTCTTTCTCTCTCCTGAGTTACAAAACGAAGAAAAATGAAATGCAATGAATACATGTTTCTAGACCTTTTTATTTCGATTGCAAATTGTAATTATTGTTAGATGTAAATGGGAAACTGAAAAAATGATAATTATGATTGATTAGGTGGATGCCATGCCGGTGATTTATCATTGATATCATGCTCACATGGGTTTTACAGATGGAAGAATGACGACGAAAAAGGTGATGTGTAATTTAATTATTATTATTAAAAATTTTACAGTCATTGTAAAATGAATAACTGTATAATGTAGTCTCTTGTTACTGAAAAGTTATATTTGAAATTTTTAATATGTATGAGATGCTAGTTTTAGGGATATCTTAGGAAATGTGCATCTAATTCACCGGTTCAATTTGATTCTTAGTTGTGTATGGAAAAAAAAAGATTTGATATATATATAGTAAATGAAATTGAAGTTAATATATTGTAGTACTTTTTCAGCATTCAATAAATGATTAAATTAATTACTGGGTTATCTTCTTACCTTGCAAATGTAATAAAGAGTCTTTTTTAATGGGAACACTCAACCTTAATAAAATATTCGTGCATAGCTTTCCTGCATGTGTGATCCCTTTTTACCATATAAGAAATTTAAAACCGTAGAATGACCTTAAACTTTGCACTCGATGAGACCTCCTAGGTTAGGTAAATAAAACCCCTAGTTGGAGTTACCGTCATAGTCATTAGGTTTAGTGACATTGTCGTGAACCCATATTTTAGGAATGACATGGTCCAACTTTATCCAGTATGCGGTTTCCTTCTAGTTTTGGTAATCGTGAGAAGAATGTCCTCTCTTCAGGTCCGACACTAGGCTAAGTGGTGAAGACCACCTTGGAAGTCACCTTATGAGTCCTTGTTAGAAGGAATGACTAAGTGGTGTAACCTTCCCATCTATGGAGTAGGTAGAGATATTACTCCCTTGTATCCTATTGGATTTCCAGGCCTTATGAAATTAGATCTAGAAATTAACTTCATCAGTGAATGAAATCCCTGTTGGATCCAAACGACCTAAATGAAGATCGCGATATAGTTGTTCTATGTCTTGCATTCTTGTTAGTGAACCCTTTTGTCCCTCGTAGATAAATGTCTTGTCTTGGGCTTGTGAAAATTTAGTGCCTTGATCTTTCACAAAAGGATTATAGGGTAAATACATTTTAACCTTAATCACACCTATAATAGAGATTGAAGCCCTGGGTGAAACTGGAATTAAGCTTAACCATGTGCTTCTTTAATATGTCAGACAAGTACTTTCATAACTCTTATGTTTAAAACGATAGTAATAATGAGACCCTAGTGCGACGCAAAAGTAAATCATATGAGAGTAAAACCAAAATTTGAGGTTAGGAATAATGTCACTAGGAGTCCTTATGACTTAATTTAAACATCTTCATGTGTTACAAAGAATATAAATTGCCTTGGTGTGACCAAACGTCGAGAAAACAAAATATATCCGAATATAAATGGAATTCCATAAGTTATTGAACTTTAACAACCATGGTAGCGAAATAACTATTCCGTGATCGATGGATGTTCTTGGGGAAAAAGCTATTTCAAATCTATGTCTCCCTCAATCCCAAGATTTCATCTTGTCATCACGTTAGATTCACTTGTGTAGCAAGGTTAAATTCTAAACTTTGGATAAGCATTTTGGGAAGCACAATCTTAGCATAAGAATGGGAGAATTAGAATTTTGTATGAAATTTGAAATATGGAAAATACTCATGTAAGATATGAAGATTGTCATAAGGGTAAAGAGAAAAAAATTAAATGGTTGAACAATAAGTGGAATGTGAAACGAATTTTCAGAACATGTAGGTGGAAAAAGGGAGAAAATTATGCTTACATAGTAATGTTCTTGGAATGTGAATCGTAACTAAAATACATTTAAAGTAATGATGTGTTGTGGGTTCGCCATTCCTGAAGTCACGTTTCTTGTGGTTGGGTCATTGCTAGTAGTTGTTCATTGGGAAAGTGTGGCATCGACATACCTATGTCATTTTCATGGGTCTATGGGAGTCGATGACTTATGTGGTTGTCGTATGTGAGTCGAGTTCTATACTTGGAGCCCTTACTGTGTTGTGTGTAGTGAGCAATGTAAGTCAAAAAAATTATCCTAGTATTTTACTAGTTGTATTTGGGTGTGTAAAATGTGGAAACTAAATTAGGAGTAGCCATATGTGTTGAAATGAGCCTCTAAAGGATGAAATATTAAGTCCACACACAAGAAATTAGCAATATGAAAATAAGCTTTCAATTCTTGTCCCACCGGTGTGTGCTACAAACTATTGGTCATCAAACTTGCACTTGTGTATCGATATGGAAGACTCGAGTCATTTATGAAAACAATGGAACCATCCCTATGTTGTGGTACCTTGCACGCTTGGGAAGGATCTTCGAGAGAAGGCTGGTTCCTCTATCTATTTCTACTGCTACTACTACTCCTAGTGCTGAAAGGGAAAACTAAGCTAATAATGCCAATGGACCAGGATAGAAGGATAACATGAAAGGAAACTATACTAAAAGAGGATAGCACTAGAAAATAGGGATGAACATTATCCATTCTGAGTGAAAATGAAAGGAAATGTGTGAAAGAAGGCTAGGCACATGTAACATAACTTAAACCTTATTTACCATATCAGTTTCATGGAACATAACTAAATAATGAGATGTAAGGGACACATAATGGCACAATAAGAATGCAATGCAAAAGAAAAGGCAAGAAGAAGGAATGTAAACATGTTAGGACATAGAATAGTCACAAAACGATGCTTCTATTACTTCCAGAAATTCACATCGATGTTACAATGGAAAAAGAGATCGATATCCACATACAAGAGCTAGATCTAGAGGTTTGCAACTCAAAAATATAGAAAATATGAAGTCTTTAGAAAAATGTGTAAGGATCCATAGTGTCCAACATAATAAATGATCCCAGATCTTACTTTTATAGATGAATGCATGGAAGAAGTAGAGAAGAAGGAGGGTAAAACTGAATTTGAAATGCAACCACCAGTAAGAAGCATTCAATGCCTAAAAATCCACCTATAAATATGTCAAATGCACTTCTCGTGTCAGATGGCATGTTGAAGAAGGAAGGAGGGTGAATCAAATAAAATCAGGTGGTTGAAGAAGTTAAATCTACTCATCAATGCTCAGAAAGATGTTTTCCCATTTCTCACCTACCAGATTCACAAAGAATTTGAATTTAGTTGTCTAGCACTATAGCCTATGTCGAAGTTATTTGACAAGTCCAGCACACGTGCGGATTAGAGCTCAGTAATAAAATATAGGTCTGTCGAAGTTTGTTAGAGTCACCTGCACATGCAATAGACATGGCACACATGGATTGGCATAAAGGATGGCCAACTATGTAAATGTTTTTTCATTTCTACCACGTGTCACTCATTGATTTTTGCAAGGATTCGGTGCCCTGTTGGCATGCTTTGACTAGTTGTGTGTCACACACTCAAGCATGTCACATTATGACCTAGAAAAGGAAGGCGTAAGGGAGGGCATAAAGGTATGCATGTGGAAGAAAAGGGTGCGAGAAGAAAGTATAAGGAAGGCACATCCGATGTGCATAAAGAAAATGCATGGGGAAGGGGTAACTATTACAAGGTAATGGGTACGATATGTGAGAGGGCTAGGGACTTAGTTGATGTAAGCAAGTGTGAGGCATGCGTACAAGATGAAAAATCTATGAGGAAGAAGGTGAATGCACGTAAGATGCGCAAAAGGGGAAGATGGAACAAAGAGGAAAAGGAACTGAAGGGAAGAAAGGGAAAGCACGAGAAGGGAGTGTGAGGAAAACAAGGGAATGTGCCAAGGGAACTTGAGCATGCACAACCTTGCAATGAATAGCTTAGAGCTAGAATATGTATACAAGTTACCCAAATAACTAGGAGAGTTATTTGGATAATAAATATCTATACATGTCTTCCCATACCATATATATGTTGATCCTTTAGAATTCCCATTCCAAGCCCCAATTTTTCCACTATGTCTGTCTTACCTTGTATTGAACTAAGATTAGTTTGATTATAACTACTACTTTTATTGATTTAAAGAGAAGTTTTGTGCATAAATCTTGGTTATATTTTATCTTTCATATGATTTCTTGAATTGATATATATATAAGTTGATTTTAGTGCTAAAAAGCAGTGGAAGAATGTTCATAGTTAAGAGCAGGACTCACATAAGCCTAGCTCATGACTCACACAACATAATGCAAGATTCACTTAAGCTAAGCCCAAGACTCACCCAATCAACAAAATATTTGTATAACTCATGGAACTATATATTAAACATCAATTCCATCACAAAACTTGGTATTATTAGGTGGAAAATTCCTCTTTAGACATAAAGATAATTCATGTTGACATGTTTTAGTGTTTGCATTCAAATTCTAACTGACAATAATTAGTCTTTGATCCATTATATCCTCCAATTTTTGAGGAATTTGATTAGTTAGGTTTGTCTAAATGCCAAATATCTATAGATTTAGTTGAGTGATGTTTAAAATAACTCCAATTCCATTCATAAGATGATTTTCACCAACAATCTACATGTATGACTACAAATTTACATAAAAATACCAATTATATTGTTGTTCGACATAAATCTATTCAGAAAACTCTTGCATATATCTCTTTCATGTAACTCACAATAATAAGTTATCTAGGAAGAAGAATTAAACTTCGCCTAATATATAAGGCATTACCATTCTAGAATAAGCTTGGTATTTTCTTGGAAATAAACAAAGTGTGTTGTCAAATCAGTGATAAATAAAGGGAATGATTATGTAATCAACCGTGTTTTCATGAGTAAGACGTTGAATCGGATCACAGGGGCCACTCCTCCCCAATGTGAAGGGAAGTGTTGTTTAGTTCTTTTTCATCTATTTCAATTTGTTTAGTTTTAAGCATTACCATGTTTTAAACATTTACACTTTGTAATCTTTCTTCTACATGTTTCAATTCCTTATAGTTATAGATTTAGAAGTATTTGTCCTTTATTTTTCTTTTATCAATTTTAATAAGTTAGGATAGATTTTTAGTGATAGCAATTGTTTATTTCTCAAATGAATAATTTATATGCTTAATACATTTACAACTTTTATTTATTGTAAATAACATTAGACATCGCCCTTATATTGAAAAAATATTCAATGATTAAAGCATGATTATCAACAAATCTCACCACTTTTAGCACTGTTGATGATGGGGACTTATGAAGGTGTTATCAAAGATTAAGGTACTAGCTTGTGTGCTTTTTGAGAATCTGGTAAGTTTCCATTTATAATTTCTTTTTCCATACTCTTTCTTTTAGATATAAAGGTCTTGTATTGATAACAATTATCTTTTTGTGCTTTTGGAGTATATGGAATATGAGGATCAAATAAGAACTTATAGTTAGAGAATTGTTATTTATAATGTTAGAAGTTTATGTTTAGACCTAGAGATCATAGAGGTATATTTGTAAGAATAAACCTGAATAACCCCCTCAAAATTTACCAGTGGAACTAGTTGAGAAACAAGAGAGGATGGCAGATGGAGTAGAAAATCCTAATGGAGGGAAAAATGGTGATCCACCACTAGGAAGGACATTCACTTATCCCAAAAAGTTGGACCCCAATTAGCAAGGCCCTATCAAAAATATATCCCATCAGTCCTACCTACATTTAGGGGTTTAGTCTCAGAAGATCCTGATCAATTTTTATTTGAATTCAAAGTTCTATGCCGGACCTATTACGGACACCAAAATTTGGGTCTTACGATGCCCTTTACCCCATATCTCGTCCCGCAACCTAACCCTACCTCACCACCTAAAACCTTACACACCTAATGATTTATTAATTACCTTATAATTAATAAATCCACATCTTCAAACCCGCCACCTCACCATGACCTAGCCCTAACCCTAAACCAACCTAATTAAGACCTATGACTTGGTCCAGACCCACACCCATGACTCATTACCCCTCACCCACACCAAAACGAGCCTAATAATGACTTGACCAAGCCCACAACTGATCCCTCGGGAGAAAAGGAGGGAAAGATGGTTGTTTTACTAAAAATAGCCACTTTGACCTAACCGACATCGGTTCCTACTCATCGCCGTTGGTTACGTAACCGCCATTGGTTCCCTATTAATGACCTCCCCAACCAAAAAAGAAAGGATGCGAGATTCATTTGGGCAGGAGAAAGAGAAGTGAAACAAGTAGAAAAGGTTGCAGAGAAGAGCATCGAGCCGAAGACTGCAACTGAGCAACTGGATCGCTGTCACCCTCGTTCAAGCATTGGAAAAGACTGAGGATAGCTTCATCAGCTCGCTTTCCAATACCAGATCATCCCAACTAAGCCTTACTGTCGCCACCACATTCCTTGGACCTGTATCTTCATCAGGAACCAGTAAGTATTATCTTGTAGTTCTTTGTTATCATTTTGCTTTAATTCATATTAAATGGGGAACTGACCACCTTCGAAAGGAAGTCTAATATTTCTTGGGCCTAAGGTAGTTCCCTCACTTGTTGTCTAACTAAAATCTAGTGGTCTTGCATTCTTATTTACAGGTAGTCCTTCCCAGACAAAAAGGAGTTCTTCACAATCGATCTGATCTCTCTACGGTACGCGCACACCTTCCCAACATTCAACAGGTATTCCTCCTAGCCCTAACCCTTATCTATTTCTCAAGAGAATGAAAGGATAGAAGAAACTCTATTCTAGAATGAAACTTTGTGCGAAACACTTGTTATTATAACTCGACATTCAAAAATGACGTTGTTTCCATCAACCTTGAAAGATACACTAATTAGATGTTCCAAGGCACTAGTCCCCAAGTCCATCCATACTTGGGAAGAGATGGAAACAATTTTTTTGGACAAGTACCAAGATTATTGTAGGGTTAGAGACCATAGGGATGACCTCTTTAGGATCCAACAAAAGGCAAATGAATGTATAGAAGATTATGTTGATCAATTTATTTTCCTTCATAGGACATGTGGAAAAGTACTATACATTACTCTTTTGAAAACAATATTTCTCAAAGGATTTGATGAGGAAACTCAAGAGACTTTTAACTTAATGGGAAAAGGAGATTTGAAAAAATCAAGTTTACGTAAATTATTTATCTCTATAGGAATTATTCTGAACTCGCCCAAGTATGCGTAAAAAATAGAGGTAAAATTATCAATGGAGATGTATCCAAGATAAGAAAATAAATTGTAAACCTAAGAATGGAAGTCTTGAACAACCCAATACAATGGTAGATGGGGAAAAGCCAAGAACTCTAAGCCATTTTTCACATAATGTCCTTGATGTAGAGATAAACATGGACTTAAAGATTTCCATTAGGTAAAACCAAGGTTTGTCTTATTTGTGATTTGAAACATGCAACTGATCAATGTGGATTATTACCCTTTCTTAAGATCCATTTGAAACAAAATACACAGAGTGAACTAGAAGTTAACTATGTAACACAAAGGCAAGGAGGAAATTTTGATTCAAATAAAAACCAACAATGTTCTCCTAGGACCTAATTGTTTCAAAATAAATGGAACACTCCATGGTCCCATCCTTAATCTTAGAATAACAAATTTCCATAAGAATTGATCTGTAAACAATTTTCACCCCCTAGGTAACTATTCTAAATTTAATTCCAGATACTTTAAAATCTGATCAAGAGATGTTATAGATTCAATTTTGAGTGTTTTCAAATCCATTGTTCTCAATTATTATCTTATTTGACAAATTTATTTTCACATTAACTTTCTGTGATTCAAGTGGATCAATTAAAAACCATTAAAAATTGATCTTATAATGCCCAAAACTGATCACAAGCTGATTAAAAATGCATTTCAATCTGATTTGATCATCCAAAATTGATTTGTGCAACACATTTATGATTTTGGAAACTTATATAAAAAATGCAACTTTTAAAAGTGGATTTCCCATTAATTGCCTTGCTTATTCAATCATTCTCATGAAACTGAAATGTAAATTGAAATAAAACAACAAGAAACTGAATCAAATACTCCACAAGTTGATAACAAAGTTCATCCAAGATGGGCTATGTCTCCAAATTCACTTTAAACGTGAATCAATATATTAGTTTATTACTTTAAGTATAAAATTATACTTGTTATAAATTAATAATGGATCATGTAACTTACATTTAGAGATTTTGTATAGATTTTTAGTCTCTGATCATCTCTCAGAATTTTTCTCCAAGTTCATATGTGGCTCTACAAGGCTTCCAAGTGTATTCTCTGTGAAAATGAGATAGAAAAAATATTCCATTGGAAAAATTACAACACTTAATGGAAAATTGAAGACACCATTTTCTTTGTCTCCGAATTTGGAACAACTACCTAATTCTGTCCAAAGCTTGAAAATGTCTCTAAGTGCCTCAAAATAAGGATTTTCTCAAAGCGCTCCATTCTCAGTATATTACATAGTTTGCTAAAAACCCATTTAAATAAAAATCAGCCCCCTTTTATAATGTTCAACATCCTAGGCACATTAGATATGCCCTTATATTTTTACCCCATTGACCTAGGTTTGATCCTTCATACACACTTTGTATTTTCCATTGTGGGTAAATATACCACATGGTGTGTTGATTAGGTAGGGAATAATTTAAAATTAGGTGGTCATTGTAGTTAACTTGGTCATAGGACTGCTTTCACTTTGGCCACATTGTTTGTCCATTGGGTTATATGATATGTTGAGCCACCATGTGTGTTGGCTTGGGATGGTTTTTGAATATAGACTGCCACACCATGTTGGTTGAGGATTTGGATGAGTTGGCTCTAAGTAGTGTGGTAAGTAGATATTAGAGAAGTTGGGAGTGTTGATAGATAAGAAGTGAGATCAACTCATTGGCTGAGCTAGTACAAAGTTCGACTTGTCAATTCTAGTTAGCTTTAATGAAATACAATTATAATTACATAAAAATTATCTCACATTCATGTTGTGATAAAAAAATAGAATATATATGGATAAAATCAACCATGGTGATATGAATATTAGAGGCTAAGGCACCCTCTACAAAAAGAGTTTGTCAACCTTAGCCGAGGGCCCCAAACCAAGAAATAGTGGTGCCCACTTGCTGTCGAATATGAGTGTTGAATACCGGTGTCCAAAACCACATTTTTCTTGAATCTTCATGTACCACTTATCACTCCATGATTTGTCCAATTGGTATTTGTACACACATCCATGTCATCTCGGACATATGCGTAGTCCATTATTTCTACCAGCTTGGCCATAAATTTCAGCGAACAATAACTTTTGTGTACGATCCTTATTTTCAACATTCCTTATACCATTAGAAAAATCTCAGAATGATATTACGTACCGTAATGGTTTAAGGAAAATTTGGGAACATATGAAATTCAAAATTTACTCCAAATAAAGAATTAATTCCACATCTAGATAATATGCAACTAATGTTTTATCAGCAACCATAGACTCAGAACTAACAAATTCCACCACAATTCCAACAATTTATCCCTTAATATTAGTAGCAATGGAATGCTCCTGAAGGTTTCAGTCAACCATTTTACAATAAGAGGATGACACATAGAAAAAAATCCTTGTTAACTGAACCGAAAAATTCTACCCTAGCTAAGTAGCCGGTCTAGACCCAAATCCCAACACAAACTATTGCTAATCTAAAGAATTCTAGGTAGGAAAATCAAGCATATACTATTGAAACTGAGAAGATCCCTGCAATAAATTCCATTGACTATGATAACATACTACTACACTTAGGAAATATTGCTTCCAAACCCTCTTCACCAATCATAGAAGAAGTTTTAGAAGAAAAGGGAGAACAAGATGAGACACAACCTAAACCTAATTTTGAGAAGTCGCCTAACTCTAACTCACTTCAAGAACACCATTCCCATATAGGTTCTTAAGTAAAGAAAATACCCCAAACTAGGAGGGTCCTAAATTAGATTTGATTTAAGGATTGAAGAAATTAAGTATTGGGATTCCCCTTTTATAAGCTCTCAGATATATTCCAAAATTAAACAAAATAATCAAAGAATTATGTGTCAAAACTCTAGGAAGGAAGAGGAACCAACCCAAGACCATACATGTTGATGGTAAATTGGTCAGTGTATTGGAAGGAAAGATGATTCCCACTAAATATGGTGATCCTAAAAGTCATATAGTCATAGTTTGTATTGGCAATGTGAAAATCCCAAATGTTTTAATTGACTTAGGTGTTGCAATTAATGTTATGACTACATATACCTTGTAAACACTATATCTTCCTAATTTATAACTAACTCATGTGGTTTTGTAAATGGTAGATCAATCAGTAGCTAATCCAAAAGGAGTCATAGAATATGTAAAAATCATAGGAATACTTTGTATACTTCATAGTTATTAAGAACAATAAAAATAGATATCCATGCATCTTGCGATGTCCATGGCTAACTACTTCTACAAAACTTATTGAATGTAGGACATGAGATTTGACAATAACTAATGGAAAATATGTAAGGAAAATATCTCTATTCCCATCCGAAAACCCTTTTTACATTTCATATAATCAATGGTAAGTTGATTACCCAGGAGGATACTGAGGACATTGTGTCCTCATTGGTTGTGGTAATAATACAAGAACACAAATCAAGTTCAAGGTTGTCATTCCTCTAAACTTCATTCACAAGAGTTAGAGATAAAGGAAGAAGAGATCTTAAATGAAAACATGCAACCATTAATCTTACCTTTTATAAGAAAAATTGATCTAAATATGTTTTTCATAACATTCTTTGAAATCCATAGGGTTATACCTCATAAATTTGCATTAAATTCTCTTTTAAGAGAATATCCTATGGTCAATTCTATCTACCCAAATACTAAACAATTATCTATATTTCTAGGGAAGGCATTGACAATAAATAGTTGGCTCACCAATTCAGAGGAGAATTCCTTGTTTAAAATTTTATGCTCCCATCCTCAAGATTTTTCTTGGGAATATATAAATATGAAAGACATTCATCATAATATTTTCACACATCACATTTACACCACTGAATCTAGGCCAATTATACAATCCCAAAGGAGGATAAACCCTACCTTGAGAGATATTGTGAAGACTGAAATTGAGAAATTACCACATGAAGAATTTATTCATCCAATATCAGATAGTCAGTGGGTATCTCCATTGGTCATAATACCTAAGAAAAATGGTAGATTGAGGGTTTGTTTTGAATACAAAGAATTGAACAAATCCACTCATAGGGACTATTTCCCTTTTCCTTTCATTGACCAAATTTTGGAAAATTTATCAGGGAAAATATATTTTTCATTTTTGGATGGATTTAATGGATACAACCAAATAATGGTGGAACCGTATAAGGCCAAGGAAAAACCAAATTCACCTCCCGATGTGGACATTTGGTCATAGGGTTTTTCCTTTTGGTCTATGTAATTCTCCTGCCACCTTCCAAAGAGAAATGTTAACAAATTTTTCCGATCTTACTCATAACTATGTAGAAATATATATATGGATAATTTTACAACCTATGGAACTATGTTTTAAGAGGTAATGAATAAATTGGATAAATTACTCTCTAGATGCGAAAAAATCAATTATATCTCAATCACAAGAAGTACCTTTTTATGATGGAATAAGGGATAGTTTTAGGGCATCATATTTCAAAGGAGGGAACCAAAGTGGATATACACAAGGTTAAGCTCATTATAAAAATCTATTATGTACCTTGGGATATGATATTATAATGTATATGGGTTGATGGAGTTGATGACATGTGGCACATCCCTTTAGTTAGTTATATGGGGTCACATAGGAATTAGTTATATTGGGTAATGAGTCGGCCTACATTGGGATTAGGTGTTACCCATCTATTAAGAGTAATGTATGTCTATATAAGGGATGTGAGTATAAATTTCAATATGTATAATTTGATTCTTCTACTTGGTAGAGGTATGTTATAGGTGTCCCCCTCAAAGTGGATTCCCATCTTGGGATATTGTGGAGTTACTCCTTCCTTAAAGAGAATTGTATGGTGTTGCCCTGCCTAAAGGGTATTATTATACATATATTGATTATTTGGGAATCTTGGCCCACCCATATCTCTTAATTTTGTGTTATATTATGCAAATTATTCATTTATTATATGCAAAGTTCTTATCAAGTGGTAACAGAGCATCGATTTCGGTATAAATTGGTTACACACCCTAATTATAGAAATTGATATATAGTTTGAAATAGGCTATGATTTTTTCCTCAAATTTTTTATTATAGTTGTGAAAGTGTTTCAGTGAGCTACAGTCAAATTTCAGAAAGTTTCAATGTGTTTTGTGGAATTTATTGCATTTTTAGGTTTTGCCTAAATTTACTTCACAAGCCACATTTTTGGAATTAATTTTCAAAATTTTTACCAACATTACGAATCATTTTCAAAAATATATGGTTAAAAGTATAGAGTTTTTGGATCCAGTTTGAAGAATATATTGCAATTTTTAGGTTTTACATAATATCAGCCTACATGTTGCAATTTTCCATATTTCTTTGATTTTTTTACATATTCGGAAATCTCTCACAATTTTAGTAGGGGTTAATTCTTTGTGGTTTTAGATTGGAGGCTGAATTATAGACGAAATCATCAAGTCAAACATTGGTCAAAGGAGTAAGTTTGTGAAACCCTAATTTTTGTGCATCATGGATATACCAATTTTCTATGGCAATGGGGAAATTGATGCAAAAAAATGGTGGATATAATTTAAACAAATGTATTTTGATTTTTTTTTAGTATGGGTTAGTTTTTATCTTCATCTTGGTGGGAAAACATGACATTGGTATTCTTATTTGGATATAGATCTATTAAATTGGGATTGGGAGGAAATGAAAGATATTTTCTTAGCTAAATGAGAAACAAAAAAGAAACATAATTTTGTTAAAGAAGAAGAAGCAACAACAACAACAGTAGAAGAAGAAGAAGAAGAAAATGTTGATGATGAAACTACTACACATGATAGTGCATCTCTAAGGAATGAAGCTTTAGTATTTCAGTTTGAAGGGTGTATTCAAAGGAAAAAGGTAATTGTTTCCATAAACCCTAACAATAAATATAACTTCATCAATATGGATGTAGCTCAAAATCTACATGTGTAAACAAATCATATTAAGGAAGCTCAAGTGGATGGTAAGAATATTCAATTTTTTGAAGATTTAAAGCTCTCTATGGATAAATATGTTTTACATTCAGATTTTTATGCTTTAGATATGGATGGTATGGATATTGTTATTAGATATCCTTGGTTAGAGACACTAGGAATGATTAATCTTAATGTGCAAAATAAATTCATGAAGTTTTGGTACAAGCGAAAGAAAATTACATTGCAAGATATCACACTTAGTAGGAAAAAAATTAATATAAATGAGGATCATGAAGAGGAATTTGAAGATGATGAAGAAGGGAATAAGGATTATTCAGAAGGAGAGAGCTGCAATAAAAGATGAAAAAAAAACAATTCATCTAGTCACGAGAAAAAATAAATAGAAAACAAGGTGGAAGAGAAAAATAAAGAAAAGGTTGCACCATATAGACACCTTCATCATCATGAGAGGGAAAAATCATGGAGTTATGTTAGGCTACATAAGGTAGAAATATATATAGAAATACAGGGATTTGGAGGAGAAATAATCAGGGCTATACACAAAATCAATGGAGCTACAATTATATGACATGGAATCATAGGATAATTATTATGGATAATGCATGGATACCGAGGAGGATAACATATGGAAAATGATGGAGTCAGATGAGTCCAATGGAATATGGAATCAGGTTTGGGGCAACATCACCCACTAGGATCTCATATGGGTGGTTGGATGATTGAGCATGGCCACAAGTGTGAAATAATTTAAAACACACTCATTATATGGATTCTTCTTATGTTTTGGGGATGAAACATGTCAAAGAGGGAGGAAATGTTATGTATCTTGGGATATGATATTATAATGCATATGGGTTGATGGACATGTTGACATGTGGCACATATCCCCTTAGTTAGCTATATGGGGTCACATAGGAATTAGTTATATTGGGTAATGAGTCGGCCTACATTGGGATTAGGTGTTACCCATCTATTAAGACTAATGTATGTCTATATAAGGGATGTGAGTATAAATGTCAGTAGGTGTGCGTTGAGTCTTCTACTTGGTAGAGGTATATTGGAGGTGTCCCCTTAGAAGTGGATTCCCATCTTGGGATATTTTGGAGTTACTCCTTCCTTAAGGAGTACTGTATGGTGTTGCCCTACCTAAAGGTTATTATTCTGCATATATTGAATATTTGGGTATCTTCACCCACCCATATCTCTATTTTTATATTATCATATGTAAAATGTTCATTTATTATATGCAAATATCTTATCAAAATACCATCACCTAAGAATCAAATTGGGGTACGCAATTTCTTAGGAAATGTAGGTTATTATTGGAGATTTATCTCTGATTTTGAAAATTTGCCTCTCCACTATTTTCACTCCTAAGGATTCTAAAATTCAGTGGACACAAGGTTGTCAAAAAAATATTTTGACATCATAAAAGAGAAACTAACTAATACTCCATTTCTTAGGGGACCAAATTGGAAGCTTCCCTTTCATATTCAAATAGATGCTTCCAACGAGGTAGTTAGGGTTGTTTTGGGTCAAAAAGAAGAGGGAGAAATAATGCATGCAATTTATTACATCAGTAAAAATATCTCTCCAATTGAAAGGAATTATACCACCATAGAAAAAGAATTTCTTACGCTTTAATGCAATAGAAAATTTTTGTCACTACATCATAGGTTATGAGGTGATTATTCATACAAACCATTATGCCATTAAATATTTAATGAACAAACCCTTTGTTCAAGGTAGAATTATTAGATGATTGCTATTATTGTAAGATTTCAATGTTAAATTTTTTGACAAGCCCGGAAAAAAAATGTTGTAGATGATTTTCTTTCAAGAACCACTATTTCAGTCACATATGAGAAAGTGAATGATGATTTTTCATATTAACACTTATTTGTTGATTCCACCACTTCTTCTTGGTTTTATGTTATGGATAATTATTTGGCCATAGGGAAGTTCCCAACTTTTCTTATACATAAACAAAGGAAACAATTAATCAAACAAAGGAAGTTTCAAATAGGAGATGGGGATATGCTATCTGAATCAAAGTATAAGTATTTCAAAGGGAATCTATAGAATAGATGGATGTGACCATAACAAATAGAAATATTCCATGATAATGATACTGTAGAACTTGTTCCAATTGATGGTGAAAGAAGGATAATGCTGGTAAATGGTCATAAACTATGTTTATACTAGAAACTAGTGTCTAGAGAATAATTTAAAATGTTGTTGTAAGAAAATTTAAGTTTGAATTTATTAGAGGAGGTCTCCTTGTCCAAGCTATTTCCAAACTAAATTGTTTAAGAAAAATTCAATAAAATGGAGATGGCTCAAAACTAGAGATATCAACCATCTTCATATGAATGCATGGTTGAAAAATAGAGATGAAGACCATCCTCCTGTAAATGAATGGTTGAAAAGAAGAGATGGTGGATATTCCTTATAATTTTTTTTTTTTAAAAGTCAAAAAAATTGTAATTTTTTTACTAAAAACTAGTTATGGCGGCCACCTCATTCCAAGAACAAATGTCATTCAAAATTGTATTAAAAAAATAAGTGGATATTCAACATTAGGGGAACATGTGACAAGATGTGAGATGGTAACGTATGTCCAAACACTTATTTTTAAGTTATATAAATGTTTAATTATGATAGTACTAATTATTAGTCATTTTAAGGTATAATCCTTCCTCCACCATGATCTCTCACACGCTTCCCATTACCTCTCACATGTTTCCCATAATTCTCACATTATTTTCATATTTATAGAAAATCTGTCAACTCCATATTTAATTCCACTGACTTAACTTCAAAGGATTAAGTTCTTGCAATACTAATCTCCACAAGATATTCATATGTAGTTACCACTTCTATTCCTATCAATTACCATTTCTATTCCTATGCCAATATGGGTATCAAAGTATGCCATGAGCCAACTAGCCCCATGAATTTATTAGTAGACACCAAGTTTGTAGAAATATTTGAAAAGTAAGGGTGGCTATACTTTATTCTTATGTATGAAGAATTAAATACAACAACAATAGGAATTTTACAAAAACCTTAATGACTAATATTCATGAATAAAAGGTATAAAAATTCTATTCAATGCTTCAATTATCAATGAAATTTTAGGCATCCCTAAAACATGTCAATTAGTAAATTTTAGTGATCCATACTTTGAGGTAATAAAACTATTTTATGTGGGAAAGAAGGAGAAATTAGAATTGGTATTTGACAATAATGGTAAAGAAAAAGGTATAAAAGATCTATTTTTCCAGAACCATGGTGCTCTGTTGTAAAGTGGGTCATGAAGTATTTCACCTGTGAGGGTCATAGAGAGGAGAATGAAATCATTCTTGGCCATGTTAGTGAGAATCCTCATACTCTTGCACCATAGAGAGGCTAATGAAAAAATTAAAATTGACCTTACCCACTTCTTGTATGCCTTTGTTTCTTCTACCATAGAGAAATTCCATTGGGGAGCTAAATATTTGAAGTTTAAGGAGTTAATTCATTTAATTTACAAACATCACTTTATTTGAAAATATATTGGGATGAAGAAATGGATTAATTTATAGAAGAAATATGCTATAGGGAATGAAATTCAGCCCAGACAAAAAAAAACCTTGAAATAGGGTCTGTGACAAAAATAAAACCTAAGTAAAAACTAAGGTCCATCAAGACAAGTACTAGGCATCAAGTAGAGGATGTTCCCTCAATCAAAGCGTGAATAAATTTTTGGGGTGATAATTTCAAGTGGGATATCTACCACTACTTTACACCCCATATTATTTTGAATTTTATTCATCAAAATTTATTATGATGGCCTTCCACATTTAAGAGTGGAGAAACACTACCAATTTAACCACCATATATTGATTAAGGTGATCCCTCTCATGATTGGATATGAGAAATGTTTACATTTGTACTAGAATGATATCAATAGATATATCATATTGGTAAGATACTTCATGATCATAGCATGTTATTATATTGCATAGTTTTGAACGTCTGTAAAAAATAGTTCTACATTATTCTATAAGACCAAGGAGCAAAGTGGAAGTGTTGGGTAAAATATGTATATAAAATTATTAATACAGGAAGTGATTTATTACAATGGGGTTTTTCCTTCAAGTTTCCTCACTATAAATTTGGTGTTACTGTCTCCCTGCTTGTCGGTTATTTGCTTTTATCTCTTTTATTACATTCTATAATCTGTTATATCTAATTGCACATCGTAATATATAATCTTCGGTAATTTACATTATGGATTTATAATTAGACTATTACTCATTCCTTATAAATCCTAATATGGTATCAGATCTAGTGGTTATGTGTGTGTGGGGTTGATCTAGAAGATTTTAATTTACTAGAGTGAAGAAGCTTGAAGTTTATTTACTGGATTTGTGAAGCCCTAATTGTTCCACAATCATCTTTAAGATAATCAGGTTTAAAATTCCATTTCTTGCCCAAATATTTTTGAAATATTGGTTAAATGGATGTTTAGATCATGTTTGAGAAATTATGTGCTTATATCTATGTTTCTGCATCTTGCTTCAGTCATTTATGGTTGAATCCATCATCTACGAAGTTTATTTTAAGTTTTTCCTATCTTTATAGTCATTTTAGTTGTCTCTTGGCTGTGGATCCCAAGTGTTCTTTATATCTAGTTTTTAATGAGATTCTAAGTACATTTTGAAAGTAATAACATTATTTTTTATAGATATGTATTTGCAAATATCAAGCCAATAAAATTTCTCCAAGTAGCTTTGTTGTAGATATTTTTGTTTTTGTTGGTTTCGTTTTTGTGAATCTCAAGCCAATCATTTTGCTCTCTGTCTAGCTTTGCATTGTTAGTATTTTAATAGATATTTTATTTTATTTTGAATGTTGATCCAATCATAAAGCTCCATATTTCTTTGTGTTAGTATTTTATTGATCTTTTTTTCAGTTGCAAAGTACGAACCAATAAGGGTATTCCTAGTTCTTTCACATTATCGGACTTATGATATCTTTCCTTTGTTGCTTGCAAAGTTTGATCCAATAGAAAAGCACCAAGTCTTTTCTATTTCTCATTATCATTATTTTGTTATCTTTTTTCTGTCTTTGTAAAATTCAAGCTAATAAGAGTGCTCCAAGTATTTTTCTCTATTAGTCTTGTATTTTCTTACCTATGTCATATGCGAAGTTTGATCCAATAGAATTTCTCTAAGTCTCTTTGCATTTCCCAATTGTCATATTTTTGGTAGTAGATTATACAATAAGAATTAACCACCTTTTTACATTTGTCAATATTTATCAGACTTGTGAAAAGTGATCCATTAAGAATGTTCCGCACATTTTTAGTATTTCTTTAGTCAATACGGTAGCACTGCGAAGTGTAAACCAATTGTATTTGGCCATGTGTATTTTTTTTTTGCAGTGTTAGTCTTTGAAAGTGTGTGAATCTATCTTTAGGGGTGTCATTATCTACTTTATCTTAGCCACTAAGATAGTGACAATTGTCTTTTGATTTCGGACCCGAATTTTATTTTAAATTTTGGCTTATTCCGAGGACTTTAAGTCTTCCAAAATCCTTCTATTATAAGTTTGGTGGAAAGCCACCAAGTGTTTATTCTTTAGTCTTTAGATCTTCGATAAGTGGCATCATTTTGACTAAGTCTTTGATTCCACATATTGTTTATATTTTGTCAAAATGTAACAAAGTGACCCAATAAATTAACGACATGTATGTAGGCTCTACAATATTTTTTTATTAATTATCTTATGAATTTTTTGTTGATAATGCAAAGTGTGATCTAATAGCAAAGCACCACACATCGTCAATTTTTGCTTTTTCCACGCATTCCATTATTTTTTGTCACACTTTTTAAACTTTGTTGTGGACCTGATAATCCATTCACTTTGATTAAATTCTATGTACTTCGTGTCCTTTGGGTTAAATTGTGTGGAAAGTGGCCGGAAATGTGACACATGCCCCCTAAGTTTTGTTTGTTATCACGGACCCGATAAGTCATCTATATTATTTAATTTTTTGAGACTTCGCATCCAAAAAGGATATGTGATATTAAAAAAAAAAAACTCTTTAATCATTAATTAATTAATATGTTTTGTCAATTAATTTTCTTTTAAGAAAGGTTGTAGCTCAAATCAGTCCAAGCTTGTCCAAATCGTTCTAAACTTGATCAAAGCGACTTATTGTTAATTTATCCTAAGATATTTGCATTAGTATAACTAAAAAGAAGATCTGTAGCTTATTTTTTTCCTTTGTTTGGCTTTCTTGATTTTTTTTTAGTCAGTATTTGTCTTCATAACCATCCGAGCATTAAAAATGGATAGTTCTACTAGTTTTTCGATGGATAAGTATCAGTTATTGAATGGAAATAATTATAGTATTTGGAGAGGAAGGTTAAAATTTTGTTTCATGGCTAGAAACCTATGAGATCTTATAACTAGTGTGGAGACATGCCCCATTGGAGGAAAAATAACTCCCGAAAACCTTAGCTCCTTCTCTTAGAGATCATATGAAGCTCTGTCCATTCTATTGCAAAGTATAAGAGATGGATTTTTAATATGGATTCACTTGTTGATGCATGGAAACAATTAGAAACCATGCATGAAGGTATTCACCTGTCAAAAATAATTAAGTTAATTATAGATTTTGTACAAATCCCATGAAGGGGATGAGAAAATTGTTAATTATCTAGAAAAATTACAAACATTAAAGCTCAGTTGATGGTTGAATCGTGAATTATTTCAAGATAAGATTTTATATTTCATTATTCAAATAAATATTCATGAAAAATTTAGAAACTATACCTCAATTATTAATTCTAAATATTAGAATGAGACTGATCTTCCTAATCTGGACACTTTGTATCCTATGTTAATTCAAGAAGAATGAGTAATAGAGAATTTTGATTCAAAAGAGACTGCTTCTCAGGAGCTTTTCTTTCATAACCATAAGTCTACTCAAAATAATAGGAATACTAGTAATCCTAATTAGAATTCTAATATCAGACTAAGATTTAAATCTAATCCTAAATATAACTCTGTTAAGAAAAGTCGGAATTTTAAAGTGAAATTCAATGGTACATGTAACAAATGTGGAAAATTTTGGCATAAAGAGTCTGATTATAGAGTAAAACCTAACAAATTTGTTAAAAATACTAAAAATAGTAAATTTAACAATCAAAAGAAGGATCACAATCAGAATCAAAATAAAAACCATGCAAATAATGTTGAGCATTCTATTTCCCTGTATACTTCTCTTTCAACTTCAAATGATAATGAATGGATCCTAGATAGTGGTGCCTCTAGGAACATGACTTGTATTCATGGTATCCTCTCAGATGTTGTAAAATGTGAGGAAAATATATATCTAGGAGAAAATTACTTCATCCGATCTCGTAGGTTGTGGGAATGTTAAACTGAAAAATGGATTAATTATGAAGGATTTTATGTTCCTCGGTTGAAAAATAATTTTTATCTTGTTCTCAGCTAACTAAAGAAAACTATAAATATGTTTTGCTGCAAGATAATTGGTATGCAAAAGATAATCTCAATAATTTTATTACTTCTGGTATTCAAAAAAATGGATTATATATCTTTGATGGATTTGTGTCTAAATCTTACTTTTATTCCTCTTCTAGAAATGATATTCAGCTTTGACATGAAATATTAGGACATGTGAATTTCAAAAGTCAGTATGAAATGTCTAGACTTAATCTTCTTGTTGGTATCCCTAAATTAAAATATGAAAATGAGATATATGAAATTTTCTTGCATGGTAAGCAACATGCTAAACCATTTCAAAAACATCATGATATTAATTCTTCTAAGTTATTATAACTGATTCATAGTGATGTGATATGTCCACTTGAAGTTCCTTCTCTCGGTGGTGCTTTGTATGATCTGCCTACTTTATTGATGATTCCTTTGTTAAGAAAAAGTCCGATGTCTTTTATAAGTTTTAAGAATTTAAAGTCTCAGTTGAAAATGCATCTAATATGAAAATTAAAATAATAAGAACTAATAATGGAGGTGAGTATGTTAGCAAAAATTTTTATGAGTTATGTTTGTCATGTGGGATTTAAAGAGAAGTGATTACTCCTATTCCCCACAACAAAATGGAATTAAAGAACGAAAGAATAGGATTGTATTGGAAATGGTTAGAACTATGATTCATGCATCTAACATGCCTATTTTTTTATGGTTAGAATAAATGAACACTACTATCTATATTATTAATAGAGTTCCTACAAAATACCTTCATCAAACTACTCCTCATGAAGTATGGAAAAAGAAAAAACTAGATATCTCTCACTTAAGAATATTTGGTAGTCCTACCTCTATCTTCATTCCAAAATTAAAAATGGAAGAAATTTGATCCAACCTATTATCATTGTATTTTTTTGTTATGGTTTTCAATCTAAAGGATTAAGAATCTATGACCCTTTCAAGTATGACATAATTGAAAACATGAATGTTCATGTCTTAGAAAATACATTCAGTGATGTTTCTCATGAACCCTCCTCTGTTTCTCCTGACATATAGCCTGATAATCCTTCTCCTAAAATTATGGAAGAAAAAGTTCAAGAGGTTGATTATCTTGATTTAGATATGATGAAGATTTATGGGGAGTCATCTCAAAATGTCTTGCATCTAAAGATTACTAAATGGGCTAAAAATCTTGTTAAGCATTATAATCCTGTTAATAATATTAGTAAAGTAAATCAAATTCAACATTCTTATCATGCCTTGATGAACCTATATGAAGTTGAACCAAAATATTTTAAAGAATCCTATCATGATGTTAGATGGATTTAGGATATGAAAGATGAATACACTGTTTTAATAAAAAATAATACTTGGGAACTTATCCCTCCTCTAAGAGACGCATTGTAGGATCTAGGTGGTTGTATAAGATTAAATATAACTCTGTAGGAGAAATTGAAAAATTCAAGGAAAGTCTAGTAGCTCGTGGTTTCACTTAGAAACCTAGTTTTGACTATGTTGAGAATTTTTCTTATGTGGCTAAAATGAACACTATTAAAAGATTTCTTGCATTGGCTTCCCAATATGGTTGAGATATTCACCAAATGGATGCCAAAAATGATTTTCTTAATGGTGACTTAAAATAATAAATCTACATGCATCAACCTAAAGTTTTTGAAGAACCTAGTAAGGAACTATATGTCTGTAAGATGAAAAAGTCTTTGTATGGTCTTAAGCAAGCTCCTAGATCTTGGTATGCTAAAATTAATAGTTTCTTTTAGGATCTTGGTTTCTCTAACTGTTGTTCTGATAATGATTTATTTTTTAAGTTTGAAAACAATCATATTATCATTATTGTTCTTTATGTTGATGATATTTTAATTACTAGTAGTGATAAAAATTTAATTGTTAGAATCAAAGAAAGGCTAAAACAACATTTTGATATGACTGATTTAGGTTTGCTAAATCATTTTCTAGGCATGGTTATATTTCAAGATCATAAGTCTATTATTGCATCTCAATATCAATATGTTGTGAATTTTCTTAGAAGATTTAACATGATTGATTGTAATCCTATTTCCATTCCTATTCAAGTTGGTGTCAACGGTTGGGCCCTATCCATATATGGGGGACCCCTATCTCCCATATAAAGTGAGTATAGATAGATGATTCCTTATATAACTATATATCATTAGTGCAATCAATAATCGAATACCCCCACCCCATACTGTACTCGCAAGTTTCTCCCTCTCCGCACTTACCATTGATACAATCAAATCCTAAACCTGTTTGTGCTAAATTTGATCCTACTTTGTATAGACAACTAGTTGGTAGTATAATTTATTTGACTATTACTAGACCTGATATCTCATATGCAGTAGGATTTGTTTCAATATTTATGTAGGATCCTTATGAGGATCATTGGAAAATGGAAAAAATAATTTTGAAATATGTTAAAGGAACAATTAATTATGGTCTATTTTATTCTTCTTCTAATGATGCACAATTATTTGGCTATTGTGATTCTAACCATACCAGTGATGTTGTAGATAGAAATTCTACTTTTGGATATGTTTTCAAGTTAGGTGTAAGTGCAATCACTTGGAGTAGAAAGAAGAAACCAACAATGTCTATCTCTTCTACTGAAGAAGAGTATAGAAGTGTTATGGAAGACGCAAAGGAAGCTATGTGGTTAAAAATATTATTAGATGAACTACATATGGGTGTGTCAAAGGGAGAACTAATATTCTGTGTCATCCAAAGTTTTATTGATCATGCAAAGAATCTAGTTCAACATTAAAGGAAAAATAATATAGAGGTTCATATGCACTTTATTAGAGATAAAGTTTTGAATGGTGATATGGATCTCAAGTTATGTTCTTATGAAGATCAACTTGCAGATATCTTCACAAAGTCATTGTGTTCTATTGAGTTCTGCAAATTTCATCCCTTTTTGGGATTATCATATTTTCCATTAAGGGGGAGTGTGCATGACAATTCCACATCTTAACGACCTGTTGTAAAATTACAATACTTCCTCCATTTTGTAATAAGTAAATAACAATAGTATGTGAGTTTAATTGTAAATCCCAACGAAGCATTAGTTATGGGTATGTCTTGGTTTATAAAAGGCTCCATAATCTGATATAATTCTTCATATATAAAGCACTAGTCTTAAGAATTTATGTATGGGAAGATCTATATGATTTCCCTTGTTTACATGCTAGCCTGAATCATCGTTGATGATTTATGGATTTGTAAATCCTTTTGTAGAAAAAGGTAATTTGACATGTTCTATTTTCTTCCCACTTAACATTAAGGGGGAGTGTTGGGGTGATAATTTCAAGTGGGATATCTACCACTACTTTACACCCCATATTATTTTAAATTTTATTCATCAAACTTTATTATGACGGTCTTCCACATTTAAGAGTGAAGTGGTGCTACTGATTCACCCACCCTATATTGATTAAGGTGATGCCTCTTAGGATTGGCTATGAGCAATGTTTAAATTTGTACCATACTTGATATTAAGAGATATATTAGATTGGTAAGATCATTCATGATTAGATCATGATATTGTATTTCATAGCATTGAATGAGTGTAAAACACATTTCTACATTATTTTGTAAGATCAAGGTGTGACGTGGAAGTTTTGGGTAAAATTTGTATATGAAATTCTTAATACAAGAAGTTCATTATTATAGTGGGGTTTTTTCTTCAAGTTTCCCCACTATAAATATGGTGTGACCATCTCCTTACTTGTCAGCTTATTTTATTTCAGAACTTATTATTACATTATGTAATATGCTATATCTAATCGCACATTGTAATCTATAATATTTGGCAATTTATTTTATGGATTTATGATTAGTTTATTACAAATTCCTTATAAATCCCGATAGCAATGACCACAATTAGGGAAATGAAATCCACACCTCAGGCTTCCCTATCAACATCTCCATCTCCTCTACACTTTGTTTTTAAGGAACAAATTATTGATCCACCACCCACTACCGAGGATTCTCCATTACCTAGATAAAGGGAATATGCCTATGTTTAAAGGAGATCCTAGCTCACCACATGATGAGTAATCACTTAATCCTCAAGTGTTAGCCCTCTCCAAAGTTGAATTTTATTTGCAACAAATAAAAGATATGTTGCAAAATTTACAACTATTCCTCCATGGGAAGAATGAATACCTTTTCTAATTAAAATATAAAAAATACTTGGAAATTCAACAACTCAAAAATATTTGCAAAGTAAAGATAAAATTAATCATTAGATCTAACAAACTAGTGATAATTTAATTGTAGAACTTACGACCCTCAAATTTGAAAAGGAGGATAAAATCATAAGCACCAATGATAAAATATCTCAAACTATTTTTCCCCTCAAATTGTGGTTTCGAAAGGAATGTCAACATGGATGAGTCAACTGCTATGAGCTAAGAAAAGTAGAAGAAGAAAATAAAATCTTAAAGGAAGAAAAGAAAGTCTTGACAAATAATCTAGCATTAATATGTCAATTATGTGAGAAAAATATTTCTTGAAAGTCACCATCAACCTTTTATGATGTTTTTTAAGGAACAATTTTATAAATGTAAGATTTCAAGGGTTCAATCCATTAAATCATGGAGTTTGAAACTAATAAATAGTTCATGGCTACATATGTAGCCTCTGATACAACTAGAATGATTTTTTTGTGAATTTTATGTCCATAAATTTTTATTGCCTAAAGAAACACATATTCCAATAAATCTGTATGTAGGAGAGGTTAAATTAAGGTATTTGTCTCCACACTTCGAAATCAAATAATTTAAAGAGAACAAAGAGGGAATTATACAAGGGAGGATACTAATTCAGGTATTCTCATGAGACATGAATTTCCAAGACCTTACCTAGTATATTCTTACGAAGTACAAGGTACATATTTAATATCTTCATCTTCTAGACATGTACAAAGAAATCATTTCAACACATGAGGAATACTTAAGGGAATATGTTTTGTAATAATTCAATATGGAATTATTTTCTTTCGAAAGAGGTGAAACTTGATCACTAAAACCTACAAGAAAAATGGAGGTTATTTCTCCTAAAAATATTTGATGGTAATTGAGAAGGTCCAAGGAAATGGGAAGAATTATGTTAGACATGGAACAAGATTGGGTTGGAAAGTGGTTTAAATCATGTCACTCATATCGGTACCGGTTCCTCGGTGGTCAAGTGATCAAGTAAAAATCAATGAGAGCTATAATAAGTAGAGAAAGGTAGTGATTGAGTTTAATGGATACCATGACCAAAAAAGAAGAACATGGGATACTTTTTCCAATGAGTATAATTGTAGTAGGATTGTGGAATTATTAAATAAAAATGGTTGAATTTGTATCGGGAGAACATGCAAATCTATAATTTAGGGGTAGTGACGAGCCTTTAAAATTCCCATTCCAAGCCCCATTTTCACCACTATGCCCATCTTACCTTGTATTGAACTGATATTAGTTTTATTGTAAATAATAATTTCGTTGACTTAAAGAGAAGTTTTGTGCATGAATCTTGGTTATCTTTTTTTTTTCACATGATTTCTTGAATTGATTGATATAAGTTGATTTTAGTACTAAAAATTGTGAATGGAATAAATTTCATAGTGAAGCACATGAATCAAACAGGTGAGCATAGGACTCACACAATAGAGCACATGACTCACATAAGCCGAGTGTAGGATTCACCGGATCAACATAAGATTCACACAACTCGAGACCTACCTAGTAAGCATCAATTATGTCCCCGAACTTGGTCTCGCTTAGGTGGTAAATTTATATTTAGACATAAAGATCCTTTTTTAAACCATAAAAATTACATAAATAGATAAATTTAAAATAAATAAAATAATCCCTCTTTTGATATGTTCCAAAACCACCTCGATTTGATCGATTGTAAGATCGAGGCTGAGTAATGATCTTGTTGGATCCAATTGATTTGTAAGTTTCATAGATTTGTTGATACTCTAAAAAGAATTATGAATGGAAGATATATAAATCTACGAGCTTGAAGATTACTGATTTGATATGATATGGGTAGAATAACGATATGATTGATTGATTCACCAAGAAATTAAATAGAATAACAATATGAACTCTCAAGCTTGTTGGTGGATGATTTGTGAAGGAAAGACCATTGATTTATAGTTGAGGAAGGAGAATCCTCAAGCTAATATTATATTGAGTTGATTTAGAGATAACTAAACATGACTGAGTTGTTTAGTTGAGTTTCTAGATTGATTGAAGAGTTGAACTATTGTTCTAGATTTGCATGAATGAGTCATTGTTGAGTTGGCAAGGGGTTGCACATGTTTTTTACTATTAATTCCATATCCTTTATTTTATTCACCCAAAAGTGTCATGAATGATTTTATTTTGGAAGGATGTGAACTAATTTTGGATTTCCATGACTTGGGAGATATCTTTAGTTAACTCAAATGCATGATTTGAGTTAATTTAAACATATCTTCTTGAATTTAATAATGATTTTTAGCTTTAATCATGAATTTTAGTCAACTTGAGTTGAGGAGGTGGATAGGATGTGAGGATATTTAATTTATTTAAATATGAAAGTGGATATGTGAGGATTTATTTAATTAATTTGATATTAAATTAGCTAATAAAATTAGCTAAGGGGGTGATAGGGTGCAATAGAATTAATTAAATTAATTCTAGAGAGGGACAATGCATTTAATAATATTTTGAATGGTTATAATGTGTAGTGGTTATTTTGGGGTGTCTACATTTTCCCCTCTTTAAAGTGTTATTATGAAGTAATAATGCTTTAAATATAGTAGACACACGTAAAATTGTGAAAAATGATGAATACGTGTGGTGGAATATTCAATTTTATGTAGTGAATCATTTAGATGCCCAATAAGGTCTAAATAATTGTCGAAGTGCCCCCTTAAGGGGATGGGTGATTCTAAAAAGTAATGGATAACCACTTGATAGGAAGAATAACTTATTTTTGAAGAGGGATTATAAAAGATATGGTATTGAGTGAATAATACTTTTAGGAAAATGATGAGAATTAAAATATAAATTTTTTGTGTGTGTTTTGAATGAGATGCACAAATGAATATAATGGTGAGATGATCAATCATTACTCATTGCTTGAGATTCATTTCAGATTTTAAATTTTGGAGTAACTTGATTTTCTATTTCATAGTAGAGTTATAACCATGATTGTTGAAAAACCACGACGAGTTACCCATGATGTGTCTAAACTCACACACACACATACACATATAAAAAATAAAAAAACCCAATATACAAAACAAGATGATGACATCAAGGTAGTATATGAACCAAGATGATAACAAAATACTTGTAATTGGTCCAACAGAAAAAATAAAAGACTAAACTTAAAAAAAAACCCAATGCACACAAAAATTAATATGCACCATAGCCATGAATAAGCCAAGATGGTAGAAAAATAGATGTAATTGTTCAAAAACATAAGAATAAATGTAAAACAAACTCAATTTACATAGTAGTTGATACACCATGGTTATGAAGAAACCAAGATGCTAACAAAATACTTGTAATCGGTTAAAAAAAACCATGCAACACAACTTTAAATACAAATATTTAACTATGCCCCTAATGCATTTCACATTTATGATTAAACATATATGGATTCCCCTAAGAAAGGATACATGTAAGGGGATTGGATTATTGATTTGGATCAGACTGCAAGCATTTTACAAATGATATTCAATACACCAAGAAAGATATTCTATTCAACATACATATTACAAATAATACTGAGGCTAATAAATAGCCATGGAAATAGAAAACTGACTTCCTACAAACCAGGAAGTCACACAACAAAACACCCGTTAATATCATTACAGGTACAACAAAATTATATTGTGGAAACAATATAACAAACCTGTATTATTAATAATGAGTTATAATATAACTCATATTAATAATATTACAATAATAATGAGAGCACTATGATATTAAATCCTAACATTCCCCCCCTTAGTGCGAACATGGGGAAAACACCATCTTCAACCAAGCAGCATGCCGCTCCGTAGCTTGCACATGGTCTCGATCCTCAACACTAACTGTGGGAACTACATCATCCAAGGACCGTTCAACCTATTAGATGAATACATGAATTGGGACCGTTCAACCAATTCACATCAACCATCAAATCAGTCTGATCAAGAACACTTCCTGCAATAGTATCAATGGTACAATTTATCATCACGGGGGACACACAAGCACTGCATTGCACACAGGAACAGGGATGCTCATATGTTCTTATTCATCACACAAGACACAAAGATGTCACTAAAGTAGTTTGCGGCCTCTGAGGTAGTGACGAACTCGAGGACGTTGATTGTCCTCCTGCCTCTGTTGCCTCCATCCTCCAAAAATGAGTTGCTTAACTCAGCTGAATTTGTTCATGAAGCTCAATTTGAAATGACCCCCCTCAATTTGGACTGATGTCGACTGACACTAAACATGCATCTATTAGGCCTTTTTTTTAATAGACTTTTACAATGACACTTTGACGATATTAAAATCGCCTATTTGATTTTTATGACCTTAAATTCAACAATAACATATGCTTTGTAAATATGAAACTGATTATTTGAAATAACAAAATTTTGACTTAATAAGACTCGACCCGTTATAAACAATGACGAAAAAAGTAAGAAGACTTTATAAAATAATATTATGAGACAACACAATTAGATAACAAAGAAACTTTATAATGGAGACCAAAAACAACCTAACCCATAAACAAATGATGAAAAGACACATAGACCGGGTAATATTGACAAATGACTAACATGACTCTACTTATTTTGATGACACTATTATAAATTAATTTAACTCCATAGTCTAAGACTATATAGAGTTATTTTGACATGAATAAAAAACTAATATCAATTAGACACCGACTGCTAAAATGACAATCATGTAAGACTTCACAAATGAAACAAAGGAAAACGACTACCTCCACTTCTGAATGTTAATTCTGGAAGATTTCACTTTTGTTAGGTGTCTACTGACCAATCAATGTGATCAGAAGATGTATATGCATTAGGATATAAAATCTCAGCCCGCATACACTAACTCCTTCGCTGATACAACCAGGTCTCTCATATACAACTCAGATATGCATACTTTAATTCCACAGCTTAGCAGATAAGACACTTGGATGGCTATTATTGCAAACAAAGCAACGAGATATGTTCGTTTGTAGGATTTTTTTTTCGTTGACCGGTTCGATGCCAGAATGTAGAACATCTGGAACGTGGAAGACAACTCAACATGCATTACTGAAAAGGACCAGATCAATATTTCTCCTGATTGCATATAACTGCCTGATTCATTTTCATCCACCGCATTATCTAGACGTCTATAATGATGAACAGGTTGAGGGCACGCAAAATCTAAATAGTATGCATTAGAACATATATTACTTTTTCCAGTGCTCAAAATAAGACCAATGTGGATTGAATTTCAGTGATACAGTGAATGGAGATCTCACAAGTGAATCGAACCACTGTATTCAAGAAGACATCCAACTATTTGAATAAGCACTTACGGGACTGAAAATGCTTTTAAAAATATTAGGAATGCATACGTGGAAGCTTGTATTCATTGATGCAATCAATATGAAAGTCACGGTTCGAGGATGGTGACAAATCTGAGGAATATAATCTGCAGAAATTCAGATCTATGTGGACAGCATCACAGAAACCTAGATCTGTAGCTATTCTAAAACCAAAACAATAATATGCTCATCGGACGGGACAATTGTGAAGTATGTACAGTGCCCCTCACTCTCACGCAGATCTCATCGCTCTGATACCAAATATTGATTTGGATCAGACTGCAAGCATTTTACAAATGATATTCAATACACCAAGAAAGATATTCTATTCAACATACATATTACAAATAATACTGAGGCTAATAAATAGCCATGGAAATAGAAAACTGACTTCCTACAAACCAGGAAGTCACACAACAAAACACCCGTTAATATCATTACGGGTACAACAAAATTATATTGTGGAAACAATATAACAAACTCAGTATTATTAATAATGAGTTATAATATAACTCATATTAATAATATTACAATAATAATGAGAGCACTATGATATTAAATCCTAACATGGATAAGACTGAAGAGTGAAGTTAAGAAAATCCTAATGATACTCTTGTTGGATCCACATTAAAGATTGATATGAGATTGAATGGGATAGCTTTATAGGAAATGATACATGTGAGGAATAACATGAGAGCTGAGATTGCCCCAAGTGATAATACACATGAGGTTTTATTGTTTGATAATTTTAGGATAGTTGAAACAATCACTAGGATAGTAGTTGAAAGTTTGATATCATCAAGTTTTCCCCGATAGTTGCTAAGATTTTGAACATTTGTTGAATGTTTTTAGATTTTTGTGATATGTAAACTTTTACTTTGGAACTCTACGAAATCACACAATTATGATGTTCTAATTTCAACTTTGGAAAATGACATATTGATTGAAGATTAGAGCTTTAGTGACTGATTATCTAGTGCTATAGAAAGGAAATTATAGAGAATAGGAAAGAATTCAAACTCCAAACACCAACAATTTTTATCCTAGAAACCCCCAATGGAGGAAAACCAATCGGGAAGGGAAAAATTCTCTTTCTTCCCACTTTTATTGGTCAACTATAGACAATTATAAATTACAAGAAGTAGAAAATGGAGACAACAATGTAAACCTCTCCCTTCCTATGTTTGCTTTCTCTGTTTCTAAACCTTGCTCCTACAATTTCACTCCAGCACTGAAGATATTGTTCACTTGCTCTCATTAAGCTTAAACCTTTGCTCTTTGATCTCTTTGGATCTCTGAATGATCAATTCTCTTTCTCATCCTTGTATTTATAGCCTTATCCCATGTCCTCCTGTGCACTGGATAATGGGAAAGGTTAGGGAGGGAAGAGACACATTCGGATGCTTTAAATTCATGTCCATTCATTCTCCATTTCTCTTTTCTATTCGAAAGTGTTAGGACTACCACCATGAGAAGACCGGTGGTTTCGTGGACTACACTCTGCCTAGGGGTGGTGGTTATAGGACCGTTTCCTGTAAGGTGGTGGTTTCTATAACTGCCACTATGCACAAAGGGGTGGTTCTATCTAGAACCTTCGTTTACCTCATTTTTCTTCATTTTCTTCAATTATCTTTCTTGGTGCTGATGGAACTGATGAAGTGGTGTGATGTTTTAGATCCTTATGGATCATACCTCCCCTCTTTAGGAGGATTTTGGTCCCATAAAATCTTAGTGGGGAAGTGGTATAGGAATCAACTCCCTCTCTTACTCCTTCGAGGACCACCAGGTATGCCTTGGTGTCTTCTCTTTTCCAACCCGCCAAAGCTCCTATGGATCTCTCGTTATACTACTTCGAGTCTACATCCTCCTCTGAGTTTCTTCGAGTACAGTCCTCTTTGGAAGGAAACTTATTTATGTTTCCTTCTTTTTCATGAATATATGGCTTTAGTAGGTGTGAGATCTTGCAACTTGCTATCACATGCATCTACATGAAGTATGGCCTGAAGGTTTCTTTTCCAACCTACTCAAGTATGGCAAAGGTCCCATATTGTAGTGGTTTATTCCTTATTTCTTGTCTTTATCTATTGAGATGGATTGGCCGAATTCTCTCCATGTACATTGCTACTATAGTCACCACTATTCATTGTATCTCCTCTTCTCCTTACTTCCCCATAGTTAGGTCTAATGAATCCGTAGGTAGATATGGTGACTGCATAGTGGAATTTTGTTTTTCTCCTTAAATGAGTAGTTCCTATGTTGGCTTCTTCTATAAAAAATGACAAGTGCTATCCAAAATATCCATTCTCTCAAGTCCATTTTTCTTTTCTTCTAATGAAAGTAAACAAAACTGATGATTTTCTTGAATAAGTCTTGGTGCTTGGTTGACACTTACCATAACCTCCTTTGATTTTCTCTGGTGTTCCTAGATGTTGAAATTGACTCCGTCCTTGACCCATCTGTATTGGTTCTCCCTCCTTGTGAACATAACATCCCTGGAATACAAGTAAGGACTTATGAAGACAAAATTAAATGCATAAAGTGGAATGATATAAGCCTCTAATACATCTATGTATTGGGAATTTATCCCAAACTGAAACTTACACTTTCTTATAACCTATATTTCTACACTCTTATTCACCCATCCCAATGGGTATGGATGTGGATGTGCATAAATTTCTAGACCAAGCTATTCTATAACCACATCGAAATCATATTTAACTGAGAACCAAAATCTACTAAATCATTTACCTTAGTCTTCTTGATTTGGATTTTGATTTGAAATAGCTTACTTAACTCTTCTTTTGCACCCCCATACATATTAGTGGCCATGCGTCCTAGCCTCTCATCTATATTCGAATCATCCTCAATCTCCACCTCTCCTTATATTTTCACAATGGCCATGGATTTATTGGAATCCTTGGTTCGGTGCTTTGGGTATAATTCTGATGTAACTTCCAACATGTGGCATCAATATGTCCATTTATATCACAATTCTTATAGAAATTATTAGGATCTTTAGAAGTATGCAAAGGAGTAGCGGCATGTTTACCTTTCCATTTACCTTTGCTACTTGTCTTTCCTTGTTATTTTCCTACCGATCTCATTGACTAGTCTCATTTTGGCTCTATTTCTCCTTGCTTCTTCTCGTCATCAATGTAGTATGCATGTATACAAGCTTCATTAAGATCCTTTGGATTCATGGAGATTACCTTCCTCCAAAGGTGAGTGTGACTTCATCCCAAATACTTGGTCAAAATTTCCCCATCCTGCAATTCCATATTAAGCAACATGGCTTATCTCTGAAATTCCATAGTGTAGTCTTACACGCTTTGACCGCTACCCTATCTAAAGTATTTCCACTTAATCATCATGTCAGTCTTATGGATAATTTGATAGAATTTAGCTCTAAGAAATTCTTTAAAACATTTCTAAGTACTAACAATAGGATGTTTCTTCTTCTCACAAGTGGCTAAATGGGTTTCCCACTAAACTAGAGCATGCCCTTCCATTTTGAAATGTGCAAAAGTGATCCTTTATGCCTCAGTGACAGTATGCACACTAAAATAAACTTCTAAATGTTTTAGCCACTTATCAATAAATTCTTCATCTACATGTCCTTCAAATTTCTTTATTTCCACTTTCGTTTCAACTTTAAACGGTGTATGAGAAGATTTTACCTTCTCGCTTACAATTGGCATCTCTTCTTCACGCTCTTCCCATTTTTCCTCTTCGTGGCTCTTTCTAATACTGGAATTTTTGGCCAGTGCTTGAACCACTGAGTCCATGGAATTTTTCTTAACCAAAGATGTCTTTTACGGATCTGAAAGCTCTTCTTGTTTTCTATGCAACCTATCCATCATGCTCTCTAGCATCTTGACTCTACTAACCAAATTCTCTTCCTCCATTTGAGCTTGAATTCTTTGTTTCCACTTCTTCGTAGAAATATATGGATCGCAAGGTAATTTTTTTTTCCTTTTTACCTTGTCACTTTCATACAAATCACAAGAAAGAATAAAATTCCATAGTCCTAGATATATAATCATCTTTGATACTAAAATGATCCATAACATTATACTTTGGAACTCTACAAAATCACACAATTATGTTTTTCTACTTTCAACTTTCAAAAATGACAAATTGATTGAAGATTAGATATTTAGTGACTGATTATCTAGTGCTATAGAGAGAAAATTATAGAGAATATGAAAGAATTAAAACTCCAAACACCAACAATTTTTATCTTGGAAACCCCCAAGGGAGGAAAACCAGTCAAGAAGGGAAAAAAGCTCTTTCTTACCACTTTTATTGGTAAATTATAGACAATTACATATTATAAGAAGTACAAAATGGAGAAAATGATGTAAACCTCTCCCTTCCTATGCTTTTTTTCTCTATATCTACGCCTTGCTCCTATAATTCCACTCCATCACTGAATATCTTGTTCACTTGCTCTCATTAATCTTAAACCTTTAGTCTTTGATCTCTTTAGATCTCTAAATGATCAATTATATTTCTCCTCCTTGTATTTATAGCCTTCTCACATGTCCTCCCATGCATTGGAGAATGTGAAAGGTCAGGGAGGGAAGAGACACATTTGGGTGCTTCAAATTCACGTCCATTCGTGATCCATTTCTCTTTTATGTTTGAAAGTGTCAAACCACCACCCCGAGAAGACCGGTGGTTTCTAACTACCGATTTGATCGGTGGTTATAAGACCACTTCCTAAAGGGTAGTGGTTATGAAAGTTCTGCTTTGCATAGAGTGACGGTTCTATCCAGAACCTCTGTTTACCTCATTTTTCTTCATTTTCTTCAATTATCCTTCTTGTTATTGATAGAATTGATGAAGTGGTGTGTTTTTTTGGATCCCTATGGATCATTTTGAATATTTTGATGTGTTGGATTTTTGAATGGTTTGGATTTTTTTTATTTTTTTATTTTTAACTTGGTAAAGAGTGCATTGTTTCAAATCATGTTCAAACCGTAACACCCTAAACTATTGTTACTTCCTCCTGAGCATTCAAGTGTTGATATATGATTTCTTCTATATAAGGACATGTTCCTTTGGGTTGTGAAGTCATGCTTGATATGGATTATATATCCTTTGCTCTTGAAGATCTTTGACTCAGCCTTGGATCACCTGTATTGATCCAAGGAATGTTTTTAGCTTATTCAGGATGAACAAAATTTATGGACCTTACGAAAGTTACAAGGTCTGAGTGAGTTTGAATGAACAATTCCGATTTTAACTCAGGCTGATCATGATAAATGAAATTTGGTTCCAGATATCGTAACATCAGGAAGGCCTAGACCTTAAGCTTGGTAAGATGTTCTTGGGTATGCAGTAAGCTTAATTAGCAATGCCAGATAGGATCCTTTACTGGAAATGTTTTACCCTATTTGGCTCTAATACTGATTGGTCCTACTTGGGAGACCTAGACTGGATTCGTTAAGGTTAATAACCTTAACCTAAACTATAACCTATTGGTTAAATAATTGCTAATCTAACCTAGCCCTAAACTATAAGCTTAATGCTCCTAAGGTTAGCTACACCTAGCACTATGGAAGTAAGACTAATGTCTTACCTTATGATCTAACCTATGTTTCTAACCTATCTTAACTAATGATAAGAATGGAGGGGGACCTATGAAGGGGCGCGAGTCATGGGTAGTGGTTTCCATGGCATTTATGAGGGAGATAAGGATGGAAGGACTTGGGATGCTGTCATATTTGGCGGAGGTTGCAAACGGCTATATGACCTGACGTGGCAGTATCACCAAATATAGGAATGGTTGTTTTTTTCTTTTGGAAATCACCAACTTTGGCGGTCGGTGGCAATGGAGAATAGGCAGGAAGATGGGAGTTAGTACAATTAATGAACTTCGGTTCCCGAGCGCGGATTTCTTGGGAAGACATGCAAATGAAAAATTGTTTGGTTGTTTGGTTTTACATGCATTCCATTTTTATCTTTGCTTGAGCAACTGGTTCTTGAACCAGGTTGTCTATTCTGTGTTGCATGGATACTTTGAGAATTTCTAGCTTCCTTCTCTGTTGGGGAAAGTTTATAAGACATGAAGGTAACAATTTATTGTTGTTTAATCTATCGTGGAAGAAGAAGAGAAGGTGCGAGCACATTCAGAGGTCTTCTTCGGATTTTTAAGTGACACTATCAGGCATGATAGGCCCTAAATTTTAAAAATCTTGCTTTCCTTCAAATGCTTTCATTAAAACAACTCTATTTAGGTGATCTTTGCACAGTTGGTTTGAAGCAATGTATTGGGTTCTTCTTTTCTTGTGGATTTAGGAATCCCTAGTTATGTGAAGACTCTGTTGAAATGTTTTGTTGTATTTATTTTTATGGATTCATCTTCTGTTGAAGACCTTGCTATTTTAGCATGTTGTTAAACTTTTGTTGAATCTTTGCTGGGTATACTTATAGATTTTGACTTTTGTTAAAATGCTTGTTGTGTTTACATTTGGTTTGACTCTGTTGAAATGTGTGCTGGGATTACATATGAACATGACTCTGTTGGAGTCCCTGCTGTGTTTTCGTATTGGTTCGACTTCTGTTGAAGTCTTTATTGAGTTTATGTTATAGATACGACTTCGTTGAAGTCCTTACTTTGTGTTTTCATTTGGTTCGACTCTGTTGAAATGTGTGCTAGGATTACATACGAACACGACCCTGTTGGAGTCCCTGCTGTGTTTTCGTATTGGTTTGACTTCTGTTGAAGTCTTTGCTGAGTTTATGTTATAGATATGACTTCTGTTGAAGTCCTTACTACATTTTCATTTTGGTTTGACTCTGTTGAAATGTTTGCAAGGATTATATATGAACACGACTCTGTTGAAGTCCTAGCAGTGTTTTCTTATGAATTCAACTTTTGTTGAAACCTTGCTGTGTATACATGTTGATTCGACTTCTGTTGAAGTCCTTACTGTGTTTTCATTTTGGTTCAACTTCTGTAGAAGTCCTTGCAGTGTTCTCATGTGAACTCGACTCCTGTTGAAGTCCTTGATGTGTTTGCATGTTGGCTCGACTTCTGTTGAAGTCCTTGCTGTGTATACATATTGATTCGACTCTGTCAAAATGTTGTTGTGATTGCATATGGTTTTGACTTCTGTTTATGATGCTACCCAGTCTCTTGTTCGACTGGGGTAATGAGTTCCTGACTGTGCCATGTCAGATGATTACATTGGATAATTTCATGTTTGAAGAATGACATGGATGGAATTGTTGTGTCTAATTTGATTGTTTTATTGATTATTACTTGGTCGCAAGAACTCTTGTATTGCTTAATAGCTACAGGTGATTTTATAATTGAATTTTGATGAAACTGTAGTTTCTTCTTTTGATCTCGACTGATTTAGTCGCATGCATATAATGTATGTTATATTTGAGCTCACACTCTCGTGAGAAGGGTCTGCGGATGGTCAATGAATATAGGTTCTGTATGAGATGAAATATTAATGTGATTATTGTTTTCTTTACGACCTTGCTTGGTTAATGGGAACACATCCTGACCGAGAGAAATCTTGCTTGAGGAACTCTGATTTTTAATAACGTATGGGTAATCCTGGATCTGCATGGATGGAAATCAGGTTTGTATTTGGAAGGAATGGGTGTTGATTTTCTTGCCTTCTCTTCTTCCTTATTGAATTCAAGATTGAATGTATATGCGTTATTCTTGAGAAGTTGGTACAGTCCTGAACATGATTGGAATGGAAATCTGATTGCCTCTATTTCTTTCTCCTAAGTTGTAAAGTATATGTTGTTATATAACTGTAGGAATAAGAAAATATTCTCTCCTTGTCTAGAAACTATGAGTGCTTTCTTCTTTTGTATCTTTATGTGAACTCTACTAGATCTGGCATAAGAAGAATAGACTGTTAAATTGTATGGAGAGACTGGTAAGTACTGACTCTTGACCGGGTCTCCTGCTTTATTGACGGTTATAATATCTTGTTTGGGTTGTTTGGTTATCCACTTTTATAAAAATTGTATTGCAGTATAAGTTGATATACTTGTCAATACCATTGAAATAATGTTATGAATATAAAGGAATCCCGTCGCTTAAGCTTTGCTTTGGATGTTATAATCTACCTTTGTGGAATTGTTAAAAACATACCTGTTGGATACACGAACTGATAGGATATTCATTTTTGAATGGAATAATTTGTTGGATTATTGCTGTCCTTGGGATTCAGATGGATGGATGTTTTGGATTCATTTTGTTCTTCTTAGTCTCTAATATATATGATGAATCATCTGAAAAATATTTAGGTTTAATTGGCAGCTATAATATGAGTCATGCGTTAAAGTCATGTTAGAATTGTAGAAAGATGATTAGCCTGATTCATGTTTAAGGATTTGAAGAAATGATTTCATTTAAACAGGTTGTTTAATGAGAGCAATTGGTAGAATGCAATTGTTTTAAGAATTAGTGCTTATCATGCTCAGTTCACCTGACCTGTGCTAGCAATTTTTACAAATGGACATTGTAAGTGATAAAGGCACGCAGATCTGATATGATGCTCAGATTGTTTAATCTAGTTTTATGATGAATTCCTATTTGATATCTCTAATTGTACTATAGTAAGAAAGTTGTTATTTTACTGTTGAGTATTGTATCCAATATGCCGAAGTGCATAAGATGTAATTGTATGGCTTGGAAATAAATGAAAAGGGGAAAATTGTTACTTGTGTGGCTGCATTTTTAATTGATGGATTGATCTTCTTATGTTCAATTGATTTTAAGTGCATTTTTATTATTTTATACCATAGAGTTATTTGGATTCTCTAAGTAGGCCTTGTAAATATTATGTGACTGAATACTTCGTGAATGATTAGTAATTCTTTTATGTTTTGAATAAGGCTAAAATTGGAAATTAGTCCACTGTTTACGAGAAGTTAAGGTTAAACTACATCTCAATAGGTAGCTGAAACAGGAAGAGTAATCTATTACTTCCTATCCATGATCTAAGTCAAGACAACGTAACTGATGATTTTAAATCACTATATCTTAATAATAATAAGTAAGATATATTTCAGTTTTGAGAACTGATATAAACTCATATGGGTATAGTTAGCATCCTTATGAGAGGACTTAGGGCTACTGCCCAATTTCGTTGATTAAGATTATTGTGAATCAATGATCTCCTTGACAAGATCTCAAATCTTATTAAACTTCTCTCTGTGAAATGGATCTTAATTAAGTAAGGCAACTCAAAGGTGAGGAACCCGGGGTTGGGAAAAGACTACCCAGATAGGAGAGTCTTAAAATTTAATTTCAACTCAACTTAAGTAACTCCTTGTAGTTATGTAAATCTTTTTGAGGTGGTTTGTAGGATGTCGACACATGTCAACTGCAGGGTTGTACCTTCGAGAAGATTAGGATCTTCACGAGGATACAATAATGCAGGTGTCCTTTGGCAACACCCTTTGCATTGATCGCTAAGATTTACACCTTAAACTTGAACAAGTTTTTACTCTGGGACTGATTAGGAACATGGTCATGTTATGCCGTCAAGGAATACGAGACATGAACAGTATGTTTCAAATCTTTGGCCAAAGTATCGCAAGCTGCTGATTGCATTGTCCTATGTCACCTAGTCTGAGGGACGTGATGCCGATGAATAGTGGTAACAATTATTTAGATAGGTTCCTTGGACAGAGCATTCTGAAATCCCAGATTAGGGAAGAGAACCGTAAGAGTGAAGTGTTAAAATAAAAACGCCAACTCTATGATACTCATGAATAGATCGGTAGATCACCGAGTCATGGAATGAATAGATCGGTGGTACACCGAGTCATTACAGCTGCATATGGTTATCTGTTATAAGAATGATTGTTATGATCTGTGAGTTCTAAATTATGTATTTAGAACTAGAAAGCACTTATTAAAATATATATATATATTTCTTGTTCTAATATGTTAAAATGGGAACATTACACAAAAATTTTAAAGATGCCATTCCATTATAAGAATGGATTGTAGATGATATCATGATGAGATATCCAACTCCATTATTGAATCCATGCAACTAGTAATATTCGAGGGCTTAACATCAAGAACCAATAAAGACATGAGATAAATGAGATACTGATATGAAAATGAAGATGATGGATGTAAAAAAATAAGGTGTACCAATGATCCATTTGGGAAAATGTGACTGAGTTCTAACCAAGATTATTTGATCGATTCCAAGATGATTTCACATTATAGGTCATGACTAGAATTATACCTATAGGTTTCCTATTGTTAGTAGTATTTTTTGTAAGGAATGATTGTCTCTCTTAATATGAGCAACTAAATTTATTATTTGGAATTCATATGATTAAAAACTTTTGATTCAGTTTTATGAAGGCTTTCATTTTGTTTGTTTATTTTTAAATGACCCCCTACATTTTACCTCATACCAACAATAAGAGGTAAGGTTTCAACACCAAATTATATATATAGGTGAGTAAGGATCCCTTTCTCTTTTCCCAATCTCACGCAACCAGTAAGAAGCGTGGGATCAAAACCAAAGATTGTGAAGGATAAAAAGAGTAAGGATTTTAATTATTTTTCTCGTATTTTTGATTAATTTTTATTTCTATCTCGTATTGTGTTTATTTTTGAAAGATATTTTACCCCCAAATATTAGCCTCATGTGACTAGTAAAACATAAGGGATCTTCACCGTAGACCGATATGGGTGGATAAAAGATCTGGGTAAATAATTTTAGTGCTTTCTGCTAAGGAGAGATATTCTTCAAAAGGAGGATTTGCCATTAGTAAGCTTCTAGACAAGACTGTACATAAAAACATATGGAATGGAAGAATCCAAAATAGGGATGAGATATACAATATCCCACAAGAACAAGATTAACCTACTTCTTTGGGTGAAGGGTTTTAAGATAGAATAATGAAATGATAGAGATATCTACCAATGGATGAAATAATTAAAATTATTTATACAAGCAGCCTCCCCTAGTGTGGAGAGTACCATGAATAAGAAGTTTTTACTTCTTTTATTTTGATTTTCAAATAGTGTTGTGATGAGGGGTTTGATATGGATAGTTTTTCTCTTTTTCTCTTTTTTCACCTTTTGATTTTATTGATTTTTCATAGATTAGGGTTTACAATAGACTCATAATTGTGGAAGGGGTCCATGTTTATGAAATTTGAATGGTCATGATTTACAATAATTTAGTGGACAAAGTCCAAGTCAACAAAATAGATAGAAATATTTTAAATAAATATATGATTTGAAGAGTCCTTATTTACGAGACTTAGGTAGATGAGGTACAAGTTAAGAGAGGGGATATAAAGATATTTAATAAACAAGTTTGATTGGTTCTGATTTACGAGACTCAAGAAAACAAGGTCCAAGTCAATGGTTATGTGATTTGATTGGTCTTGATGTATGAGACTTGGGTGGATGAGGTCCAAGCCAATGGATATGTGATTGGATAAGTTTTTGATGAGATAAAAAAACCTATGTGAGGATAGAGGTAATTTTTGATGTGGAGAATATGTTGAAATTCATATTGTCTAATAGCTTAACAATGATTTCTAATGTATTAGATGGTTGGAGTTTTAAAAGGTTCTTCACGTCAATGGAGTTTTCATCCATGAATGGAATTAGGTTAGGAGTGCAGGATTAATCTATAGATGGGAATCCAAGGCACCTTTTAGGATTTAGAGAGAAAATATTCAATATTTCTCCTTTGTATATAAACATTTTTTTGGATTTTATGATTAGTGCTAAATGATTTAATGTGTAAGAATTTAGTGTTTGGGATGTTAATATTCAGAAGGTCCTATGGACTAAATGATAGGAATATACTTGTTAAATGGTAAATTTGTAATTAAATCTTGAAATGGAGGTGTGTTGATACCCATAGGAACACACACATTGTGGAATGCACATGAAATAATGTCTTGGAACAAATGTAATATTTTGGTTAAAGCCATGAAAGTGATTTGCGTAAATTCCTTCTCTGACTGTTTGATAATGTCATGTGAATTAGATAAAGAATTTGCATTGGATGGTTGTTGTGAAAAATCCATAGACTTAAGATTGAACATTTGGGATGTCATAAACAATCTTCAAACCTATTTTTGTAGTGTATTTATAACAAGACTAGGGATGTTAGGAGTAATTTTATGAAATGAAACGATGGAATCGAGACTCAATTTTTTTGATAAATGACCCTTATTTTTAGGTTCTTTATTTTTACCATGAGTTAGAAAGGGATCTTGAATGACTTCCAATGTATCATTTAGCGTGATAGGATTTAAAGTGTGTGGAAAAGCTCACAATTTCGAATGAACCAATAGAAGAGTATCCAGAGAAGAAATTGTTTAATTTTGATATATGGATGATACTTGGCCCTTATCATCTTGAACTTGTTTAGGTCCGTCATGTAAAGGGTTTTGGAAAATTTTCAAATATTCACTGGAATTTTTGGTAGTTGACGTGTTTTCGATTTCAATGGCTCCATTTTTAATTAATTCTTGGACATAGTGGCGTAGATTTTAACAATGATATGTAGAGTGGTCTTTGATGTGGTGGTATTCATAATATTCTGATTCTTTATACCATGTAGGTTTTGGTTTCCCTTTTGTGAAGGGTATCATGATTGGATATATTATCATATTAACACTTGCTAATTGATGGAATACACTAGAGATACTTTCTCTAAGAGGTGTAAATTGTCGTTTGACTTTACATGGAGTAGTTTCTTCACTAGGGAGTATGATTGGTTGTTTGGTTTATTTATCACTGACTTGGGAAGCCATATGAGAGTTTTTTTATACCTCATAATTTTTTTCTAATGACATTTTGTTTGATGATTTGTGTGAGCCTACCATTGTACTAAAGGTAAATACCTAAAGTGAAGAGGTGGTTTGTGAATTGGTTTGGGTTTTAGAGTCCATTATGACTAATTTGGATGTTTCTTAGTTTTGAATAAGGTGAATATCCATAAGTATATGAATTTGAGTAGGATGGATATGCTTAAATTTGGACAAAGTGAATGTCCAAAAGATAAGGTTTTGATTGATAGGATATGATATGATTAAATTTGGACAAAGTGAATGTCCAAAAGATAAGGATTTGATTGATGAGATGTGATATGCTTAAATTTGGATAAAGTAAATATCCAAAAGATAAGACTTTGGCGTTGATTTGATGTTTACAAATTTTCTTAGCTCGGATAAAGTGAATACCCAAAGTTAAGACTTGTGACTGAATTTTAATTTTTCTTAAACTTTGATAAATTGAATATCGAAATAGAAAACATAGATTATAATTAATTTATCTTAAAATTGATAAAGTGAATATCAAAGTATAAGACTTAGATGAGAATTGGTTTTTATTAAACTTGACAAAGGGAATATCAAAGTATAATATTTAGATGTTGAGATTGATTTTGTATAAACTTGATAAAGGGAATATCAAAGTACAATACTTATATTAGAATTAGAATTATATGATGTTATTAAACTTAGAAAGTGAATCCAAAGAGTAAGGATTGTAATTTGTTCACTTTTATTTGGAATAAGCATCCAAAAGGGAAAAATTTGTAAATTTTGAAAATATTTTAATTTTGATGGGAATATGATATGATGTGAGTTGAGAGAATAATCTGGAACACAAACTGATATGAATCAGTAACTCAAAATAAATTATGTTACTAGCTTTAGTTTTTCAATATTCCTAGGGGTTATGGAGAATTTTCACTCACTAAAGCTCTCTATTGAGTAATCATGTTAAGAAATTACTTTACTAGTTATAGACTATACCTCATAATCAATCAAGAATGGGCTAATTATGGTTTCTTCACACAATTATCACTAGTCGAGTCGGTGAGGGTACCTATTTCATTGGTTGGTTCCATCAAGATGAAAAATAATTTGGTGTTCCCTGTGGTAATCCTCATAACGATTTTTTTAGGACTATGTCCAAACACTTCCCACGTTAAAGTGAATGTGAATAAACCCTTATCTAAACCTTCAATACAATTTTTTATAAAGTTTATTAACATAAATTTTATTTTTTTGGTAGTCTTCGACCAAGGAAACATGCATATTATTTTAGGAGTTTGATTGAGTTCTTAAGGTAGTATTTTTACGATGCGATCCTGCACATGAAGAATTAGTAGTTCCTACACTAAAAACATAATTATAAAACAATAAAATAAACTTCACCATGTATAATTCTTAATATCACCCAAGAAGGTGTATGAAAAGAACACACATGGTTGGTTTGATACAAAAACAACTATATATACTAAAATATAGTGTTAGCACTTTTGTAACTGATTAATCAATAGATTAGAAATAAAAACATAGAAAACAACAAGTAAAATAACTAAAAATTGAAAGAAATGAAAGAGGAGTTACCACAATACACTAGCGTGTACAAAGTGACATGGTAGCATGTGAACAAAAATAGTGTAACAAAGATAGTGTGTGAACAAAAATAGTGAACAAAAATAGTGTAATGGAAGTGCATGAAGTATTTTTCTAGTGCGTGCATACGAAAAATGAATAATAATAGTGTTATGGTAGCATGAATAAAAAAGTGGTTATGTGAGGATTTATTTAATTAATTTGATATTAAATTATCTAATAAAATTCTCTAAAGGGGGTGATAGGGTGCAATAGAATTAATTTAATTAATTCTAGAGAGGGACAATGTTTTTAATAATATTTTGAATGTTTACAATGCGTAGTGGTTATTTTGGGGTGTCTACACATTCATGTTGACATGGTTTAGTCTTTTCAATCGAATTCGAATTGGCAATAACAAGTCCTTGTTCCATTAAATACTTCACTTTATGAAGAGTTTGATTACTTGAGTTCGTTTAAAATCCGAGATATATCTAAATTCAGTTGAGTGTTGTTTAGAAGAACTCCATTTCCATTCATAATATGAGTTTGACTAATAACCTACATGCATGACTGCACATTGACATAATAACTACCAATTATATTGCTGTTCTAGCATAAATTTATTCAGCTTAACTCTTGCATGTAACTCACAATAATAATTTCTCTTGGAAGAAGAATTGGAATTTTCTTGATATATAAGGCATTGCCATTATAGAATAAGTGTGGTATTTTATTGGAAATAAAAGGAATCGCATTGTAAAAATAGTGATAAATAAAGGTGATGATTCTGGAATCAACTTCATTTTAATGAGTAATACATTGAATCGGATCAGTGAAGGATCAAGGGCCACTCCTCCCCAATGTGAAGGGAAGTGTTGTTTATTTCTTGTTCATCTATTTCAGTTTGTTTATTTTCAAGCATTACCATGTTTTAAGCATTTAAACTATAATCTTACTTCAGCGTTTCATTTCCTTATATTTATAGAGTTACGGGTATTATTCCTCTATTTTTCTTTTATCAGTTTTAATAAGTTAGGATAGATTCTTAGTGACACTTTTTTATTTCTCAAATGAATAAGTTACATGTTAAATACATTTCAAACAATTGTTTATTGCAAATAGCCTTAGACACCACCTTGGTATTGATATAATATTGAATGAATAAAGTGTGAGTATTAATGATACTCATCAATCTACCTTTTTTTATTTTTTGTATTTCTTAATGTATCCTTAAAGTTTGAACAAAATAATGTTAAGTGACCCAATTTAAGGCACCTATTTCATTTAATCATATTCTCCTCATATTTCATTGGCTGATTATAGGTACCCATTTTGAATGCAAGATAGATTCTTGTAGAACCTAGTTAATAAATACATTAACATAGAACCTAGCATGCATAAACCTTGATCTAGATTTTATAAATACATTAAAGGAAATAAGAGATATGAAGGAATTAGTCATCCCTATCATTACATATTCATCCTAAAAATCAAGTGTCAATCATGGAAATATGAACAAATAGGAAATACATTTATATTATCCTTATCTTGATGAAATACATCATTCCATTTCTTAAGGAAAAGTCTCATATTTCCTAAAAATAGGTTCCATCAAAAATTAAATGTGTAAAATCATCAATATTATTAAAATGGATCAAGAAAAACCCCTTTGTCATTATAGAAATGTCCATGTTGCCTCTTCGATTCCATTTGTGTGCTTTCCATTTGCAGATCATGTCTATATTTTTCATGAGCCTATTTTTTTTTCCAATGAGTTATATCTCATTCCGTTGAATAGACCTATTGGCCAAAACATTAGGGATTTCAAAATGGTGTCCTTGTTCATTCACGTGATACTTTAACACTTATTGAATGATGGGGTCCCCACCATAGAATTATTTTTTTACTATATAATGTTCTCCCAAGATGCTTTGGGAGATGAATGCATCTTGATAGGAGAAGATCTTATAGAGATCTACCTCCAGGCATCCCCATTTCATTTTTCTCTCTCAATGATTCAATTCATTTTTTCTAATTTCTAATTTCTAATTTCTCAATGATTGAGGAAAATTTATCTTTGAGTCTAGAATGGTTGTTGAAGAAGGGATGCAATTTTTAGACCTATAACTTTGATGTTAAAGAAGGGATGTAATTTTTAACAGACTTAAGAAGTTAGAAATAGCTTTGAAAAATTAAGGAGGCTATAGCTCAGACCCATTTTATGTTGAAGAAGGGAGGTACATTTTCAATGGAATCAAGAAGGTAGAAATATCATTGAACAAATGAAGTAGGCTATAGCTCAGAACCTACTCTTCTCAACCCTAATTTTGATAAGGATTTCAATTTGTATACTTTTGGAGGAACAAGTAGTATTGATTCCATATTAACTCAATACAATAAAAAAGGATAGGAGTAACCTTTTTCATTTACCAATTAGATCCTCAAAGACTATGATATCAAATGTAATTTTTAAAAAAATCATTCCTATGATTTTCTAAGGAACTAAAAAAATGTAGACACGTTTTACCAAATAAAAATATATTGGTATATTTCACTCATCTAAGTGTTAAAGAATATATAATGAACTTAGAGATCAATGAGAAAAGGGATACTTGGATAACTAAAATCATGGATTTCAATGTTGATATTAAGTCCACAAAGTTGATTAGAAGGAAAGCTTTATGTTAACACCTAACTCAATATGTATGGCCATCTTATGAAATATTCTACTTAAATCCAATTGAAAATACAGCTACGAAAGTAGGCACTAAAGATGATTGGTTTCAAACTATGACTAAGTACCTTCATGATGGAGTGTTACTTATCACTTTTAACAAGACTAAGAGAAAACATTTTTATTACAGACCATCCAACATGAGTTAGTTGATAACATCATTTTTAAAGAAGTGTGGATTGTGTCTTGTTTAGGTGTGTGGGTCCAAAAATGTGAATAATTTCCTCAAATAATTCCATGCATGCCTCTATGGTGGGAAATTTTGTCCATAAAACAATACAACTAATATCCTAAGTGGTAGTTACTTTTGACCCACCATTTTGTTGATTTTCATATATGGGTCGAGTTTGTAAGGAATATTTATTTTTCTTATGTAGAAAAAGAAAATTTTCTCCCCCTTCAGCCAATCTCATTAGAACAACCCTTATCTCGTCGGGTTATTTATTTCATTATCATGGGAAACCCTCTCTCAAGTTCTAGTAAAAGTGGGTCTTGACATCCACAAATTACATCACTAGATGGGTGGAGGTATTCTCTTTGAAGGAGGTAACACAGAATTCCATAGTAGTATTCTTGGAATATATTGTGAAAATATTTGGTGTTCCTCATTCCATAATCTTAGATAATGCCAAGGATTTTTTGGGTGCCAAGATAATTAAATTTTCTTTGAGGTATTCCATCTATTTGAAGAATTTATAGATAGTTACTCTCCTTAAGGTAATGTCTTAGATGAATATTCCAAAGGATCATGAAGAGGAGCATGGAAGACAACATAATATAATGTCATACTAAAGTTAAAACAACACACGGTGGGATGATAGGATCAATCCCAAAAGATATATTGGTAACCTTCATTTTATAATGGTATATAGAAGACGAGTAAGGTTTCTAATATCATTTGAACTCCCACCCCTTGAGTCATCTCATAAGTTGGAGTTAGAGCATCATGATTCCATGACGGTAAAATTGCACAACCAATAAATTTAGAGGGAGTAAGAGATGAAGCAATAATAAAGCTCCAAAAACATTAAAGGATTGTCTAAAAGAGGTTTACAAATAATTCTCACCCTCAACAATTTAAAATATGAGATTTCATTCTAAAATGGGATGAATATAGAGTAAGGCATAGATAACATAACAATTTTGACACTATACAGAGTGGACCCAATCAAATCATTGACTACAAAGAGAGAAATGCCTTTGAACTGGAAAATATTGATGGTGAAGTGCTTTTAATCCCAGTCAATGGGATTTTTCTCAAGTTTTATCCCTAAGATATTTTTGTTTTCATGTATATAGCTATATAGTTCATTGTTTTTCCTTGATGTTCTCATTTTCTTCTTGGTCACACCTTGAACCATGGGTGCCTTCGACGTCAAGTCTCGTTCTTATGCCATATTTCCTAGTTTTTACAAGTTTAGGGGTTTCCAAGAGGTTTTATTTTTACATCCTAAGTTCTCTACATGGATTTGCATGCTTCAATTAAAGTGTGTATTATTTCTCCATTTTGTTTGCTAGTATTGTGAGCCACTTTTAGGTTATTTATAGTCATGTTTTCTAGGAATTCATGTAATTTTTTTCTCAACATCTATGTAAATCACCCATAATACTTTAAAAAATGTTCTCAACCTTATATTTAGTCATTCAACCCATATTATTCAATTCCCAACTCAAAGTATCCCTTCGAATGATTACTTATTACCAGTCATCCTCATATAATCATCTTGATTATTAGCTAACGTTGGTATAATTTTAGGTGTTTTTAAATTTTATTAAGTCCATACTTCCTTATTACAAGTCTCTAAATACTTTTAATGTAAAATTAGATGATTTTTACTATGATGAGAACTACCTATGATGTTAAGTCACTAAACTTCCTTCCTCTCACTACTTTAGGATAATTTTCTCAAAGTTTGATCAAACCGAGGGTTAAAACTAAAGCATCAAGGGAACCGATCCTACCTATGATGATGTAAGCATGTAGAACCAAATCTAAGAGGTATATTCTATTTGAGATGAAAAGGATTTTACTGAATGAATAAGAAGAGAATTTAGAAGTGATGGGAATTGTAGTGTCTCAAAGTAGTATGAAACTCCATTGTTCTCATCATCAAGTAAATGTTTCATGACCAAAACCAAGTTTTAAGGAATAACTAAAGTTTTCTTTGAAACTTTGTACAAATTTTGAGATTTACTTTTTCACTGATTATAAACACCCTAAGTTTTCATTATCATCACAATGTGAAATACATCATCTTAAGGTCTTCTCATGGTTGAAATCTTATGACTCTAAAAATTTCTCGCTTATAAGTACAACAGAGTAGAAGATTGTTGTTGGTAAAGGTCATTCATCTTCAACAACAAGGTTTTTAGTTTTACACTTAAATCCATGCCCAATAGATACCAAAAGGCTATCAAGCATACATCTAGAAGGAGAATGACCCATCAACATCACCAAAAATGTTGTCAAAAGGAGAACCTGATCAATTTTTGACAACTAGAATTTTATTATAATTACTTATAGGCATTAAACAAATTTATTTATCACTTTTTAGAGTCCCCTTGGCTTCAACACTGGTCAAAATTACCTTTACTAGCTATCTCTAGATTTACACAGCTGAGACCATGCAACACTTAGTCATTTTTAGCTTGTTTTGGCCTCAAGATGGCATAAGACATATATTTACCTTAGTTCTCTTCAAGAAGTAGACAGTCATGCTATTATAAAGATAGAAAGGGACATATGGCCCCATCACATGACCGTGACTTTACCATTCTCATAGAATTAGTGCTATCACCGATTTAAGACAAGTGGTAAGCATAAACATTCCTACACTATGTGAACTCACAAATTTCCCTCGAGTCTTGGTTAATATTTGAATCTTTTCAGGATTTTGATATAAGGAAAGTGGAAAGGTAGAAAAATGACAACCATCGGCTTCCTTGGAATTCATAGAGATATGAAAATTTAAGGCCCTCACCTCTAGACTCAAGAGATGCTAATACACAATATGTGGCATATGGAGGGACACTTGGTCAAGATCGGAGGAAAGTTCTACCCATTTTATTTGGTTAAACTTCCAAGCCCTACTATATACAAATTAAAGGAAAGTATTGAAAGAGGACACATGGAATAAATCATTGTTCAAGGTTATCCCAAATTGAGCCAAAATTAATGCCTCAACCCCCATGTCTTACAAGCCACCGATGATGGACACATCTGTATGGTAAAAACATGACAATAATAGGTTTTGTATTACCCTCCAAAATATTATTACCTTATGTATGTATCCCACATGTCCCTAGGCCAATGATCAAGGACAAGTAATCTAGGTTACGCTTGAAAACATCCATAAGACCAAAGATTCATTGACAAATCTCTTTTAGAGCTTAAATTTGATGATTTTCTTTAGTGCATTTTCAATATTGAGAATGTCATCATGGTGGGATGCCTAGGATGTGTTATTTTTATTATAAATTTCAATTGAGACCTCCATTTCATCTGCACATGGTACATGTAAAAAGGTCTCCAAGAAAACTACACTCGAGCTTAGTTTTAATGGAAATGGTGGAGCTATCTGAGATACTTAGAAAAAGTTTGTAGTGGTTTTTAGTTGCTAATTTTTCTTGTTTAAGTGACTTTTTGTAACTTTTAGAGGCTTTTGGGTGGTTCCCCACTCCTAGAAGATTCCTCAAGATCTCATTCATATTTTGGTCCCAATCACACAGACAAGACTTAAAACTAGTTAAGAAAAATGAGCCATTTATAGTAGTTCCAAGGATGGAATCATGGCTTTAGGTAAAATCAAAACTTTACCTCTCCTTATCTTCTCAACCCCACAGGATCCAAATCATAATTTTTTTATCGTGCCTCTTGTTGAACTGAAAGAGAGAATATCTTCTCATTTCTTGTGAGTGAAGGCACACTTGAGAGATTAACTTAAATCAATTCCACCATGCCATGAGGATTTTTGAAGGGTGTTTTGGAGAATAATCTTAAAATATATGATTTATTATTATGGATAATCATGGTTTCTTGTAAATACCTTACAAATTTGTAGAGTTTGTTATGGATAGATCATTCCATTTGCAAACCTTGGAAAATCTATAGAGGATACAATATAAGAGATATATATGGAAATACATATTCTAGACAATCTTTTGATCCCCTCTTCTTTCTCCTCCCTCTATAAATGTTATGAGTCTCATTTTTGATGGATCCTTCCCTGAATGTAAAGCTACTATGACCTTTTAATTTCTTAAGCATTCTTGAGTTTGAAGACCACTTATTTTGGCCTTGGAAATGTGTAGGAACCTTAAACCTACTGTGACAAAATATGTAAACACTATAGATCTCAATATATTTGACATTTTGGCTCATATTTTCCCTTCTTTCTTGTGTTAATGGTTTCATACCTCTCTTTGTTATCATACCTTATGTGTGTTATGTTTACAAGGTTTGGTCTAATTGTGTCATCCATAAAAGTAGTGAATAGTTCTATCATTTATCCTATGTGTTTATCATTTAATTCTTGTCTAAAGGGGGAGTGGTCCCTATTTCCTCCTATGCATCACCATTTCATATCCATTTTAGTTCTTCTTTCTTCCTTTAACCTAGACATTTCTAGAGTAAGAGTAAATTAGTGACAACACTTGAGTTATTTAGGCAGAAGATGAACTTAATATTGAGGTTTATCTTAAGGGTCATGCTCTTAATCCTTGTAGACAATCCCATGTTTCCTATAGAGTGTTTCCAAACCAATATTATCTCTCGTGCGTGTGCACTTTGAGTGATAACACTTATCTTTACAACCTTACATAACCCTTGATCTTTGTTTGTAATATTTTGGACCTCTCTTGTAATCCTTACAACCATTTCCCATAAACCTCTTGGATATCTCACATTGTTAATTCCTTGATTAAAATCCTAGTTATAATATTATCATTACCTATTTTATAATAGGGATCTAGTTATATGCACCCACCCTTTTTAGGTCTTGGATTTGGAAGTCCATACCTCCTAATTATCTACACCTAAAATTTACATGGTGCAATATGTGTAAAAATGTATCTAGTGGTGATATTGTTTTATTTTAAAAAGAACAAAGTTGATATCCCTCCCACTTCTCTTAGAAATATTCCTAGTACCCTTAAAATTATATTGAATCCAATTTTATATAATATTCCATTTTAAGTTTAATTTTCATTAAACCAGGTGAAACCATTGATCAAGCTAGACTAACGGTTTCATCAAAGATCAAACCAAAATAAAACACACATTTATAATGCACTACTCAATTATGATTCAATTTTCTCCATGTTTACTTGCTAAGTTACCTAACATTTTTCTAGTTTATTTCTTCTTGGTTTACTTTTTTATCTTTACTAAGTTTAATCTATTGATTTGGGTCAAAGCACAATATTGTGTCCCACTTTGTGTCCCAAAAACGTGAGTAAAATGGTGGGTGGGATGATAAATTTGGGGTGTTCACATGGACACCCCTTTCGCATGAACCCACTTCACCCGAACGCCACATAGGCCAAAACCATGGTTTGCATGCGAAGGGGGTTTACACGAAATACCCTTCACGTGAACCTCTCTAGATTTATATAATTTTGGTGGGACAGGGGTTATATATAGATATTTGTATAGTTGTGGGTGGTGGATTTAGGGTTTAGGGGGTTTTGGTGAAGGGGAGTTAACGCAAACACCCTTCGTGCGAACCCCCTCATGTGGCACCTAAGTGGTACTTATGTGGCACATTTTGGTGCCAAATCCATTTGGAGGATGATTTTATGTCAAAATTTTCCACTTAAGTGCCACATAATTAGGGTTAACAAATTACTAAAATTACAAAAATTTAACACAAAATACATAATTTTATTAGCTTTATAAAATACAATTTTCATTTTAATTTTTTTTTGTTTTACTATTTATTTTTTATTTTTTGCTAACATATGGTATTTTAGGACAATCAATCATACACAATCAACCCAATTTGAAAAATAGAAAAATATATCAAATTTTTTTGAAAAAAATAAACTTACTATTTGTTGAAGTATTCTTCTTACCTGTGAAAAAAATCAATTTCGATATAAATCTTAAAATTTATTGGCATAGACATATGTATGCCATTTATTTGAAAATATTTTTACTAAATAATTAATTAAAAAAATATATAAGTAAAAAAAATACAAAAAATTTATAGGACCTCAAAATTCAAATCTTGAACATATATCTAAAATTGAAAATATATATTGAAAATACTTGGATCCTTTCTAATATCTATGCGCCCAATATGGTTAGTGGAAGAAGGAAACTCTGAACGATCTAAAGATTTTTAGAATTCAGCATAGTTATGACAACTAGCTTATTATGGGTGACTTCAACTCCCCTTTAAATCCAGGAGGAAAAAAAGGGGGAAACTCTTGTTTCTCCACTGGTATGGATGAATTTTCTGATTTCGTTGCTGATCTAAATCTCATGGATGTGGACCTTCATGGAAATCAATATACCTAGAAAAACAAAAGGTTGGGTAGGGATATGATTCAAGTTAGACTGGATAGAGCTCTTATCTCTGCAAGTTGGATTCTTCACCAAGACTTTCATCTCACCTCTCTGCCTAGAATCGGTTCTGATCACAATCTGATAGCTTTAAATTTTGTTAATTGGGCTAAGCCCACCAGGAGCTCCTTCAAATTTGAAAAGATGTGGATGGAACATGATGACATCTTTGATAGGATCAAGGAATGGTGGAATTGGGTGGGTGAAGGAACTACTCAATTTAGGCTTATTCAAAAGCTTTAAAATGTCAAAAAAATAGGTTAAAATTTGGAATAAAGAAGTCTTTGGGAATGTTTTTGTGAAAAAAAAGGAATTAAAATAGAAACTCCAAGATTTGGAAAATAAAATAAATACATAGGGAGGTCTTTGGAGGATCATTTAGTGGAAAAAAATATCCTTTCAGAGTTACACACGGTTTGTAGCAGGGAAGAATCCTTATGGAGACTTAAATCTAGGGCTATATGGCTAAAAGAGGGTGACAAAAATATGAAGTTCTTCCATATGACCACTTTGAAGCATAGAGCTTGTAATAGGATTATGAAAGTTTCTAAAGGTAACGACATCATCATAAAAGATCCATGGATCATCAAGGATGAAGCTCTCAGATTCTATGAAAAAATTGCTCAATGAGAAGAGTGTTATTAATGATATGGCTGACTCTTTTATGTTAGAAGCTATCCCACAAGATAAAATTGAGGAGTAGAGATTTAAAGATATTACCAAAGTTGTTACTTTGGAGGAGCTTCAGAAATATGTTTTTACTCTTGAAGGAGATAAGGCTCCAAGACCAGTTGCTTCTCTGTCAATTTTTTTCATAAATTTTGGGAAATTTGCTTGGATTATCTCCTTAGGGTTGTAAATGAATTTTTTATAACTAGAGATTTACTGAAAGAGCTTAATATTAGTCACATTTTTCTAGCTCCCAAAAAAATGGATGCTAAAGATTTCAAAGACTTTCGACCCATTAGCTTGGTTAATGTTGTATACAAAATTTTTACTAAGATTATTGCCACCAGACTGTAGTTCATTTTGAATGATTTAATCTCAAAACAGCAAAGTGGATTCATCAGAGGGAGGATTATTCAAGATGGTGTGATCATGGTTCATGAGGTTATTCATTCTATGGATAATAATAAAAAAGAAAGCATGGTCCTTAAAATTGACATGAATAAAGCCTTTGATAAAGTCTCCTGGTCTTTTCTTGACAAGGTTCTAGACAAATTTAGTTTTCTCAACAAATTCAAGAATTATCAAGGCTTACATTTCTACTTGCTAGATTCTCCGTGGTGGTTAATGGTGAACTAGTGGGGTACTTTACCGTAAATAGTGGATTAAGACAGGGGGATCCTATATCCCCTCTGCTCTTTCAAGATTATGGCGAGATAGCCTTAGTAGAACTATTACTAAATCATTAAAGATGGTCTTATAAACAGGCACTAACCCTACCTCTACGAATCAAGTAGCTTCTCATCAGCAATTTGTGGATGACACTATCCCGCTTTAGTGTCATCTATCCTAAGCTAAGGCGATCAAGTCCATTCTAAAATTTTATGAGGCTGCTTCTGGACAAGAGATCAACTTTGATAAAAGCTCAATTTTCTTTTTCAACACTCCTTTGGAAAGGTAGAATGGAATTGCTAAAATATTGGTGTGTAAAATTAATTTACTTCCCCTTACTTATTTGGGGCTCCCCCTTGGTACTAAAAAGTCTCAATCAAAGTCTAGAATGATTTACTGGAAATATTCCAAAACAAAATGGCCGGATGGAAAGGGGTCATTCTTTCCAGTGTTGGTAAACGTCTGCTTATCAAAAGCACTCTTCAAAATATGCCTATCTACATTATGTCTCTCTATAACATTCCTTCTACCTTCAGAAAAAAATTGAAAGGATTTAGAAACACTTTTAACAGTAGGGAATGGAGGAAAAATTCAAATATCACCTGATTTCCTAGGATCAAGTGTACACTCCTAAAAGGATTGGGGGATTGGGCATAAAAGATATAAGAAAAATTAATATGGCCTTAATTGCAAAAATGGGTTGGAGAATGCTCTCGGAGGAACAACCATGGATTGATCTCATTAAGGCCAAATATCTTGAACAAAAATAGCTTTCTCTTTCCTTCATGATGAACAACTTCCCCAAGGTTCCATTTTCTGGAACAACTTGATTCTAGTCAGGAATTTTATCAAGCAAGGTTGTAGATGGAAAGTGGGAAATGGCAGAGACATCAATTTTTGGGGAGATAATTGGTCTAATTTCAGCCTCAATGACATATTTGGTGCAACAAAGGATAGTCTTGAACATAAATATGGTACTAAGGTCATTGATTACATGGAAATTGATGGAAATAAGAAGAGATGGAAATAGCTCTCAGTGGATAGAATTGAACTGAACTCCATTTTGTCCTCTCTTTAGGAGCAACTGGACCTCATCCCCTTGAATTAGTTGGAAGTCAAGGATGAAATTGTCTGGCATAAATCTAGAGATGGGGATTATACGGTTAAATCTGGATATAATTCTTACTTTGAGAATATCCAGAGTGATTTTAATTGGAGTAAGATTTTGATGACTAGGCTAACCCCTAAAATTAAATTTTTCTTTTGGCTTGTGCTCAGAGGAAGAATTATTACTAATGAAAACCTGATGAAGAAAGGTTTCATTATGCCTAATAGGTGTCACCTCTACAAAAATTAATATAAGGATATTAAGCAAATTTTTGTCCACTATGAGTATGCTTCAATGATCTGGAGTTATGCATTTTCCAAGTTCAATGTTTTCTAGACTGTGCCTAAGGATTTCATTCAGTTTTAGATACAATAGAATCCTCCTTTTAAGCACTTGTGTTGTGAGAAGACTTTGGAAACTGTTCATGCCCCATATTATCTGGAGGATTTGGAAAGATAGGAATGATATCATTTTCAAAAACAATAAACAACATTGCAAGCTTAGCTTTGTTAAGATTGGTCATGCTATTAAAGATAATATTGGGAGATTCAAACCTCCCAAAAATAAGAAATATCTTGAGAATAAAGAATATATACTTTCCAACTGGAAGATAGGAGCTACAAATTTACAGATTAGGAATACCTCAAACATTGATAGGTCTCTGATTCATTAGATCCCTCCTGAGATTAACTGGCATAAACTAAACTTTGATGGTGCCTCCAAGGGTAATCCTGGTTTTGCTATTGGGGGAGGTGTAATTTGGGATCATAAAGGTTGTTTAGTTGTTGCTTATGCTGGTAAAATGGGGATTCAAAAAATCATTATACAAAATCCCTAGCTACTCTATGGGGGTTAAGGGTTACCAAAGATTATAATATACATAACTTAATTTTGGAAGGAGATTCACTAAACATCATCAATCACCTAAATCAAATTTCTCCTCCTAGCTAGACTATCAAGGACTTTATTATGGAATCCATAAGTATTTGTCAAAATTTCAAGAATATCATCATTAGGCATACTTATAGGGAGGGGAATAAGGTTGTGGATACCTTGGCCAATGTTGGCATCAATAATAATCTAACCATATGGGATAATGAAAATTACATCCCTAAGGAGGTACATAATAGCATTAATGCGGATAAATATGGGAATTCAAATGTGGAGTAGAAATAATAATGGTATGGAGCGAGCTTTAGCAGAGGTGAAAGATCACACATGTGAGAATTATCATCCTAACTACAGCCATATTAACACCCATGAACCTCGCATAGGTGGATGGGTTCTTAAAAATTGGGACAGAGACATAAGGAAGAAAAAAGATTCAAATGAGGGTTTTGACAAAAAATTTACAGAATAGTAGGGAGAAGAAGAAAATGGGAGGTGCCCCATGCCAATTGGAGCCCTGCAGTGATCCATCCTAGAAGAACAATGAGGAGCTATGGAACCTCTTACACAAGGGTGGCATTTCCAATTTTATAGAACACATTCAGACCACGATTAGAATATTTTGGTTCATTTCGTAATGGAATGGAAGGATAGAAAGGTGAAATATGGTGGCCACCGTGTTACTATTAATGAAGAGTTGATTGCTGAGGCTACAGGCCTCGAGTTGGAGGGTTATCATTTTTTTAGCAAAAGGATTGACAGGGTCGCCGAGGCTAAGAAATTATCTGATGAGGGGGAGGATCTCAAATTTGTTTATGTAGGTATTAGGGTAAGTTCTATCCCCAATCTATTTGATGAAGTAACAAATATGATGGTTAGGTATATTTCTCTAGAAGGAGATACAAAACTATCCCTGTTAAGGTCCTAGTTCTTTTTAATCATTTTAGAAGGAAATTTGCGGTCTACTTCCCGCACTACCTATTAAATTCCCTTCAGCACTCCATTCTAGACTTTTTGAAGCACTCCCATGTTATCCCTCTCCACCAGGGCCTCATCTTCCTACTCCATAAGCTTTGTGTCTCCAAATTCCCCAACTTCTTGACCACTCCCAGTGATCCACACATCACTACCTCTACTGCTCCCACTCCCATACTGGACACCTCTTCCAAGCCCAAGACCAAGAACCCTAAGCTTCCAAAAACTAACACCCCTCACTCTGCCTAGGTTCTTAGAAGCACCAAAGAGCTGGAAGTTGCACAAAATTTTCTGCATATTAGTAATTCTGGCCTAGATATGGCCTTGCATCAAGAGGGAATAATATACCTTATATATTGGAGTCTCTGGATAAAGAGATGAAGTAGTTTAAGAAGGACTGCAAAGACATGGACAAGAAGAAAGGCAAAATAAAAATTGATGATTATAATGACATTAATAAGGATCATATTACTGACATTTATAAGTTGAAATCTCTGGAAAGTAGATTGGGGAGAGCTAAAGACAGGCATGATCACAACATGGCTATCTTCAATGCCATTAGTGACTTCTTAGAGTAGCATGTTTGAAGCATTACCATGCTTAGTGGGATCCCTGACACTATTTGGGGGAATGAAAAAGAGAGAAGCCAGACCATCTCGTAGTTGAACGCAACTGACCCAACGCACATCACCACATTGGCATTGTTCACCTCACTACAAACTATCCAGTCCAGAATCGACAAAGCATCCAAGAAGTAAACTCACTCGGGCTGGCGGGCATCGTTTTAGTCGCTGCTCTTTTTGGTCTTTTTGTTGTTTCTATGTTGCTTTTGTGTTGTATTGTTGCAGTTTATGTTCTATTTTGTTTCTTGCTTGTAACTATCTTTTGGTTACTTGTTGGACATAGTGTTTTATCTAGATTTTGATCCTCTTTTGTTGTTCCTTTATAGCTATATTTGGTTGTTGAGCCCTTTTTGTAATAGGGTATAGTCCCTTTAAAACTATTTACCAATAATAAAAAATCATGGTGAAAAAATAACTTTTCGTTTTAAAAACCACCGGGGACAATCATTCCTCTTTTATAACATAAGAAACAATGTATGAATAAAATTAAGAAAAATACCATATTTTTACCAATTTTTTTTTAAAATACATGTATTCTACACTCTAAACACAACATTTCGTTAGTTTGTGGAATTTCATGAATGTGTGCGGTTTTGTGGCTATTACCTTTATAAAATCAATGAAACTGAAAATTCATGTTTATAAAGGTACAAAACATACCAAAAAGTGAGACATTTTATTGTGCTTTTACCCATATATATATATATATATATATATATATATATATAACCTATTAACCCAAATAATTTCATAGAGTCCCATTACACTCTTGGTACTTCATATACTAGTTCATTCCCAACTCTTTTATTCCAACTTTCTATCCCGAGACCTTTGTGGTGGAATGTTATGTAATGAGAAAAAATGTTAAATATCTTAAATAAATTCTCAACTATATAATATGAAGATTTATGCTACTTCACCAATTTCTAAATCTTCCCAAATACAAGGGATAAAGTGCCTCCAACACCCACATCAAGTGGTACCCCTACTATAGTAATATAGTTACTCCCATAAGATGTTATAGTAGCTAAAATATTTTATAATATGCTTGGGGATTTATTTAGAATGGTATTAAAAATCCATGAAACCTCAATCCACTCTTTAAAAATATTATTTCCAAGTTTTTCAAATAATTTTACATGAACAAATTATTCTACACAAGAATAAGAGAATTCCTACACATTAAACAAGATAGAAGTGAGTTATCTATCCATTTTATATCATGATGGTGTGAATTACTTTATCCATCTTCAAGTTCTCCTAAAATTTATAGAAGGGATATTATTTTTTCTTTCTTAATTTTCTCAACCACGTGAATAATGAAGAGGTACAAAATTTTCCATTCCGAACCTATGAATAGGTGCTTAAAGGTGTGTTGAAAATTGACCAAACAACCATTGGTAGTGGGAGGAAGACATATGGGTTGAATGAAAAGTTGGTAACTCCTAAACAAAACAATGATAGTTTTAAAAGTACCAATTAGAATAACAATCAAGGACTTAAAGTATTAAACAACAATCACAATGCCACCACTAATGATGTTACTTGAAAGCACTAAGAAGCCTAATGTTTTTAATAGTGGAAACTCAAACAATAATAACAATGTCATGGGAAACCAAAGGAATCACAACTTCATCCCATCTATTAATGGGGTTGACTTCAATTGTCTTATTTTTCTTAGAAATAAAACAAAAAATGTTTCTAGGGATCATAAAACTATGCGTATAATAACCAATGCCAAAACAACAACCAATATTTCAACCAAAAACCTAATTAAAACTAAAGAACTAAGGATTATAATCCCAATTTATATTTTGGTTTCGTTGATTTCTTGCCATGATGCAAAAACATGTAGATAATGTAATAAATTAATTCAAATAATTCCACAAGATCAATGACAATTATTCATTGATATGTATTTATAAAGTGCTTATGGAGGTTTACAACCTAGTCACATAGGACATGTATTGCCTCCAAAGGATCATACATGCATATAATAGGACACATTTCCAAGAAATTATACATACATACATACATATATATATATATATATATATATATATATATATATATATATATGGTTGATTTTTTTGGAATATGTGCATATATTGGGGTATGTAATTTGAGAATGTGTTTGTGGGTATTTGATTATGAGTGGTAGTGGCCATATTATGAGGAATGAGGTATGGAATAGTGTTGTTTAAGGATCCCTAGATGGAATATATGTAAAGGGATGATAACCAATACCTAACATGTCTATCCCCGTGAGGAGGTCTCATGGATTTGGTTGCACCAAGTAATTGGGTTATTGGTATTGTTGTGATTATTGAACATAGTTGATGGTAATGTGGTTTTATTTTCAAGCCATATACCACATTCTAACAAGTCATATGGTTGAATTCGAAGCTTGAACTCTCTCTCATTCTCGAATGTTTCGACCTCATAAGGTCACTCGGTGAAGAATGGATATTATTTATGGGAGAATGGCTAGAATTTTTCTTCACAAGAGAATAATGATACCCCTTTCTGAATTATTTGGTTTTTATGTTTTCATTTATATTTGCATGGTTAGACTCGTAGTGAATATGCAATGTCATTTTCAAAATGGTAGAAGTATAAACTTGCATCTTCTCTAATCAATCGTTTATGGAACAAAGTGGGTCATCACTTTGGTTAATTAGTGTAAAGGGGTCATTGTTATGTTTTTGTAGACTAATTTGGGGTCTTGAAAATAATTTTTCATAAAATATAGTTCCACCAAAATAATCCATTTTTTCAAATAAGAATGACTATCTCAAAATTTTTGAGGTTGGTTAACTTCCTCTACTCGTACATGAGTAGAAAGTTTTGTAATATAGGTAGTGGAAGTGTGCACTTGCGTGTTGTTAGTGTATTTATTTTCCCAACCATAAATTGAAGGGACCTCTTAGGATAGGACATAATAATAATGAAATTCAATCCCAAAAGGCCCATAAAACTCTCTCCTTGATGTATTTGGTGGTATATAAATACCCATAGAATAATAAAATAAGAACTTGAAGATAAATCTCAAATTAACGTGACAACACAAACTAGAGAGTATATATCACAATCCCACCCTTAATTTATCTATTTTAAAAAATGAGACTCACAATGTCCCTAAACTAGTACGATCATATGGCCTAATCATGAATTAGACCAATACTTTTTCTCACATATCCTTTCTTGATTTATTGAAAAATTCTCATGCTCACAATTCAGCTCTTCTTAAATGTTTAGGCTTGATAATTTGGTCAATATCACCCCTTTTTAATCCCAAATCAATTATATTAATTTGGACATATATCCTCCTTGATGAAATGATATAGATATTGGGTACATATTTTAGATAAGGAAAATTTCTTCGATGTTGAAAAAACCAAGAGAGGGGACCCACTTTGTAATTACAAGTGTGGGATTGTTAAAATTATGTCAAGAGAGCTAAACTGATTATATGACTTTCACAAACATACTCCCATTATCCTTCTTACAAAAACTAGGTTATGGAGTGTTATGATCCTCATGTGTGGATTTCACTAACGCATCGAGGTTTTTGTGTAATGGTTCATTACATTTGGTTTCAAAGAAACCATCCGTTTGAGTCTGAAATGAGTGGCTATGTCGACATTGTAGTGTTTTCCGGGGCTAATATAGGGTAGAGAATGGGCCCACTATACGGGTGAAAATATAGCCCGGGGTTTGGGCTACAAAATCATGGTGGGATGTTATTATCCTCATGTGTGGATTTCACTAGCACCTCGAGGTTTTGGTGTAACATTTCATTACATGGAGAGACCATTTAACTATCAATAAAAATATGCTATGAGGATATGATAATATTAAATAAAATTCCAATGGGACCATAGTTAAACAATTTTACCTTCGACCTAAAATCATCCTAATTAAGTTTTACATTATATATAAATAAACTAATTATAACATGTTTATAGGAAGACTTTAGAAACATATAATAAAGGCCATCCCTTCAACCCTATTTTAAGAGGCCAAGATTTTGCATTCAAGAAAAGTATACATTGTTAAAGATGATCCTAGATCATTCAATATACACTTGGAAAATATCAAGAAGAATCCCATAACTCATGTTGAATATGAACACTTAGAAAATAAGTTAAATAGACTAGCCCCTTCAAAATATCTAGAAGTAACAATGAAATGGGTTTCAAAAACAAATGATTTTTTTTTGAAAACACTCAATGAAACCCCAACAAGAGAAAGTAAAAATTTAGTGAAAAGGTCACTACCGTTGAGGTAGTTTCTACCAAGGACACAAATGAGATTGTGAATATATTAGAAAATGATTCACTTATCACTCTCACCGTAGGATGTAGTCTCTTGGGTGTATCTTTCCTCCCCACAGATGATCTTGTAGATATATGTATGGTGGAAGTATCAAAACTTTGAGAAGAATATTATAAGTTACTAAATAATTCCCCCTTCCCCATTAATTTATGATGCTTTAATATGATGGATCAAAGTTTCATTATGGTGCATGTAAAGAGGTGATTTTAACTTCTCCTTAAGGGAGAATCATGCCATTTGGTTTCAAATTGGAATTATAATGTACTAAGAATGGTGATTAATAGGTGGCATTGTTGTTAGGTCTTTTAGTTGTAAAAATGTTAGAAGTTTTAAACCTCGAGTCCCGAAGGACTCAGCGATGGTTGTCAACCAGGTTTTCAAATTGTATGAGACTAAATCCAAATACCTTGAACTATATAAATTACCTATGTGTGAAATGATCAAAAAAATTACTTATATCTCCATTAAATTCATTCCTAGGAGAGAAATAAACTTTCCAACTCTATAGATTCCTCTTGTTCACATTTTTATCCCCATATATATATTCTAAAAACTTATTTCTTCATGTCTATAAGGCTAGAGTATTTGATACAAAGAATGCCATGTACAAACATTATTGCTTATATAGAAAATAAGGATGAAACTGCAACTGTGGAATTTTCCATGATTTATGAATAAATGTGGGGTTCTTAGAAGATTATGATGATCTTCCTCCATTCCATTACAAGATTGGATTTCCTCTCATTCCCCATTTATTCCTAATTTAAAACTACAAATAGTCCCATTTATTCCATAAAATAATTTGATAATTTTGATGTATAAGATGAACCTCTTGAACTTACTCATACTCCCTAAAATTTGAGGGAAATACTTCCCTGATAGAAAAAAAAATTGATATAAACATAAATAAAAATGGAGACCCTATGATCATAAATTTAGGTTTTATGATTTCTCTTGATGAATTAGAAGAGCACACTAAAATACTCAAATATAACTCACACAATTTTGTTTTTCCCTATAAATACATATCTATAGGTGACCTCGAGGTGTTTATCCATCACCTAATAAACATTCATGATGTGAAACCCATTAAAAAATTAAGATATCTATGAATCCCAAGGTCACTTTGATAGTCAAACAGAAATGAAGAAAATTATCAAATTTTGGTTTATTAAACCCATTGACTACTCCATGTGGTTTTCCAATATTTTCATGGTCCTTAAAAATGAAAAGATTAGAATCTAAATTGATTTACGAGATATAAACAAGGGTTGGCCAAATTTACTCCCCATACCATCTCGTAGATGTCACTATTGATGCAACAAATGGGTATGAAATATTATCCCTTATAGATAGATCATTGGGTTATAATAAAATTAGGATTTTAAAGGAATATAAAACTAAAATGCATTTCACTAGTCCTTAGTGAAACTTTTTACAACATAGTCATGTCCTTTGATTTAAAATATGTCAGAATACCTATGAAAGAGAAATGAATAAGTCAAGATCTAGGTCATTTCTTGGAAAATTTAGTTCAATTTATAGATTTTTTTCATGATATCACCTATGGCATCAATCCCATTAACAAATTTATCAATAAATATTTTTATAACATGCGTAAAAAATAATCACAAGATGATTTCAAGTTAGTAAATTTTTGTTGTTGTCCCCAATAAATCTCATATAGCTTAAATATGATCATCTATAAAACCTTTACTCAAGATTCATTAACATATCCTCTTGCATGTATATTATCCCATGAGGATGATTATGGCCAAGAAATTTCTACGTACTTCATTAGCCATTTCATTCTCAATATTTACACCATAATAAAATTATAGGTGTTTCTATGGGATACATAACCATAAAAGGATGTAAGGATTTTCAATAGGTGGATTATTACAATCCAATTAAATTCCAACATTAATCATTCACAATAAGAATAATGAATCCATACATGTAACAACCGATAAAAAAATAAGTACTTTCTCATATACATAAGAGGAGAAAGAAAATTATATGTGAAAAGAAGAACGAGGAGAATTTGAGCATGTAGGATGATTGGATATGTAGATCGTAGAAAGTTGAAGTGCTTCAGTGCAAGTTCTAGAACTAAAAACTTAATAGGGGCAAGAATGTATAACTACTATTGGGTCTAGAATTTATTTGTATGGTGGTGACTTGGAAATGTATAGTCTTAGATCCTTTCATAGTCCAGATGTGAAATTTTGTATGTGCTTTGCTTGTTTAGAAATGACCTTTACTATATGTTTCTATTTCTTAAAATTGTTTAGGATGACCTATAATCACCTATAATAAATTGGAAACCTTAGAAAATTGTAGAAACCTTCATTAAGCATTATAAAACTAAAAAGAGAAAATATATATGTTTGTTATTGAGGCTAGAATATCCTCAATGGTTAGACTCCCAACTACTAAGTTAATCCAAGTGTTGCAATACATACCCTCATTATGGGATAAATCCTCATGTAGTTCTTCCATGTTCTTGTGAAATTTTTAATATATAACCAACCCCATAAGGGGGACCTCATGTATTTTGACACATAGATAGTAGTCTAACTATATAGTATATAATATACTCAACATAATAACAATGTAATGTGGTGTGTCTCAACTACGGGAGATAAATATGTGTTCATTGAAACCTTTTTATAATTATTCGAGTGACATTTCTCTTGATAAATACATGGATCTATGACCTTTGCATGCTTGAAAATGGATAAAGATAGACTCTTTGACCTGATTGAGTGATTTAGGCTTATATTAAGGAATACTATCATTGATGTGCAATCTAGTTGGGAAGCTTTAGGAACCCTTTGAGTGCTTTTGGAATGAATTTTGAAATATGAGATAGTAATATTTCCATTTGATTTATAAAGTTTCATTGACTTATATAGCCTTTAGTAGGTGAAATATTGTAATAATGCCAACTTTAGGAAGATGAAACAACCCAAATAATATATTCAAATTGAAAATAGAGTTGGATAAATTAAGGATCTAGGATTGTACAAGTCAGCTAAGACCAGACCCTATATCCCGTCTTAGCTATATGATTTTGGATAGAGAGGAAGAAAATGAAAACATAAAGTCTAAACATGAATCACACATGTTTTTACTACTTTTATCAAATAATATTCCCAAAATTAGATGACACAATAATGTGTAATGATAAACAAGTTATGGGAGAGATAGAGAGATGATATTATTGGATTATGAATGTGATCATTTGTCTTATCAAGGAACATGATTAAACTCGACATTGAATAAGGGAAAGTTTCTAAATTTTAGTATATATATTTCCCCTCCTTTAAGTGTGTGATTGGAAATTACACGATTAAAGTAAGAATGTACTTAAGTATGAATACCACTTTATATTTTCTCAATAGTGGTTCTCTGATGTGTTGGTTTTGATATGCTCCATTATGTAACTTACAACAAAAATGTAGTTAATTTCTATGATAAAAACTAAATTTTAACTCAAAATATAGATAATGCATATAACTACAAAATTTACAAAAAGTAAGTGAAGATAAATAAAACATGGAAAGAATACACTTGTTTATTTTAGTGAGGGAGGATCTCCAATTCATGCCATGCCTTGAGACTTGGATTTTTGTAGATACGTTAAAGGATTGGGGTTCATTAGTCCCCAATTTTTGTCATATGAGAGACTAAAGTTTTGGTACACCCCAACACTAGAGAGAGTCAAGAGAGGAGCCAAATTTCCCCTCCTTTTTGGAGATTTGTGGAGAGGAAGGTATATACTAAAAAAATAGATACTTCAACTCATTCCTCATTTAAAAATATAACAACGAAGAGGAAATATATTTCCACAAAAAATTAGTTTCTTCTCTCGATTTCCAATAAACCCACGAACCACACCACTACATAGGGATTTAGGCCCAGTTTCCTCAGTAACTTTAACCCCGGAAGTAATTATCATTTCCATGCCCCTATAAGGTGTTATTCCATTTAAACTAATTATTTATATTGTGAAAAATCATAGGGTAGAAGGGATACCATGCTATCAAACCATATTTTCTTACAACGAAATCCAAATATTGTAGTTAATATGGAATGAAGTACTCATGCCTCTATATCATGTTTTATACTATGTCATTTGTATTTGACAATGTACGAAAATCCTATAAATATCAAATAAGATTTTAAGAAATAAAAAAATCCAATAAATTTTTCCATTTTTGGGAACACTCATCATGGTAAAGACCAAACCATGGTCATGAGTGTACTATATGGTTTTAATATTTATTGAATTATACTAAATTTTAGTATCTATGACATTTTTGAGGATCTAAACCATATTAAAATGTGTTCCTATATTGTGTAATTTGTATATACATGTAGAAATATCCCAATGAATTCTCCATATTTTTAGATGCCTGTGATAAAATATTTGAGCACACGAATCAAAAAAATAGATGTGTAACCATATGTAATAAGTATGACAATCTATGTAGGATCACATATAAGAATATAATGATGTCCACTATTGAGAATATATACATGCAAATGGGGTTACATGACACAGAAAAAACATCATGAAACCTGGAGAAAAAAATAATACATGTGTATAGTAATAAAAAAAGTGTTAATCATGTCATAATCCTAAGAATTATGACCATAATAATAACCTCGCAAACATCAATCATGTAAAAATCCATAGTAGTGTAATCATCAAATTATAAATCAAGTATGCCATAAAAATCATAGTGTTTATACAAGTATGAAATAGTATATAAAAACATAGTCATATCTAGGTATGGAGCTACAAACATGGGACACCCACGTTATCACGAGACAATCATGTCCCTTATGCCATATAAATAAAATAGTCATAGTAGTGTAATCAAATAAAACAACTAAGTGAATCTATGTAATAATTATTCAAGGAAAAAAATATGTGTAAGCAAGTAGTGATGATAATAAATGACTCTAATATAGACAAAAAGACATAGACATCAATATAAACTTTATCACTATACAATATATATGTGATAGTACTATTATCTCGAAATATAGAAATAAGAACTATGTATATAACCAAGCATGATGAGGAAATTGTAATGTAACATATAATGAAACAAAAGATCCTATAAAACGCAACAAGTATGCCTCTAGAAGAGTAGTGTAAGGAACTAATATGGTTCTTATCATTCTCGTATGAACATGTATGTCTCTTGCATCAAGTTCAATATACGCATGAACACATGTGTGTAAATATTAAATATGTTATCTGTTAAACAAATGTTAGAAACAACATGTATAAAGTAACAAGTTAGCCTAGAAAACCATAAGCAAGCCAAGATTTTGTATTTTTACACATATTTGCATGTTTTTATATTATGTGATTATTTGAATTTTATGAAGTGTTTTAAAAATATATATGTACAAGAAAGGGGATAGCATAATATTTACATAACAAGGGCCTCATAAAGAGGCATGCTTTACTTAGTAGGTTGAGGGTGTACACCCCATAAGTTCCAAAGGAGATTAAATATTATTATGTATAACTAATGTAGGAGCCATAATATGTGCTATAGAATATCTACAATAAGGATATTTATGAGAAGTAGTATTTAAATTTGTTTACCTAGTCCAATTCCATGGAGAAGTTGTTACATGAGATGTCGCATGCATTTTACATGAACAAGACAAAGACCAAGGAAAATGTTTCCTACAGGATAGATTATGTTATCTAAATGACTAAGGTAAAATATCGGAGAAGATTACCTATGAGAGGTAACATCTAACCAAATAGGAACAATACGTGAACTAGTAATCTTACAAATGGATATACCTTTCTGAAAATTAACATGTGATTCCTAGAAACACTTGACCTCCCGAGGTCATGCTGGGATAACCAGAATGTGCAAGATTATAGGAATGTTGATGGGAAACTATAGGAGAATAAGGGAATAAGATCGGTAGTGTGAGTTCCTAGTAGTTGAGTTAGCCAAAGGGTACTTAGATGATATGTATGGGTAGTGTAAGCTCCTTATTGTTTGATTTCTTGGTTTAAATTAAATACCAAAAATACGTTGAAAGGTTACATCTAAATAACTATGAAAAGTAAATCTAGCTTAAATAAAATACAAGTGTTTTTTAATCTTTTAATTAGCTAAATTCATTCCCGATTAATTATCCAAAATGAAATAAACAATCTAATCTATTTGTTTGAAAGGAAATGAACTAAAGGAATTTAAATAATGAAAACCGACATTGACCTTTCACTAATTAGTTAAAATAAATTTAATCTACGAACACAAACAAATTTCTTCTAAATTAATTAAATTCTACTTCTACACTAAAATAAAATAAACAAGGAATAGATGGATGTGGATATTCCTCTGTTGATGAATGTGAATCTTATTCTAACTCAAACACAAATATTTTCCAATTTGTAATTGTGGATTACCTACTTCTTCTGATGTCTCACCTCAAAATCACAAGAAGAAATGAATCTTCTTGGAAGACATTTATTTCCATGAAACTTCCTTAGTGGAACAATGGATTACAAAGAAATCTAACTTGTGAAGAAATGCAAAAAAATGCATAGACAAAGAAGCTTCATCAAACTTCTTTCCCTTACAGATCCACATGGATAAGAAGGGAGGAAAATTCCAATGAAAGCTTTGTTCAGGTGAACTTTTAAATATAATTAATAAATAGAATAGAAGATCCATGTGCTTTTAAATGAATAAATTTGAACATGAACTTCCTCCAAATCATTTCCTAGGAAAATCCATAGGGATAAGCTGAGAAGGAGATATCAGTAGAAGCTACTTACATGTAATGAAAACTTGCTAATTCTACTTCCTTAAAAAAACTATTGATTTGATGAACAATGTAAACTCTAGATTAAAAGAAAGGTTTTAAATAAATTGAATTATACCCCAAACCTAGAGATGTAAAAATGTGACAATATCCAAAGGAAGTTATGATTTTCTTTATCCACTCAATTTCTTATCTAGAGATGATTCCAATGAGTCCAAGGAGTTGTGATGGTTGTAGAAGAAAATAGAATGGCTACAAGAGTGCTGGAGAAGACCTGTTGTAGGTTGGTTGGTAGAAATGCAAGAAAAAGAGGAAAACAATAAAATCATGAGTTGTTTGTGTACTTTTTGGTAGGATTTCAGTAGAGTATCGGTGTAATCAAAATCAAGAATCTCCCACCAATTATTTGGGAAAATGCTTATTTTTTATAAAAATTTGGCAGGGAAGAATTCCAACACACTTGACATTCAAGAAGTTCCAGATCATCCTAGGAACGGGTAGTCAACATACTAAGAATAATAAGTAAATAAGAAGAATTTCATACGCATCTAACAAGTCCGAAATTAGGATAAATGGTTGAGAACTGTGTGAGAAAAGCACTGGGAAACTTACAACACACATACAAAACTGGGAGTTTTAAGTCTTAGATAAATGTGCATGGGACCACTAGTCTATGTAGAATGGTGGTTACACAACCATTTCTCTAGGTAGACCAAAGATAGTTATACAACTACCATGGTGATCACGTGACTTAAAGTGAAAATGCTAAGGAAGAGAAAAAGTTTTATGAAAGAAAGTAAAGCTAAGGAAATGAGAATTAAATAAGAATAAGTCACAAAGGCATGCAAAAAGTAAGGAAATAGGACTTGGACATCATCATTTTATCTGGAGATAAAATTTATCATCATTGGGGATTCTTACCATTCCTTTTATATAACACTTTGCAATTTTTTGGTGCATACATATTGCCCCCTTGAGAATCATTTTAACCATAAATGGGCGTAAACGTGAGTTTTGAGTATGACACTACCAAATGGGAAAGTTAAACATATTACATTATTCAAATATGTGTTGAAATCATGCCAATCCAAACTTCTCACGACCATGTTAGCAAGGATGAGATGTATACATGTGTCGGCGCTCCACCGCACACACACACACACACACACACACACACACACACACACACACACACACACTCAAAATGACATTAGAAAACACTATATATATATATTTTTAATGTTTATAGAAATCATTTGAAATTACCCACCTAGTGAATTTTAGAGATCTGGACCACCTATGAGAATTTCACATGAGAATAGTTAAATTGAAGAGCACTTTGAGAGGATGGAAGTACAACCATGGGCAACGAAAGAGGGTCACAATAAGATTAGTTATTTGCATTTTCCCCTAAAATGTAGGAATAAAAAAAATATAGCCGTATGGGGGTAAATTTTATTGATTCTATATTGAAAATGACCACAAAGGGGGCGTCATGTAGATTATGCAATTTATTTGAAGTAATTTGGTGCTTTATTGCTATTTTTTTTTTTTTTTACCTTTAGGTGCGGCCCAAGTTTTTTAGGTAGGACTGCTGTGAAGGTTGTGCAATTGTCACTCTACATAGAGTATCGGTTACACAACCACCATGGAAGTTACGTAACCACCACTTAGGTAAGTGATGAATGTGTAATTGCCATGGTGGTTTTGTAACCGTTAAGGGAGTTTTCAAAAATTTGGCCAAGTATAATTTTTTTTTGTTATTTCTTAGGTTTATACTATTTTTACGAGCTTATTATATGGCTAAGAAGTTCTAAATTTATATTTTCTTACTTTTGTTTATGAGTTCGGGGAGATATGTTATATGTAGTAGATCTTGAGATCGTGGATTGGTTTCTAGATATTCTAGTGAGATTGACCTAGATAAAGAGGGATTTATTGAGGAGAGCCAATATTTGGAGGATCTCATGTAGACACAACTTGTTGCACCTTCCAAATTACTATATGACCTATTGAGATACTGGGATGTAGACTGGAACACCTTTTAGCTACCTAGAGTTAGAGGTGAGTGGATTATCACCTTAGAGGATACCTATCAGATTCTTGGAGTTTCATCACACATACATGAAGCTAGTTTTGACGAGTACTAGCTCAACAACCGAGGCTCGCAGTGTAACAAATTACTTGGGAGAATCATAGGAACATGATATTGGTGCCAAGAAAGGTGTTAAATACTTTCAGTTGAATCCACACCTATCCCTACTCTACGCAAGGCCATCATTGGTATCTTGGCCTTGTGTTTGATTGTGGATAAAGACATGGACAAGTTCATGTATTATTAGGATCTTATTGTATAGAGTATAGAGTTATACATCAAGTAGACATTTTGGGGACCACTTATCATGATTTATATGGGGTTGTGAGACTGGGGGCTAAGTCCCTTAGCAACCCGATACTAGTGGTGTCTTGGGTTTATAAGAGGATGATCCCCTAATTTTGGGGAATCAAGGTAAAATATCCTATAGTAGTTAGAGTAGTGAGGTGGGAAGACATGGCTCTAGTTAGGGGCTCATATTAGTTAGTTTATACCTTGACCAAAATAGATATGATCACATAGTATTACTAGGATATGGCCAGCAAATGGGATCAAACACCATTACTTTGATCATATGCACGGTACCATAATGCAGCTTAGTTGACCAGACAACAACGAGTAGATATGCAGATCAAGCTCTCAAGGAACCGTAAAATTTAAAGAAACGCGATACATATGTCCTCCTAGTAGTTCCCATAATGTATAGGAGAATATGAGAGGCTAGAGCCACTCGTGAGTGGCCATTATATTGACCGTTGCTACTCCCGGGATTCGATTAGGACATGATAAGCTTCACCAGTCTAGGTGTTGAGGTGGCGAGTTAGGCCAAGGAAGGTGCTTTAGATTGAGGTAGGTCCAGCACAAAATAGGGAGGAGTAGGATTACGAGACCAATTCAGCTCAGGAAAGGATAGAGACTCTAAGTGCCAAACCACTTTGGAGAGGCCTTAACAGCTCTTAGAGTTAAGGTGGAGGTAGAGGACAAGATGATGCACATAGAGGAGTCCCCGCATATAGAGGAGGAGGAATCAATTCACTTACAATGTGAGGAGGAGATAAGAGTAGAGGAAAAACATGTACTAGCTCCCGTACTCAACACCATCACCAATCATTGATTTGAGTTGGATGCCTAGAGACCCTAGTAAGTAAAACAATCTTTTCCCTTCATGTACTTTCTAGACTAGATGTTAGTAGGCTACTCAATTTTATTTTATTTTGATAATTTTTCTATCTTGCTATTGCTTTTACTTTACAACTACTATGGATGGATGGTGAGATCTTATTCAACGTACACTCCTAGATATGTTCACGATCTATACGAAGATGAATATAGATAAGATTCTTATTGACATAGGGAATCCTATGATGACAGTCACCACATTGACATGTTTGTGCCATCCTAGCATGCTGCAGATATGATGACCCAGATGAGGCTAGATATCACTTTTCACGAGTATTGGGAGAGACAATGACAATCATACTCGCGTAGAGCAAAGAAACTACCACCGGTCGCTCACCTAGGAAGTCTCATAGGTCTACACATGGAGGATCTCATGTTTCACCAAGATTCTCTCTTCATATGATCCATATCGAGCCAATGTGCCACTCTTTCCCCTTCTTAGGGGTCTAGGAGGGAGGGATAGGCCTAGGGCCATTATTGCTTTGAGATAGTTTTTGATACATATATCAATTTTTTTATATTTTGAGCTCTTAGAGAGAAATTTTGACCACACTTACACTATGGTGTGATGGAATTGTACATGAGAAACTTGATATTATATATGCTTATGGAAATATTTTTGGTTTGGCATTCCTTGTAAGAGTTTACTTTGTCATGGTTTATCTCATTTATGTACTCTTAGATGGTTTGGAATTTCTAAAGTTTTTATGTTTTAAAATGTATTATATGGATGATGATACAATACGGTAACAATGATTTTTTTATGCATATGGGAACAAATTGTAATTTAGATACTTTGTTTATAAAGTAATATTTAACATTTCTATTGCATTGGAAAAATGTGTTGAATGTGGTATGATTAAAAGATGAACTCACTCCATTTTCCAATCCACACAACTAGTAGGATGTGAGGGCTCATCACCGAGAGTCAAGAAGGATGCGAGCTATATGACTTGAAGAATGTAAATGTGAAAGATGATCAAGAGACAAAACTTTGACAAAGATCCATTTCCAGAAACTTTTAAATCAATATTAATCAAGATCGACTAACTAGTTTAGAATAGATTTTTCTTGCAAGCTTGAATAGAATTAGATTCACGGATGACCTATTGATTGACAAAATATGTTTTTGAGGAATAATTATCTCTTAACATACACCTCTACTTCATTTTCATGGGGATTTTTAGAAGAAATTTTATTTGTTTGTCTATTTATCTAAAACTTTTGATTTATTAAGTACGACCACCTATGTCTTACCCCATGCTACTAGTAAAGAAGATGTATCATTTGATTTAAACACAATGTTCTTGTTACATAATTGTATCTTCTTCTCTTCAATGACACAAATTTCAAGTTTTTGGGCCATGGTGAATGCCTCGTCAAACATGCGAAGGTTTGAACTTGGAGAGTTAGCGAGATGTGTCTAACACAAGCTCCGTGAACAAATCTATTAACTCGGTTTGAGGAAGTTGGAATGTGAGTTAGTTAATCAAGCTCTACCAACGAGCAACAAAATATATGATAGATTCATCTTCATATTGGTGTGTCATGTACAAGTCATTCATGGTGACCTTCTTGACAATGTTGATAGAAAAGTGGTCTAGAAAAGCCTGAGCTACCTAATTAAATGAAAATATGGAATGCCTAGGTAGAGCACTATACCAATCTACAAAATATTGTTAAGGACATTGGGAATTTCTGCAAGAGAAAAGCATCATCATGAGTGATCAAATAACACACATGTTTAAAAGACCGCAAGTGGTGTTGCATGGGTCTTCTTTGTTATTGATTTGGTTAAATTTAGGCATTTCCAAATGGGGAGGGTATGGATGAATTGGAATGGATGGGTGAATGGGCTCATTGCAAATCTTGTTGTATGTCAGAGAGTTACGTGAGCCGAGACAGATTTTTCTAATGTTTGCATCTTGTCCATCATCATTTTGATAAGATCATTGGTAGGTTGTGATGATAGGGCACCCCCTGTAGTAAAAGGGGTAGATAAGGTAGGTATGACGGAGGTGGCATCCCAAGTATGTGGTGGTACCGAGTATGAAAATTGTGAGGAAGGAACATAGGATGGAATATATGTAGATGGAAAGTATCCTAAATAAGTGGTAGATGAAATAGGGGGATGTTGGTGATAAGTGTAGGTAGGTGGAGTGAACGTAAATACTCTCATATAAATTAGAGGAAGAGACCGAGGGATGGAGAGGACAATGTTTTTGAGGAGTGTGGGCTTCCGACATCAATGGTGGCTTTGAGATGTAATAGGTATATGAGAGGTGGCAGTGCGAGATAGACCTACACTAGAGGTGGTTGATAAAGGTACAGCTTAAAATTGTAGGAGTGATGGATGTCAAAGGCGCGATAGATGTCATAAGGAAAGTAGATATTGATGATGTAGCATCAAGTTGGGAAACTATAGGTGGTAAGGTGGAAGAGGGTAAGGCCAAGAAAGTAGTAGCTAATGCAGAATTGAGTGTGAGGGTAGGATAAATGGACATAAGAATGCCATATACAATCAGCCCCGATGAATCACGTCCGGCTTAATGAGTGAGATAATATTGCAGAGCAGCGGGAATGTGATCAAGGAGTCTTGTGAAATCCTCATCACCAATTTGTATGGTAAGATCATGATTGGGGTCCATATGTGATGAGATGGAAGGGGGAGATGGGAAAGGTGGGAGTGGCTGGTGGCTAGTGAGAAACACAAGAGTGTTGGCTTGTCTACGAGTTAAAACCATGTGAATGAAAATAGAATAGGTATTATGAGCTTTGTTGATAATGCAGAAACATAGAAGGAATAGAGAAAAATGGGTCTAAAATGTGTTATTTGATCACTATTCGATTAAAAATCATAACACGATACCAACATCGGTTGGGGTAATCGATGCCAGTATGAGAGGGTAACTACCACCAGCTGGATAAATTGATGTCAATGATCGTGGAAAAATGTCATATTGGTAACTCTAGCAATAAATGGTGAAAACGAGATAGAACTGGACTTTAAAGGTAATATCAAAGACTCAAAGACTAGTAAGATGACCAAGGAAGTCAAAAAAGAAAAGAAATGAAGATTTGATGCTACTTTGGCAAAAAATGACCAAAATAGCCTAAAACTGATGGCGAAGTAGTGAATAGATGATGATAAGATGATGAAACCAATGGTGATCGGCTGGACCGATACCGATTCTTGTGAGAATCTGTTAAATATGGAAAATGTGATTTTTGGTGATTTATGTCAAATAACAAGACCAAATCAAAGACCAAGTATGGAAATGATCAGCTCTAACACAATCAAAAACATTTGAAATACACCAACTATGATGGTGGAGTGTGCGAGGAGAGAGAAAATGAAGAGAGCAAACTCGCACCTCAAAACATGAAATCCTATGGTTTATAATTTTTGTTGTGCCTTATGACTGACTTGTGAATAAAGTATATTTTTTTGTTATAGATGATGCACTACAAAAAAATGACAACTATGGCTAGTTTCAGGTAAGTTTTGGCATGGGGATCCTTCTCGATATGATAACTTGCTTTGAGCAAACTAGTTAGAGCCCACTTGTCAATCCTCGATTGTGTGATCAATGACATCTTCTCGGGAAAGATGTTGTTTAAGAAATGTGTAGTTTGTTTTCAATTATTTGGTATAAAGAGTGTGCAAAATGTGAACTACAGTTCAGTTTTTCAACCATCAGTTGGGCATGACTTCTAGCATATAGGTTTCCCACAATTTAGATGAGCTAGAATGCAACATACAAAAATGAGATGTAAATATTTTAAACCCAAATCCACAATGAAATTTGATGAGAGAAATAATGAATAGGAAATATTATGTATTTCACTAATGCAATACAAAATAAAAATAAGTGTTCTTTTTAATCCAAAATACAAGTTTCACTGAGATTAGTAGGAGAAGAAGAATGTTTCCAAGGGAGAAGATTTTAATGTGAACTTTCTTTCAAAAAGAAATAAACAAAAAATTATTCCCTAAGAATGAATAATGCAAAGAACCCCAAATGGGTCCCATCGGGATGCCAAAATTTTTCACCAATAAGTTTTACACTTTCTAGGATGAAACAGATAGAAGGTAAATGGTAAAGGAGGAATACCTATGAGGCAAAGGTGGAAGGTAGAATACGTGTGTTGTTGAAATTATCCAAGCTGATCGTAGAGAACTCATTTTTTTCCTCGGGAAGGACTACTGTAGATATAAATCAAGACCACAAAAGAGTATAAAATTGCATATGACAGTGGACTGCCTAGCGTATGCTAGATTCAGAAGTGTGGTGCTTCTTAGAGAGGTCACATCTATTGTTTAATAACAGTTCAATGTGAGAAGGTCCTATTGCAATGTAATGATTTAGGTTTCTCATACACACAATATGCTATATTTTATGATAGATATCAAAATAACACTAAATCTAACTATAACTAGGGTTTTCTTAGGTTAGACATGTTTGTTAAAGGTCTAGTAAGTGCAGGGCTGATTGGTTGAGGTTTGGGTTGGTTTTGGGTGAGTGGGAATCTTACTTTGATGTCCGAGAGTATAAATGGACATAGAGACCAATATCGATCAAGTGACCGATGTCGATTCGGGATGAAATCAATGGTGATAGGGTAAACCGACGTCATTAGGGAAATTGGCAATAACTTAATAAAAATGGTTTTCGGGATTCTTTGTGATTACATAGAGCATGAGGAGGGTGTGGTTAATTTCATAATATAACTATGAAGAATGAGGAATATAGAGGGAGAGGTTACAAAGGGTGAAAGGGATTGAACCGTTTGGGTTGGTGGATTAGTGACAAGATGGAGATATTAAGATAATAGTAGAAACTAAAAATAATGGAGGAAAAAGATATAATATAAAGGAAGCACAAATGATTAAGATCACGTTACTTACGTGCTGCTATGAAGATCTCATCGTTGGATGGAGGCTGGTGATTGATTGGTGAGGTGGTATGTGGTTCATTTCCAAAGTAGTATGACATGTGTGCTCTTGTGAATGCTCCAATGATTTGGAAAGGAATTCTTAGCCTTTCTACTCTTTGGTTGTGTGTAGACATTGTTTGGATGAAGCAATGGATATGAAATATTTGCTTGATTGTAATAACACTCTCAAAACTCAAAAATACCAACCCAGGTAAAAAGGGTTGTAAAATTCTATATAAATGGACCGATGGTGGTTTAGGTGACCTGACATTGGATGAGGATAAACTAGCATCGGTTAGGGTGAAATAGTCTTATTTACCAAAAATAGGTAGATCTTCCCATATTTGGTGTGCTTTCCTTGTTGGGTCTGCTTAGGGAAGTAGAGTTCTCATGAGAGAAGGAAGGAAGATCTTAGAAGAAGTCTAGTTAGGTTTAGGAAGAATTCTTAGTTAGTTAGGTCAAGTAGTGACTCAACACTGGGAGTGATGACTTGGTCACTGTGAGTTAAATGCCCCTAGAATGGGTCCAAGGTGAGGTGTCATGATGAGGTAGAGGTGTGAGGATGAAATTAACTTAATTAAAATAATTAAATTAATTAATAATGCGAGGATGAATATAATATGGGGTAAATGTGTCGTGATAAGTTAAATGTGTTATGTTAATTAATTGAAGGGGACCGGGAGTGTGACCCAAATTTGGTGTCTACATTTTCCCCTTTTTGTCACGTATCTTGTATTGATAAGTGACATTGACAAAAATAGGAATTCGGTGCTCCAGGTATGAGTGAAGGTTAGGTTTCCCCAAGTGTGGGTGGAGGTGATTCCCCTCAAACCAGGAACTGATGAGGTGTTAAATGGATTTGATGAGTGGTTTGATAAATGGGTAAGTGATGAAAACAAGGGTAGGTTGGTTATAGGTAAGGGTGATTTTGGTTCGGTAATAGGTAGTGGCAATCTAATGCACGCACATGTATAGAATGTGATAAGGTACTAGGTTTAAGAGCTTGCAAAACTCTACATTATCAAAGGTTGATAATTTTATCCAAACAAGGTTGATGTGGTTTAGGTATCCAAGGTATATGATATGGTTCTAAAACACAACTAGGCAAGGTGTTAGAACAGGTAATAGGTTTTTCTAGGGCACCAAAGGTTAGGTTAGGAGAAATAACATGACATTAGGAAAGGTAAGGTCATTAGGCTAAACAACATGAGTAGCATCATCACAAGGTATAACTAATAAACAAATTTGAGTTTCACAATGAACGAGGTTGGTCAAGGGGTGATTTAGGAAAGGTTGTAGGTAAGGGAATATGAGGGTAAAAACATACCCCAACTGATGGTGAGGTGGGTGATAGGTAGTAAGGTCATTAGGGTGAGGTGTAAGGTCAGGTTAACTTTGGGTTAGGCGGAGACAAGGTTTCGGGCAAGCAGATGTGGTTCTATATGGTGCAATGGGGAAAAAAGGCTAACTAATATCGGTTACGTAAAAATGATGCCAATCTAGAGAAACTGACCATGGTACACTAGGGTACATGACCAATTTTGGTCAAGCTAAACCGACATCAATTAGGTTTGGGTAGGGTGAAAAAGTAAAAATACGTATCAGATGTTACAGATTCACTTTAACCTTTCTACATTTAGAAAATGACATAGTGAAACATTTTTAGCATTTTCCGTGAAGAAAAGGATGAGGTGTACAACCAAAATGATTTGGTTGTATTTGAGTTGCTAGAGGAGGTAGGTAAATGGGTCCATGAGATCATTCAGAGCATTTGGATTGGTCAGAGAACTGAGAGTTTGATTGGAGGAATGACTGCAATAGGTAGAGGCACTGGAGGTCAACCAGTTCAAAGACCAGAGGTGCCAACAAGGAGTAGGTAGAGTGTTGAGGTAGGAATCAATCCATATCATGTTATTTTCAATTGAAATTGATCTAAAATGAAAAAAATGGGGTGGGAAATTAAAAATTTGAAATGTGGTAAAAATAAATGAAACTGAGGTATTGGGAGGGTGCAATATATATTAACTAGGTGGGAAAATGAATTGGGGTTGGGTTTAGGTGGGATTGGGGTAGAATTTAGGTTGTTTTTTCAATTGTTTCAAAATTTTGGGTGTCGGGTTTGGCCTTAAGGCTGAACTCCGAGACTAACGACGGTTTTGCATCAACCGACGCGTCGGTTGGGCATACCGGTGTCGGTGGTTAGATAGGTGACTGGTACTAATTAGAGTGACCGGTGTCAGTTTAAGGTAATCGTTGTTGGTCACTGTGAAAAGTGACCTAGGATAGAAAAGGGTAAATGATGGGGAAAACTAGATTTAAAAAATAAAAAAATAGGTAGTTGAATATAGAGATATGAGAGGTAGATTAGAATAGAAGTAGGTGGGTTGAAGGTAGATATAGCTAGGAATAGGTGGGTATGGGTTAGGTCAAATATTAAAGGAGAGAAAATGATGAAATGGAACATGGGGACTTGTTTAGGTGAGATAAAATGGATGGTAGGTTAGTGAAATAGTTAGGAAATAGATAGGTAGGTAGAGAAATGTGGGTGTGGGGTGGGGGTAGGTAGGGGTGAATAAATGAGTAAAGTAGGTAAGTACTTGACATTGTTGAGTTTCCTAGATGTAGGAACGACATCAGTTGATGATGTGGGACATGGTCCCACCATTGTTAGTGGAGATGCGACCCAACGTCACTGAGGATGAGTGGATGCACATGTGAGAGGTTGGATTGGTTGGGATTAGGTAATACAAGTGAAAATAATGGGATCACAGTCTCATGGTTGCTCTCATTGATAGATGGGATGCAATGACCAATACCTTCCACCTACCCACTAGCAAAGATGATGATCACGCTGGAGGATGTTTATAGGATTCTATGGCTACCAATTGTTGGTGAGCCTGTTTACTTAGTGTCAGTAGATGGGGATTTCAAGGTGATGATTGCAATATTTGGGGAGATGGTGAGTGACTTGACTAAGCACAATGTTAGTCTTTTTTATGGGGATTTGTATACTACACACCCACAGGAGACATGAATAAGACTTAATGATGGTAGCGGTGGGGTGCTATGCACTTCCATATTTAAAGGGTGGCTGATTTCCCAAAGGATTGATGGGAGTGTTGTGAGATATGATCGACAATCGCATCTCTGCTTTGCATGGGCACCTACATATTTAGTGCAGCTATACAGGAGTTGTGGGCTTACCAGAGGATGTGACGCTACAACATCTATTGTATGTTCCTACTACACTACTGGGCATACAAGCATATTGTGGTAGTGTGGCCACGAGGACTATTGGTACCAGATTGGAACCATGGGGGAAATAGGGTAGGTTATAGGAGGTGGTGGGTGGCCATAGGTGATCATCCTTGAGTAGAGGAGGTAACTCATGATGTAGTATACTATAGGTGAGAGTTGGAGGGCTTGTATGTGATGGACATAGTCTAGTAGCCCTATGTCGGTTTTCTAAATTTTAGAGGGATGGATCAGGAGCTACAAGAGTTACTGATTATTCCGTGGATAAAGGAAGACATGCCGTGTGAGCATGAGATAATCACAGTCGATAGAGTTTGATGTCGAGTTCATATTATAGCATGATGTGCTGCCACCCTTGCCATAGTACCATAGGGATGATGTGGACAGACATTTTTCTCCACCCCGTCCATGATCCCATAGGAAAGGATGATGTACCAATGGATATGAGATTGGATTATGTAGGGACTAATGTCACATACAATAGTGGTGGGTAGTGGAGTTACATGAAACACCATCGTAGCTAGGTCATCTAGACTTAGCCATAGTGATGGTTCAAAGGGATGCCCTACAGGGACAGTGTGACCATGCTTAGGAGTTCGATTAACGGCGGCATAGAACATGTAGTTAATTTGATAGGAAGGTGACTACAATACAAGGTCAGCTGGTTGCTTCCTAGGCACATGCACAGTACAAGTATAGGCTCCTGTAAGGGATGGTGCCTGAGTAGAAACATTATAGGTGCAGAGTCACCGTTTATAGGACAGTTGGTATCCGTGCGAGTGCACAAGTTGTGGCCTTACAGGCCCAAGTAGCTACATAGGTACCAACACAGAACTTAGAGAGGGCCCATATTATAGGCATCGACACCAGAATAGATTCCTCCATTGGTAGGGTAGAGTTCGTAGGTGGCAATTAGGTCGATGGAACCACCCCAGACTATATCTATGGTGAGGTTTAGGGATTCCCTAAATGAGGCCCACTATTACTAGGACCATCTAGCCACTACAAGTATTGATGTTCTTTCTTATGCCAAGAATAATTCCCAACAAGAATATAATGAGCAGACCAAATCCAGGACTCATAGCTCAGGTAATATAGAGGGTCGTCATCCTGAGAGACAGGGTCAGGGTGAGGTTACTAGCTCTTAGAGACTGTGCTCGAAAGAGGGAAAAAGGAGGAGATGGAGGTTAGGAAGGGACCAATAGAGGGTGGAGAGATACGCCGAGAAATTAATAGGAGAGGAGAGACATGTGAGAGTGGAGAGGAGGGCCTCAAGTGGGGTTGGTTAGTCATGATATTTGATATTATATTATCATTTTGATTTTGATATATATATATATATATATATTAGCCTACGTGTTGAAGATTTTGCAGGATTGTACATGATATTTTTGAGACACTTGTATCCCTATGTACATATGTATTGATACACATGCATTCCCTTTTATATAGTTGATGATACTTATTGGACTGATTATTTATTGGTTTTAATTTCCATTGTTATTATGTATTATGAAAAATAGGTGATTCGGTATGTTTGAGTCTAGGTCATGTAGGCATGGTCGAGTTAGGTGTAGGCATGGTTGAGTCAAGTATAGGCATGATTGAGTCAGGTATAGGCATGGTTTGGTTAGGTATAGGTATGGTTTGGTCAGGTATAGGAATGGTGGAGTCTAGGTAATTTCCAAGTTACCGATCTTATGGAAATAATGTGTTGTATGTATGTTGTGTTTAAATTTTTGAGTAATTAATATCATGGAAATATGAAATGATTTAAGTAGAATATGGTTGTGGTGATAAAATGGTAGGTATGTATGTTTCTATGATATATTAATTTCCAATTTTTGTGTAAATGGAAACTAACTAGGGTAGAATGTGAATGTAAAGGGGTAAAATTGGTTAGGGGTAAAAGTGGGCGTTCTAACCTCCAGAGCCCAATGCCCTAGGATTGCTACCTACATAGCCTCAAAAAAAAGGGGCCTCAAGTCTGACGTAGTTATCCCATAAGCTAGGGAGGAATATGATAAGGTAGATGAATGTGTCGGTAGGTTTAAGGCATGATTGATTCAAGGTCATGTAGGCATGGTTGAATTTAGGTGATTTAGGCATGGTGGAGTTTAGGTTGAATAAGTGTGGTTGATTTTGGTTGGAGAGGAATTCCCTGAATGTAGGTTTCAAAGTTTTAGGCATGTGTAGAAGAATCAATAAGTATAAAAGAGGTGAACGGTAAAAGGAGAAAAAATCCACCTAATTGGTAAGAAACATTATGAGTATATCATACCAAAGATTGTCTTATGAATGTAAGACCCTAAAGTTGCTACATGATTGACTGTTCTAAGGGTGAAGAAAGTCACTTGATCACAAAATGTCATATTTTCGGCATGTCCCTTGAGCAGGTAGAAGATTAGAAAGGAAATACGGTGAGGTGAAATGGGTTGTTTTAGCGTAACCTTGGTGGGAGACAACATGCCTCTTCTACAAGATACCCAAGACCAAAATAGGCAAGTCCATGATGAAAAAAATTCTTTTTATTTTTTCTTTTGTTTTATAGACTGGTCAATGTGGGAAGTCTATGTGGGATGAATAGAATATCTCCTTGAGGTCTTCGTGAAGCTGATCAATGTGGGAAGCTTTAAAATATTTTTATTTTTGTAGAAATAGTATTCTTTTTATGATAGACTATGTACAATAGGGCTAGATTTTTATAGCTATCCTTTAAGGGAGAAGTCTATTTATAGTAGCAAGATGGAAAGATAGATGTCCTTTTGGAGGGAGTCATCTATTTATAAGAAGTTTGAATCAAGGAGTTTGAATTTGAAAATCTTGTACGTTACTTCACCATTTGTTTTTTTTGGACTTTTAGGTCATGGAAAAGACTATAAAGGAGTATACGCTTCTTTTATGAAGACAAGACCATAAAAAATAGAGGTTAGCTATGAAAGAGAGGTTTTAAGTGATGAATAACCATAGGATTCCATCGTAAAAAGGATGAAAAGTATCCATGAGAATCATGCCATGAGTAGAGCCGTGGTACTCATATTTAAGATGAGGCTAAAAGGTAATGAATAGTCACACAATTTTGGTGTAGCCATTGGTCCTTAAAAGAGGTAGATGGAAGGTGAATGTTTCTCAAGTGATGAGCATTTAATAGACCTAAGGTGATATATAAATTGATTCAAAAGTAGAATGATCGAACATGCAAGGCATTGATGGGCTCATGTTTGGTTCTATCTTCAAGTAAAGATAAACGATAGGCACCCAATCCATAGGCATGAGTAATGATATAGGGTCAAAGCCAATTAGGAGCAAAATTTCCCCCTTTACTTTGCTCCACTTTTGTTACATGTTGATTGTCCTTCAGGATGAGGTCATCGACCTTGAAGGTTCGTTCTTAGACACGTTTATTGTAGGCATGTTTGATACATTTTTAGTATATTTGAAGGTGATCAAGAGCATTTAGATGGAATTCGTCTAATAATTCAAGTTTTTCCAAATAGTCATGGAGAAAATCATCATGGGGAATAAATATAGGTTAAACGAAGCATAGAAAATAATGGAATGAAAGCATCCTAAATAGAAGGTTTGATTAGGGCATGTTGATGTGGATACTAATTAATTAATTAATTAATTAACAAAAGGGAATTAATTAGTTAATGTGAATTAATAAAGATTAATTAATGTTGATTGATGAGGATTGGATAATGATAGGATAAATGGGCATTTAATTAAATAAGGGGGATGAATTAAATAAATATGTGCACATGGGAAATAAGGGTATAGATACCAAATTTTTAGGTGTCTACATTTTTCCCTTTTTGTTGAGTGGTTTGAGATAGCAAACCATGAGACAAAAATGATGAAGAGTTAGATGAGGATTGAAAAAAGGTAGATGATGAGCTCCCCCTCAAATGAGGGGATCGATGATGTCAAGGAAATTGATGATGCATTTGAAAAAGGTAGATGATAAAGGGTGGGTGGGTGAAGAAAAATGGGTAAAGGATTACAAGGCAAGATGCCCCATGAAAAAAGATCAAATATGAATAAAAACTATATGGTAGTGACTCCAATATCACATTGGTAGAGGATAATTATGGTCTCAATGGAGATGGGCTATAACATTCTATGGACCAATGAGTGGGTGAAGATCATTGCAATATGGATGCAAGCCATGGATGACCAATGGGTCATAGGAAAACATCAAAGTATGCAAACTATATGTGAAAAGGTATGCAAAATCCTTCATACACAGGAATCAAGTGAATAGGTATGTGTCCACAAGGGATGAGGATGAATGATATGGTATGGTGCCCATGGGGGACATGAAAAATGAAAGAAAGGTAAAGAAAACGAGGGATGAAAAAAAAGGAAAAAATAGATGATGAATAATATGGCCCAAAGGGGAAGAAGGGGAAAAGTATGGTCACGATATGGAATTTGAGAAAGTAGAAATGGATAGAGTGAATGTTGAAATAGAATTCCTAAATGGAGAAATAAATATGGCCTCAAAGGAGGACTTCATGTGCAAAATGATTAGATAATTAATGAAATAAAATTCCCAAAGGGGAGATAAATATAGCCAAAGGTGGACTTTGAATGTATAAATTAATGATTTGAATGTAGAATTAAAATTCCCGAAGGGAAAATAAATATGGCCATTGATATGGACTTTGAGATTAGATTTGATGGGATTGGATGTTAAATTAATTCCCAGAGGAAAAAATGATTATGGCCACAAATGTGGACTTTGAGATGATAAAGGGGAGGATACGAAATTTTGAAATAAATGCCCTAAAGGAGAATAAATATGGCCTCAAAGGAGGACTTTGAGAGAAAAAAGATAGATAGATGAAATTAATGGTGGCCCAGAAAAGGACACAAATATGGCCAAAGAGGAAAGATATTAAAAAATGTGAGATATGGTGCCCTAAGAGGGAACAAAAAGATGGCCAAAAAAGTGGACTTAAGATGAGATAAATTAGATAAGGTTTGATGAAATTAGATGGGATAAAGATTAGATAAAATAGTAGATAAAGGAAAATAATGATATGATGATAAAGAGAAAAAATAGTGGCTGATTAAAAAGAAAATGGAACCAAAGGGTATGAACAAGATAGGAATTTGTTATTGAGAGAAACAAGGAAAATATTCCTCCAAATCACATTGAGGTAAACAAGAGTAAACAAGAGAGGATCTAGGTGGCGTAAGGCACATGTGACCTAAAAATGTTAGCAAATAACCAACGATAGTTAGTTATATCAAATATCATAAGGATCATGGATGAAATGATCTCATAAACCTAATGTCGACATGACAAAGGGGTTTGAGATGAAAATTGTACGAAGGAAGAGGGTTCTCCAAAAGTGGTGTTCCCTAAAACTATGCCCCAACTCTGGGAAGGGGAAAGAGAGAAGTTTCTTTAGAAAAAATCAATGTGGAAGCTTTCTTAGGATGCTAATAAAATGGAAGGTTGATCAATGTAGGAAGCCTTCAAATTCCATAAGGAGTAGCCATCCTTCGAGGGTATGGTCTACTTTATACAATATATAGATGGAAAGAATAATATGATAATATCCATCCTTTGAGGGATCAATCTATTTATTTTATTTTGATTTTGACTTTGATTTTGATTTTGATTTATTTTTTTTTTTGCATGAACAATTTTCCTTCAAGGGATCAGTCTATTTTTAATAACTTTGATTTTTTTTTTAGAGCATCCATGAATTTTTATTTTACATGGGGAGAGCTGGGACTAGCTAAGTAGACCACTTAGGAGGGGATAATGAATGTACAAGAGACACCCCTAGACCCTTTGCATGGTTCCAATAGGTGAATAAGAGGGTGATGGATGTGATGATTGTGGAGTTCTCACCAAAGGGAGAACCTATCCATAAGGAATATGCTTATGGGCAGAGCCATGGTGCCCATATTTAAGGTCACATCTAGGAAGTGACAAAAGACCACATAATTCCAAATCATCACATGAGATGGAAAAGGATAAGATGGAGGAATGATCTAAATATATGACTAAGAGAACATTGGTAAATGTGCTAATAATAGAATGGTCACAAGTGCAATGTGTTAAGAGGTTCCACTTCAGTTTACCACTAAGGGAGGGGAAAATTTCCATGTTGGAATAATTGATTAAAGTTAGATGTGATTTGAGATAGATGAGAACTTGATAGGATGAAAATATGGATATGATGAGATAGATGAGAGAAGATAAAAAATGCTGCTACCCTTAAGGAAGTGAAAATATGTGTCCCTAATGAGATGAGATGGTGGTCCCCAAGAAAAATATGAGAAATATGATTTCCCAAAGAAAATATGACCAAAAAGGTGGACTTTGATGAGATGAAATGGTCCCTCAATGGAAGGACACATATGGGAAGCAAATTGGAATGATGAAAAAAAAATGGTCCCCAAAGAGGGACAAAATATGGCCACAAAGGTGGACTTTAATGATAAAAATGAGGATAAAAGAAGGACAAATATGGCCACAAAGGTGGACTTTGATGAAATGATGAAAGGCAAAAGATGTCCATGATGACTTTGATGAAAAATAATGGTTTCTCAAAATGAAAAATATGGACCACAATGAGAAATTGATGAAAATAAAAATAATGGTCCCCAAAAGAGAAACAAATATGGCCATGGAAAATGAAAATATGAAAAAATGGTCCCCTCAGGAGGAAGAAAATGGCCACAAAGGTGGACTTATGATGAAAATGGTGTGGTCCCTCAAGGAGGCATATAATATGGCCATAAAGGTGGAATTTGAAAAAATGAGAAAAATGGCCCAAATATGGACTCAAAAAGATAATGGTTGAAAAGGACAAATATGGCCATAAAAGGTGGACTTAGATGAAAAAGAATGGAAATATGGTCCCCAAAAAGGAGGATGAATATGGCCACAAAGGTGGAATTAAAATGAGATGAAAACAAAACATTTGGACATGAATTCCCTTTGTATTTAAGATTAATATGGCCATGAGATGGATTTAGATGAGATGAATATTTGAAAAAATTTAATTTTCAAGAATGAGATGGATGAAATGGATTAATGATCAAATAAAGTGATGTCAAGAGTGAAGTCCCCAACATCAAGGGAGTTTTTTGGATAGGAAATGAGTTAATGTGGATGATATGATCAAGGATGGAGGCTACTCCCCCAGTGAAAGAGATTATATCATTGTGGAAAATTAGATGTGGATGAGTTAATGGATGTCAAAGAGTTTAGATGAGATTGTCTTGAACTTGGATTAGATAGATGGTCGAGGATCACAAGGGTGATTAACAAAAACCAACAATATCAATAAACAAGGGAGGACCCTCTTTAGGAGGAATGGTAAGGGATGATGTGGATGAAGGATGAGATTTAGTAATTTTGGTGGATGGGGATGTAGGAATTGGATTTGGATTGGTTGTGGTGGATGGAGAAGAATGGTTCCCATGAATGAGGAAATCATCTTTCTCAATAAGATTATGGACTATAGTCTGAAAGGCCTTACAATGCTTGGTGTCATGACCCAGAAGTACAATGATAAGTGCAAGCATGATTGGGATTGAACCATGAAGGTTTGGGACTATTTGGATTAAAATATTTAATAGAGGGAAGTGTGATGGTAGATATTTGAGTTAGATGTCGAAGGATATCTATGTAGGACCCAATCAAGTGTCAAAAGGAAGATAACTCTTATGGGTTTTAACATAATGTTTTGGCTTGGATTTAGGTACAGATGTAGATTGGATGGGTAAATTAGGTGTCTTGGAAGATAAATCAATTTTGGATTGTTTGGATTGGGATTTAGGTGTGGATGTAGATTGGATGGGTAGATTAGGTGTCTTGAAGAAAAAATCAAATTTGGTTGGAGGATTGGATTGTTTGGATTTGGATTTATCATTGTGAGATGTCCTTTCTTTGAAATCTTAGACTTGGATTTGGACGTGGATGTTTGGGATGTTGATGTATGAGATGATTTGGATGCTGAGGATGGGGTGGATTGCTTTGAGGTTTTGGTGTTTTTGTTTTCAGTTTTAGTGTTGGTTGATGATTCAGGTCACATGGACTGGACCGAGTGGTTACTCAAACAACTTTGATGGACAATGAAGGATCCTCTTTAGAAGAATCATCATTTGGAGGTGAAATGGCTGTGAAAATTTCATGAAGAATGAGGGGAATTTTTCATTTGGATAGATGAAGTCAAAGGTGTGGATGTTGAAGTGGAAGGAAGAGATTGGTTTGGTTTGGGAAGGAGGTATCCTTCCTTAATGAAGTTATGAACAATGGCTTGAAGTGCTCTACAATGTTCAATATCATGTCCAGGGGTATGATGATATGCACAGATGAGGTTGGAATTAAACCATGATGGCTTCTTTCTATTTGGGTCAAAGGCCTAATAGGTGGAAGTGTGATTGCAAAAATTTGTAACAAGTGTCGGAAGACCTCCGTACATGATTCAACCAAAGCGTTAGGAGGTGCTTTGTCTTTACGGAATATCTTGGTCTTTGAAGAAGAAGTGGATGTTTGAGATGATCCGGATGTTGAGGATAAAGTTTGAGCATGTTGATGTCTTGATGGCTTGAATTCAGTTTTGGTATTGGTAAATGCCTTAGTGTTGAATGGTTTCAGTTTTAGTTGATGAAACATTCTTGATGAAAAGGTTGTCATGTTGGATTGTTTAGAGGTAGGAATGTCAATTTCCTTATAGGAATGTATAAGGGATTTTTGAGGTAATGTATTAATGGTTGTAGATTTTTTTTGAGGTTGTCCTTAGGAGGAATGAAAAAAATTTCCATCGGAGGATCCGGAGGTGGTGTTGGTATAGGCAGTAGGAAGTAATATTTGTTTGATGGAATCTAAGGAAAGTGAAGATTGATTCAATTACATGCTGATGAGGTAGAAGGATCATTTGAAGTTTCATAAGTTTGAAGTGATTTCAAAGGTTCTTCAAATGATGTAGGAGGGAGGATGATGTGGATGTGGTCTCAATGATTGATGTGGTAGGTGCAGGGACTGGGATTGGATCTATGGATGGTATTATGGGTAAGGATGGAATAGATGTGGATGATGGAGTGGATGAGGTAGATATAGATGTGGAATCAATGGTAGATGTATGTGTGGATATTGAAAGAGGTGTTTGATGTACAATATTGATTGAATAAGGATTGAAATCGTATGGTGTGGAAGGTAGAAATGGATCTGTCGATGGTGGATCTGGGAAGGTTTGTTTGAAGATATCCAAGAGTGGAGACTAAATTGGTTGGGGGATTGTGTAATATTGGGAAGTAGGGACATAGTAGGATGGTTGAGATTGTTGAGGTACATAAAGTGTGGTAGATGAAGCAGGGATGACATTGGCATAAGGTGACGGGATGGAGTAGGACCCTCTGGTTGACATGATTGAGAACCAGAGTTATAGTGAAAGTATTCATAGATGGGGCTAGAAGGAGACAAAACACAGATATCGATCATGCTAGATGTTTGAGGAGTGGTGGTAATTGATGTGATAGGCATGGGGTTGTAGTTATGGTTGATGTGGGTGTAGGATAAGTGTTGGATGGTCTTGGTTATACAACATAAGGAGTGGATGGATAAGGATATAAGGAAGCTTGGTGTGTTAAAGCTGGAGGAGATGTTTGATAGGATGTTTGAGGTTGGATTAAAATATTTGATTGTTGAGCACACAAGAAGTGTGAATGTTGGTAGATTGTGGTGATTGGATGGGTATTCTAGATGAAGCAAGGATATGGTTGATATGACATGATGTAGGTGTAATAAGATCCACCAATTGAGTGGATTGACATGATTGAGGGGTTTCAGGGATTTTAGGGGGTCATAGAAATCATAGATGGGGCTAGAGGAAGGCTCAAAGGTCTCTAAAGGAGCATGAGGTAGAGGTGTTTGAGGTATGGTATCGATTGAAAATGGGTTATATTTTTTTGGTGAAAATAGATTTTTTTGGTGGTGGGTTAGGAAAGGGCTCTCTGAAAATGTCAGGAGTGGTGAAGATCGTATTGGTTGAGGGGGTGTATGATATTGGGAAGGAGAAACATGATAAGATGGTTGGGATTGGATGGGAAGATATGATGTATGAGGAACATAAATGTCAATAGGCTTTTGGACATGGTGGTGATGTCTGAAAAAAGTGGTAGTCCAGGGGTGGGATAGAATCTACTAGTTGGTGTGATCTACAGGAGTAGGAGTTCATGGATGGGGCTAAAAGGAGACAAGGATGAGATATCGATCATGGTAGATGTTTGTGTAGAACCATTTGGGGTGAAGTTTTGTTCCATTTTAAATCAAGAAAAGTTAGAAAAAAATTATTTTTATGTTTTTGTTTAAGAAAGTATGAAAAGAAAAGGGGAAATGGATAATGAGGTACCTAGGAGAAGGAAATCTATGTTTGGTTTCAGGTATGTTTTGGCTTGGGAAGTCTCAAGTAGCTTCCTGTTGGGTGATCAAATCCCAATCAGTCTACCGGTAAGGAGATGTTTTGATATGTTAATTGATTTGTGAGTTTTAAGTAGTGTGTGATAAGATGTGATATGCATAAAGTTAAACCCCTATTTAAGCTATGTGAGCAAGTAGGATGTAAAAATAATGTTCTTTTTAAACCCAAAACAAAGTGTGATATTCGATGAGGACACAGACAAGAATGGAAAAAATTACAATGCAAAAAGAGAAAATAGGGAAAAAGTGAGGAATACCTAGATAATGATTTTCCTATTTATCTACACTTCTTGAGTGATGAGTGATCTAGCCACAAACCCAACATGAGCAAAGCAATAAAGTGGAGCCTCACATGCTGTGTAGTGTTAGTGGAAGATAGAAAAAGAAAAAAAAAAATAAATAAGAGATCACCTAAAGGGTGTCCCACCGAGTGTGCCAAGAATGTTTATCTAGTTTTTTTCCTTTCAATTAATGATATAGTAATAAAGAAACTATAAAACCTAAAATTATGGAGGGTTTATGTTACCTCGATGTGATGTGATGGATAAAGGCACAAAGGTGATTAATCTCTGCTACAAGATATATAAACTACAAAACTAGAGAAATATTTGATTAGATAGATTTATGCGGGGCTTGCCCAGACAATTACGGCTCCAAGAAATGATTAGCTTCCTTGGAGGATGTCAACCCATGTGTTTGATAAGATAATATAAAAGTGATAATAATAAACAAGACAATATACAAAATCTGAGGCACATCGAAACTAAAAATGCAAAATGTAAGGCACATAAAAATATGATCTGAATGAACTCGAAATAAAAGGTTACCTGATTGGGTTGATTTCAACCTTTAAGATCGACAAAAAAACGGGTCGATAGACCCATACTATGGAGAGTTGATGGTGACTTGAATTAGTAGATCTAAGTAATAAGAGAAATATGTAAACTTTACAAGATCTAGATGTAAACTGAAAGAAAAAGAGGCCTAAAGATGTTGGAATTAACCTACAAAAGGAATATAGGGAGAAGAAACCAGAAAATGATAGAAAACATGGATTAAAAAGGGTAGATTGAGGATCGGGACCCCAGGGTCGAATGGTGACCATGGTGAAACAATGGCGACTTAGTGCTGATGGATTGGTAATGCTGCAATAGAGGAGCTAGATGGTGGATATGGGGTTTGAAATGGAAACAAAATATATGCAGAGGCTAGGGAAGGCTATGAAGATGGAAAATATGGTGATAGAGGGTTGAGGTGATGATGACTTGGGATTTACAAATGGAAACTGTAGAAGAATAAAGCAAGGCTAAAGGTAGATTGACTAAAAAGGTAACTTGTAAAATGAAACACTTATAAAACAACTTAAGAATGGAGTCCCAAGTTTTTTGGACCTATAATGTTAGATTTAACAAGATAATAGAATAAATAAGACAAGATAGTAGAAAAAGCAATGTAAACCTCCTGATGTTATGTAGATGATCAAGATAAAAGCTTGTAGGGATGCAAGAAGGATTAATCGAGATGCTTTAGTTTGAAGAAAATGGTAGAGTGGAAGAAGGCTAGAAAGAATTCACATCTTTGCATTTTTGTTGTTGTGTGTTTTCTGGCCATGTTTTGCAAAAAGAAAGAACTTGGTTTATAGGGTCGACATGATGACCAGGTTGGGTCAAACCGATGATTGTGGGAAATTTTCCAAAGGGAGGGGATTTTTTTGATTTTTATTTGGATTTGGGCTTTTGATGAGTAGAAAAGCTACTTTAAAGAAAATAGATGGGAAGGGATGTGATAAGGATGAGTTGGGGAATAAAGATAGGTTAGGAAAAGCATAGAAAAGCATGGGGATATATATTTAGAATGAAAGCATCCTAAATAGAAGGTTTGATTAGGGCATGTGGATGTGGATACTAATTAATTAATTAATAAAAGGGAATTAATTAATTAATGTGAATTAATAAAGATTAAATGATTAATTAATTAATGGGGATTAATTAATTAATGTTGATTGATTAATTATTGGATAATGATATGATAATGATTTAAATAAATAAGTTGTCATAATAACTCATAATATTAGGATAGATTAATATTGTTGTGAGATATAATCTCACGTATCTATTTTGAGGGTGTGAGATATTTGAGGAAGTAAATGAGAGATAAAGGGAGATTATGGAGATAAGAATCGACTCATTATTTATAGGATCAAGCAATTGTATTTATATCCATCTCACACATGAATAAAATTATTAGAAATACTTTCTCATCAAATTTATTCTTTAACTTTTGTTTCCTCTCTTCAGATTATTTTCTGCAATTATTATTAATTTTTATTATTAGATCTCTTAAATTGATATTAATAGAGCCATATTTAGAGTAGTTATAAAACCATACATTATGGAAAAATATTATGAATGGTTCTAAAAAAATTGTGTTGTCTGCATTAATTCATTTTCAAGTTATAATTCTAGTGTCCAAACATTATTAGGTTCATACCCCTAGTTGGAACACCCAACTATAGTAGTTGAACACCCAAAACTCCCCATATTCACCTGTAATAAGCTAAGTATACTCATCGTCTTGTGTTTTCAAGTTCATATTGTATTGTGCACATTAGTTGCAAGAATAAATGTGATATCTTAATAGTGCATAATTAATGTTGGAATTTAATTAGTCGTAATAATCTCGTATATCTCCCCTTCATATCCTATATGTGTATTTAACTCACTATTAAATTATAATGTAATAAAGGTGTAAAAATATATGTAAGGGTTTGAAATAGATGGATTTTATTATTTTTAGATAAGGTAATAAGCTTTGGTTTTGAAGGGACCAAAAAACCTTAACACAAAAAAGAAACTCAAGGCCCACAAGGCAACAAAAAGAACAAAAAGCATAGAGTAAAACATGATTGATAAGTATTGTTCACTTAATAGAAAAGACCACAAATGTTCTAAGTATTAAAAGATACTATACCTTTTTAAAAAAACCAAATAATTAGATCACCAGGAAGAAAAAATCAACAAACCCATACGATACTAACACACAAAAAGAGAGTAGCCAAAGGGATTCCATCACCCACCTTGCTCTAGGAATATTTTCTTCTAGTTCTCGTGCTTGGGCCTACTTCCTTATTCCATTTGAATTTGATGATGACCCTAGTTGGTATTTTATCAATGTTATTCTCCTTCATATCCTTGACATCTTCACCATCTGAACTACTCATATCCAACCTCATGTTGACCTTGTCCTTTTTAGCTTCCATTTTAACAATATGATCTTGAAGGATTGAAATCCTACTCCCTACAAAATAAAATCTGTGTTCGATGCAAAAATTCTCTTGTTTTAGATTTATATTTTTCTATGGTAGTCTTTAAATTTTTGTACAATATTTTTATTAACCACCAAATTGGTGTCTATAGTGACTCCACTCTAAGGATGTCGGCTTCTACTTGACCATTTCTCTAGCTCTCTCCCTATTCCCAACACTCTCCTCCCTACCCTTGTCACCCTTTTTTATGTCACAAATAATTTCAACAATTCTAGTAGGAAATTCTTGTTTCCCCCTTTTCTCCTTTTTATGTGAGACACTGGGGTTTCATTATTATGATCTAGTTAACTTTTAACGTTAATCTTACACAATCGAAGAATGCATTCATATTTAACCCTCGTAATTAGTGTTTTCATTTATGTCAAGTGGAATTTATGGAAAATGAGTGAATTTTGAATTTTAGCTTAGTAAAAGATATGAAGGTTGATTGGTAGTGCCTTCTCAAAGGGTTTAGTGAGCATTCATGATGACTTTAGGATTGTTTAAGTCTATGTAGGCTTTTTTGTGAGGTAGGAATCCATTGGAAGCATGGAAATGGTTGGTATGGCTAGATCAGATGTTCTAAAGGTTATATATGATGTTGTTATCATGGGAACAAGTTCTTATAGCGAGTTTGTGTCATGTGGTAGAAGCCATAGTTATATATGGCTCATTTAGGCCTACTTCTAGAGCCTAATGAGGTGTAAGAGCTCATTACAGGGAATGAAAAGAATAGGTAGGCATGGGATAAGCCTATAAATGTTGTCTATGGAATGTATGAGAAACAATAAGGCTTACTTTGGCTCCTAGAGACAAAATTCAAAAATTCACCAAAGTTGGCTTTGGGGATTGACAATGTAGGTTGATGAAAATGAGATAGGTATGAGTTGTAAAAGAATAATTATAGATTAAAAAATCATGGAATGTGTAGAGGGGTGTCTTATAGTGATCCATAAAAAAATTCACTAAGTTATGAAGAGGTATGTGAAAGTTATGTAAGTTTTTCTAAAATAGGTTATTTAAGAAATGTAAAATGAGTTGCATGTCTTCTTAGCACCCAAGAAAAAATATGGAGCCTTATTCATATAAATCATAGAAGGATATTTTCTAGATAAATCAAATCCTGAAGTGTGGAAGATATTTTTAGGAAAAATGGATAAGTATCAGAGAAGTTATTAACATTTTACTAGCAAGTTTTCTCTCTCCCCCCGAGTACGTTTCTCGAAGTGTTTGAGATGAAATGAGCTATTTTTAATTCTTGTCAAGTTTTTGAAGTGTTTCATCTTATTTTAGATTAATGAGGATTTTTTCATACTGTAGTGATGATGATTATGGACTTCAAGCTTATTCCTTCTAGCAGACCCTTCTATGTTCTTGCGCAAGGTCATGAGAATTGGAAGGTGAAGTCAGTTCAGTTTTCAAAAGGTATTATGTGTAAGAGAAAGTGGTTTTATATTCATACTAAAATACAATTTTGAGTGTATGGGGCATTTGGTATGTCCCTGTGGTGAGTTCTAAAGCACAAATTTCTTGTTACCATATTGTTTTGAGGTGTTGTGCCAAAAAACTACATTCATGGGCATATATGAAGTTATTCTATTGAAATAAATCTACCAAACCATTGAACATAATCATCATAGTATTATAGATATGTGATTGGAAAATATGAAGAGCTTAAAATGTGAAAACTAAGGAAAAATGGGAAGAATGTTGTGGATATACTTGATGGCGTTATAATGTGAATGGCCTCCACTGCATGCAAGTTGGAATATCACATCAAAGTTATTTGTTTGTGAGTAAATGGTGTGCTAGGTTCCCGAGAATGTCAAGAAGGTCTTATTGATCCTCCATGAAAAATTAAGACTCACTAAAATAAAATTAGCATCTTTTAAACTTATCTAGAAATGATTTGTAGTTGTTTTTCTACACCGTACACTATCTTTTCCTTATTCTCGGGAATGATTGGACATGTTTCAAGCTTGTTAATTGATTGGAGAATATAGAGAATGGTCTTAATAATCCTCATAAATTATAATTTTAAAATTCCATAGATATTTGAGTGGGAAATATTTTTGAAGGGTCTCGAGCTTACACTATTGAAAAAAATATGTGATTTTAGGGTTTGAAGGAAAAAATCACTCAAAAATCAAGCTACAACCAACAAAAAATAATTAATTTTTTGAAGGAAGATATATATGGAGGAAAAATAATTTTAAAATGAATTAATCTTTTTCATCTCGAATTAAGAGATTTATTCATGACATTATAATTGAACATTCGTGATAATAATGTAAAACAAAGTTTTTTTCAAATTAAGATCTTTTTGTTCACAATGGAGAGTCATCTATCAACATGTTCAACTCCAAGGAGGTTGGTTAAAGTTTTTAAAGTCTCAAATCTATTTGAAAATAATATTTCATCTTAATTCCCTATCATAGTCAATGAACAAGTTGCCAAAATAGACAAAGACAGATTCAACAAACCTATAAATTAGAATTGAAATGCTTTGTGAAAATTTATTAATAAATATTTCATGAAGAAAATAGGTAAATAAAGAATCCTAAAGGCCATATAAAGTTACGAAATTGAAAGGAAAAATTCTAAGCTTGAGCCAAAAGGAGGATATGAAGATTGAGTTTTGAATTGAGAAACTTGAACAAAGCCTTGATGTTGCATGGAAATTATTGTGAAAGAAGTGTGATGTAGTACTGGTTTAAAATTCACACAAATTCACTAATTATAAGGTTTTCAAACTCAAATGTTCCTCTCTTTAGGTCTGTAAGATGAGCTTCTTTTCAAGTTCTTCAATCACTCCTTATCATGCAATTTTTTGATTTCATAACTCCTTCCACTAAGCCACCCCATTCAATAAGTTCCTAAACCCTTGGAATTTTCAATTTAATATTTGAAATATATTAGAACAACCAAAAATTTACATTATTCACCTTCTCTTAGACTGCCCCTTGTAGTCTCCTTCCTACAAATCAAAACATAGTTCTAGCCTACAAGATCAATTATTTCCAAAACTCGGTAGAATTATTTCAAAGTATATATCATACCCTAGAGGTATGTATCATGTCTCTCATGTCTCTCTTTATTTATAGGTAGTTTTTGTTAGGTTTTATCAAGGAATCTTAACCAATAATCAATTATACACTCATGTGAGAACACTGGTTGAGTCTTAATTCTTTGAGTTAGAGAGTTATGTGTGGATATTTCATTCTCTAAAATTGATCAAAAAGTTCAATTATTTCCTCATAAATCCTAACAATGAAAAGGATTCTTCCATTTCAATTCTTCCTCTTCAATGTTCCTCAACTTGGTTCTTTAGAGGTGAGATTAAGCTTGTAGTTTAGTCTACTTACTTGTATGTCACTTTTTGTTACCTTCATAAATCATTACACAACTAATTACTGAGACTCCCTTTTTATCACTTAACCCCTATTGTCTGCCAAAAATTCTAAGGGCTTCAATTTACCTTCATTACTCTTCTTATACTTTGTTCTAGTTAATGTTAGGCCCTTAGATTGTTCAGAAAACAACTATAAAAATACCTATTAGGAGAGACATTCATTTAATCCAAAACCTTTATAAACATGTAGGTAAAAAACTTAAAGAGTGTTATTCAAAGTTTCATGAATTTCCCATGGTTCCCTTTTGAGAAAACCTCTATTTTTATGATCAAACCCTAGTTGTAGGGTTTTACCTCACTGGGAAGCCCAAGAGGTCAAATTTCAAGGTTTCTCACTAGAGTCTTTACCTTTTTAAATTACATAGACTTCTAAAGATCTATATGAATATGTATTAACCATAAAATTTCTAATTACTTCTTGGAATAACCTTTCATAAGTCTAGAAATCCATTTCTATCATGGAATGAGCCTGCACTAATTCTAGGATAGAGTTGTGTTCTTTAAAACTCTAAATCATTGTCTTCAAATTTCAAGGACTTCAATCAAAATATTAAACTAACATGCATAGTCATAAAGAGTTACCAACCAACCTCCATATGACTTATCACTCTAAAAATGATCCTAACTCCCTCACTCTGTCTTTGAGAGCAGGGCATGCTTCAACACATATATTTTCAATAAAATAAGATTAACACCTTACTCTTTTAGGGACTCGTGAGGAAATTTTAATCCTAATAAACTTCCTTAGATATTTTATCATGTCTGAAGGCTAAAATTTCTTTTTTAAACTATGAATATGGCTTGTTTCAAACTATAACCCAAACTTGCTTCCAAACCCTCACTATCAAGCCTTAAACAAGTAATAAATATAACCATAAAAATTAGTGATAAATGCACATTAGTTCATCTACATTTTCACATGAATGTATAAATATTAAATCCTATCAATGTATATGCACAAGTTTTACAAGGTCATCTCAAGATCCAAAAATTATCAAGTCTATCAACAACAATGCTTTCTCTTGAAAATATTGGACTCCAATTTCTTTACTCTATGGACCATTTGAATGATTACCATAATAGCTATAAAGGTGGATTAAATATTCCTTTGAAATTTTTTTCAACCTAATTTTTCCCATTATAACTTTCACATACATGGTTTTAGCTTTTATACAACATTAGAGAAGCTAGTTAGCCTAGGACTTTAGGGTCTAAGCACTAGTCTAGAAATGAGTTCTAAGTGAGACTCTTAAATATAAATAGATCTAATTAAAATCCTATGAAATATCATGGTTCTCCAAGATGACAATTCACACCCTAATTACACACAAAATTTCCTCCAACAATTCAAATTTCATTTTGGAGGGAAATGGAAAAATTTCAATTTTGAAGGAATTAAGACACACACCCAATATTGAAATTACCTCTAATAACCTATAGCTCTTATCCATATGCTAATAAATACAAAATTTAGTGTGATCACCCTATATATAGGCTAGGGGAGTGATGCTCCTACAATATAATTCCAAGGGAAAAGAAAAACTTCCCTATACTTGTACTAGTTCTCTGTGTTCTTCTCTCTTTCTTTATTTTTCTTCTACTTCTAATTAAAGATAACCCTTTGGAAATGTTTATTCACTACATATCCTTCTTGATTCATTCTTATCTATTGTCCTTTATCTTGCATCAACTGATTATTATTTGAATTTCTTGATTTCTTGATCACAATACTACTTTTAGGTTTGTACTTAGTGTTTTGCTCCTTAGATATGAGTATGAATCCCTAATTTATAGTTGTATATGTTTCATCTTCACAAACATGTCCATGAAACTAATTACTTCATCCTCTTCTGGTCCTTGAATTAGCTCTTTCTCAAAATGATAATATTCTTTCTTAGGTTTTGAATGTTGATGGTCCCTTGAATGCCCCTGCATAGATTCAATTGATGTACTTATGTTCATGTCGCATATAAGGGATTTACATTGAAGCAAATTATTTTCACCATTTGGATTAGTCCTTTTATCCACATCTTTCTTGATTTCATCTGATTCTTGCATGTTGTTTATATTTTTGATCTATTATGCTTCCATTTTGTGAACTATTTGCTTCCCTTTCAATGCCCAATTGCTGCTTTTATCCATCATTATTTTAATTTTATACTTGTTCACTCTTCACTCCTTTGTTTTCTGCATTGTATTCTTTTCCATATTCTTTATTCTCTTTTTATTTACAATCTAACTTCCTCTTGTTTCTTGTACATTCAGTCACACCTTCATTCATCCTCTTTGTACCTACAAAACAAGCTTAAAATAGTGTTAGAATTAAAAACAAGAGGATTTCATGCCTCATTCATCCTCCCCATGCTATGTTTTTCTTTCTTGTCATTCTTGTCTTCTTACCTTAGTACTTTCTTGCCATTCTTCCTCACCTTCATCCACTGTTTCTCTATCCAATAGACCTCTATACTGGTCCTCAAATACCTTAACCTGTGCTTCTCTTCTCACTCTATCATATATTTCCTCTCTCTAATCATCATCTTCATTATTCACCTCTTCTTGTATTAATTTTTTTTTATCTCTTTATCAAAACATTTTTTCAAATCAGTCTCATGAGGCTTAACAACCATGAATAGTTTCCTATTTCATAATTTTGTAGTCTCTACCAAGAAATTCTTGGATGTCATCATCAACACTACCCCTATTTGTGCTTCTTTCTCATCTTTGAGTGGTAGAAGTGTGTAGAAAACTCCATTTGCAAAAATAGTATAAGTGTTATTATTTCCATTATGGACTTCCTTCTTGTCATACTGCCATGGTATGCCTAACAAGACATGACAAACATCCATAGGAACCAGATCACACAACACCTTATCCTTATACCTTCCAATCTGAAACTCTACCGATATTATTCCCTAACCAAGATGTTATGTCCACTTTGCATCCATGATATCTAATAGGGGTTAGGGTGCATAGTGGTTTTCAATCCTAACTTCTCTACCATTTCAAATGAAACAATATTTTCAGTGCTTCCACTATCAATAACCACTTTACAAACTTTTCCTTTAGCTTTACATGTAGTTCTAAATAAGCACCTTATTTGGGCTACCTCATTAGTTTTTCACTTAGTTTCAAAAGAACTCTTCTACACAAAAATAATTACATATGTCTTGGATAATATGATCAGTAGATCTATCTTACTTTCTTTGCTCTATATTCATCCCATAGCACTCATAGGCTTTGTGTCCTACATACCTTTGACACTTGTAACATCTACATACAAATTATACCTACTTGTTTGTCCCATTTCTCTATGTATAATAGATATCAACCTTAATCCTTCTCCAAGTCTCTTCCATACTCTCTAACTTGTTCAACATAGCTTCCATCATTCTTTCTATCTTTTCTTGCCAAATTTTCTCTCTCATTTCTCTTACCTACACCATTTTTTCTTCTCTTTCCTGTAATATCTATCAATAAATATTTATTCTTTCAAGAGTAAAACTCCCACTCTAATACCACTATAATGTAGTAACAATTTCAAACTCACATAAAGTCACTCATTAGAAGGTTTTAAAACTCAAGTATGCCTCTCTTTAGGTAAGAAATACAAGCTTCTTTTCAAGTTCTACAATCACCCCTTATCATGTAATTTATCATCATGCAATTTCTTGATTTCACAAATCCTTCCACTAATCCACCCCTTTAACAAGTTCATAAACCCTTACCTTTTCAATTTAATCTTTGACATAGATTAGAACAACCAAAAAAGTTCAAATGGTCAACTTCTCCTAGACCGCCCCTTATAGTCTCCTTCCCTACAAATCAAAAATAAAGTTCTAGCCTACACCCTCAATTGTTTCCAAAAATTAGTATAATGTTTTCAAAGTATATATTATCCCCTAGAGGTATGTATCATGCATCTCTTTATTCATGAGTAGTTATTGCTAGGTTTTATCAAGGATTCTTCAACAACAATCAATTATAAAATGATGTGTGGATATTTCATTCTCTAAAATTGAGTAAAAATTTCAATTATCTCCTTATAAATCATAACAATGACAAGTCTTGTTCCATTCCAATGCTTCTTCTTCAATGTTCCTCAACTTGGTTCTTTAGAGGTGAGATTTATCTTATAGTTTAGTCTACTTACCTTATGTCACTATTAGTTACCTTCATAAGTCATTACACAAATAATTATTGAGAATCCATTTTTATCACTTAACCCTATTGACTTCCCAAAATTCCTAGGGCATCAATTTACGTTCATTACTCTTCTTATACTTTATTCTAGTTAATGTCGGGCCCTTAGACTGTTCCAAAACAACAGTCAAAAATCCTAGTTGGGAGATGCATTCATTTAATCCAAAACCATTACAAACATGTGGGAAACAACCTTACAAAGTGTTCTTCAAATTTTTATGAATTTCCCATGGTTCACTTTCGAGAAAACATCTATTTTGCTAATAAAACACTAGTTGAAAGGTTTTACCTCTTTGGTAAGCTTTGAGAGGGAATTTTTCAAGATTTCTCACTGAATTCTTACACAAACTTCTGAAGATTTATATGAATATTTATTAACCTTATAGTTGTTAATTACTTATTTTAATAACCTTTCATGAGTTTATAAATCCATTTCCACCATGGATTGATCTTACACAAAGTCTACGACAAATTTGTTTTCATCAAACCTCTAAATCACTATCTTCAAATTTCAAGGAATTCCATAAAAATATAAAACCAACATGCATAGTGATAAATACTTACCAACCAACCTCCATATGAATTCTCACTCTAAAATGCTCCTAACTCCCTCACTCTATCTCCGAGAGTAGGGTATGCTTCAACACCTAGATTTTCAACAAAATAAGATTACCACCTTACTCTTTTAGGGCCTCTTGAGGAAATTTTAATCCTAATACACTTCCTTTGAGTTTTGATCATGTTTGAGGGATAAAATTTCTCTTTTCAACTATTAATATGGATTTTTTAAAATAGTAACCCAACATTGCTTCCAAACCCTCACAATCAAGCCTTCAACAAACAATAAATATAACCATACAAATCAGTGGGAAATGTATGTGAGTTCTTACTAGATTAATTAATCTCCCTTTTCACAAAAATTTATTAATATTAAATCCTATCAATGTATATGCACAAGTTTTACAAGGTCGTCTCAAGATCCAAAACTTGTCAAGTTTGTTAACAACAATGTTTTCTTTTCAAAATCTTGGAGCTCAAATTTATTTACTCTTTTGACCATTTGAATGATGTCCAAGAAAATTAAAAAGGAATATTAAATATGCCTTTACAATATTTTCTTAAACAAAATTTTCCCATTAGAGCTTTCGCATATATGGTTTTAGCTTTTAATACAACATTAGAGAAACTAGTTAGCCTATAACTCTAGGATCTAAGCACTAGTCTAGAAATAAGTTCTAAGTGAGACTCCTAAAGATAAATAGGACTAATTACAAGCTTATGAAATATCATGGTGCTCCAAGATGACAATTCACACCCTAATTACACACAAAAATTGCCTCCAAGGATTCAAATGTCATTTTGGAGGGAAATATCAAGCTTGAATTTTGAAGGATTTAACACACACACACACCCAATATTGTAATGAACTATAATGACATATAACTCCTATCCATATGCTAGGAAATCAAAATTTAGTGTGATCACCTTATATACGGACTAGGGGAGTGATGATCCCGTATCAAAATCAAAGAGACTTGGTCTATTTTTGGAAAAGACACAAAACTAAAATGTAATAATGTGAATAGACAAAATTTTGATATTGATTTTTTGATGTTGATGAAGCATATAATGGTGAGAAGAGTGAATGGGATGTGATTGAGAGAATATTTATATCTTCACATGAAATATAAAAGACAAGAAAAATTGTAGTGTGCTTGAAGCATGAAAAATGCGGTGAGTTGATGAGAAAATATGAAAGTATGTTGTATTGATAAGTTCTTGGCTGAATTATGAAGAATAAACATACATGAATGTGTTACATCGGTGTGGAGAAAATTTGCAAAGGCTATAAGAGTGTGAAATAAATTAACTAGTCTATTAGGTAGAATGAAAGTGGTAAAGACATGCGGGTTGTCAAATTGGGACAAAATTCATGAAGGTGTGTAATATTGAATTTAACACTAGTAACATCTATATGCCATTTTTGTAGATTGAATTTTTAAGAATAAACAAGATATTATTTTTCCAAGCCTAGATCAGAAAATGAATAATTCAAGAGATCGATAGCGAGGTGAAAGGTGAGCAACATGCTTGAGTGCTTGATGAATTTATGGAGAAGAAGGAAGTGTGTGTGCAAATTTAGTGGTCACAATCAGTTGCTTGAAGATAAAAAATGTGAAGTGATCAAAATTGTGAAAAAATATAAGTGGTTTCTTAGTGGAAGGGAGTTATAGCTTCCTTGTAGGTTGTAGCTTGTAGAAGGTTAGTGGTTACTAAGCTTGAATCTATTTGGGAGTTGTAGCTTCCATGCAAGAATTATATTTCTAAATAATCGAGTTGAAGCTTGATTGTATTCTTGGGGTTGTAGCCTCAAAATTTTAGTTTTATCTCAACTTGGAATCACTGTAACTCCATAGGAAACATTTTCTAAGTTAGTTCTCTGATTTCAATGGGTTTTCTCCCATTTTGGGTTTCTCACTTTAAAACATTGTTTATTGTCTCTTTCATTTGCTTGTGTATTTTTTATTGAAAATTTTGGAGAAGTTAAAATATATGGAAAATTTTAATTAGACACTGATTCACTCCCCTCTCAAAGTCCAAGTTTCCAACAATTGGTATCAGAGCTTGTTCCTCTTGAATCAAGCCTAAAAACTTGGAGTTGATCTTGAAGACACACACACATGGGTTGATTAGTAGAATAAGTGTTAAAAAATAAGTATGAAATTTCTCAAGCTCTTATAAATGAGTTAAAAACATAAATCAAGATCAAGGAAGTTAATCATGGTCAAGAACTTAATGAGATGGATTCATTTGTTGAGAAAGTATCAAAGGACTTGAGAGACAAAGAAAATGCTTTTCTTAAATTTGAAGAGGAACTAAGGACCCTGAATATTGAGTTGGAACAAGCTACTAACCAGCTTGATGGCTTGTAAGGAAAACAAAGACATTCTGGTGAAGTAGAGCATGAGACATGCAAGGAAACTATTCAAGTCAAGAGTGAAGAATGTGAGAAATTAAATGCAAATCTAAAGACCCTTAGAGAGGAACTAAAATAAGCAATAAAAAGGGAATTGAAGGATGATTTAAGCCATGTATCATGTTAAGGATGTTAAGAAATGAAAAAGGAAAACAAAGAACATAAGAAGACTATCAAGAATCCAAATTCAAGAAGAATACCAGGTAAGTTTCACGGAGTTTTCTTTTCCGCAGTATGTTTGGGCATAAAGCTAGAAATTGTAGGAGAAGAGTGGATGAATAATATCCATGAAGGTATTGTAGGACTCAATATGAGAATAATATAGCATGTTACAATTTAAAATAAAAATTAAACATAGCCAAGTACTTCCTAGAAGAATCTTTAAGTAACTTTTGGGAAGAAGAGGACTCAAGAGACAAGAACCGGGTTGTATGCTTCAACTATCATAGGAAAGGACATTTTTCCAAACATTTTTATGAACCACCTACATATAGCTATAAACTAAATGTGTTTAAGAGGTAAGACAAAAATATATTCAAAGGAAAGAAAAATTATAGGAGTGAAATTAAGTCACCACAGTTGAGAGAAATACTAAGAAGGAGGAGGAAAAGTAGATATACAAGGTCAAAGAAGGAAAGTTAGGAGATGAGACAAAAATAATGATAAGAAGATAAAAAGGGTAGAGGTTGAAGAGACACAACAATCCAAGATAGTCACAAGAGAAGCTAATGAAAACAAGATCTCATTAGGTGATGAAAAGGGGAAAAAGAAGGAAGACAATGCACAAGGGATGAAGCATTTATTCCTCAAATAGTGTTAGAATACGTGCATGTAATGCAACATGTATGTGTATGAGGCACTAAATTAGAAAATGAGAGCTTAGATGGTGAGGTTGGCACTCCAAGAAATGAATATAAAAGAATAACAAGACCAGAAATAAAATAAGGGAATAAGTAGAGTCATTATGGGGTTTTGATTACTTTATCTTATTTTAAAATAATATGACAAGGTGATGTGCCTTCTATAGGCTTTTAGGAGGCATGAATCAGCTGAGAGAAGCTAGTTCAAGAAAAAAATCTTCTTATTGGTCTATCAAGCTCCAAGTCAATCCCATTTTAGTTTTAATTTGTATTGACTATCAATGGCAGGTATGAATATTACTATTAAAATTAGTATTTAAGTGTCCAAAGGTCTTCTTGATTGTGTATAAAATGAGTAAATTAGAAACAATGTTTGTCTTATCACAAAGACTACTAGAAAGTGTGTATAAAAGCATGAGTGTTGTTTTTGACATATCTGAAATAACATTACTATGTTTGAATGTCAAGTGTGTCAAGGAAGCATTGTAATTTTGTCATAGTTTAAATAAATCTATTCTAATATTAAGGATGTATAGGTGAAGATAAGTGAGTGCAAAGTCATCATAGTTATTAAAAATTCATACTATAGAGTCAAGGTTGTAAATATTGTCTGAACATTGTCCAAGTTTGATTAAAACATATCAAAGCTATAAAGTTCTTTCATGGATTCTCAAACCGCTCAAAATTCTCAATGATATTTGTTTCAGAAAGGAGATTCTCTACACAAGGAATGGAATCCTTTAAGAACAATGAAAGTGTGCTAGTAAATTTTGTGTTATCAAAGAGGATATATAAGAATGAATAAAATTGTTTTCCAAAAGAGAGGAAACTGAAAACACATGAAGGGAATTAGTCAATGACTACTTTTATAAAGCAAGAAAAGTCAACATATTAGTACAAAAGAGAATGAAGAAATTTCATTTGGGTGCATGAAGAGATCAATTCAAGTTTAGAATGCATTGATTTGGTGATGAAAGGATTTTTATATGGAAAATTTGTCACCAGTCAAAAGGATTATTGATCTCTGGATGAAGATATAATGACCTTAAAGCTTGTTAGGAGCATTTGAATTTATGTGAGTGTTGCTCATTCTTAGAAGTTTTTGAATACCTTATACATGAGGTAGTTTTGCATGATTCGAGAGCATGATTATTGATCTTGTTGGAGCATATCCTTGAGAAAATATATGGATATGTTACCAAAATCTTGAAGGTGATGATCTTGATGTAAATGTCATTGCATGTGGACACTCCAAGTAGGATGTGACTGAGGAAGACAAAGATGTTAAGTCCATTAATACTTTGAGTGATTTGAATAGGATCTGGACTGTAAGAATCCTTCATCAGTAACCTTTTGGAGTGAGTAATGTAATTACCATTTCAAAATGGAAGGATGAGTGTTATGTTACTTCATTTCCTTGATTGAGTTCAATTACTCCCATGCTCATAACTAGCCATGTACTTGTATTTCTTGAGGTTACTGTGTTTTGTGACCATGTAATTTAGGTGTGAAGGTGTTTTGACTTAACAAAATTTTTGAAAGGTTTAGAACCCCATGATAGTGACTAAGAAGCTTGGAGAATTTGAGAAGGATTTTCAAAGTGAATAACTCCACTATTGATCTTGAGGGTTACATACCCTGTTCCAATGAGAAAGAGAGGAATATTTCACCTGAAGGAATTCATTTAACTTAGTTTCCATGAATTTATGGTAAGACCTTCATTTACACACCCTCATTTCAGATATTCATGAAAATTTTGAGGTTTTGAATTAGTTTCCACTAATAATTATAGCCATAAAGGCCTCCTTGGGCCTATATACGACAAAGATAGGGTTTCAAGGAAGAAGTGTGTATTAAAAACCTATAGAAATGGAATCTCGATCCGAGATTGATTAAAAATAACTATAAGAATTTCTAAAAGGTGATATAAAAATAAAATTTGGAGTCCATTGGTGGAAACACAAAATATTCTTACCAATCTTCTATAAGAAAATGTGCATAGTCTATGAAGTCTAGTTTGAGGGGTAAGATTCCAAAGGGAGAGAGGTTTAAACTTCGAGGATGATCTTTAAATTTCATATGAAACTAGAATTAGTTAATGGGTTCCTAAATATCTCCTCCTTTCACCTTGAAGTTACCTATATTCACATTTATGCATGACAACCTTTTCCCAATACCTAATCAAGGGTTTAGGACAAAATTTGCAAAAAGGTGAACTATAGTGAGTTATAGAAGGATTTGTATCTTCAAATTAGGGGTACATGTCATAGATGGAAAATATTACTAATGAAGCTTAGGAGGTATCCTAGGTATTTCTAGAAGTATGCTCCCACATATGAACCAAACATGCAATACTTTAAGGGATAATAGGGCAGTTTGACAAACCAAGGAATATTAGTGTCTGGATGTTTTTGATGAATTTTTTTATTTTTCTAACATTGTTCCAATATGTTGAAACATGGTGTAATCATAGTGTGGTGTTAAAAAACCAAAATGAAATACCTTTCAAAGCTATGAATGCTTGAATTAATAAGAAAAGATAAAGAAAATTTGGAGGAGGTAAGGAGTAGATGAAGTACTGTGATATGAGATAAATTTAGTTGAGGGTTTGACAACATAACAAATCACAGTGGTAGGTTTTAGTGGTAAAGGACATATGTGTTAGTTTTTTTGGGAATACATGTTGATATCAAGAAACTTAGCAATCATTTTTAGCATATTAAGAGTGCAAATTTGAGTAAAATTGATTAAGGATGTGGTGCGTCTTGTAAAGTTGGCAGTTGTGCTATCTTCTAATGAATCCCTCCAATAAGGAATAATGTAATTATGTTAGAAAGAGGCAAGATACAAGTCAACAAGATGGAGTTTGAGAACCAAGGAGAAATAATTTCCATGTTTGAGAAATAAAGAAATAAAAAGAACTTGAAAATAAATTCAAGATAGGTTGAATACATTGAAATAATGCTTTAGGGTAGGGTAATAGAGACTATTTACTCCACGAGTCATGAAAACAATGTAAGAAATCAAAAATTTCATTTTATATTAGAGAAACGTGTCATTGGCCCAGGGGGAGTGATGTGTATGATCTTCATGATGTGAGTAGGATTCCAATTATTGTAGAAGTTGTTTCAGATTTCTTTGAAGTTGTTATTCAGGATCGAGTGCTCTCAAGGTAAGAAAAAGTGAAGATACATTAGTGTTGAGTCAAGCTTGTTCCTTGACATGTAGAGTAACCCAAGAAAGAAGGTAAATTATAGTAATTTTGGTTCTTAGACGTTATTTTTGGCATGATCATGAGGTTTTTGGTTTAGGTATAGGATTGCTAAAGTGGACTCTTAAAGGTAAAAACAAAGTTTGGAGGTGAAATGACACATTTTGCATGATCAGAAGGTGGTTGATGGTACTATGGCTCAAAGCAGAGGTATGATGATGTTTCCTTCATGATTATTGACATGGTTAGGTGGTGAGATAGGTCAATTTACTTCAAAGGAAGAGTGCTTGTGCTCAAGGGGAGTTTGGTTCAGTCAATGAAAGGTCACTCAAGGCTGGCATAAGAGCTCATAAAAGAACAAACACAGTTCCAGGGGGATCTTATGGACTAGTAAGTTTATTTTCTCATGCATAGTTGTTTTTAATTTGTCATTGTTTCATGTCAAGTGGCCAAGAACCCTTTTTCATATATTGCAAAGGGGGAGAGAAGTTGTCAGAAACTAGGAATGGTGATTTGAGGTTAGTGGTGTGTGTATTTTCCCTCAAAGTTTATGAGTATGTTGCCGTCAATGACAAAGGGGGAGATTGTTAAAACCTAGTCATTGGTGTTATCATTGATGTAAAAGAAGTGAATGGTGAATTATAGCTCATTCAAAGGGATGAAGGTTGATTAGTAGTTCCTTTTCATTGGTTTAGTGAGCATTCAGGATGGCTTGAGATTGTTTCAATGCTCTGCAGCCTTGTTTGTGAGGTAGGAATCCTATGGAGGAATGGAAATGGTTTGTATATATGGATTATATGTTCTAAATGTCAGATATGATATTTTAAACATGGGAACAAGTTATTATAGTGAGTTTTAGGTCATTTTGGTGGAAGTCATAGTGATATCTCGGCTCATTTAGGCCTCCTTATAGAGCCTAATGAAGTGTAAGAGTTCATTACATGGAATGGAAAGAGAAGATAAGCATGGGATAATCCTACAAATTTTTTATAGGGAATGAATGAGAAAAAACAAGACTTACTTTGGCTCTTGGAGGTAAAACATAAAATTTCACCAAAGTCGGCTTTAGGGATCGACAATGTAGGATGATACAAATGAGATAGGTCCGAGATGTTCATGAAAAATTATGGCTAAAAAACTCATGAAATGTGTAGAGGGGTGGCTTGTAGTGCTCAATGCCAAATTTCATCAAGTTCTTAAGAGGTAGGTGAAAGTTGTGTAAGTTTTTCTAAAACAAGTTCTTTAAGAAATGAAAAATGAGCTTCCTACCTTCTTAGCACCAAAGAAAAATAATTGATCCTTCTTTAGATAAATCATAGAATGATATTTTATAGAGAAATCCAAGCTTGAAGTTTGGAAAAAAATTTCAGGAAAAATGGATAAGCATCGAGTGAAAAATCGAGCAACGAGATCTAGTACAGGAAGAGCAAGCACAAACAAATAACTCAGAGAAGAAAAATAAATAAGAACTCAATATTTAGAAATAGAGAAAATAGATTAATCTCTGATATTCTCACCATCTGGGAGAAACAATTAAATAGGAATAATAGGTAGTTTGACATTAATAAATAATAGGAATAACTAATTCCATACAAGGAGTGGAGAGAATCTCAACAAGCTCCGGAAGTTAGAACAATCTCTCCTAATCAAAACAAAATATAAAAATTTTCTCTAATGAGATTATTTGGTGTAATTAATATACTTACACCAACACCCTCCCATAAGCAAATGCTAGGGAGAAAAAAAAAGAAAGGGTCCCGGCTACTAGGCCTAATAAGGTACCTTGATACAATACTAGAAAAGAAGGAAGGAAGGAATATACAAGCTCCCCCCAAGGACAACTTCCTTCACCCCAAGTTTGTCTCGCAATTCCAGATAGCGAGGAGAATCCAAGGGCTTAGTGAAGATATCTATGAGCTGATCAGCCATAGGAATAAAATCTATCTAAATGACCCCATCTTGAATCATCTCAGAATGAAGTGCAAGTGGATATCTATATGATTCGTGCGGCGATGCTCAACTTGATTACATGCAATGTGAATAGTACTTTTTACATCACACCAAAGAATGGAAGGAGACTCCTATGAAAAACCAAACTCACCAAGAATTTGATGAAGCCAAAGAACCTCCTACCCTGCTGTCACAACACCTCAATACTCGACCTCAGTGGATGATAATGCAATGGTATTATGATTTTTACAAGACCAAGCAACTAGACCAGAACCAAGATGAAAAAATAAGCTAGATGTGGATTTGCGAGTATCGCGACATCCACCCCAATCAGAATCTGTAAAGCCCTCAATACCGGGAACAGTCTGAGGTGTGTAATGAATACCAAAACTCAAAGTCCCCCAAAGATATCTCAAGATCCACTTGGCTGCTTCCCAATGACTCTCATGAGGCTCATGTGAAAAACAAGAGACAAGATTAACAACAAAGGTGATATTTGGATGAGTATGAGTGAGATACAAAAGGCTCCCAACCAACTATCTATATAAAGTGGCATCTACTAAGTTAGACTTACATGTAACAATCAATTCAATACCTGACTGGTAAGGTGTGGGAGATGGCTTGCAATCAGCCATATGAAATCTCTGAAGCATATCTGTAGCATACTTCTTCTAAAAAATAGAGATTCCCTCAGTAGACTAGTGAACTTGTAGGCCAAGAAAGTAGTGCAACAATCCCATATCTGTCATATCAAATTCTACTTTCAATTTTTGTTTAATGTCTTGTGTTAGAGAATTTGAACTACTAGTAATGAGAAGATCATCAACATATAATACCAAAAGTAGTAATTCATCATCAGTCTTCAGAACATAAACTTTGTATGATTAGTCTTACAATGATGAAATCCAATAGATAATAAGAAAGTATCCATCCTCTCATACCAAGCCCAAGGAGCTTGTTTGAGACCATAGAGTGAACACCGAATTCTACAAACTATCGAAGAGTCATGTAAGAACCCTCGAGGTTACTCCATATCAATCTCCGCATGGAGATCACCATGCCAAAAATAACTCTTCACGTCCATATGATGTACTAACCATCGATGAGAAGTATCAAGAGAGAGAAAAAGGTGCACAGAATCCATCTTTGCCACAGGAGAACAATTTTCACGAGAATCTACTCCTTCAACTTGAGAATACCCCTTGGTGACAAGACGTGCCTTGTATTTTTCAATCGATCCATTAACTACATATTTGGTCTTATAGACCCATTTACATCTTACAAGATTTCTTCCCTTAGGAAGAGGAACCAACTCCCAAGTATTATTCTTCACAAGTGAAGAATATTCATCTGAATTGCTTAATCCAATTTTGGTTGTCCAGATGCATGTTAAAAAAGAATAGGATCATAATAAATAGCTTGGCTCATAATATCCATACCAGGATAGGGATGATGATCGAAAACACTAGAAGTCTCAGCTCTAGTGTGTCGTAAATCTCATGAATCACCGACCAGATCACTTGCTTTGTAGCCAATGTATATCTTAACCATTTCAGAGTAGGAGTAGGAGTAGGAGCAACAGGAGCAGGAGCAATATTAGGTGGCCCATCAAAAACATCATCAGTGGTAGGAGCAAGAGACAATAATGGAGAAGGAAGAACTGTATGATCCAAAGGAGCCTTGGTCTCATCAACTCGAAGATCCCACTAGAACACATCTTTGGTAGCGGAATAGAAAAGGCAATATGCTTTCACATGCTCACAATGACCAACAAAAATAAGTTCTTTTCTTTTCTTCTCCATGTTTTTTTGAGTGTCATCAGGGACAAAGGCCTAAGCCTTACATCCGAAAACCCAGAATTTTGATACGTCAGGTTTTCACCCGACCATGCCTCCTCAGGAGTAACCCCTTGCAGCTTTATGTGGCATTCTGTTTTGAATGTGGTTTGCATAGTTGACTACTTCTGCCCAGAACTGAGGTACCATGTTCTTGGACTGGACCATGTAATTTTCCATTTCCTTGAGTGTTCTATTTTTCCGTTCGGAAAATCCATTTTGCTGAGGGGTGTAAGGAATAGTATATTGGTGCACAATTCCATGATTAGCACAAAAAGCAGTAAATTCATTACTTTCATATTCCCCCCATTGTTTGTGTGGAGTATTTTAATACAATGTCTAGATTGTTTTTCTACAATAGCTTTAAAAACTTTGAAATGCTCTAGGACATCACTTTTAAATTTGAGAAAGTACACCCAAGTTTTCCTAGTAAAATCATCTATGAATGTGAGTACATACTTAGCACCAGAAAATGATCTATGAGGAAAAGAAGTAAGATCACTATGTACCAATTCAAGATGAGCCTTAGCTCTTTTTGCTTGTCCTTTTGGAAAAGGATCCAAGTGTTTCTTACCCAACATACAACCGGGGTAGACACCATCATGTGATTTTACCTTTGGAAGTCCTGTGACCATATTCGTGAAGAGAGCTGCTATAGATATCTATAATTGAGGTGACCAAACCTCTCGTGCCATAATTTTCTCAAAGAATTAGTATGAGAAATTAGTGAAGATCCTGCAGAGTTATCAAAACTCTCAAATACATACAAATGTGAACATGGATCCACAGATCTTGTAGCTACAATATCATCATGATCATGAAGTTCCCTGATTACAACCCTATCTGGTGAGAATTCAACAGTTCTACTGTCACCAGAATTACAAATTTGATATATGGAAAAAAATTGTTAGACATATGGGGAACATAAAGAACATCATTTAGATGCCCATTTGGCATATTTATAGTACCAAAACCCAATATATCTACAGAGAAAAATTTCCCACCAAAATTTGTGAAGTGTTACAAGTAAAAACATAAGTAAAAAAATCCTTGTAATGTGTAATATGATGAGAAGCCCCTGAGTTAAGAATCCACCGGTCTTACAAAGGAGAAGAAGCTCTAGTAGAAAGATCCTTACCCTTGCCAACATTTGAAGCAGATGAAGGTGATGGAACTGTGATCTTGTGTTGTTTTAAATCCTTTTCTAATGCTTCTAATTTTAAAAACATCTAGGATTCAGGATGATTTTTCCCCCCACAAAAGGCACAAGGTTCAAACACACCCCTTTGAAATGGTTTCTTTGATTTTCCATTATGTTGTGGTTTATCAACAGAAGGAAATGAAGGGTTAGAAACCACATTGTGAGAAGACACAAGACTTATCATAACTTTTCTTGGGTTTGTTTTTCCAATTTTTCTTAGGAGAATTGGCCACAAGAGCATGATTCGAGGTAGGCATAACATCTAGAGAGATTAATTTTTCTTGTTCTCGTGAGAGACATTCACAAAATTGTTCAAATGAAGGCATTTTAAACTAAGTGTCTAGTGCATCCATAGTAGAAAATAAGGTTGATGTAAATACAAAAAAGGGACCTTTTAGTTTAGTTAAGATCATATAGATGCATTCGTCATCCTTTTTAGTTCTACCACCAGCTTTCAACTAACTGTGAATCTCTTTAAATTTTGACAGAAATTCTTCTATGGAAGGAAAATTTGAAGGTGACAAAGAGTTTAGCTCATGATCTAGTTGAATTAATTTAAACTCATTTATCTTGCCAAACAATGTTTCAAATTTTTCCCATACCTCTTTCGGAGTTGTTGCCAAGGAAATGTGGAACTGGAGATTATCTCACTACATTCAAAGTGATCAATCTAAGAGCTTCGTCTTGTTTGCATGCATACAAATATTTATCCTTCTCCGTGGTGAATGTAGGAACTGTATCATCAAACACTCGCCATAAGCCATGAGACTGCAAGAGTTGCTGCATTTTCAGTTTCCACACATGATAGTTGGTCGATTTCAGCGCTTAAATAGTCGTAGATCTCTCGGTGTGGGAAGAAGACAAAGAGGATAGAAAATATCTCGACATGTTTTAAATATAGAACCACCCAAAAATAATAAGATACTAGAATAAGGTTGGAGGAAAATGGAATGAGGATGACATGGCACAAAGCTTGGTAGGAGCATGAACCAACAACTAAGGCCAAAGCACGAGCACAAAAATCACAGAAACCAAGAGCATAAGTGTCCAAACTAGAAGTAGCATGAATGCACAAGGAAAAACAAAGGAACAGGGGGCATAAGATGAGATTGTAGAGGTTAAGAACGAAGGCACAAAACCATGATGCAAGCCACGACAGTTGTTATTAGGTAGAGTTGAGGTATAAATCGGTGACACATAGTGCACCAGTATAGGTGTTGCACTTATTTGGTCAATTGATTTAGAATAATAATATCACCTCAAGGTAGATCTAATACATGTCCAATGAAGAAGATATCCTCCTTGGCGTCAATGAATGCATGTAAATTTAGAAACTCCAGTGCAAACCACAGAGAGACTGAGTCAACAGAGAAAAAATGCAAGAAACTGTGCACAAGTTTATAATGCTTTTGAAATATGGGGGGAGTAAATGTTAAGCTGAAATGCTTGATAAATACATGGCCAAATGGAGGACTGCAGTCAAAATTTTTAATGACGCATATTGAAATTTGAATGACATTTTATCTACATATGGACTGTCCAAAAGATATCTCTTTCGCAGGCTGAACGCATTCACATTGATGCATATATCGACCAAAAATTTGTATTTCTCCTTAAACTATGCGATTGGACCAATGAAGCAACATTCTAAGCTGATTTCGTGCTGAGAATGCGTTGAACACCTCACTCAGGTGGATCTACAATGCGCCAAACTGGGAAGTGCATACAGTGATCTGCAGGAATGGAATTGTGACCTCTTAAAATACTTTTATTCCTAGTGCCAAGATTATAGATTGGAAATCATACATTACAGTTGGAGATGCACTAATTGCTTCCACTCTTAGCTTGACCCTAGATGCACGTAGCAATAAACAAATAATATTTTGAGTGGATGATGGCCATCTCAACTCTCTTGCAACAACAAAGGATTTGATACCATGAAAAATTGAGTAACAAGATCTAGTACAGGAAGAGCAAGCACATACAAATAACTCAGAGAAGAAAAATAAATAAGAACTCAATAATTAGAAACAGAGAAAATAGATTAATCTCTGATATTCTCACCATCCGGGAGAAACAATTAAATAGGAATAATAGGTAGTTTGACATTCCTAAATAATAGGAATGTCAAGCTAAAATAGGAGATAACTAATTCCATACAAGGAGTGGAGAGAATCTCAACAAGCTCTGGAAGTTAGAACAATCTCTCCTAATTAAAACAAAATATAAAAATTTTCTCTAATGAGCTTATTCAGTGTAATTAATATATTTACACCAACACAGAGTAGTTATAAACATTCTACTAGTATGTTTTCTCTCTCCTTAGGTCTACTTCTCAAAGTGTTTGAGATGAAATGAGTTATTCGATTTGCTTGTAGAGTTTTGAAGTGTTTCAACCGCTCGAGGGGTAATGATAATTTCTTAATACCATAGTGATGATAAGTATGGAATTCAATAGTATTCCTTATAGTAGATCCTTCTATGTTCTTTAAAGGTCATGAGAATTGGAAGGTGAAGTCAGGTTCAATTTTCAAAAGGTGTTATATGTAAGGGAAAGTGGTTCTAGATTCCTACTAAATGACAATTGTGAGTTGATGGGGCATTTGGTAGGTCCCTATGATGAGTTATAAAACATAAAATTCTTGTTACCATATTGTTTTTATGTGTTGTGCTAAGAAAACTACATTCATGGGCATATATGAAGTTCTTCCTATTGAAATACCTCTCCCAAACCCTTGAACATGATCATCATAGTCTTCTAGAGATGTTCTTGGAAAATATTCACTTGTAATAAGCTAAGTGTACTCATCCTCTTGTGTTTTCAAGTTCATATCATATTGTGTACATTAGTTGCAAGAATTAATGTTTAATCTTAATAGTTCCTAATTAATATTGGAATTTAATTATTCATAATAACCTCGTGTATCTCCCCTTCATATCCTATAAGTGTATTTAACTCACTATTAAATTATAATGTAATAAAGGTGTAAAAATAGATGTAAGGGTTTGAAATAGATGGATTATTATTATTTTTAGATAAGGTAATAAGATTTGATTTTGAAGGGACCAAAAAACCCTTTACACAAAAATAATTTAAGGGCCCCAAGCCACCAAAAAGAAACAAAAAGCACACAATATAAAAGGATTTCCAAGTAGTTCTCACAGAACAGAGAAGACCAAAATGGTCTAAGTATTAAAAGATAATATATATTTTTAAAAAAACAAATAATTATATCACCAAGGTAGAAAAACACAAAAAAACCATAAAATAGTAACACATAGAAGAGGGCATCCAAAAGACCATCATCAGTCCACCTTGCTCTCGGAATATTTACTTCTGGTTCTCATGCTCGTGCCCACCTCCCTATTCCATTTGAATTTGATGATGACCCTGGTAGGTATTTTATCAGTGTTTTTCTCCTCCATCTCCTTGATGTATTCATCATATAAACTACTCATCTCCAACCTCATGTTGACCTCGTCCTTTTCAGATTCCATTTTAGCAATCTGATCTTGAAGGATCAAAATTCTCTGATCCTACAAAATAAAATCCACATTCAATACACAAATTCTCTTATTTTAGATTTCATTTTTTTTTTGGTATTCTTTCACTTCTTGCACAATATTTTTATTAACCACCAAAATAGTGTTTGTAGTAAACTCCACTCTGAGGATGTGGGATTCCCAGTCAACCATTTCTCTAGCTCTCTCCCTATTCCCAACATTCTCCTCCCTTCCCTTTTCACCCTTTTTCACATAAAAAATAATTTTTCAAAAATTATAACAGGACATTCTTGTTGCCCCCATTTTTCTCCTTTGTATGTGAGACACCAAGGTTTTATTATTATGATCTAGTTAACTTTTAACATTGATCTTACACAATAAGAAGAATGCATTCATCTTAAACCCTGGTCATTGGTGTTTTCATTGATGACAAGTGGAATTTATGGAAAATGATTGAATGGTGAATTTAATCTCAGTAAAAGGCATGAAGGTTGATTGGTAGTGCCTTCTCATTGGTTTAGTGAGCATTCAAGATGTCTTTAGGATTGTTTCAGTGCTCTATCATCTTGGTTTGTGAGGCAGGAATCAAATGGAATCATGTAAATTCTTTATATGGATAGATAAATAGTTCTAAAGGTCAGATATGATGGTTTTATCATGGGTACAAGTTCTTACAATGATTTTCATGTCATTTGGTGGAAGTCATAGTTATATATGGCTCATTTAGGGCTACTTCTAGATCCTAAGGAGGTGTAAGAGCTCATTGCAGGGCATGAAAAGAGTAGGTAAGCATGGGAGAATCCTATGAATGTTGTATATGGAATGTATGAGAAAAATAAGGCTTACTTTGGCTCTTGGAGGCAAAATTCAAAAGTTCACCAAAATTGGCTTTGGGGATTAACAATGTAGGCCGATGAAAATGAGATAGGTCTGAGTTCTAAAAGAATAATTCTAGATTAAAAACTCCTAGAATGTGTATAGGGGTATCTTTTAGTGCTCCACACTATGTTTTGGTGTCTTATAGGGTTACTTCTAGATCTTTTGAACTTATCTAGAAATGTTTTGTAGTTGTTTTTACACACTATGAACTTTATTTTCCTCGTTCTAGGAATGATTGGACATGTTTCAAGGTTGTTAATTGATTGGAGAAGATGGAGAATGGTGTTACAAAGCCTCAAAAAATGGAAATTTCAAATTCCATTGATATTTGAGTGATAAATCTTGTTTTAAGGGTCTTGGGCTTACACTGTTACAAAATCGTGATTCTAGAGTTTAAAGGACAAAATCATTTGAAATTCAACCTACGACTAATTTTTTGAAGGAATTTTTGTATGGAGGGAATGAAGGAATTACAAAATTAATTATTCATTTTCATCTTGAATTAAGATATTTCTTCATGATAGTATAGGTACACAATCATGACAATACTATAAAACGAATGTTTTGTCAAATTAAGAGCTTTTTTCACAATGGAGATTCCTATATGAATGTGTTCAACTCCAAGGAAGTTGGTTCAAATTTTTAAAGTAGTGAATCTATTTTAAAATATTATTTCATCTTAATTCCCTATCAAGATCAATGAACAAGCTTCTAAAATATACAAGTACATTTCAACAAACCTACAAATCGACTGAAATGATTTGGTGAAAGTTATTAATAAATATTAATCGAAGAGAATAGGTACATAAATAATTCTAAAGGCCATATGAAGTTACAAAATTTAAATGAAAACTTATAAGCTCGATCAAAGGAGATGAAGAGCCAAAAGGATTATATGAAGAGTCGGTTTTGAATTGAGAAACTTGAACAAAGCCTTGATATTGCGTAAATTAGTATAAAAGAAGTCAAAGAGACTTGGCCTATTTTTGGAAAAGACACAAAACTGAAATGTAGGAATGTGAATAGAAAACATTTTGATGTTACTATGTTGATGTTGATGAAGAATATAATGGCGAGAAGAGTACATGGGATGTAATTGAGAGGATAGTGAGTTCTTCACATGAAATATACAAGACAAGACAAGTTGTAGTGTAATTGAAGGATGGTGAATGCGGTGAGTTGATGAGAAATAATGAAATTATGTAGTGTTGAAAAGTTCTTGACTGAATTATGAAGAATAATCATACATGAATTTACTACATCGGGGTGGAGAAAATGTGAAAAGGGTGCAAGAGTGTGAAACACATTAACTATCCCATTAGGTAGAATGAAAGTGGAAAAGACATGTAGGTTTTTAGAATGAGACATAATGCATGAAGGTGTTGAATATTGAATTTAATACTAGTAACATCTATATGATTGTTTTGTAGATTGAATATTTAAGAATAAAAAGGATTAATCCTAGATCGAAAGTGAATGATTTAAGAGATCGAGATAACAAGTAAAATGTGAGTAGCAAGTTGAGTGCTTGATGAAATTTCTAGAGAAAAAGGAAGCATGTGTGAAAATTTAGTGGTCACAATAAGTTGTGTGAAGAAAAAAACTGAAGTTATCAAACTTGTGAATAAATTGAAGTGGTTTCTTAGTGGAAGAGAGTTGTAACTTCCTTTTAGGTTGTAGCTTGCATAAAGTTAGTGGTTTCGAATGAATCACTTTGGGAGTTATAGCCTTCATACAAGCAGTAGCTTGATAAATCATCAAGTTGAAGCTTGATTGTATTCTTGGGGTTGTAGCCTCAAAATTTGATTTATATCCAAACTTGAAATCATTGTAACTCCATAGGAAAAATTGTCCAAGTTTGGTCTCTTATTTTAGTGGGTTTTCTCCCATTTTTGGTTTCCCATATTAAAACACTGTGTACTCTCTCTTTTCATTTACTTGTGTATAGTTTTCTCAACAAGTTTGGAGAATTTGAAATATCTGAAATTTTTAATTAGATATTGATTCATCCACCCTCTCAGTGTCCAAGTTTCCAACAATTCATACATGTAACAAATGATGAATGATAAGTAATTTCACAAATAAAAAGAGGAAAGTTAAAATCACACACACACACACACACACACACACACACACACACACACACACACACACACACACACACACACACACACACACACACACACAGGGAAGAACCTCGAGGATCTAAGTGTGTAATATGATGTGACATGCATATAAAATTTGAAGTTTTTCAGTGTAAGTTTTAGAACTAAAATTTAAATAGGAGCATGACTGTGTAGCTACATAATGGTCCATACTTGTATTCATACAATCACAACCTAGAACTCGTATGGTATTTGACCCACTAAAAATTTAGATATAAAATTTCATATGTGATTTTATTATTTGTAAATTTCCTTCACTACATTATGAAATTTATTTCACAGCTTCATGATTACCTATAATCACCTGCAACAAAAAAGAAACCCTAGAAATATGTAAAACCCTTCATAAGAGAATTAACAAACCGAAAAGAGAAAACATGTGTATGGTTACGGTTGGAATACCCTTAGCATCAGAATACCTATTTCTAAACTAATCAAAAGTTATACTACATTTCCTTATTAAAATATCAAGCCTCATGTAGTTCTCGTTAATTTCTTGTGTAAATGTAAATAGCTAACAAACCCCCTAGGGTGTCTGTCTTCTCTTGACACCAAGATAGAAGGCTAACTATAAATTAAAAAATGTACCCACTATGGTACTAGTATGATTTGGTGTTCCTTAAATAATTGACTGACACTTTATTCCTTGAAACAAAACTTTATGACATTTGCATGCGTGGAATGTTAGAAATTCTAAGAACTGAGAGGGGGGGGGTGAATTAGTTCTCTTTAATTTTTTTGAAGAAATTCAAGTGATTCAATAAAAAATAATTTACTATCTTAACTATAATAAGAATGAATATTAAACCATTAGAGAGAGAACGGAATAAACAAATAGGAACACATGAGAAGACAAAATTTAAGGTGGGAAACCCATCAAGGGAAAAATACCCACAAAAATCAGAGAACTAGTTTAGAAAAATGATCTTATAAGGTTACAATGAATTCACCATTTGGTAAGCACCCACTCCAATTTTGAATCATCCACTCCAATAAAAATCCAAGCACTGACTGATTTGGAAAGTACCTACTTACTAGGAAGCACCCACTCCTAATTTGTTGAGCAACAACTCAGACTTTTGTCATAAGAAATTTTTGATCACCTTCACCACCTTTTTTCTCTTGTAACAACAATATAATATGATCACTATTTCAGATCTTTAATTCTCTGATCATCTCCTCAATTTTCCATGATTTCAATGTATTCACACTCTTCTCACTTTCTCAAAACTAGCGCTCAAATATCATCCTTTCAAAAACATTTACATGCTAAAAAAACAAGCTTATATAAAAAACATGACTCCTTGAGATGGCCCTTGGCCTTTCACTTATAAATAATTTTCAAATGACTCACCTATCCATACATACAAAGGAGATGAAGAGTTCACACAACTCTCTTATAATTTTTCACATTACATCGATAATATTTAGTTACTTAAATAAATTTTATAGTCCTATAATTATCTCTTTTATTTAATTTATGAGCAATAGGAATTTATAACCCATCCGACAATATGCCTTCATCTAAAAACTATCCTCTAATACCTGTTATATTAATTTGTAATTGACATATCTGATTTTGTCTTATTCTATGACAAATCAATTTTTGTCTTGTAGCTCAAATATTCTCTTACAATTTTGTTAGCGAGTTGAAAATTTTACTGTTGATGCAAAATCACAAAGCACCCCACGCACATCGGGCTTCTAGGTTGATGTTCGGAGCATCCAGCAGTGATTGCACAACATGGAAACCTCTCTCAAGCGTGGGACTTGTAAAACCGAGAGAGGAATCTCCAGAGAAGGCTGGTTCCTACTCCTAAACTACCTGCCACAAGCTATTCCAGTGCAGGCAAGCTAATCTAATCCTAATCTAACCATGCCAAGGAGACAGAGAGAGAGAGAGAAAGGAAAAAAACAACAAAAGCCTACACTAAAACGGTGATACACCAGAGAAGGAGGATGTTGAACATCTATCAAAACTGCCATGGGACAAAGAGAGGTGAGCAATGGGAAGGATGGACAGATGCATCACAGGCCCAAGGATAGATTTCACACAGAAAATGTCCCAAAACTCCATGAACACAGCTCCAAACCTGCAATGAACATTTAGACATGCACAGATACCTGCAAATGAAGAGAGGCAAGGAGAGAACAAGCAAAAATGAGAGAGGATGGACAGATGCATCACAGAACACGTTTTGTTGCTCCAGAAGTTTGCACAGAACATCATTCCATTAGTAAAAGGCAAAAATGCCATTACAGAGCAAGGGAGGAGGCTCGAACTCCATTTTCAACCCTAGAGAAGAAAAGAAGGGAGGGCCAAGCTGAAAAAAATGAACAACTTTTTTTTTTTTTCCAAATGAGCCAAATCTGGCTTTTACATTGCATGGGTCGAACCCAGGGGACAGAAACATAGGAAAACGTGCAAGCCCATTCCTCATTGACTACAGATGCATTAACTCAGCATGGAGGAATCTTACCAACCCATACCCTGTCACTTTGAGTGATTTTGGAGGAGAATGCGACCCATTTGTATTAATTTGGCCACTAAAATGTCACTTCTGGCCGTGCAGAAGAAGAATGCGACCCATTAGCATAAAAACGGGTTGTTGAAAGGTCGCTTCTGGCCATTACCACACGTCAGAGCCGTTTCTCGATTTTCTCTCTTCAGACTACACCAAAACTCGAGATTGATCCCAGAATCATGTAGAGCATCTCAACAGCTTTCCGTTGATATAAAGAACGTGGAAATCCGAGCTCTGGATCAAAAGATATGGCGATCTGAAGATTTAGGGCACGAGCAGACCAAAACGGATTTTGGAATTTTTCCCGCGCTCTGCCACTTGGATGACACGTGACATGTTCTGATTGGTCGCGTGATTCTCTCTCCTCTACCTTTCGGTGGGCTGTCTTTTGAATTTTCCTTGTGGGCCCTAGCTGGGACACGTGGCACTATCCCATTGGTTCGGATCGGTGCTCGAAAACTCGCCCATTGACTTTTTGACTTTTCTCTTGTGAGGACACGTGGCAGCTTCTGATTGGTCCTCGGCTGATTCGGCTCCTTCGCGTACTTCGCCTCCATTTGTCCCGGATGTCCCATTTGATTTTGGGCCCTTTGTGCTCATTTCGGCCGGTTCGGGCATTTTGCGTCCATTTGTCCCAGACGTCCCATTTGATTTTGGACCCTCTGGACTCATTTCGGCCGGTTCGGGCAGTTCGGGCATTTTTGGCCCGCTTGTCCCACTTTGCTTCGGACTGACTTGACTCTTTTCGGCTGGTCCGGCCGGTTCACGCCTTTTTGGCCCGATTGTCCCACAGGCGTCTCTCAGCAGTTAGCCAATTTTTTCCTCTCGGTCGAACCGGCATTTCGCGTCCACCGCGTACTTTTGTCCCAGATGTCCCTGTTGCTTTGCGGGCTGTTTGTGCTTACTTCGGCCGAGCCGGCCGGTTCGGGCCTTTTTGTCCCAAATGTCCCGACTGCCCCTAGGGCTAGGACTTAGTCATTTTTATGATTTTTTCCTGGATCAACCTACTTGCCTTCTGCAACCTTTTTCGCATTTTCTCAGAGCTTGCTCTTTTCCTCTCAGACAGGGGACTTAGAAAATATTTGAGGGGACTCTAGCAACATGATTTTTGGCCCCGAATCAATCAATCTGCCTGGGACTTGAATACTCTGATGCATGTTATCGAAATTTACCCTGGGGGGGTGAAATTTTGACAACAGTTTGGCGACTCAGCGGGGTCATCTGCCTGCTAGATGAAAAGACCAGTTGCCTGAAGCAATCCATTGGGCATGGAGTCATAAGCAAGCCTGAAAACTGATCTGAACCTTGAAAATCTCCCTCTGAGCCACTTGGAAACCCATTGAACCTGGAGTGTCTTCACCAAGACCACTGAAATGAACTGTGCCAGAGAAAAACCAGCAACACCAAAACTATGTACAGAACTGAAAATCATACATGCTCCAAATGGAACATGCAGAGTGTGCACGAGCACTTCTTCTGCTGAAAGCAAACCTATCTACTCTACTCTAACTGGAAGCAAAGGCAAGCTAAACAAACCCTGCAACTGGTTGTGAGAAATAGCTTCCTTTCTTCAAAATTGGCAGCCATGCAATTGATTTGGCACTGATCATGGCTGTTTGGATGGATGGAAAATCAACAAGAAGCTGGTCTTCTATCCAAATCATCAAGGTATCAATCAAAATCCAATACCTCTTTTAGTTGCTCTACATTTGGATTGGAGAGGTATGGCAGCTGATCCTTGGTACTTTGTAGCTCATCCTCATGCTCAGAAGCAAGCATGACTGGTTGTGGCTTCTCCTTTGGCTCCAATGAAGCCAAATACCTGATTGGGCAAGGTCTGATCCGTTTGATATGCCCATTGCTGTGATTTTCAACTCCAAGAATGGAGTCTTCTTGTAGACCCTCTTGAATGGATGACGTGGAAGAAATGGTAGGACCCTTCTGCCCTTTCTCTTCCTCCGATGAAGAACATGGAAGATTTAAATCTTCCAATTTTGGTTCCAAAGGGCTGCTATAAGATGCAGGCTGCTGCAAATGAATGCTCTCCTTCATGACAGCAGACTCTTGTGTTTGGAATGTGGATGATGAAAGAGAGAATGGTGAAAACTCAACCGGCTCTTCTCCATCAAAACAGTCCTCCAAATCTGACAGGTAAACTGCCTCATTGCTGTCCTGCTGCTCGTGTTCAACTTCCTCCATGGTGTCCTCTTGATCTGCAACTTGACCACCATGGTTTCCTTCACTCTCCAATATTGAGTTTGAGAGATCAAACTCCTTTTCAGTGCTAGAACTTGAGAGAGATGAAGTGGAAAGAAGAACTGAAGGTTCTTCTGTAACCTGCTTTGTGCTCAAAGCCCTTGGATCTACGTTTTTCTCCTCCACAGCTAGATTGTGCTCCTCTTCTTTTGGATTTGGAGCAGCTTCTCCTTCCTCCAATGTTTGAAGGCAATCTTGCTCTTGATTGAACTCCTTCTCCAGCATGAAGTTTGTCAAGTCAAACTCTTCAATCTGCTGCTCTAGAGGACAAGTTGGGGCTGCAAGATCTTCTTCTTCTGCTGCAACAAAATCAGTCCTGACCACCATTTGTTCTCCAACCCTAGCTTCTTCTGTAGGCTTGACCATCAAGGGGATCTTTGTCATCCCAAATTTGGCAGCCCAAACCTTCAAGCTGTCTGTCATTTCTTTTCTGTTTGGCTCTTCCTCTTGCTGTCCTTGATGACTGATTTTTACAATTTCTTCTTTCCCACATGGAATTGGGAATGCAAGAGGAGGGATGGGTTGTAACTCAGCTGATTTTACAATTTTTTGTGGTGGTGGAGGCAGTGAAACCTCTTGTTTCTTTGGAGGAGGGGGTATTTCTTTTAGCTCTTGTGGAGGGGGTGACTGTTTGGAAGGGAAAAGGAAAGAAGAATCGAGATGGGGTGGAAGACTAGGGGGTGGAGAAATGGATTCAATATTTGGGACAGCAGATGAGGAGTTTAAATGAGATGATGCTGCTTGAGTAATGGAAAGAGAAAAACCAGATGATGGTGTAGAACTTACCCATTGACAAGGTTGTTCAACAACAAGTCTGTAGGCCTCTATTTCTGCTGTCCATTGTGCAAGCAAAGGCAAGATTGCAATCATGAAGTCAAGCTTCTCCCGAGGGCTGTAATGCCTTGGAAAAGGTCCCACCCATGGACAGGGTGCTCCATAACCGATTCCAAAAGCTTTCATTTGTGCTTGAGCCCTGGACTGCACCATCCCCTCCTCCATCTTTTGGATTTTCTCCAACAGACCAGCATCTTGGATCTGATGGTCTTCATTGTCTGCATACTCTTGCTCTTGGAAAGCTCCATAGCCAAACTGACTTTGGCACTGCTGCTCATATGGGTATGCATACTGATCTTGAATCTGCTCAAAATGCTGATTTGGAGGATTTGCAAAATGTGTTGGAGGTGTGATATACTGCTGTTGTTGATGTGAATACCATGATGGAAATGAAGTCATGATTGCACAACTTCATAGAATGACAGAATGATGGAAGAGATGGAAGGAAGAATGGATGAAAATGGATGGAAAGGAAGGTCTGCAGCTTGACAGATGGGTTGTTGACCAGATGGAGTCGCCAGATGTGTTTGCAAGTGCCTCCAAAGGCTGAAAACTTCACAGGAACACACCAACCTGCAAAAGATGAAGTGAAAGACCTCTAAGGTCCCACCGGGCGTGCCAAAACTGTTGATGCAAAATCACAGCACCCCTGGATGCACATCAGGCTTCTAGGTTGATGTTCAGGCATCCAGTGTGATTGCACAACATGGAAACCTCTCTCCAAGCGTGGGACTTGTAAAACCGAGAGAGGAATCTCCAGAGAAGGCTGGTTCCTACTCCTAAACTACCTGCCACAAGCTATTCCAGTGCAGGCAAGCTAATCTAATCCTAATCTAACCATGCCAAGGAGACAGAGAGAGAGAGAGAGAGAAAGGAAAAAAACAACAAAAGCCTACACTAAAACGGTGATACACCAGAGAAGGAGGATGTTGAACATCTATCAAAACTGCCATGGGACAAAGAGAGGTGAGCAATGGGAAGGATGGACAGATGCATCACAGGCCCAAGGATAGATTTCACACAGAAAATGTCCCAAAACTCCATGAACACAGCTCCAAACCTACAATGAACATTTAGACATGCACAGATACCTGTAAATGAAGAGAGGCAAGGAGAGAACAAGCAAAAACGAGAGAGGATGGACAGATGCATCACAAACATGTTTTGTTGCTCCAGAAGTTTACACAGAACATCATTCCATTAGTAAAAGGCAAAAACGCCATTACAGAGCAAGGGAGGAGGCTCGAACTCCATTTTCAACCCTAGAGAAGAAAAGAAGGGAGGGCCGAGCCGAAAAAAATGAACAACTTTTTTTTTTTCCAAATGAGCCAAATCTGGCTTTTACATTGCATGGGTCGAACCCAGGGGACAGAAACGTAGGAAAACGTGCAAGCCCATTCCTCATTGACTGCAGATGCATTAACTCAGCATGGAGGAATCTTACCAACCCATACCCTGTCACTTTGAGCGATTTTGGAGGAGAATGCGACCCATTTGTATTAATTTGGCCGCTAAAATGTCACTTCTGGCCGTGCAGAAGAAGAATGCGACCCATTAGCATAAAAACGGGTTGTTGAAAGGTCGCTTCTGGCCATTACCACACGTCAGAGCCGTTTCTCGATTTTCTCTCTTCAGACTACACCAAAACTCGAGATTGATCCTAGAATCATGTAGAGCATCTCAACAGCTTTCCGTTGATATAAAGAACGTGGAAATCCGAGCTCTGGATCAAAAGATATGGCGATCTGAAGATTTAGGGCACAGAGCAGACCAAAACGGATTTTGGAATTTTTCCCGCGCTCTGCCACTTGGATGACACGTGACATGTTCTGATTGGTCGCGTGATTCTCTCTCCTCTACCTTTCGGTGGGCTATCTTTTGAATTTTCCTTGTGGGCCCTAGCTGGGACACGTGGCACTATCCCATTGGTTCGGATCGGTGCTCGAAAACTCGCCCATTGACTTTTTGACTTTTCTCTTGTGAGGACACGTGGCAGCTTCTGATTGGTCCTCGGCTGATTCGGCTCCTTCGCGTACTTCGCCTCCATTTGTCCCGGATGTCCCATTTGATTTTGGGCCCTTTGTGCTCATTTCGGCCGGTTCGGGCATTTCGCGTCCATTTGTCCCAGACGTCCCATTTGATTTTGGACCCTCTGGACTCATTTCGGCCGGTTCGGGCAGTTCGGGCATTTTTGGCCCGCTTGTCCCACTTTGCTTCGGACTGACTTGACTCTTTTCGGCCGGTCCGGCCGGTTCGCGCCTTTTTGGCCCGATTGTCCCACAGGCGTCTCTCTCAGCAGTTAGCCAATTTTTTCCTCTCGGTCGAACCGGCATTTCGCGTCCACCGCGTACTTTTGTCCCAGATGTCCCTGTTGCTTTGCGGGCTGTTTGTGCTTACTTCGGCCGAGCCGGCCGGTTCGGGCCTTTTTGTCCCAAATGTCCCGACTGCCCCTAGGGCTAGGACTTAGTCATTTTTATGATTTTTTCCTGGATCAACCTACTTGCCTTCTGCAACCTTTTTCACATTTTCTCAGAGCTTGCTCTTTTCCTCTCAGACAGGGGACTTAGAAAATATTTGAGGGGACTCTAGCAACATGATTTTTGGCCCCGAATCAATCAATCTACCTGGGACTTGAATACTCTGATGCATGTTATCGAAATTTACCCTGGGGGGGTGAAATTTTGACAACAAGCTATTCTAAGACCTTCAAGGACCAATTATAACTCCCATACAGGTCCACATTCTCATCATTTAGTCCTTCACACTCCATTTGAGCATATAGAGGAGCTAGATGCTAGACAAGTTATCATAGATTTGAGCATGATAGATGAGCTCATATCAATTTTTCAACAAGATTTTTAGGATTGAAAGAGGACTTCATACCTATATTATCTTGGGAATCATATTTAACAAGAAACAATAATAAGAAAAACCCCACATTCCTTCGTCTCATGCATTAGGGAAAGATATTTATATATTTTCATGCACAAATGTGCACCTTCAAAGGTTAAGTAAGAACATGCTCTTTCTTAGTTATTCATGAATCCAAAAGTGTATTACAACATAGGTATGAATGTTGTGTAACTCATCAAAGCAATAATTTGCTTCACTCCATAGATAATTAACTCAAGAAGTTACATTATTCTCAAGGCATACTCATGAAACCTTATGAGTATCAAGAACCGAGTCTTGCTTCACTTGAATCTAACACCTTGGAGATTTTGTTATGATCAAATCCTATAGTAAAAATCAAAGAGAACCTCTACTCCATATTCGAGCTTGTTTTTACAGGGGTTCTTCATAATTTTTTTGAACAACCCGCCGACTAAAGGGAAATCCGCATGGGTAAGAAAGAATCTATTGATAAAGGAGAAAAGCCACCAAATATAGGAGGAATCTATGGAATCCTACAAAAATCCAAAAATAAAAGAAAATATATATATTAAGGCATAAATGCAGAGTAATGACCAAAATAAGTGTCTTTTGGATTATTTTGTAAGAAATATATTTATTATACTTAATCCAATGTATATGAGGTACCACATACGATAAGTAATGTGTGCCACAAATGAGAAATATATATATAATATAAAGAATAAAGATAATATGTATATGTGTATGAGACTAATGTAATTTATTTTGAGATATAAATAAAGATTGATGTTTGGAGAAAAGTTGTTATGTGATTTTACATTCTTTCTATTCATCAATTAGATTTAGTTTACTCTTTCCCTTGCACATCCTTAACAAAAGGCTGAAATTCTTAACCCTCACACTACTATTGAGGATTAAGGTCAACATTTGGTGTCTAATCCTAGGTTTCTTTTGTAAGTCGGATTTCTAGAAAAATTTCAGCATGAGGATATTGGAAACCAACACTAACTAAAATTGAGGATTGGTGGGAAAATCAAATCTATATATTTTTCAAAGGAGAAGCAAAGATACTCAAAGCATCATACAAAGAAACTAAAGAAGTATTTTGGTCTCAATTCCCACATTTATTGTGGCCTTTCATATTGGCACAAGCTAAAAGAAAAAATTGGTCATGGTTACATTTGAGAAAACCTTCTTAGTGGAATCAAGAAATATTAAATATACTCATAAACCTTGATGAACCCTAGACCAGAGAGAAATTGATTACTGGTTTGAGACCACATTAGATTATTATATAATTACATAGGCCATAAAATTTTGGAATATCTTGATTATAAGAAACGTGAAGTTTTAAGCGAGAGAAAGAGGTAGATTTCTGAGACAAATTCCATTATTAATAAAAAAATTACTAGTAAGAAAAGGATTAATTAGAAGTGAAGAAAATTTCCTTCGGGGGAAAGGCACTGTGGGATGCTGTATGTGAAGGGGGTTGATCCAAGAGACGTAACTAGTAAAAATTAATGGGGTGATGGTTAGGGAAAATAAATAGGATGACATGAAGGAAAAAGAATACAAATCACATAATTGAAAAAAGAAGAATTAGGTGGATTAAGAGAACTATTAACTAAAATAAAAGAATAAATAATAACGAGGAGGTCGGAAGAGATATCCAGGATAGTTGTAGAGAATGAGTTAGACAAAAAGATAGAAAAAAATTTAGCAAGGGAGGAAATGGTGACAAAGATAGAAGACACAAAAGAAAAATTGAACAAAATTTAGAAAATAGAAAAGAAAAAAAAAACCCACTTCAAGTGGAGGCCATCAATTAGATACCCTATAAAAAGAGGCATAAACTCAAGTATTGTTATCATTACCAAACAAGGCATAGACCAACAAGTTGTGGTTACCCCATGGAACCCCATAAGATACTCCATAAATAATAAAATCCAAAAGTCATTATCAAAGAAAGCTATCCTAATGATATATTTACAGTAGTTAGTAGGGAAATTAGAACCATATTTCAAAGAGACTAGGAGAAAAATAATGGGGAGAAGAAGAAAGAGATGTTCTATTATTAATTAAATAAAAATACGAAGAGGAAGAAGAAGTCACCAACATGAAATAATTGATTGAAGAGTTCGAGAAAAAAAACATAATAGAGGGAAAAGTAGAAAGAGAAAGTAGTTAAGAGAAATAAGATAAATAATAGGAAAAATAAAATAATAAGTGACAAAGGATTAGAAGAAAATTATAGATTAAGATATGTTAAAGAAAGAAAATTATTTGTGGAAGAAAATAATTATGGAAATATGTCAAGAAAAGATGTGTTCCCAACTAGCACATGAGCCCAAAGGATATGATCCCTTGGATCAAACAACATTCCATGTGACACTTCACACACCTATTTAAAAATTAGGAAAATTAGAAATTTTTATGGAAAGATATCAAAAATTTCAAGAAGAGAGTAAGAAGATAAAAGAGATTGTACGAGATTTGAGAGAACTAGTAAGAGATCTATATTCTAACCTTGAATTAACCAAATAAAAAAGAGGAAAAGTAATTTGACAAAATCTCATAATCAATCTAAGAAAGTAAAACCCTTGAAGCAACAACCAATTACTCAGCCACAACCAAATCCCCAATCAACTAGAAAGATGGCTAAAAATTTAAGCTACAAGTACTTGGAAAAAACACCAAAGATGCTGAGGAAAACTTATTCATTTTGGATTCATATTGGAAGAGAAACAACATAACAGATAACATAGCAAAATTATATGATTTCATAGGAACTCTAAGAGAATACATCCTATATTATTACATGAAAACAAATGAAAAAGGCATTGAATATTGGGATATAATAAAGAAGGAATCTAAGAAATATTTTCACTTTCCAAAAGAAAATTTAGAAGGGGTTAGAAAAATGAGAGAACTAGTTCAGAAAGAAGATGAAATGGTCAAAGAATTCAGCCACACATTTAAAAATGTAACTAGAAAATTGGAAGAACCAATGACAAAAAAAAAACGCATTGAATGGTTTACTTTAGGAATTATACCTTACATTAGAGCATATTTGAATGCAAAACCATTCCAAACCATCTAAGAGGTAATATAAATGGCCATTAGGTTAGAAGCTCAACCTTGGCGAAGAGAAGGAGAGAATTCACTTAAAATAGATTTGGAAAGATTGAAATTAGAATTAGCGAAACTAAAAATCCAACAAGAGATTTAGAGAAAAGAGGATCGTAGAAATATCTCACCACCAAGAAACAACATTAGACCAAAAATTTGTGTATAGTGTGTTGCGTAGAGGGACATAGTACCATAATTGCAGCATAATGAACTTGGTGTTGAATTTGTAGATTATGGGATCAACAAACTCAAGATACTTTCCCCTTGTTAGGAGTAGATCCCCTACTAACCAATTAATTTATTACACAACTTGTGGATATTATAATCATTACCAACATACATACCCTTCACTGGATGCACTTGAATATTTAAAGGAGTATAATACGTGCATGATTATGACATCTAGGAAAAACACAGGCCTAGCCCACCTTCACAAAAAAATCAACACCCACATTACACTCCCATAAACCTCACATCCTGCATTTATTATTCCAAAATATTAAAATAATCACTTGGGATAACCTCGGTTTGGAAACGGTTAGGAAGGTAATAACAAGCCGCAACCCCAACTATCAAGGATATAACAGTGGTGGATACCACAGAGGATATAGGGGAGGATGCAGAGGTGGATATAAAAATTATCATGGAGGAAGAGGATATCAAGGGTATCAAGGATACCAAGGAAGTGATAACCAAAATAATTCAGGGGCTAACTACCAATATAGAAGAGCTATGAACTTTTATAAATGTGGAGAAGATGGGAATTTAGCCATAAATTATATAGAGCCCGACCCTTGTAGATTCTTTGTGAATAAGGACATGACTCATTTAGTTTTCCCAAAGCTTCCCAATTTCATCAAAATGGAAGTGTAAAGACTTAAAAATTAGGAAGAGATTCCCGAATAATGTACAACACACCACTAAGATACCATGGGATGAGGAAGAAACATGAGAGGATAAGGAAAAAACATTTGGCTCAAAATGAAAATAAGAAAAAGAATAAAAAAGGAAGAGGCCAAAGAAAACTATTTCAAAAGGAAATATTCTAAACCAAATAAGGATCATGAAGAACCAAAATATAGAGTTGCGTAACAACTAGAAGTACAAAGAGAAAAGAACATACACTTTGGGAAACAAGAAGATAATTATGATACTCATTAAGAAATATATTCCAAGAATGAAGAGTGGGACTTTAAGGAAATCAGATTATACCTCCATGATGAATAAGTAGAGAAGAGAAAGGTAGTTGTTAAGAAAGCACAATCCTTGGAGGAAATGGAAAAAAATATTTTATGGAAGATGAAATCATTTCCCTTAAAGAGATAGAAAAGTTAACCATCAAACGGGGCCTTGTAGATAATTTGAAACAATTTGAAAATATTTGAACAAAAAGATAATAAATTTCATGTCCAGAGGATTGAAGTTGGACATAACAAGAAAACGAGAAATATCTTCAAAACTAAACATAGTGCAAGTTCGCCATATACTTGGATTTTGAAATATTCAACACTACTATTACAAAAGTTCTTCTAGATCTTGGCGCATATGTAAACATGATGTCCAAAACCACCGGGATAAGTTAGGAGACCTCCTTGGAACCCTCTTTATATTAAATTAGGTTAGTAGATGGTTTGGTAAAACAACCTATAAGGGCACCTTGAAGAATGTAGAAGTCAATTTCATGAGAATAAAAATATGGTAAATTTTGAAGTTGTAGAAAATGTTGCTTTAAAACCCACATATAATGCCATTATGGCCTTAGAGTGGTTTTTTTATTGCAAAGGTAATTTGAACTCAGAAGAAGAAGTTACATTACAATTAGATGGAATTTGTGTTCATGTACCATTACAAGTAGGAATGAATTCTGCATGGTTTAAATAAGTTTGGAATGACACTGAGGAAGAGGATTTTGATGACATACAAGGGATATATACTCTAAATCAATTTACTAACATTGATAGAGAAATTGAACCGAATCTTGATGGAGATATTTTAGTACAAATTGAATTTACGAATGAGAGATTTGATAATGTCATTGAGACATGGTTACATGGTTTCCCAAAATCCAAGATAAGGAAGTTACATTACGTAGTAATATTACCACCCCGTGTAATCACATTATATGATGATATACTTGACTCCATGCATCCTACATATGACATGGAGGAATCTATTAATAGAATAATCACATCTATTTAGGAAACAAAGCCACACTTTAAAACTAATTCCAGTCTACAAATAGAGATAACAAAATATCATGTGGTAAAAGATATGATAGTAGAAAATAATACAATACAAGAACATTAAAATAAAAATATACAAGAAGAAGCTTTAAAATATTACAAGGACCGAGTCATACAACCACAAGTTTTGGAAAATCAAAAAGTAGAAAGGAGATGCCGAGAGGTTATAACCAAATTGGAGACAGAATTTGACAATTCCATAACATACTATGCATATACCATGGGGTGGCCAAGTTTTACTAAAAAGGAAAGAAAAATTGGACACACTTGAATAGCAACTGCGTAATGAATCTACAAAATATGATATAAATAAAGACAAGGAGGGAACCCAACGAAGAAAACTTACAAAACTTATAGAAAAATATCGACTAAGAAACAACACCACACAAAGAAGATCTCGACATGCAAAAATACCATGGATATGGCACTCATAAGGATGAAATGAGAGTTAGTAAGTGGATTGTTGTCATGAGTTTTTTCAAGGGAAAAATTCACATCTGAAAGCATGACAACCACACCTTACCTGAAATGTTTTGCTTGAAGGTCATCCAATACCCTCCTCGAGATCATACTAATCCCCATGTATATCTTATCCCACCTCTTTGAAGCAGTCCAATGTTTCATATAAGTATTCCCATAATTGATTTAGGGATATCGAGTCATTTCAAATGTTTCCAAAATAAGATTTATCAAGACAGACTTTTTAGCAAGCATGGGAAAGGATATTTTTGGTCTTCCCGAGGCTTGTGTGCACCCCAAAAGAATTAAAAATAAGTTCTAAACTCATCAAGGATGTGTACCAATGATCCAAGAATATTTTGCAATCAGTTTTTGAATATGCTAGGAAGTTCCAAGCATTTTTTTAGTAGTTTCAACAAAAGTGGGTCTGGAGGCTTAAGTAGTGCACAGGAAAAAAAAACCCGAGATTTAGGAATAAATTCTAGGAGCTCTTTAAGGAGTTAGGAGGTAAAAATATCATCATAAATATTATTCAAAGCCCTATAGGATGGTGGTCTCACTTATTTCACAACAATCAATCAATTCTACCCATAACATGGTTTCAACATGTATAGTCTTAAATCCCGGAGAAAAAAATATTTTTAGGGGTTTCAAAAATAATAAAGGGACGAGACGCTAACCATTGTGTTAATAATGAAATTTTCATGCAAATTCATATAAATAATCATAAAAAAATCCTCTAGGAACTCAAGATATGGCTTCGACAAACCTGTTGTCAAAGGTACAACTTAAGGAGTTAGTCAAATTTTACCTTGAAATTTGAGCCAATTGGAAGGTAGCGCACTTATGTGCACCAAAATCCCAAGGATATAGGAAATTTTGTGAAATAAAAATTTCCCCCTCCTAGTTAAGCCATCGGATCATCATGTGACCATTTTTAATCCCATTTCAAAGCAATCTAAGCCCCGTGCTCCATTTCCTAGCTCCCACTCTGCTTGACCACGAAGCGCAACTTATCCCAATAGTGAAGGGGAAAAAAATTGTGCACAAAATTTCTTAGAACTTTGGGATGGATGGTGCAATAAATTTCATCCCCTTGTATTTTGGCCCTCAATTAACCATGTGACCTAGGCGAGTGCTTAAGCCGCTTTTGTCTAGACCCTCTCCTTTCCAATTGCAAATCATAACATGCCAAGTGGCCCAATAGGAAGGGGATGAAATTTTTGCACCATCTATCAAAAATATTTGGTATTCTTGGGAAAATAAAGTGTTCTCATTCCAAAAATTTTAAAATATGCAAATTTTGTGTTTTGATTACTGATTTTAGTTGCTTCCTTCTTCCCACATGCATGCACAAGAAATCTTCATTACTAGAAATTATTCATATCCTCAATTGTTGTTTCTACCACACCTTTCATATAAAATTAAGAATTGATTTCCAATCACCCTTTCTTCTGAAATTTAAATAACCAATATTTCTAAGAAAAAACCATGACTATGTGTTGTTAGAAACCCTAGAGGCAAAAAACAAAGATCTGCTCGTATCTCCCAAACTGTTGATTGAATATTTGTGAAATTTTGTGAAAATCCTCCTCATCAAGGAACATTTAAGCTTCATAAAACATAAAAATTAGATAAATAACTAATTTTTAATGGAAGCCATTTGAAAATATGTGTCCTAGAGTATTTATTTTCCATTTTGCATCAATCAAGAATCAATCGGGCGAGCTCGAAATTTGGAAAAAACAACCCAAAGAAAAAGCCCAAAAATAATTCAAAGTTTTTCAATAAAAAAATACAAATATTTTCAAATTCTAAAATAGTAAGTGCCATTGGATTACATTTTCCATTTTTAGTAAATTTCCAAAAAAACAAAAACCTCCGGAAGAAAGAATGCTTTGAAAATCATACAAACCGAAAACTAGGACACACGGGTGAAAAAATTCAAAAATACAAAACTAAAAATAACAAAAATTAATTTCTAAAAATAGGAAGTGCCTAGAATTGACACCATAACATCTTTAAACATGCTAGGAATGTGAAGGAAACTCTGTAGTTAAAATAATAGGACAAAAAGTAACCCTGCCTAAAATAACAGCTCTTGGGACCTAGTTTCCAAAAATAGTAGTTTTTAGTCCAGAGAGAAAAAAGTTGCTACCACATCCGTAGTAACACATATAGTTTATTTTATCCATCATGAATTTAAATTTCACTAGTCCAAATCCCATTTTGGCTCTCACATTGGAGTTCTTGAGTGTGGGTGACAACAATGTTGCTCACATGGACCTAGAGGAACTCAAGCAGAGAATGTTTAATGGACCAAGGAACTGATGAAGATAAGATCATTGCCATTAGATTTTATGTTACATGTTTCCATTGCAAGTCTATATAGAACATTGAATTAGTGTTGTAATGTTCCCAAAACTATTAACTAGACATGAGTATAATCAAGGCGATAATAATTCGGTCTTGGCTGCGCTTAATCCACGAGCTATAACCCAAGGAATGTAGATCCCCACCGAGAAGGACATGGTTGTAATCAAAAAATAATTTACATCTTTTGAATGGTCCAAGATTAAGTCCTATCTCAAGGGGCTTGGACTTAGATCCTGGCTGAAGCATGAGAGGAATCCTTCTCATACACCGAAGACTCTTACTCGCGGTGAGTTCCAAAATGTTTTCTCGATGCTATCATCCTTTTGAGTCAGAAATGGTGGAAGAAAGAAAGAAAATATTTCAACACTAGATGGTAATTTTTATCCTCACAATCATGTAAGGAAAGAAAATGATCGATTAGGGGCATCTCATTAGTGATAACCTACACTTCCAAAGTGGCTACTGTACAAAATTCAAAGAAATTATTCATGAACTCGTGTCTTGTTTATGCCTTTCTAAACACAAGATCATTTAGGGGATTAAAACTTGTTCTAAATTTCCCCCCAAAAAATCCCCTATGTTCAAGAATTACCCCAAATTTATCCCTAAATAGAGAAATTCACACTATGCCAAGGTGAATGACACATTTGTAATGTTTGTAGTCAAAATACTCGAAGGAAATCAACACCTGAGAATGTCTTCGCAAGACACTACCTTGGTCAAGAAGTATGGCTGATGCTTCATCTAGTTATTTAAATTCTCATACATCTAGGTATCAGGATATGATCTCATGTAATGGAGGTTTCCCTTCTTTCCAAGTGACAAGATAATGTTGATGGAACTGTGAAGACAATTGGTACATGTGAACCGTAGGTTGAAGGGTAGGAAGAAGAAGTAGGTTTCTTTCCCTATCTCACTAGGGATTTTCAAATGTAATAGTTATCATGATGTTGTGAATGTCAAAGCTTCTTTATCCCCCATAAATATGCACTCCTACACTTTGCCAGGGAGTAATTTCATATCGAGATAGGATCCCGATTCATTCTATTTTCCCAATTTGTGCCATGTTCCCAAAATTGAAGACTTTTGGGAAAATTTGTTGATGAATACGAGGTCCATGAGCATGACCATAAGAGGATGACTGTAGAACAAATGAATAAAATTAGGTTTGAAAGGTATGAGCATTGTATTTTGGAAGATGAATCAAATATTTTTGATCACGAGTACCCTATAGTCAAGGTTTCCCCCTTCCCCAAGTGGCTTGGAGTGTGTGTGAGTTAGGTGAAATCAAAGAACGTAGAGAGAAATTGATCAAGAGATCCAAGGCATGGCTCGAGAAAAAGGAGGGATTATCTCATTTCATCAATAAACTTCCCATCCCTTCACAAAAACATGTCCTATCACTCCGCTTCCAAGACTAAGGATAAAGCTCCTAGTTCAACTCACTCGGGAGAAATTTTAAAGAGAAAAGTAGAGGAACTTGAGGCTCACCACTATAGGAGAATGTGTAAGAGAGTGAGAAAAGAAGAAATAACTTTGGTGGACCTTGAAAAATATAAATTTACCCGATCGAGCTCTTCACCCAACAAAAATCTCAAGGTCCTTCATCTCTCATTGTTGCATCAACCTTGCCTAGACAAGACCCACCTTCTTAGGTGGAGTAAGAAACTGATATGTTTCCCACTATTGAGCCAAAGATCAAAAATATATTTCCCTAGATGCAAGAGATAATCACGAATGAAAACCTACATGGTGTAATAAATGTTTTTTCCTTATTTTTCAATGATTGATTCAATGATCAATTCGAGAGAAGGTAAATTTGGCTCAAACGACTTCCAGATTCTACAAAGGCACCTCAAGAAACCAATACATTGAGATATTCTAGTCAAATGTCTTTAAGCCCTTTGAGGATATGACCCTAGATGATTATGAAACAAGGACAATTCCCTTAGATCAATAACACATGGGGGTGACATGTACTTGTTTTCTCGAGTTAGCCACTCACCTCATCATGAGAATTCAAAATACAAGGAAACATTGGACCAAGTGAATGACCACATTCAAACTCTCACATATTATGTCCAAGTTCTCTGAGGCTCGACTTCCATCAACACTCTCCTGACTGGACAAGTCACTCAAGTAAGAAAATTTGACCTTGAGTCTATTAGGAAGACTCGGGGATTCACCATGCAAGGAAAGGTGAATATGATCCTTGAAAAAGGAAAGGAGTGGAACTTCCTTTAGTATTGGATAAGCGAGGCCCAATTCGTGGTCTATTAGCATTTTTGCATAGGTAGGTTTGGAATGAAGGATGGAAAGTAGCACCCTTGGTGTAAGCTCATTATTGGAGATGATGACTCTATACGATACATTGATGACATGATCATGAAGATACTCACAAAAATGAAGCAATAGAGGATGAGAAAGAACATTGGGACCAAGTGTAGCCATTGGTCCTAGAGATGGATAGAGTCATGTCATATCTTCTAGTAACCAAAGGTGTGTTCTCATCGGTGATAGAAGAATTGTATCAAGTTTGGGATTAGCCTTTGTTTGATAGGTATAAATTGATAAAGCACACCATTGATGATCTTGTGTCATATGAGGAAGATGTTGAGAAAATGAAAAAGGACGTAGATGCCTAGATTCAAATTTTTAGGGTGATAGTAGTAAACTTGGATACTTTATTAGATGATTTTTGAAAGTATTCAAGGATAAAGTTAAGAGGGAGGTTAGAGATCCATTCTCATTCACTTAAAACACACTGTAGTCTCTATTAGAGATACGTGCAATCATTTCCGTTACCACAAAGAATCATCGTACTTAGTACTTGAAGTGTAGAAACATCAAATCCCTTGCGGAAAACTAGATCAAGTCACTTGGCTTCATCCAAATCCCTAAAGAGGAGAAGGTAACACCAATGGCAGAGAGATTCAAGAAAAAGAATTCAAAGGCATAGAGATCAATCTTGTAGAGATTTCCAAGGGTTCATCAGTGGTGGGTTCTTCTTTAGAATAGTGCTCTCTCTCTTCTTCCTTCTTCTCCTCTTCTCTCCCCCTTCTTCCTTCACATTATAATTATTCATTAAGGGTGTGCACTTTTTCTTTCATCTTATTCCTATTTTTTCTTATTCATTAATGTGACTATAGTCTTATAATGTAATAAGTCACCCTTATTTTATAAAAGGGGACTTAATGTTATTTCCTAGGAATACCAAAAGTCACATTATGAAAAGGAAAGTGAAAGGGCACCATGGGGGTAGATGAAGAGTCATTCTTAGTTATACATAATGTAATGACACCCTCATTCTTAAGGGTTGTTAGATTTGTGCACTCAAGAGATATTTTTTGAGCAAGGCAAATGAGATAGCTATTCTTCCACTTTCTCCACCTATTTTCTTCTATTTTCTAGAATTGTACAACTTGTTGAGATATCATTAAAGAAAGGGATTTCTTCTTTTAGTGAATCATGAATGCGTGAAAATTTGTGTGCATGGTTTCCTCTAGTCATTGATATTGTAAAACTTTTGTTTCTTTCCTATAAGTTGTGATTATGAAAATTCTAATTAAATTTGGCAAGAATCTGATTTTCTACTTACAAATTTAATTTATCCTATCTATTTTACCTCTCCCCTTCCCCGTATTTCAACAAATTACTCCCTTACAATTTATTGTAAGCATTTTAGCGGGTACATTGGAGTGTGCCTGTTGGATCCCCAACCTCTTGGACAACAATAGATTTTCCTTTTTGTTCATTCACAATAAAGTGGAGCTACACCACCTAAGTAGAGGGACCTAGAGTCTCATAGAATTGGAAAGATATCCACCAATTTTTCTACCTAATTTTTTTTTATCACTAACAATTTTTGGAACCCACCATGGGGCATATTTTGTAGCCTCTATGCCCAAGTAAGAACCACAAGAAAATACCTAAAAAATTAGAAACTCAAAAAATAAAAATTATGGAATTTGAAAAGTCACTAGAGCCTCTTTATACCCATGGCCATTTTGGGTAATCCTCCTATTGAAATAACTGAATTATTATTCCACATTCAAGAGGATATTACTTCATATTTAAGAGAGGATATTTGGCATAATAGACAAAGCTTCACACAATACTTCATTACCACAAGAGTTTTGGATCTTGAAGAAGAACGTGTTGCTAAATTAGAAAGAGCAAGATAAATTCAAGCACCACAAAGAAGGGCCTAAATTCATTTCAGATTTTCAAACTGGCTGATAGAAGGTACACACATTCACAAAGGAAAGGAATAAATACAAACCAAATTTTTGAAGAACTTCAATGAAGACAAGAGCTAATAAGAAATTCAAGGACTCCTCTTGATCCAAAAATTCTCTCACCAAGTAGCCCAAGTGTTATTAATCCATTAGATGTTAAGTTTCCATACATAAACAAAAATCTTGAATATTTGACCAATGTAGAGATTGAAGAAGAAACTCAATCTAGAGAAGAAGCCAAAGTGAGAGTGAAGATCGAGATAAGATCTAAAATTGAAGAAATAGAAAGAGCTCAAGAAAGATTAGACACAATATTTGTAACTAGAGCAAGGTTCGAAGAAGAAGCTGAAGAATAAATGGAATATCAAGATGAACCTAGACCAATTATACCATGGGGAAGGAATACCATCCCACTTGCACTACCACAACCACTCCATGAGCTACCATGAGGATTAAGGAAAATATTTCCTAAGTTCGGAGGATATAGTTCCTAACTACCCGAAGTTCATGTAGCAAATTTCATCACCACATGTGGAGTGTTGGGTTTTTAACATGAAGACATGTCTTTTATATTATTCATGGAGTCATTACAATAAAATAAGGTTGAATGGTTTTATCTTCTACTAGAAAGGTCAATCACTTGATGGGATGATATAATGAAATGATTTGATGATAGATTCAAATATATAGAAGATTACCAAAATCTCTTGGTTCAGATGGTACAAATGAAGGAGTCCAAAAACTCTATGAGAAAATTCATATCAAAATACAACAGGTTAATTAAAAGAATCCCTCAAGATGTCATGCCTTCAGAAAAAAAAATGAAGAGATTAAGTATTAGAGCCCTATAACAGAAAGTTGGGTTCTTCCTCAGAATATCTCAACTAAGAGATTTGAAAGAAGCACAAGATTATGCAATCAAGATGGAAGATGACTTAATATTTTCTAGAAAACTAAATAATCCTAATGGAAAATAAAAGGGTCAAAGTTCAAGCTCAACTACCACTAATCCAATGATTCAGAAAATGGCTAATGACATGATTTCTTTGAATAAAAAAATCACTCAAATAACCATGAGGAACATACCAAGGAAGGCTAATCCTCTAAATAGGCCAAGCATTACCCCGCCTCCTTACCAGCTCTATCTTGAAGCACCACCGATCAATGATACATGTGATGTTGAAGAACTAGAGGAGGATACATATGTAGAAGAACCAAGAAGAAGAAGAAGAAAAGGGAAATGGTGGAGACTACTTTGAAGTTGAGGAGGCTAATGGTGATACTAATAATGGCATCATTGAAAATGTCAAAGGGGATGGAGATAATGAGGATGAAGAATCACCAAGATTCTCATGTGTAGTTTTCATCCATGCTCAATCTAAGAAATGAGATTCATCTTTAGAGGTGGCAACAAAGAAGAAAGGAGAAGATCCTCCCGTTGTAGTACCACAAAACAAAATCATTAACAAGGGATCTCCACTACCACCATTGATGGAATTGTCCAAGGAGAAACCACACCTAATTGTAAGAAATAAGCCTTTCACTATGTCAAGTAAGTCCTCTAATACCTATTCTAGTTAGAAAATATATTTCTAAAACTAGTCCTTCACCTGATGCTAGTCCGACTAAGCCTACTAGAGCTTAGAAAAAACTAAAAAAATCCCTCTCCTTCTAAGTCTGCTAACACATCTTCCAAAGAGACCCAAGCTCCCAAGGTAACATCATCCTCATCATGAAAAAAATCTACCATTCTCAAAACATAATATTTTCTCCCCACATCTCCATTTGACTATGTTGAACATGCAAATAGAACCAAAGTTCAAATCACAGAAATGGAATATTTATAAACACACCCAACTCAGTTTGAGAGGTTTGTTAATACCGTCCAAAGTGGTACCCAAACGCCTAATATTGTGAATCCCAGAACTAAAGGTTTGATCCCTACACTATCTACACCTTCCTCACAGAACATGTTGGCACTTAGTGAATCAAATACCAACAAAGTAGAACCTTTTTACTCATCCCTCCTTATCAAGGGATACCAAATTAACAATTTTATCATAGATTCTAGAGCCTCTGAAAATGTCATGCCCATTAAGGTATACAATTCCTTAGGAATTACCTTAACCTATGTAAATGGATCTTTCTATTCCATAGAATCCAAAGAAATTCCATTGGTAGGTAGAATAAAGGATGCTCAAGTGGCCTTGGCTGATTTTCCAGAGAAGAAAGTATTTTTCACCATTCTAGTGGCGGACATCCCAACTTCTTTCAGGATGCTCTTGAGCATAAGATTTTACAGGGACTTGGGTGGTGAAATCAAGATGGATTGGTCCTTTGTGACCATTCCAGTGAAGGAGAGATGAAGAAGTTGTTTTTGGTATGAAAGATGAAATACACAATCCAAAATTCAGAGATCCTAGAGAAAACATCTTGTTTCAAGATAGTGGGCTAGAAATTACTTCTTCACATCAGAGATGGATGAGAATTTTCCTCTTATCACGGAGGAAAAATAAAATCAACTGTGGAAAGTGGAGTTCAATGTCATCCACTCTAGTTCCTGGTTTGGAGCAAGAATCATATTAAATTCCCCTTCGGTGAGTTATACCCTTTTTCCTATGAGTTTCAATTTGATAACATAAATAACACGGTGGAGTATGAGGATCTCCTCCTAGGAATGGGTGTTACCAAAGATATGGGAATCAAGTAGTTGAAATATTTGGGTGACACTAAAGTATAAGTGAAGTAATTAAAAGATCAATATCAAGTACAAAAATCCAAGGAACAAGAATTATAAAAATAGGGATTGGGATTGTATCGATTATTTTGATACTTTCTCAATCTAAGTTATCCCACAATAATAGGATGAAAAAGAAGACTTCCTTACACTCGCACCCTTGTTGGTGACTTCTCACCCATATTTTTATAAGGGTAAGGTGAATATTGAAATGAGGTTCCTGTAGACACCTATAATTTGATCAAAGCAATCTTATTATTAATATTGCACTAACTATTCTACTCCTCAAAAATTGATGACACCTTATCAATTAGGCCTATCTAACTCTCCTTTTATGACATCCTTTTAGTCGTATTCCTCTTGTAACCAACTAATTAGGCTAATATAGCCTCTTATTAGCTAAACCCCCTTCTTATCTCCTTCTAACCACTTCTACTAGCTTCTAGGCTATCAATCCATTTCATTGGATTGAGTAGACCCCTCACAACTCTCTCAAACTCCTAATTCCTCACTAATTAGGATTAATTAGCCTAAACCTAGATTAACTAGCCTAAGGCATGTTTAACCTCTTCTAAAGCCATAAAGTGCTTTTTGGCTTATTCATTTGTCCCACATGCACCAAAATTCTTCCATTTCTGGAATTAGAAAACTATAAATACCCCACTACCCCTAGACCATTTCTAAGAACACTTCCTCCTTTCTAGCATAAACTATAGTATTTTTTAGGATTTAGAGATTTTATTCATTTGTTTATATAGCTATTTTATTTGCTATTGCACTACACACTCAAGATTTGAGTAAATGGGAAGAACCATATGGATTTGTAGCCATTAATAGTGAGCTCCCATTCTCATAATCACAAACTAATTGCTTAGAATCTTTATTAGGTTCATTTACAAAGATTTCAAGAATAGAGGATAACTAGACATGTTAGGTTTGTGTGTTTACTTCAAGATTAATGCATGCAAAGTAATGAATCCTTACTTATTTCTTATCATGATGGTTCGTTGATTTTTTGTTTAAATATTTTGGGTTTCTTAAGTGTTCTTACCCCATTTTCATAGCTTTTAAACTTTTCCTTGTTCACATTTGGCATGCCAGTGGGACTTACTCCATAGTCCTTTAGAAGTTGTTTTTGAGATTTTCATTTCCATATCTAACTCTTTTCATGCCTTTTTGGTATAATAGATTGTTTTATAACATATTTATAAGTTTAGGTGGGCTAAATCTCCCTTTTGCATGAATATTTAATGGGTTCAAGCTAGAAATAGGTTTTAATGGTGGAAAACTAACTGTTTGCTTTTTTAAAATTTTCATTTCGTGGTTTTGCAGGGGTATGCATAGGCATCCTGAACCACCACATATCTGTCATCATAGGTGTACACCCATCATCCTGGTCACATCCCCATTTTATTGTATTTTGACTATCACCCATTTTTCAAAGGCATGTGTACTCATCCTTATTCACGCGCAGGCATCAAATTGTACACACACCCACCTCTCGGGATGCATTGGTTTTATTTGAATATTGTGTTGACCTCATATTTTACCGTGTACACATACTTTCCTTTTGAGGTGCGTATCCACTAAAACCCACACATACATGACATTTTACCCACGCAGCATAAAGCTACACTGTTTATTTTTATATCCATGCACATCCACTATTCAAACCATGTATCCATCGATAGGAACACATACCCATCATTCTGGGCATGTGGGTGTCACTTTCAAAAGTTAAAATTTTGTTGCAGGTTCTAGAATCAAGTTTTTGGGTTTTTCTAATAGTTTAGAGGTTCCTAATAGAGGTGTGCGGGTTCTTTTGTTCTTATTTTATCCTAAATTGTTTTACTTTTTGTTTTTTAAAAGTAAAGTTGAGATAAACCAAGATTAGTCATTGTGAATTTCTTAGCAAATCAAGATTGCAATAGATAAAATAGTGACACCTAGTTAAGCGAACTACCTATAGAAGAGATATCTTCTTGGAGCCCAAATTTCTAGTCCAAACCATAGTGTATTATCAAACTCTCATGAAGTGATGACTTACTTGAACTCTTAACCTTGTTTTTGAACAAGACAAAGAGTCCACTTAATTTAAATCTAAGTGTCAATAATCATGAGATTTACGACGTATTACTTATCTTAGTTTCTTTCTCACCTTAGGACGAGGCAAAACTCTTCCCAAGTAACGCTTAGTTCATTTCCATTTTATCTATACCTTTGCATTCTTGTTTCCCATTCGGGAAAAAAATAAGACATCTTGTGGGAGTGTTATCATAGATTGTGTTCACAAATTTAATGTCCATTTACAGTCATCAATGTTTGCAGCTGAGTTGTTAAATATATAAAGTGTGTGGGTATGTTCTTACATCTTTGATAACCACTTGATCTTGATTTCAAGATCATCTTCATAGCTAGGTTTAGTTTCATCATTGTTTCCCCTTTGAGTTTTTATTCTTCCCACATTCTAGCCATACAATTATGACACTTACATCTTGTTTTCATTTATGAGGACTTGGTATAAGTTTCTATATTGTATTGTTACACTGCTTGCATGATTAATAACTTCTTGTTATACTTGCACTTAGTTTTGATTCCAACATCATTTAAGGATTTTTGAGAGTGTTGATATTGCATTGTTTGTATCGCAATAACATCATCTTGATACTAATACCTCACTTGTTCCAAGATTGGTTAACATATCAAGGTAGTGTTGTTACATTATTCACATTTGTAACTTCCATTGTCAAAAACTTAGATTTTGTTTGCATCTAAAACTAGTCATAGTATACCTTGTGGAGAGATTACGTCAATACAACTTTAGTGCTTAGGTCTTGTTTATTATTTGAACTCAACCTAGGTGGTGATAGGGTATTATCACTATCTATTTTATGCCTATCTTTGGAACTATAACTTAGGGTATAGTGTTCTATAAACAGTTTGAGTGATTGAGTGAGTTACTTGTGGATTTACATGATTGTTCCTAGTATAAAAGTGGTTGCATAGTTTTTACTTAGAACACTTCTAGACATTGAGATGCCAAAACAAATCACACCACGTACACCTAGGTTTATTAAAAATTAGATACACTTAGACAAAACCTAGTGTCACATAGACTAGTGATGCCAAGAATCACGAAAATGGTATCTAAATGAGATGAATGCGACTTAGAGGTAAATCATTTTAGTTCAACATACCCATTCAGTGGTAATAACTTAGGACCCCTCTTTTCGTGAGGTTAAAGAAATTGAACCATTAGTCAATGATAGGATTTTGATTCAGCCAAACACCAACACAAACTATATCTAGCTCACTTTGATGAGCTCCTATACTACAATAGAGATCAAGTGCTCACAAGAGTCCTAGAATTAGGAGCTAAACTACCACAAGAGTGTGAAACAAAAATTAAAAAAATAAACCATGAAGTAGAAGATCTACTATGACCATCCCTCATTGACAAGGACAATCCTTTTGACACAGGGTATGCTTCCACTTTGAGTGTACGTAACAAAAACATTGAAAGTGAACCACCAAAACCAATAGATTGTCTGAGAAGACATTAATTTATGGATTCAAGAAAAGTGAAAATTGAACATGATCATAAAGACTCACCTCCTCCTAGATTTGATGATGAATATGATCCCCTTATTGAAGAGGAAATCATTTAACAAAAATATTAAAACTTAGTAAAAAATAGCAACCTTAGGTTTCTCAAGTAGGAATACGCATAAGGATAGACTCAAAAATAAATTAGGTGAATTTCACATTGACCCATATGATGATGCGAAATTCAAATTTTATAAAGTGAATAGACCACTATCCCCCACAAAAGAGAAACTCATCCAACATGAGTTGCAATCAATGAAAAATATGCTTTCCACTCTACAAGAGAGTAATGTAAGGCATAATAGAAAATATATATAAAACGAGCTATGCCCATACCCCTTTAATAAAGACATGTTAAGAAAACCATTCCCAAAACACTTTGATATCCCTAAATTCGACAAATACAAAAGAAAAGGTGATCCTCATGATCATGTCAAAGACTTCTACATGGATTTTTAGGAAGTCACTTACAACAATAAATTTTTGATATGTCTATTTCCTCGTAGCCTAAAAGCATAGGCATTGGAATGGTTTTTCAGTATACCTAAGAGATCAATCATGACTTGGCCCACACTAGCCAAAAAGTTTATGCGACATTAATATTTCAACATGGAGAATGACATTACCATGAATGACCTTTGTAACACTAAACAAAAACCCAATGAAACCTTTGTGGAATTCTTACAATGATGGCGGAGATTGGTCGAGTTGTTTCCCTTTTGCCCTTCCAGAAAAATAAATGGTAAGCATATTCATCTCCAAATTGTACCCATAAATAGCCTTCCATTTACAGATGCACTGTGACACTAACTTTGAAGAATCTATACGAAAGAAAGTCAAATTGAGAAGGATTTCATTACAAAGGGAACACTCAAACCCATTTCCAAGGAAAACATGAGCCAAAACCCATGGAAAAACCAAAGTTCTTTAATAAGAACAAACATGTCATTGGAGATGACATCACAGACTCCAAGAGAGTATAAACTGTAAAGAGTGGTAATCTATTAAACTTTTTGTAAGGACCTCACCCAAAAGAACCTATGAAACATATATTTATACCTCTAATTGAATCATTTTCCACTATACTTAAAAATAGTTAGATGCTTATGAATATGGTGTAGTATCCAACCACAATGGTACCATATCTAGATGATGCACCTAAGCCAAGTTGGTTTAAAGAGCATGAATACTATGATTTTCATCATGTCAAAGGACATAAGACTAATAGATTCCTAATATTGTGAAATTTTATAAGACCTTATCAAAGAAGGTAAAATTGTAGTAGATTCACCATCTGATTCAGGATAAGGTCCTAATGAGAAGATGGGTATATTCAAAGAACCCTTTCCTAATCATGAGGATAAAAAGAACAGAAGCCAAATTGGGGGAAAACCTCTAATGACTATAGAACCTACCTACATCTATCCAACAAATGATAATCCATTTGACTCCCTTATAGGTTGTATCCATTCATCTGATGAACAAGTGAACACCATTAGGATCTTAGGAAACAATTGTGTTGTAGGCACATGACATGCTCATTTGGTAATACCAAATCCTCTGCTTATTCCTTAGGAAGGCCAATATCAAATTGATAGAACAATTGGAGAAAACCCTAGCTAGAATTTCAATCCTAGATCTCCTCAAGATTTCTACTTGCTCATAAGAATATATTGTACAAAATGCTTCAGAGTTTAGGGGTCTCCACAGATGTAGATCCTACCCACCTTCAAGTGATGGTTGCTAACCTTGATTCCAACGACCATATTTCCTTTGATCGAAGTGCAATACAACATAATAAATTTGAGAAAAAATTACCCTTATACATAGAGGTCGTTTTTACTCATCACAAAATCAAGAAGAATTCTTATAGATGACGGGTTTGGTGTAAATATTTTCACATTTAAGTTGGTTAAAAAATAGGCCATTTAGAAGTAGATCTGGTTTCTAAAAATATCACCATCATGACCTATGATAATGAAGAATGAGAATCAATAGGAACTATAGTGATTCTAATGGAAGTAGGGCCGATATATCATAATACAACATTCTATGTCATTGAATTGGATATTCCTAACAACATGCTCTTGGTATTCCCATGGATTCATGACATGCAAGTCATTCCCTCTACATTTCATTAGTGGATTAAAATTTTTGCCATGGATGATAGATGATCACCATACTAGGTGATCCATAACCATTCACGAATATAAAACACTACACAATTTTCTCTTGCAACATATGAGTATCCTTCAATGATATTGTTATCCCATTAAAAACAAAATCTATAAGAGAACTCATAGATGCAAATACACTTCATGTAATCAAAAATTTCTTATGTTGGTCAACCCCTTTGCATCATGGGAGGAAAAACTATAAAGCATGGCCCATGTGACCAATTCACTCTCTAGTAGGCCTTGATAATATAAGATCTCTCGGTGTTTCCCAGGACACATGGTAAACTATATTTTTAGTTCAAGAGAACTTGGGATAGATTCCCTAAACCATTTTAGAGGTTTATTCATAGTGGTCTCTTAGCTGAGGAGAATATATAAGATACACCCACCAGCTAGATACCTGAAGTAACTATGACATCACGTCATCAAGCTACATAATGTATAAAATGCCACCGCATGATGTATGTCATGGGCTATAATGGATTTAGATATAGTATAAATACGAAGGAAGGCTACAAACCGTTCCTATTCCTCACTTCAAGTCAAAAAAATGTGGCCTTGGTATCGGGCCTCATGATCATCAACCTTCTAAGATAGACACTACCTCTTCTAAACATGAGGATGGTTTGTCTCATTCAGATAGTGATGTAGATTCCCAGTGTAGCCTATATGAGGATCTTGCCTCCACTAACCTATTTCCAAATTTAGCTATCTTCACCTTATCCAAATCAAATTTGTAAGCCAATTATCACGTTACCCTAGTATACCTTGAAATCATAGATTGGGACCAAAAATTCACATATGAATTGATTTCTTTGAGAATGATGAGGCATTTGTGGAATTCATGGGACTCAGGGATACTATTCCAAATGGGGACCACAAGAAAGGTTTCTCTATCAAACTAGATACCTACACATACTTTGGGGAAGAAGCAAATATGTGTGGTCACTTGAATAAAAATATCGTGAGTAAGGGAAAGAGTACTTCTGAAAAGCCTTTCGGGAAAAACAAGCATAAGTACCATATTAAAAACTTCTTTGAGCCACTAGTGGACAAATAAACCAAAGAAAATATGGAAAAAGTGGTGTACCCATTCAAAGATGATGATATCTCTAGACCACATGTGGAGGTTGATCTTACTCTTCCTCCTATTCCTACCAAGATGGAAGATGCATCTAAGATGCTCATTGAAGAAACAATTAGTGTTAATATTGGTTCAGAGGAAGATCCTAGAATGATAAAGTTGGGATATTCACTCTTCGCATAGGAAAAAAAATTTCATGGCATTGTTAGAAGAATATGCAGACGTATTTGTGAGGTGATACGTAGATATGCCTAGTTTGGACCCAGAATTGGTCATACACAACCTTATTGTGCACCTAGATGTGAAACCCATCAAGCATAAATTAAGAAAGATGCATCCAAATATTTCACTACTTATTTAAGAAGAATTAGAAAATCTATTAGTAGCATATTTTATCAAGCCTATCAAATATTTAGTCTAGATATCCAATATAGTCCCATTCAAAAGAAATCGATCGATATCGAATATGCACCGAATTCCACATCATCAACAAAGTGTATCCCAAATATGAATTTCCTATACCAAACATCGACATGATCATTGACTCAAATGTCGGTTATGAAATGTTATCCTTAATGGATGGCTTTTCAGGTTATAAAAAAATCGAGGATTGGAGAGGAATATCAACACAAGAATGATTTCATCACCCCTTGGGGACATTTATCTCTAAGGTCATTCCTTTTGGGCTCAAGAATGTCGGGGCCACATATCGGTGTGTAATGATGATCATCTTCCATGACATGATGAATGGCATTATGGAAGATTACGTTGACGATATATTAGGAAAGTATAGAACCGCAGGTGATCACCTTGAAGTGATGAGATGAATCATCCAACGTATCTAAAATTTTAAGGTTCATCTGAATCCCGAGAAAGTTCATCTTTGGCATATTATTAGGAAAGATCTTGGGATTCATTGTTTCAAAAAGAGGGATATAAGTAGATCCAACTAAGCTTGTAGCTATCATAGAGATACCACCACCTACAAACCTTAAAGAGCTACGGATTTTACAAGATAAAATCTAGGAAATCTTGATTTATTTCATGACTTGCGTATAAGTGTCATCCTTTTACACATCTACTGAAAAAAGATGTTACCTTCAAATGGGGACCATATTTTCAAAATGCATTTCAATTGATTAAGAAATATATGATTAACCCATCTATTCTCATGCCCCATACCCATGGATAACCCCTCCTACTTTATACTTTAAATACTCAATTTTCTATCGGTGTACTTCTTACCCAATACGACCTTAATCACAAAGAAAGGGTGGTTTATTACCTCAACCGAACCTTAATTACCTACAAATTAAACTAATTGGAGATTGAAAAATCATGTTTGGCAGTAGTCTTTACTTTCTAGAAGCTTTACCATTACCTCCTTAACAAAAAAACCAAGTTAATATCCAAAGTTGACCCTCTCAAGTACCTTTTATCCAAACCCGCCCTTACAAGATGAATGGATAATTGGATCATTCTCCTTAGTGAATTTTATATTGAGTTCGTTAACTAGAAGTATTTGTTGGACCTTAAAATATTGGCTAAGTACCAAGAGGCGCATGCACATAGGAATAATAGATAGAATGGAGCTCAGGGAAAAACACACATAGGAAGAAGGGGTTTAAAAGGGTTTAAGTGAAACTAGGGAGCACACAGGAGGCAAAACAAGGGTTTAGAGGAAATCCATATTTGGTATCATGGATTAACTTGAGGAAAAATGTGAGGACCCGATTAGGTGTGATGAGTGGATAAGATGCTAGCCTGGAACCTTGAAGGTCAAGAAAAGGATATTCCATGTAGGGAATATTCTTTGAGGAATCATTACAATTAGTGGAAGGTTTGCAAAGAGGATAAGTATTCGAAAATGGAGGACCACATCGACACTTGGAGCACAATTTTCTAAGAAGATAATTCATGGTGGTGGTCAGTGATCCTATTTAAAGAGGTGCTTAGGACATGAAGATAATGAAAACACACAAAGAGACATAGAGAGAATGCAGAGAGAATGTAGAGAAAGAGAAGGAGAGTAAAAAAGTGCTACAGAAATCCTAAGGGTTTGGAGTTCATGGTACTAGGGTTTAGATTACTTAGTGCTAAATGGTTGTAAGGGATACCATTAAGCATAGGTATGGGTACTTGGGATTTGTATCAAGGGATATAATGGGGAAAAGTAAAATTAGGGTCTCTAATAAGATTGGTTGTAGGGGCTAGGTCTTTGTCATTTAATGTATATGGTTTGAGAAGACCATTTTGAATGTAATATGATTATCAAAGACACTATTAAACCAATATACATGAATAAATTTTATACATATTTTTTATGGGTGTAAACCCTCATGTTATTTGGCTTATCATGACTCAAATCTACTTTCTTGAACTTATTACAATGTTTATCTAGCTTTTGTAATACATTGATGTGTAAATATGTTAGTTATACCTTCTACCTTTTAAAGTAAGTGAATGAACTTCTGTTTTTGTACATAATCCTCTATTAATGGCATAAATATCTCAAAAATCTCACATAAAGGAGGGGCTCAACACCCATGCACACCTCGAGTGAGCGCCAAGCATATGTTGGATGATAGGCCAATGTGCTTAGGGTTAAAAAGAAGTATTGAGGGTAAAATAATGACTACATCTTGGTTCCATTGTCTGGACCTCTTTTGAAGCTATTGTGAAAGAATTGTGTGATGACAGAGTGCTTGACCTTGGATAGTGTCGAATCATAGCTCAAAAACATGAAGGATGGGTTTTCTCGAGAGGTTAAATACTAAAGATGAGTTTGATGCATGAAATGGGGTGGAGGAGAACTCGTATCAAAAACTCTATGATACATTATTCTATTTTTTCCCAATAGAGTTGTATGAATGACTATCAGCATATGCATAAAGGATGATTTGGTATTATATAATTTGTGTTTGGAACCTGGAGGAATATCAGCAGTTGCATGATGCCAATCTGATATTTACCCATTTTGTTGATCACTGGTGGAGTAGAGTCTTGATCTGGTTATACCTTGGAATACACTATTTCTACGTATTCATGCCCATAGATTACTGAGTTTGAGTTCTTGAGGGAGCCTAGAGGATAATTCTTATATGTTATTCCATTGGCTATCAAGATCCTAGTCATTACTTTGAGTTTAGAATCCTTTCCCATCGCTGGCTAAATTCTTGCTAGGCATAGAGCATGGAAGCTACCGTGGTAGAAGGATGGCAGACCTTACGAAAAAAATGGAGAGAGAGGAGAGGAGGATCAAGTATAATGAATCTCAAGAGAGGGAGTTGGAAAGAAAATGTAAAGCTAAAGGAGTGATGGATTTTTCGAGGGAGACATTGCGGGAAAGATTTGAAGTTCACGTGGAGGACATGGAACTCGAGAAGTATGCACTACCCCATCTTGGAAAGCGTGGAAGAGAAAACCCCATCTTCAAGAGAGATTTTAATATGAAGAAAGGAGAATAGTCATTGACACAAATCTGAATCCACTTGGTGACCAACCATTGGTGCTTAGTTTTCCAAATCTAGAGATAAGTAACACTAATCTAGTTAGTATTAGTGGAAGTAACCGATCAACACCTAGGTAGTATAATTTTTCATCTAGTACATCCATGGAAACATAATCATTTCCTATATTCATAGGTATTTTTTCTAACACAAAATTTGGACAAGGTGTGGGATCACAAGGTTTAAGTATTGCGTCTAGGAGTGGCACATGAAACACACATGAGAGTGGTTCAATATCATAGACTGTCGGTGCACAATTTAGTGTGATGGTGGGATCACAGGGTACAACTATGTTAGGCCCCTTTCCTATGATAGGAGGAGGATCTAGTGGATCTGGAGGCATTGACACTAGTGGATCTAGTGGGTCTAGTGGTGGAGGTAACATTGGAGGGAATTAAGGTCCTGGATTTGGCAGACAAGGTCCACAACACCATCAACAAGTGTTTTATGAGATGTCACTCCACTTTCCTGATTATAAGGGAATTGAGGATGCCACAAAACATGTACACAAGTGTAAGTTAATATGGCATGCAAAGGGGATCAGTGCCCCGGAATAAAAAGAAAGTCATTTTGTAACCAAATTGTAAGGATGCACACATAACAGGTTCAAGAAGTATGTCCCACACCAAAAAATGGTGGATTACATTGTGCTATGTAATGCATTTTTGGTGGAGTTCCACATACCTGAGTTTGAACAGAAAAGCATCAACATGTTGAAGGATATTCAACAAGGAATGGTAGAGAGTGTGTGGGAGTATGATGTGTGTTTCAAGACTCTCCTATCCAAGTTATCTTATGACATTCATCCTTCACAACACACTCCGTGGTTCATCAGAGGATTGACCACACCATTCAGGAGGGTGTTTTCTTAGAGGACTTTCACAAATCCACACGAGGCCTTGGAGACTCCCTTGCATGATGAGGTAGTAGGAAGTGTGGATACATGAGTTAGTCCATTCTGGAAGGCCTAATTACTGCAATGACAAAGTAGCAAGAAATTATCTACAAAATTGGCTCATGAGACTTGCAGTGGGTTATGGTGTATAGATTGTGAGGTAGAAGGGCATACGAAGGAAAATTTTCCTTGGAGATTAGTACGTGTGATGATGGTGGACTGTGAGATTTTCCATGGAGATCATGATGCAAGTAGGTGTCTGCTACTACAACGTGCGATCCGTAAGAATGTTTCTTTCTATGAAAGAATTAGCACCTCTACTACTCATAACACTAAGGATTGTAGATTGATTGACAAAATACATGATGTCATTGATACTGGTGTGTGCTATACTATTATTTCAAGCAATTCCAAGGATGAGGGCTGTCATTATGAAGGGTGCATGGATGGAGGAGTTCGAGGAAGAGGATTTCATAGAGGATTTTGAGGCCGTGGAAACCACATAGGTGGAAGAAGAGAGTTACCATGTGGAACTTGTTATAATCGTGGGTCTATAGAACACTATAAGTGTGAATGCCCCAATCTACTATAGTGTTCTAGGTGTGGAAAGAAACACAAGTATGATGAGTGCCAAAAATTATTTGAACAAATGAACCAAAGGAAATGAAAGGATAAAGGTGTTAAAATGGTGAGTGTAAAGTTTGATGATTAACAAGTGGATTCCTAGAATGGTGCATGAGTTAATGTTAGAACCTATACTAGTGACAACGTGAGTTAAGGCTACGTGTGCTAGAGAAATACCAAAGTAGAGACCACTGATTACTATAGAAGAGGTGATGTATGGGAGCTATTTGAACCCTACCCATCGAAGAAATTATATCAAGATACCATGGACGTAATCATAAGTCTTCAAGGGGAAATTTAGTGTCTAAAAGAGAAATAGATGATGTTAGAGAGGTGTGTAAGATGTTGCGCCAAGAGAATATCATTCCTCTACTAGGAGAATGGTTGAGAGATAAGATACCAAGCACTGGATGAGGGCATGAGAGGCAGGTTTTGCATGTTAACCTTCCTCCCCACAACCTTGACTATGATAAGGAGATTACCTTGAATGCAGTTGTTGATGGATGGCTCCTAAGTAATATTCTGATTGACATGGGTGTGGAAGTTAATGTTCTCACCCTAGATGCATGGAATCAAATGGGAAGGCCCCCATTATAGCCATCTTCAAATGTGATGTATATGGCTAATAAGACAAAGGCAATGCCCATTGATGTTCTAAAATATGTTTCTATCACTATTAAGTAGTGAAATTCACTAGAGATTTCAAAGTCTTAGCACTTGCTTTGAGGAGGACAAATTTCCAGACTTTACTTGGGAGCCCTTGGTTCTATAAGAACAATGTTGACTTACGTTTCAACAAGGGGTATATAATATTTGAGAAAAATGAGGAATGTGTTATCATTCCTTTGATGGATGGGAAGTCAACACCCTATATTGAGCCTTTAGGAGAAGAAGACCTAGACAAAATCTATGTGCACACTATCCATGACCCTGAGGTTGTGCAACTAACAAAATAATGTGTTATTCAATGGGAAGAAACTTATTCTATAAGTGATACAAATAGTGTGGCATGTGAAATTGGGTGCACGAGACATATGAATTAGTCGAAGGCGCTTTAAGAGGCTCTGTGATGAGAGTAACAAAGGCATGCTCAGTTAGGTGCTTAGGATGAAAAAAGTTTCCAAGTTATACTGGGGGAGCCAAACCTGATGTTTTCCTACAAGAAATGGAGATCCATTGGATATGTGAGATCGAAAGGAGAAGGATGCTTAGCTATACCTTTCTTCAGACCACAACATGTTGGTCAAAGACCCATCACGATAACCTTCTAGAGTGGTGCGAGGTGAGAATTATGTTCTCTGTTAGGTTTTTCTAAAGGAATGAACCTACTATTATATAAGATTATCATCAAAAGGAACTTTCCTCATTACATTTCCAAGCATGTGAGAAGGACTAGATAGAAGGCACAAAATCCTTACAACCTTCTTTATGGGTGCATAAGATTTACCTAACCTTACAAGGTTACACATGCACATGGTACATTCACTCATAGATGTGCCATTAGACATGAAATTGACAGGAGTTGATGGCTGATCTCCTTCAAGCTTTTGAATATCAGAGTACTAATCCATTGGTGGATGAGGAGTTACATACTATCAAGCACCATGGTAGAGGATATAATACTATAATTATTGGGCAAAATTTTCTTAGAATCACACATTGATGAGGAATATCTAGAGGAAATATAGCTTAAACATGCATACATGGAAAAAAAAAGGAGAGTTGGTCTATGTGATCGATGGTGAAGAGGTGGAAAAATTGTATGTTTAATCATATTGTGGGTATGCATGAGGTTATGGATAGTGTTGATGAGAAAGCACGTGCCTACCATGAACCTATGAAAACCAATAAGGTTAACATTGGTTCGGAGGTGGAAGCTAAGGAGGCTACTATTGGAGATTAATAGATGGAAAACGAGGTTTTTGAAGATCATTGATTTGTCGTGCAAATTTTAGGATTTGTTTCCATGTGGGTACCACGAGCTGAAAGTATTTCACCACTCCTTGGGAGAAATGAAGATCAAGTTAAAGGAAGGTACACACCCAATTCAGAAGAGACCTTATCGAATGAATCTAAATCTGCATGTCAAATTTAAGGAGGATATTGAAAAGATGATCACATAAGGCATCATCAAGGTTGTTGAAGAATCAAAATGGATAAGTCAAATGGTCATCAACATTAAGAAGGATGGAAGGATAAGGATTTGTGTTGATTATGAGATTTGAATGTGGTATGTTTCATTGACCCTTTTCCAACCCCCTTCATAGAGGAGATTCTGTAAGGAGTAGTTGGGAACAAGATATATTCTTTCATAGAATGATTCTCAAGATATAATCAGATTAGTATTGTAAAGGATGATCAAGAAAAGAAAACTTTCACCACCGAATGGGGGTATTTTTCCTACACAGTCATGCCTTTTGGAATGAAGAACACACTTGCTATGTTTTCGTGCATTGTGGTTTAGGAGTTTTAGGAATTTATCAAAAGTTTATACAAGTCTACCTAGATGAATAATCAATATATAGATTAGTGAGGGACAATTATGACAATCTGAGGCTGATGTTTGAAATATTTTTCCAGTTAAGGATATCCCTCAACATTAAGAAATATGTTTTCACTACTCCATTTGGAAACTTGTTGGGGCATATCATATGTAAGGAAGGCATGATGGTGGATCCTACCAAAGTTTCCGTTATTGTCGATTGGGGAGCCTACCAAACAAAGCATCACACATAGATTTCTAGGGCATATGGGGTATTACCAAAAATTTATTAAGTGGTATGCAAAGATCATCGTCACATTGGAAAATTTGTTGAAGCACAAAAGTACATTTCATTAGGGAGAGACACAACAAATGAAATTTAATACATTTAATAAAAGACTTATTAATGCACCCATATTACGTTTTCATTCTTGGGACACACCATTTCATGTGTATGTTGATGCTTCAGGGGATGAAAATTGGAGAAATCTTAGCACAACCTGGAGAGGTAATTTTTACCACCCCTTGTGATTTGCTAGTAGGAAGCTAACCCCAGTAGAATAGAACTATACTACCATAGAGCGCGAGGAATTGTCAATGATCTACGTGCTACAAAATATCGGATATATCTATTGGTGACACCATTTATATTCTATAGGGACCACATGAAATTGAAGTACTTGGTAAAAATCCCATTTTACAAGGAGCATATGCATACGGGTCATGTTGTTTCAAGAGTTTGAATTTACGATTGTTGTTAAAATAGGTAAGATAAATTTGGGATCTTACCATTTATCAAGGATTAACTTAGGGAGGACACGTAGAGCATTGGGGATAGAATGTTAGATGCACAACTATTTAGATTACGATGCACACTCTCTAACTTGGAAGATATTGTTTTGTTTCTCAAAATGGGTGAAACACCAGAGGGAATGAAGACTCTAGAAAGGAAGCAGTTAGCCATACGCATTATTCTGTACATGTTAATTAGTGGATAATTATACAAGCTAGGCCAAGATGAGGTGTCACACTGGTATGTGTTAGAGCATGAACACACTGCAATCATGGAGGAAGCACATGGTGGAATTGAAGGAGGACACTATGCAAGGAATGAAACCGCATGTAAGATACTTCTAGTAGGATTTTAGTGGGAAATGGTTTACAAAGATTATCTCAAGTATTACAAGGCCTGTGACCACTTCCAGCACCTTGGTAAACTAGGGAAAAGACATGAAATGCCATTAAGGCGGATAGATAATGCTAATCCATTTGAGAAGTGGGAGATTGACTTTATAGGCCCTATTTCACCAGATCACGTGGAGGACTAGTTCACACTACATAATTACCTGTCTTGATTAATTAACATGATGGGCGTAGAGCAATGCATACCATGGATTACACTATGGCTACAACAATAATATTCCTATTGGAAAATATAATAAACAAATAGGGATGCTTGCTGAGCTTAAAAAGTGAAAGAGGTACACATTTCTTGAATGAGATAGTTAGGATCTTGTTGGTAGAATTCATGGTAGCCCACCACAAGACTACCCCTTATCACCCACAAGCTAATGGGACTGTTGAGGCATTTAACAAAATTATGAATCATGCGTTAACCAATATTTTTGATGTGGGAAGAAATTATAGGGATGCTAAAGTTTATGTTGTGTTATGGTCATACCAGACTACATATAAGAGACTGAAAAGGCCACACCTTTGCAATTGGTGTTTGGCATGGAAGCAATGTTACCCATTGAATTCATGTTACCATCATTGCGTATAACACATGGAGGAGGGTTAGATGATGAACAAGTTCTTAAGGAAAGGATTGATAAGTTAATGCAGTTAGATGAGAGGCGAGTTATAGCTAATTAGCTAATTAGAGTCATAAAACAAAAAATGTAAGGTAGAAGGCATGACATGATAAACACATCAATAACAAATAGTTTGAGGTTAGGAATATGGTTTTATTATATGATTTCAAGTTTTGTGCCATCCTGGGAAATTCAAAGTCCATTGGACGGGCACGTACATTGTATCCTATATACTTGATTAAGGTGCTTGTCGGTTACAAGAAATAGATGGAACACGCTTCTAGGACATTTCAATGGGAGTAGGCTGAAGCCCTACTATAAATAAGTCTTCTTGGTGTTTGTAAATAAGGTAGTATTTCTAGTTAGCGTAGGTTTTTCTTAGATGTAGTTTCATTTCTTTGTGTTTCCATTTATTGTTGCTTTGTTTTGTGTGCATTTGTGCTAGTATCCATTTTTGTGTGGGGTGGAGTGATGTGACAAATGTTGGAAGCTATGGTTGTGGATAGCACTGGGTTGAAAAATAAAAAAACATGTGGATTGGAAGATCACATGTGGAAAACGTGAACATAGGGAAGGTTGGTGTCAAAAGGCTTTGACAAACCATGTATAAGAATAAAAAGTGCAGGAGAAACATGAGGTAGGCAATGGAGATAACTTGGTCCAAGACAAAGAGGAATAATTAACTTTTTGCGGGAGAAAGCGTGAATAAATTTATGATCAAGGAAGTTATGCTCCGAAGGTTGTGGAAGTGTTCATGTAGGATTGAGTGCAGAGGAAAAGCGTTGAAAGTGGCATTGGAATATTTTTTTCCTTTATTTCAAAAGTACATTGGTAGGTGGCATGGAATTTATTGGGGAGAAAAGAAAAAGTTATAAATAGAATATCAGGGGTGTTTTGTTTTCTACCTTATGTTTTAAGTTATCAAAGAGATCTTGCAAACTAGGGCATCCTTCTGAAGAAAGTTGAGAAGATTTGTGAAGATTTGCATGGACAACTAGTATGATCAACAAACTAGAGTGGAAAGAACTACATGGGTGTAAGCAGAGAAGTTTGTGTGGAATAATCTCATGGGTGTTACACCGTCTTGTGGAAAAAGGGTTTCCTAGGTTAGGGTTGTATAGCTAGGGCACAAGGTTGAAGGAATTTTCACAAAGGAGTGGAGTTGCAAAGTTGAGCAGAGATAGGACAAGAGAGAGGAAGAAGTTTTAAGGACTCGACAAAGGAATGACACCAAGGAAAGTAGAAAATGTTTCACTAAATAAGGGCAAGGGAAAGGGAAAACAATCCATCTCTACCAGTTTCAATGAAGTATGATATGTAGAAATGTAGTACCGGATGACGTATTGCTTAGTAAAGAATGGGTGTCTCATGAAGGAAGATGGCTGTTAATGATTACAACCATAAAAAAACACCATAGAGAAAGAAATGACACTAAAACTAGTTTTCCCTATAGATAAGAGGACACCAGATGGAATACCCGTCTATGATGATGAGGTAAAGGTAAAAACGGAGAAGGATGGGTTGTTATAACTCTATGAGTTACCTATTTCAGTAATCCAAAGATACTATACCAATGGTTGATGTCTCACGTGTATGAGTACCACTTCTATTTCGTAGGTTGGAGGATGCGCATAACCTCCTTGCTTATCTCTAAGTTCACCAGCCTTATCTTTGAAGGAGATTCATTAGATGGAAGCCATTAAGAAGACTGTTGAGTATTATGACTATAATAAGGGTTTGCACTACTTCGACATCTCTGTAATTATTGACCAGGTGATGAGGATGGCCACTCATTTGGTTACAAAGTTGAATGGGAAAGAGATATGGACACAGATCACCAAGGTCTGTTGAATGTGTGCCGCAAGATCTCGTAGAGGGAACCATCTATAACCTCTCATATTTCACTGTAGAGGAGATCATAAATGTCATGCGTGATGGAGAGAAGATCATGTTTGGTAATGTCCTCCTCACCATTTTATTTTTATAGATTGGAGTCCACAATGGGATGGATAAGTTTGTTTGGGATTACCTAGATGAGGAACCCTCCCCTACTAAGAGGTTTGAACAATATACCTATGACACCATGATGGTTGCTCATAAGGAACACTTGAAAAAGTGGTATAAGCAGATTCCCAAACTCATTTAGGGCTGAATGGAGAATTTCCAAACATTTTCCTTCACTAGTGCAAGGAGAAGTTGAGTTCTCCATATATCATCATTTTTGCATTGGTAGATTTACTTTGGTAGATGGCACCAAGAGTCCTTGGTGTAAATTGCCTTTCTCCTTCACAGTGCAATACTTCCAGGTCGGGGTCAATCATTTCAAAGAGGTGAAGAAACTCATATTTGATCTAAGTGTAGTAGATCAAGACTACCATGAGTTGCACAGGAAACTAATATACCCTAAGAAGTGCACCTATGTGGAGAAGTATGTCTCCCATGATGTGCACATGTTAAAACCAATAACATTACTTGTTGCAGAGAGGACAACAACAAGGGTATATTTATGCATAAGGCCTAAGTATGAAAAGGCTTCTTATATTGAAGATGATATTTCCATTCGTAAGGACCCCACTATGTGAATGAAGACTGTGGCTTGAGAAAAAGAGATAGAGGAGAAACTCTCAAGAAAAAGGTGTTGAGCATAAAGATAATAGGGACACATGAGTCGGGCATGTGCACCAAAGACTTTCTTTTTTGGAAGAAGTCTCCCATGAAAATTTAGTTTCCAAAGGAGGAATCACCATAGAAGGAAGAGTCATAAAAAAATGAAGAGTCATCGGTAAGGGAAGATTCACCTGAGAAAGAAGAAAAGAGAAGTTCCCTGAATTGGAGTCACCAGTAAGGAAGAAGCGAGAGGGTGAAAAAGGGACGGACTCAAGTGAAACAAAAAACATGGAGGCTGAAAAGGGAAATGAAGATGATGAAGAGTATGATGAGGATCAGAATCATCTTGTGTATGATGTACATGAGTCGAGGAATAACAAAATGAAGAGAAGGACAAGAATGAGGGAGGCACTCACAAAAATGGGGGACAAGGAAGTAGACATGAAAGATGAGAATATTTTGACCCCGACCAAGGAATGATGGAAAATATCATAGAGATGGAAGTGGTAGGAAATATCCAATAGTTGGTGGAGCATGAATTCAATCAAAGCATCAAGGAAGTGCTAAAGGAAATGGAGGAAATTTTGGGTGTGGGAAATTAGTATGGAAGCATGGGCGAGAGAACCTAGTTTAGCTATAAGCTTCCCAAAGGTAGTGTGTACCGATGGGAAGGGTATAGTAGCGGCACAAGAACAAGAAATGACTTACATTAATGATCCGAACAACATACTACGCATGCACTTCCAAGGTACCATACCCACAAACTAACTCCTCACTTGGTCTTCTTTTGATGAATAAGGTTCTTACTTACACACAAGAAAATGCTATCTTAGGATTTCAAGTCCCACGTTGATGAGCCCATGTTTGAGGTAAATCAAGATGCATTGATGAAGATAATAGATGCTAAGGGAGTAAACCCTATAGTAAATTACAAAAAAATGTCCTATAAGTAAGTTTACAACACACTCAATAAATCTTCAATGGAGGTAGAGGCAAGACTCTTTGGTAGAAATGACAGAATAAGGGTCTTGGAGGAAGAGCTTGAGAAAAATAATGAGGAGATCATTGAACAAGAAAAAGAGATAAATCAGAAGGAATTGATCAGTGCGTAGTTAAGGAATGAGATAAGGGATGACAAGGAAAAGGTATGCGAGAATCCATAAGAAGATAAGGCCATTTCATATGCCATAATATTGAAGCACCCAGGACACAAACTACATGAGAATAAATATAAGTCAACCATGCAATGCTTGGAATACTTGACCCACATCATCACCATGGAAAGGTGACCACTTGCACTAGAGTTTGAAAAGGAGATTATGGCACGCTAAAAGGAGGAGGAAAAACTGAAGGTTGGGGAGAAAGTGACTCAGTAATATAAGCTCTTTGCCACAAGAAAGACCTCCACATAGATGGTTGAATCCATGTATGGAAACTGTATCAACAGGGGATGATGTAGCAAGCATATTAGTTTCTACACATGAGGTGGATCTAAAAGAATATCGGGAAAAATAGAAAGGAAATAGTGCAGAGAGAGACAAGATCCTAGCTGAAGTTGAGAAGAAATTGGAATCAATTGAAACCTTTTAGGGTTTGATTAAAAATAAGATAAAGGAAATATACCCCCAAGTCTTTCGCAGGATGGATACACTAGGAAATTTTAGCAAGCAAGCCGAAAAGAATTATTGATATGCTAAAAGATAAGAGTGATGAAATTAGTTTTGATGACCTAAGCATAATAGTGGGTGGCCTACTTCAATAGGGGACAGGAAGAAGTAGACTAATGGGAGAAGATTGAGGCATCCGTAAAGGAGTTCCCACTCCTCATGCAACAAAGAAACACATTCTTCTATTCTTCCATTTTTTTTCATCCTTCCATTCTTTGATTGTTCCAAATACCTTTATTCTTTATTATCCGAGGAAGAATAATTTTTCTGAGGATGGAGACCACACATAGTGTGGGGTGATGTTGGACCCTAAAATATTGGCTAAGTACCAAGAGGCACACACGTGAAGGAAGAAGGGGTTTAAAAAGGGTTTAAGTAAAACCATAGCACACATGAGAGGCAAAATGGGGGTTTAAAGGACTTAGCCATATTTGGCATCATTGAGTCACTTCAGGAAAAATGTGAGGACCCAACTATGCTTGATGAGTGGATAAGGTGTCACCTGAACCTTCAAGGTCAATAATAGGATATTTCACATAGGGAATATTCTTTGTGGCATCATTATAGTTAGTGGAAGGTTGACAAATATATTTACCAATGGAGGACCACACCAACACTTGGAATGTGATCTACTCAAAAGAGAAGTCATGGTGGTGGTCAATGATCCTATTTAAAGAGGTTCTTGGGACATGAAGAGAAGGTATACATAAAGAGAGACATATAGAGAATACAAAGAGAATGTAGAGAAAGAGAAGGAGAGTAACGAAGTGCTGCAGAAATTCTAAGGGTTTAGAATTAATTGTGCTAGGGTTTAGAGTACTTAGTGCTAGAGGGTTGTAAGGGATACCATTAAGCATAGGTATGGGTACTGGTATTTGTATCAAGAGATATAATAGGGAAAATTATAGTTAGGATCTTTGATAAGATTGGTCATGCGGGGCTATATATTTTTCATTTAATGTATATGGTTTGAGAAGACCCTTTTGAATGTTATATGGCTATCGGTGACTCTGTTAAACCAATATACATGGATCTATTTCATACATATTGTTTATGGGTAAAAACCCTCATTTTATTTGGCTTATCATGACTCAAATCTAGTTTTTTTCACTTCTTACAATGTTTATCTAGCTTATGTAATAAATTGATGTGTATATATGTTAGTTATACCTTCGCCTTTCAAAGTAAGTGAATGAAATTCTATTTCAACACATAATCCTCCATTAATAGCATAAATTCTTATGAAGATCACATAAAGGAGGGGCTCAAGCACCCACGCGTGCGTGCCTCAAGTGAGTGCCCAATGTATCCTGGATGATAGGTCGATGCGCTTGGGGTTAGAAATAAGTATTGAGGGTAAAATAATGACTACAGTCTCACGAAAGGAAAGGTGTTGGCGATCAATTGGCTGAATCTCCCTACTAGGAATTGAACCATTGTGTTTGGATATTTCAAATGAATCTATGATATATATTGAGGAGTCCATCATGTGGCTAGTTGAATTTAACAGGTCATTCACATTTCATGGATTAGGAGCAGGAGTGGTACTCATCACTCCCACAGGAGAAGTTATTCCATAAGCATTTTGTTTGGGATTCCATTGTATAAATAACATTCTATAGTATGAGGCACTCAAATCTGGCCTTAAGTTAGTTATTACCTAGAATATCTGATAGCTATGAGTCATTGGTGACTCCCAATTAATCATTAAACAAGTTAATGATGAATATAAGGTCAAATATGAAAAATTTGTTCCAAACAAAAAAATGGTGGAGACTTTGAAAGAATACTTTGTGCAGATTGTCTTTGAGAAAAGGCCAAGATTACACAACCGATCGATGAATGCGATGGCTAAAATAGGATGTCTACTACCCATTCCATCTCAGGAAAATAAAATTTCATTCTCTTCAGAGCACTTATGAGTACTCGCATAAGACATGCTGAAATCTTGTTTGGCATGTGAAGTTGTAGGTCTGTTATCACCCTAGTACGACTCCATATTTAATTATCTACAAGATGGTATGTTTCACCCAATCATTTACCATACTAAGAAAAATTCCCTTATTCATTGTATAGCCCATTATACCATCCTAGGAGGCACCCTTTATTGTCGTGGCTATGACAGAATATGTTATGTTGTTTGGATGTTATTGATTCACCCACGCTATTAAATTAGTGCATGGAGACATCTGCAGAGCACAAACTAACAACATGGACCTTACTACAAAAATCTTGAGAGTAGGATATTATTGTCCTACCATGGAAGAATATTGTTGCAACTTCATCAAGAAGTGTGAACTATGTCAAAAATATGGTAACTTGATACATGCGCCAGCACAGATTTGCAACCCATCACGACTCCTTGGCCATTTTCTAAATGGGGACTTGATCTCATAGGGAAGCTCAATCCTACTTCATCAGATGGCCATACTCACATTATCAGTGCCACTGATTACTTCACTAAATGGGTAGAGGTGATGCCTCTCACTTACATAACCATTGCGTAAATATGTAAGTTCATAATGAATCATCTCATCTTCCATTTTGGGATCCCCTCTGCCATCTTCGTAGATGATGGTAAGTCCTTCATGAAAAATATAGTTAAATCATTATGCCAACATTCCAAATCCAAATCAAGTGGTCCAACCCCTATTACCCTCAAGGTAATGGAAAACTAGAGACAAAAACTAAAACCCTTGTTTGAATCATCGAGAAAATGGTTAGTAATACCGGCCATAATTTACACCTCCATATTCATTCTCCCTCTAAGCCTATCGGACCTCCATTCGCACCCCTAATGAGTCTATAGAACTAAATCCATCATACCCTTAGAAATTGAGCTTCCCTCCTTGAGAATATCTCTTCGAGACTATCTAGATAAAGATGAAGACTACAGGGTTTCTTGACTGACAGAGTTAGAGCTGGTAGATGAAAATAATATGAGAGCACTCAATCACTTGAAGGTTTATTAGAATTAGGTATCACAAGGATACAATAAATGGATCATTCCTCGTGATTTTGACGTAGGTGATCTCATGTTGAAAGAGAACCAAAAATATTGTTAAAGACATAGAAAATAAAGGAAAGTTTGAAGCCAACTAGTTAGGGCCATATGTTGTGGTCGCTAAGTACAATTTAGGGGCATACAAGCTAGCTCACTCAGATGGTGAGTAATTAAAGGAACTAATGAATGTAATGAATCTCAAGTGCTTCTATGATTGAATAAGAAATTCCTTCTAAAAGAAAGAAAAACAAGCAAAAAAAAAAAAAATCAAGAAAACAATAGAGAAAAAATAGGCCATCCAAGTGTGAAAACCACGTAATTGTGTCCCATTGGGCAAGTCCTTGAGTGAAAAGTTGATTCTGATGCTTAAGGAGGATTCTTTGTTCACAAGCCACTCTCAAATTTAGATGGGTAATTATCACTTCTATCTAGGGCTAGTTTTCCTATAGGTCTAGGAATCCTCCTGAATCTATCTTGCAAAGTCGTGATCTGGCTCATCTATTCTTGCTTCTACATGAAGGAATTACCTTGTATATTCCCATCTAACACTAGGGGCGCCTTCACATCTGAACCTTCTTGAACATACACATGTGGCATTCTACCTTTGTATATTCCCATATCATGCTGGGGGCATCCACACTTCTTTTTCAATGTACATTTCTTTCAAAACAGACCTTATAAAATTAAAAAAACATTCAAAAAGTGTTACAAAACCAAAGCATTCAGAAAAAAACCCCTAGGGATGGTTCTACACAAAAAAAATCACATTGTCTTGAGGAAACCCCAAAAACATTGTGAATAATTTCCTTACAAATTTATTTATCAAGATAACACCAAAAACAATAGAAAATATATCAATATTGTCCCACAAAAACAAAGTAGTAGTTTGATTACTTTTAGTTGTCGGTTTGTAGAGTATTGGTTGCATTTTATTTCCATGTTGTATGCATTGAATTGAATTCATTTACTTAGGTTGAGTGTTACTTAACTGTTGCATTTAGTTCCTTATCTTGCACACTTTTTTGGAATTGAAGTATGTTCATTAAATTTTTTTCCATTGCATTATGTTGTATGTTTAAATTAAGTTCAAATTTCTTACTTAAGTTGAGTTTTACTTAACTATTGCATTGAATTCATTTTACATACTTGTGAATATTTGTCTTGTGTCCATATTTGGTTATGTTGTGGTTGTAAATTTATTGTACAAATTTTTGTCATCATAAAAATCATAACGTATGTCACATCTATCATCTATCATATCATCACATCTGACATCATCTATAAATCATATATCAATAAAATGGTAAGTTTTACATCAAGCATGTATACTAAGCTAATCATCACATCACATATCATCAATGGGGTAAAAGGAATTGTGCATGATCACAAATATATCACCCCCACACCAATATCATAAATATCATCCCATGTACTGATCTAAAAACATCTCATGTACAAAACACATGATATTATCTAAGGATATATCATGAATAAAAAACATGTGATACATCATAAACAACTATCATGACACATACGTAAAAAAGAAAAATCATACAACACAATGATATATTTATCATCCATAAATCATCATCATGAATCATATAAAAACATGGTAGGTATAACATTTAATGTCCATATACATGTACGAAATGTTTTTTTTTAAAATATATGCATCATCGATACAAAATCTGCCATCAAGGGCATAAATTACAAAAATACTTCATCTAGAGGCTTAATCTAACATACTACATCATACATCATCGATAAAAAATGAGCTTTCACAAGAGGCACAAATAAAGGGTACATACATCGGTTAGTATAAAATAAATAAGAAAATTCATCCACGACTCTCACCCTTTTCAAGGAGGATGCTATTGCTGATGAGATGGCCCAACCGAGCTTGCCACACTCTATTGTACTATGGGCTGCTACAATGATTTCACTGATCAAGAGGTCCTTTGGGACCTAGATCTAGACTTACTCACATCTAACTGATCAAATGGTGTCACTCTCAGTCCCTCAAGAACTGCCTCGTAGTATGCGGCCTTGTAATAGGAGGCCTCACCACTAGCCCTCATAACATCTAAAAATATTTGGGCCATCCCAACTACTATAGAGGCCTGCTATAGAGCATCACGCTCTCCTATAACTTAGGCCACATCAACCCAAGCCTATGTCACCATGGAAGATAGAAAATCTCTCGCCGTAGTCATAGTCTACTCCCGAGCCTATGTCGATCTTACTACACGGTAATATTTTGTACTGTTCTTGTTCTGCTATAATAAACTCACAATATATGAACTCTAAGCAACCATCTTATAAATCTACTGAAACCAAGTAGCACCATCTTTACCACCTCCCTAACTAGCCTGGTCTATGGCCTGAACTCTCTCTGAGGTCACAACCTGTACTCCGATCCCTAGTCATGCCTTGTCCTAATCTTTCTCACTATCATCTAAAACAACTATAACCTATTGTAGAATTACGATGTAATGCAAATATATGCCCTCCATATCCACCATCATCTCCTCTACCATCATGTGGTAGACTAGGAGGAGGACCCCACTCTGGAGCCTAGCTACCTAGGAATGTGCTACCCTAGAGCATGAGGAGGAGGGCCCTATTGAATCATTGGATACATCTGTCACAATGGAATGATAACTCCAGCTGGTATAATAACTAGAGGTAACTACATATGTAGAGCCATATGTACCTATCTGTATCTTTACCTCAGCCCTTGTCCCTATGGAATATGTCGTGGAGGACCTTATCCCCCACCCCCATTGTGATGTTGACCATCAAATGGATCATCATCATCATATCCATCAACATCCTCATCATCACTATCAGGTGACCCCTTTGGAGGTGGCCTAACTCCTGTGTCCCAGCCTACCTATGGAATGGTCAATTGATGAGGTAACACTGTTAAATAAAATTTTCCGTACTCGATTATACATACAATATCCCTGACCTATCTCAATGGTACCCATTATTGGCACCATCTTCTCATACCTCGCCCTAGCTCTATCCATCTAAATATGAGGATCCATATCAAAAACCTCCTAGACTCTATGGGCGTACCACATATCATGCCCTAGAACATCCTTTATGGTACCAAACTTCCACTAACATCTATCCACTCTATAAACCTCCCTAATGTAACATTGGATCCCAAACATAAAACGATATACCATGGCCATGCTAAGCTTTAGACAATCCCATGACCACTAAAATGTCTATAGGGCCTCTATAATATCTACGCATGTTGGAGATCATCGAAATATCGAGGATAATGATAGGTATCTTCCATATTAGGCTGAACATCATCTCCAGCCAAAAATCATCCCGATGGCTCCCCTAGGGCATGATCTCGTAAAACAAAAATGGGACGGATAATGGCTATGTGATCCCATGACCATATCTACAATAATCTAGCTGGGCCTACCATCTTCTGATGGTAGGTGATAAGGTGAAGATCCCAATACAAATGTGCCAATATACACTAGCCCCAACAATACCTCTCACCATCAACTAGTCCATGTACTACTCCGATGAGACCCAGAGGGAATGAAGCGATGATATTGTTAGTAAGCATACCACCACTAACAAATTGCATCAACTAAACCACAAAATCCTCCATACATCCTTCAGCGTAATAGTGATCTTGCCGGTTAGGAGATGAAAACATTGATTCTCACTAGGCCACCTCTCGCCTAAGGTGTGAGGAGGCCATGATCCGAGCAGCAACTGGCATACTTTGGCCATTTGATCTAATGTAGTAATGTATAAAAGGATTTCCAAATGCTCCTTTTCCTCCTCATCAAAATCCACCTCTATAGTAGCCAAGTGGCCATATCAATCTCTAATCAGTAAGAATGGTAGTTGTCTTTGCAAAATTACAATACACTTGTTATGATTTAATTCTATCTATATTCTTCTATTTTGTTCTATAAAATTATGGAACCACATTCTTCTATACTTACCATATTTTTCTTTAAAAAATTGGCTAAGTATTTGTTCTAGTGCTTGTGCGCCCCAATCGATGCCTATGCGCCCATATTACCACCGCATACGTAAGACACGTGCACTCTCCTACCAAAGCATACATGTAAATCATGACGTGTATGCCCCTAACCATTTTCCCACCTAAATTAACCCTCCCCTAGTGCATACGCATCTAATATGGTGTATGTGTGTGTGCACATCGGTAATTTCCCCAGATTCATATGCATTCCTTACAACACATATGCATGTGTGTACCCATTTTCCTAACACGTACGCAGTGTGTACCCATTTTACCGATGTGTACGCACATTAAATGAAACCTACACACCACTAAGGCATGCACACGTGTTAAAACTATGTTAAAAATGCTAAAACTAACATTAAATGCAAATTTTGACAAGAAGGGATAGGGCACTCATGTAGGGTCCATAAAAATCATCCCAAAGGTACTCCTAGATCCGGTTTGATTTTTTTGTCATGCAAATGTGTAACAAAGAAATTGGAAGTTTCCAAGCATGAAAACTATACCCATGTGTTGAAATTTTCATGTTTTATCATTCCCAGGAACCCCAAGAAAAAATCATTAGTCGGGTCAGCCACTATTTTATGTAAAATTAGTCCCCTAGGTGATTTTGGAAATTCTATTCATTCCCCTTAGGTGATTTTAGGGATATCTGAAAAGATGCTATCTTCTCGGTATTGGGAAGGGCTATCATCGGCCTTCCCTAGACTAGATCAAACCCTTGGACCGGAACGAAAGAGCCAAATTCAACATAGAGGTGAATGGAAGACCTTAGAACATCATGGAAATTATTTTGGAAGCATTGAGGAAGTTCTGAAAGACTTGGAGCAATCTGAGTAAAAAATAGGGTTCACAAGCCTAGGTAGTTCATAGGCCTAAAACAACAACTTGGCTTTAGAAGAATATTTTGAGAGCTCTAGATGGATTTTGAAGTAAAAAAACATATACAAAAAGATAAAACCAATACCTAAATTATGGTGAAATAATATTTTTGACAAAACCTTTGCGCATAGGATTGGAAGGCGTTTTTCTCAGGCATAAATAGAGTCTCAAATCAAAAATCTGATTTTTTATGAATTAGATGGCTGAATCAAGACATGATAACCCCACTATTGGATCCAAAATTCCATTTCCAATTAGGATAATATAAAATTTTACCAATAAATTCCACTAGGAGCTCAAGTTATCATTGTTCCAAGTTACCCTCTCAAAGGTAGTTCAGACATAGTCATTTTTCGGGAGGACACATGTCATCACTAGGAGTCCAGTGGGATTTAATGTCCCTAGAATCCATGAGGTAAGGTAAAAAAACCATTTAAAAATTCTCCCATCCCACATGTGACTTCTTTGACCCTCATGTGACCTCCGGACTTAAAACTCAGCCTCGGGTGCATTTTAGGAGTCCATTCCCTATCGTTGGATCAAGCATCATGTTTCAGCTCTAGGACCACCATGGAAACTGATTTCCCTTATTTCCCTAAGGTGAGGGACATAATACCTTGAAAAATTCTCCTATCCCCTTATGGGGATCCTTTTGGACAAAAATGTGACCGAATTTCAGCCCCTAGGTGCATTTTTGGAGCATTCATTCCCTGTCGTCGGATCAAGTGCCACGTGTCAGCCTCAAGACCACCATGGAAACTAATATCCCTTATGTTCCTAACATGATGGAAATTATACATGTAAAAATTTTCCCATCCCCCTATGGGGAGCCTTTTGGACATCCATGTGACCTTTAGACTTGATAGTTCATCCCCCAGTGCATTTTTGGAGCATCCATTCCTTGCCGTCGGATCAAGTGCCACGTGTCAGCTCCAAGACCACCATGGAAACTAATGTCCATTATTTACTTGAGGTGAGGGAAATTAGACATGGAAAAATTCACCCAACCCCCTATCGGGAGCCTTTTGGACATCCATGTGACCTGCTTTCAGCTCCCAGTGCTTTAAAGCAACTTTTCTCACCTTCATTCCCTGTCGTCGAGATCGCCGCCACGTGTCGTCCTCTTGACCACTATGGAATTTGATGTCCCTCATGTCCTTGAGGTCAGGGACATAAAGAATGGAAATTTTTCCCATGATTCCCCTCTCATAATTTCAAAAATTCAAAAAATCTAACTGTCGCTCAGTGCTTCCACCTGCTTCCACTCCTGTGCACAGACAAACTTCATCCTTCCTCTGCAACTTGCTTCCATCACTCTGCCATTGCAAAAACTCATAACACATCAACCAAGGAACTGAAATAACTTTCCCATGGTGATACATAGGTCTTAGAAGGAATTCTCATCAAGCTAAGAAGGAGAAATGAAGAACAACAAAGAAGAAAACAATACAATCTCCATAGCCAAAAAATGGAAATCTGAACAAAGCTTACAAACTAGTGCATGAATAAACAAACCGTTTATTTATGTTTGTTCCTATATCCAAGACCATCACAAACATAACCTCAAACTCTCCTCTCATGTGACAGAGCATCCATAATGAAGAAATCTCCTTTCCATCTCAACGAAGAAAGAAGTGGGATTTCCCATCAAACCAGTTGTTGGATTGAAGTAAGATTGTATGTGAAGCACTAGAAGAAAAACCCACATCAAAAATATAATTTTCTTCATAAACGGAGGAGAAAACAAGACGTGAAATTTTGAGTTCCACTAATGGTTGCCGCATCCAGAAGCACTTCCAGGTCTAAAATTGAAACTTTAAAATCTCCTGGACTATTAAGCGAGACATGACTAAAATTTTAGAGGGTCAATATTGGGAAAAAACCCCATATCAAAAAACATCATTGTGTTTCAATCTAGCCTCCAGTAGCCAACTTTCTAAAAATAGCAGTTCTATTACATAAGGACTGCTATTTTCGGAAAGCCATCGATAGAAGGACCTGTGAAGGAGGTGAAGACATTGGGGTGCACTACAGCTGAGAATTCACTAGAAAGGACATTTTTGGCACTTACTAAAAATAGTAAGTGGGCCCTTGAGAACTTGCTAAAAATAGAAATTTGATCCAAAAGGAACAAGGAACACAAGGAGAAAGAGGAAAACTGAGCCGCAACATCTAGTTGAAGAGCGGGGACTTGATTTTTCACACTTACTAAAAATAGTAAGTTGATTTTTCTAAGGGAGACATGAAGCCTGAAATGGATGGGTTAGAAGCCAACACAACCCTTCACCTATGAGTATGATGTGGAAGACAATGATGTCTCGTACATGGACTTAAATGACCTTAAGACTCACATGGCCTCCAAGGACCAAAGGAGGATCGAAGACCAAATATTCACAAGTGGCTTGTTTTTCATTGCAGAGTCTTGAGCTAGTCCTAGCTTGCTCTTTCCACTACAAGCACGAGATAGAAACCATCCAATCTGAAAATGGTACCATAATTGTGATCATCAGTGGAATAGTTCACTCAACTTGGAGAGTGATTCATGAGCCAATTTGAAATAGTTTCATAGTGTGTAAGGAATTCAAAGATTCGAGTTTCACTACATTTGGAGCTTTCCATCAACGAGGATCAAAAAACTTCATCGGGAATGACATATCCTCCTTTTCTTCTCTCTCTCTCGTGTTTATCTCTCTTCTTCTCCCCAAACTTTCTCTCACTTTCCAATATTCTAATTTCGCATTGGGGTTGCAATTTTTCATATGTCCTAATGTTCCTAATGTAATAAGTCACCTTTATGTTATAAAAAGGGACTTAATATTCTCCTAGGAATTTGAAAAGTTTCAAGTTGCACAAGGACATATGAAAATCCATTGGGGGTAGACGATAAGTCACCTCTCACTCTATAAATTGTAATGCCATTCCCATTTCAAAGGGTTGGTGATTGATCTTGTAAACTCAAGAGTATATTGTAATTTGAGAGAAAAAAAGAGAGCCATTTTCTTCTACTTTCCTCCACTCTCAAATTTGTTCCATTCTCATGCTATGTAAAAATTCTGTTTAAGCATCAATAAAAGAAGAAGGAGTTTCTAGCTTTCTTTGACTAAGGGATTTCATGATACTTTGTGTTCATCAAATTCTATTTGGTCTTGTTTTCATTCGCAGGGTTGTTTCCTCTTAATTTAATGCATGTGGTGAAGTTTCTAACTAGTGTATGTGTAGGAATACGATTTTATACCTACAACATTAGTTATCCTACCTCTTTCCCACTCTTCAGAAAAATTCTTCCCTAGCAAGATATTTCTAGCTTTTCCGCATGGTCAGTGGAGTGCCCCTATTAGATCCCCAGTCGAAAGGCCACCACAGAAAACCACCTTTTCACATGCATGCATATATAGAATCTACACCAGTTAAGTAGAGGGACTTAGATTCCTAGAGTGTTGGCAAGAAATCCACAAGTTTGTCCACCCAAGAAATTTTCTCGCCAACAAGTGTCTTATTCACCTTTGAACTCTCTCCATCTCTCTACCAGCTCACAAGTCACTCATGGTAAAAATTTGCAAGATCTCCATAAAAATGAATTGAATGTGATGATTTACCCCCCTCGGAGGGGTATATAGGGTTATTTTGACCCATCATGATGCCCTCTCACCCACCGTGATGGAAGCAATGTGTAATTCAACCACCATGGTCATTCTAACCCCTTCTTCTACCCGTCGTGATAATTATTTTTATTAAATAATTATTTTTAACTAATTTTTTACTACGTTGGGGCATTATTTGCCACCTAGTGCTCATTTATTCTCCCTGGGAATTTTTATTGTTTCTAGGTGATGTTTTCATTTTTTCTTCTTTTATTCATTGTTGTGATGAATATTTTTATCAAAAAAACTATTTTAACCCATTTTCTTCTTATCGGGGCATGCTTTTGCTACCCGATGCCCACTTCTTCACCATGGGGAATTACATATTATTTTGGGTGGGCTTCCATGTTCTAAATTATTCTGACCGATCAAAATGTTAAAAATTACAAAAATCATTCAAAAATCCAAAAAATTGAAAATTAAAAAAAAATTGACAAAAATTTGTAAACTCATACTCACTGAAATTTGTGTCTCTCATAGGACATTCATTTCGTATCTTGCTAGAATTTTCACATATTTTGAAACAATGACTTGTGGATCATCTAAATCTAAAATCATTTTAAAAACTAAGATACTTACTTCATCTATACTCAGTGCAAAATGATTTTCCTGGTACTATTTCTTAGTGCACACAACTTTTCATAGGACTCATGTGTCCTTCATTCTACTCCTTGCATGCAAAATTTTCTTGAGGCATCATTTTTAACCCTTTTCATTTATCAAAAACATTAGGGACTATAACTTGATAACAAAATATTTGTGCAAATATCTTAAAGGTTATTTTTTTGAGTGTGTGTTTGTAGTTATTTCCCTGTTAGATCAACTTATTTAATTCTCGTATTCCTTTACATTTTTTATGTTGCATGGAAATAGAATTTTAACAATGGAAATTTGTTTGTATCTTGGATTTTCATGTCATTTTATGCCTCTTTTGTCATATGTTTATATTTTTAATAAGGACCAATGATGAATATTCTTAGCAATATGATGAAATAAATATTGTCTTACACAATACTGGATTGTAGATAGCTCAATATATCCCCTTTTTTATTGATATTTATTCTCTCTCCATCATGTTCAACTTTTCCATTATTCCTCCACACTACATAAAATCCTGAATATAAATATCAAATGTTTGGTTCCTCTCCATTTCAAAGTGATAAGCATCCCATCAATTTATTTATTTAGTATGAAATGGACAATGAACAACACAAATGCAAGATTTATCATTGTACATCTCACTCTTCACTATTTTCTCTTACAACATTTCTAACAGATCTGTTAACAAATGCAACACTTGTGCATAGCAAACCTGCCCATTCCTCTTCCCCTTTCTTCCTTATTCTTCTCTTTTCGATCTTTGATCGACCTCTTTCATCACCCTATTGACACTCGAGGGGGAATCACTCACCCTACCAATTTTTATCCCACTCTTTCAAGAAAATTTATAGTCATTTTTATTTGTATAATGTATTTGAACCGGCTTAGCTTATACGCAACCCAAAAAGGGGAAAACGTAGACACCTATAGTTTTATAAAAGTTATCTTATTCATAATATTGCACTAACTAATCTACTTGCAAATTTATGACACCTTGTTAATTAGGTATATCTAACTCTACTTTTACGACATCCTTTTGGTTGTATTCCTCTTGTAACCGACTAACTAGGCTAATATTTCCTCCTATTAGCTAAATCCCCTCTGTATATCCTTTTGAACCACTTTTACCAGCTTCCTATGCTATCAATCCATTTCATGGGATCATGTATACCCCTCAAAACTCTCTCAAACTCCTAATTCCTCACTAATCGGGATTAACTAGCCTAAACCTAGATTAACTAACCTAAGGCATGTTTAACCTCTTCCAAAGCCATAAAGTGATTTTTGGCTTATTCATTTGTCCCACATGCACTAAAAGTCTTCCATTCTTGGAATTAGAAAACTATAAATAACCCACTACCCCTAGAGCATTTCTAATAACTCTTCCTCCTTTCTAGCATTAAATATAGTATTTTGTTTAGGATTTAGAGATTATTTTCATTTTTATTAAGCTATTTGATTTTTATTGCACTACACACTCAGGATTTGAGTAAATGGGAAGAACCATATGGTTTTGTAGCCATTAATGGGAGCTTCTATTCTCATAAATATAAACCGATTGCTCGAATATTTATTAGGTTCATTTAAAAGATTTCAAGAATAGAGATAACTAGACATGTTAGGTTTGTTTTTAACTTCAATATTAATGCATACAAAGTAATGAATCCTTGCTTATTTATTATCATGATGGTTCATTGATTTTTTTAAAAATATTTGGGGTTTCTTAAGTGTTCTTACCCAATTTTCATAGCTTTTACAACTTCTCCTTGTTCACAGCTTTCAACCAAGTGTTCCACACAATGCAAATCACTGGGAATTTTTGATGATTCCAAATATTTTCTCAAATTCTTATAACAAAAATACAATTTCATAACTCTCTTATACAAAGATAGTACAAATCCGCATTGAGAGTCAATAAAAGGAGATAAAGAAAAAATTGAAGGTGTTGATTCTAAAGGAGTAATCAATCTTAAATGAAATAAGATCCCAAGAGGACTTGTCTCCCTAGAGGATTTGTTTGATAAACATGATAGATTCATCCAAGATAAAGTGAAACAATCTTCCAAGTGCCTAGCTGATTTTGAGAAAGAGAACATTGACACCACAGAGTAGTCAAGAATGGTCAATATTGGAAAGTGTTGCTCACCCGAGGAAAAGAGAAGGTTTGTTTCTTTGTTAAAAAATTATTCAGATGTTTTTGCCTATTCTTATGATGAGCTTAAGTCCTTCCAACTGAAGGAAATGCATCATTCAATCCCTTTGAAGCCAAATGCCAAGCCTTTCAGAAAAATAAAAGGCTATATAACCCAAAAAAGTTTGATACCATTAAAGAGGAGGGTTTTAAGATATTAAATGAAAGAATCATTTTCCTATCCACCACTCTACATGGGTAGCATATATTTTCCCTGTGTGGAAGAATAATGGAGAGATAAGAATATGTGTAGACTTCCGTAACCTTGAACCAAGATTATTTGAAGGAAAATTACCCACTTCCAATCATGAATCAAATTTTGAAATAATTCACTAGATTATAAATTATTTCACCATTTGATGGTTTCTCATGATACAACTAGATTGAAGTGGAAAAAGAATATAAGACCAAGAAAACCTTCACCACTCCATGGGGCACTTTTGTGTATAGCATAATGCCTTTTGGTTTGATCAACACTAGGAAACATTCCATAGATTAATGGATTTAGCATTTAAAGATCTAAAACATTACATCATCATCTATCTCGATCAATTGATAGTTTTATTAAAGAAACAAAGAGATCAATTCAAGCACTTGGAGCAGTTCTTAACCGATTATGAAAAATGGTATATCTTTGAATCCCAAGAAGTGTATTTTTGGCCTAAGTTAAGGAAGAATTCTTGGACACATTGTAAAAAAGAAAGGGGAAATAATTGATCCAAAAGAGTGAAATCAATCCAAGCCTTGTCTATACCCACAAGTAATAAGGAGTACATTCCTTCTTTGACAAATTCAACTTCTTTCGGCACTTTGTTCCCAAATTTACAAAGTTGAATAAACACATTAAAGCTATGATGAATCTCGAGGAAATCTTCAAATGGAGTGATTATGGAAAATGAATTTTCAAAGAAATTAAGATATCCATTTCCATATCTTAGTCCCTGGTATGTCCTAATTTTGATAAAGAGGTTATCAGTGTCTTTGTTACACCTTTGAGCACACACTCTCAACCATCCTGGTAAAATATTTCATGAGCTTCCCATTCAAGAATCGTGAGATGGACTATATCCAGTATGAAAAACATGCCTATGTGGTGGTCAAAGTTGTGAAGAATTTCAGATTCTACATCCTCAACTCTCACACCATAGTGATGGTTCTAGGCATGAAAATCAAGTCCATTCTAACTCAACAAGACCCTGGGGCCAAGAGAGGAAATTGGGTTGCAAAAATTAAAGAGTATGATCTAGAGATATGAAATTTTAATCTAGTCTAAGGAAATGGTATGTGTAAGCTGAAAGTAGAAGATGAGGCTCTCAAATCCTAACATGGTGAGAAAGAATGCTCTTGTTCTAAATGTTTCAAATACTTACCAAAAGTTCTCTTTGTAAACACCATAGATGAGTGGTATGTAAAAATTTATTACTACCTAACCAATGTTGAGTGTCATGCTCATCTTGACTAAAAAAAGGAGAAAAATCAAGCTAAGGGAAGAAAATTTTGTAATTTGGAACTATGTTATCTAAAACATAGGTCTTTACGGGTGCTTTCTCAGATGTTTGGAAAAATATCGATAGGAGAAACTAATGAAAGCATACCATGAAAAATACTGTGGAGGAAAATTTTCGGTGATGGTCACCACTCAAAAAATTCTTTAGGTAAGGTATTATTGGCCCACTCTCTTTTCAGATACTAAAGAATGGGTTTCCATGTTGGAGGTATAACAACAATTTGTTGGGAGACAACAACTCGTAACACTTCCCCTCGGACCAATGGTAAGTGAAGTGCCCTTCCAAAAGTGGGGAAAAGATTTCATTGGTGTTTTGAACCCCCACTCAAGTGCTAGACACACACACATACTCAACAAAATGAATTACTTCATGAAGTGGGTGGAAGCTATCCTACCCAAATAATCTAATACTCAAACGGTGTGTAACTTCATCAAAGTGCATATCATTTTCTGCTTTAGAGTTTCACAAAATATTGTAGTAGATAATTCTACCGACTTCTCTTTAAGAGAGTTAACCAATTTTTTTATGGCTATGAGATATCCTTGTCTCACTCATCATAATATTATCCAAAAGGAAATAGCCGAGCCAAATCAATAAATAAGAACCTTGTGACCATAGTACAAAAACTTGTGGAAAAAAATCAAATGAATTTACACAAGAAGCTTTATGATGCTTTGTGGGCGGACATGATAACACCAAAGAAAGAAATTGGTATGTCACCTTTCCAATTTATCTATGGAATTAAATTTGAGATTCATATCACGGTTGAGATTCCAAATCTCAATTTAATCTAGGGAGTAGAGGATGAACAATATCGAGATTCAATAGATAAGAGAATCTTGTTTCTTGAGAAGTTAGAAGAACAAAGGCTTAGAGTGGTGGACCACATCAAGGAGCATTAGTTAAAAATAAATAAGATATTTAAAAGGAATGTTAAGGCCATATAATTTAAAGTATGAGATATTTTTCTACTCTGGGAAAAAAGGAGGGAGCCAAAAGGAACCCGTGGGAAGTTTGATTCCTTGTGGCCTGGTCCATTCCATATTTGTGAGAATTATAGAGAAAATGCATTCCTTCTATCATATCTGAATGAATCACCATTGAAATTTCCCCGTAGTGGGAAATATTTGAAAAAAATACCATCAATGAAAGTAAGTTGTCCCTCACATTTTATTATAGGTGATTTAGGTTTATTTCCCTTTCCCTGGTGTGGTGTTTGTTTCCCTTCACTTGTATGTTTCCCCCTTTTTGTCAAGATCTTTCAAGTTGTGTGTTCTCTAAAACCCAATGGATAAGGCACTGGTCAATGTTGTGTATTGAGATTCTGGAGTTCTCATGTCATGTCCTCGGCTATTATTTATCCACAACATGTCCCCAAGTCAAAGGAAATCTGTTGTCATGAGTTTTGTAATGTAAATATTCACACTTGAAAGCATGAAAACCATACCCTACCTAAAAATTTTACTTGAAGGTCATCTAGTACCCTTCTTCAAATCATCCTAATCCCCATGTCATTATTATCCATCCTCTCTAAATCATTCCAATGTGTTGTATATGTATTCCCATAGGTGATTTAGGGATATATTGTCATTTCAAATGTTTCCAAAACAAGCACTATCAAGACAGACTTTTGGCAAGCTTGGGAAAGGCTATTTTTTGGTCTTCCCAAGGCTTGTGTGCACCCTCCAGAATTGAATGGGAGGCATAAAATCATAAATCATGTGTAACAAAGATTCAATAACATTATAAAATATGTTTTGGAAGATTCTAGGAATTTACAATAGTTTTGGAGCAGTTTTAGCAAAAGTGGGTCTTGGAGGCTTAAGCAATGCACAGGGAAAAAATAGTCCTTTAGCTTCGGGAAGTGATTTCGGAGCTTTGCAAGAAGTTAGGAGACAAAAAATATCATCAGTAAGATAACTTATATCCCTAGAGGATAGTGGTCTCACTTCTTTCACAACACTCAATAAATTCTGGCCATGACCTATTTTTAGCATGTACAGTCTTAGATCCTGGAAAAAAAATCTATATTTAGGGGGTTACATGAAGAATAAATGGATGAGACCCAAAACATTGTGTTTAGAAGGAATTTTTCATGTAAATTGACATACATAATTAAAAAAAACTCCTCAGATAACTCAAGATATGGCTTCCACAAGTTGCTCCCTTAGGTACGACTTAAGGAGTTAGTCAAATTCTGCCTTGAAATTTGAGCCAATGGGAAGGTGGTGCAATTTGTGGACCAAACACCCCAAGTATCTGGGAATTTTGGTGCACAAAAATTTCACCACTTCTAGTTAAGCCTCAAGGTCATCATGTGACCATTTTAAATCCCATTTCAACAATCTAAGCCCTTATGCTCCATTTCTTAGCTCCCACTCTGCGCCCACCCATGAAGCACCACTTGGCCCAATAGGGAAGGGGGAAAAATTTGTTCACAAAATTTCCCAGGACCTTTGGGATGTATGATGCAAGAAAATGTTCCCCCTCCCATTTTTTCCTTATTCAACCATGTGACCCACGTGAGTGCTTAAGCTACTTTTGTCTAGCCCCCCTCCTTCCCAACTACAAATCATAACATGCCAAGTGGCCCAATAGGAAGGGGAATTTTGTAACACCATCCAAAAAAACCTTATTTTGGAAAATTGGGATAAGAAAGTGTGCTCATTCCTAAATTATTAAAGTACGATTTTTTTGTTTTCATTACTTCTTCTAATCGCTCGCTTCTTCTCATACGCACGCACAAGAAATATTCATTACCATATTTTATTCCTATCCTCCATTAATGCTAATACCACACCTTTCACATCACCTTTGGCATCCATTTCCCATCACTCCTCATTTTTGCAACGTAAAAAACCAATATTTCGAGCAAAAACCATGAATAAAGATTTACTCGTATCTCTCAAACTATTGACCAAATCTTAGTGAAATTTTGGAAAAATCATCCTCATATAGAAAGATATAACCATCATAAAATAGAAACCTCATAAATATACCATATTTTTAATGGTATCCATTTTAAAATCCATTTGCTATAACATTCATTTTCCATTTGCCATCAATCGGGAAGTGGATGAGCTCAAAAATTGGCACAAGTACCCAAAGTAAAAACCCGAAATAATCTAGATTTTTTTCATCAAAATAAGAAACATATGTCAAAATTATAAAAAATAGTAAGTGTCGCTAGTTTTCAATTTTGATTTTCAGTAAGTTTATAAAAATGGAAAAACCCTTTAGAAGAAAGAACATTGAAAATCGACAAACTAAAAACTAGGGCACGTGGGTAAAAAGAGTACAAAAAGTAAAAAGAAAAATGGAAAAAGTAGTTTTACAAAAAAAAATTCTTCAAATTTACCTCAAAACATCTATAAACATGCTTGGAATGTGAAGGAAAATCTATAGTGTAAACAAGAAGACAAAAAATAACCTTTTCCAAAATAGTAGCTTCTGGGACCTAGTTTCCAAAAATAGAAGTTTTCGGTCTCAAGGAAATTTTCTTTATACCACCTTGATAGTAACATATGTCATTGATTTTCTCCATCATGAATTTCAATCTCATTGGTACACATCCCATTTCACCTCTCACATCATAGTTTCTTAGTGTGGGTGACAACAATGTTACTCACATGGACCTAAAGGAACTCAATCACAAAATGTTTGATGGACCAAGGGAACTTGCTAAAGAGAATATCATTTCCATTGATTGTACATGGAATTTTTCCACCCAATGTATTTATATAAAATAAAATTATTATTGCACGTTTCCAACACTATGAACCGGACACGAGGACAATCGGGGAAAATGACAATTCGGTCTTGGCTACACTTAATCCAAGAGCCATAACCCAAGGAATGAAGATCCCCACCAAGAAGGACATGGTTGTAATAAACAAAGAATTTAAATCCTCTAAATGATCTAAGACTAAGTCTTATCTCCAAGGGCTCACACCCAAATCTTGGATGAAGCATGAGAGGAAGCCTTTTCGTACACCGAAGACTCTTTCTCATAGTGAGTTCCACAATTTTTTCTCTAATGCTATTGACCTTTTGAGTTTGATAATGTGGGAAGGAAGAACACAATTATTTTATAACTAGATGAATATATTCATCCTCATGATCATTCAAGGAAAAAAATGATCGATTGGGGTAAACTCATCGGTGATAACTTGCACTTCCAATTTCTGCTAAAGGTACATACTTCAAAGATATTTTTTCATGACCTCGTATCTTTTGTATGCCTTGGAAAAAAAAATATCATTTAGGGGCTTGACACCTGTTTAGAATGTCCATAAAAATGACTCGCATTCAATAAGTACCCCCAATTGATCTTGAAAGAGATAAATCAACACTATGTCAAGGTGAATGACATATTCAAAATGTTTGTAGTCAAAATGCGCGAAGGAAATCAACACATGAGAATGTCTTCGCAAACCACTTCCTTAGTTAGGAATTATGGATCATGCTTCATATAGTTCTCGACATTCTCATTCATCTAAGTACTAGGCTATGATCTCAAACCATGGAGGTTTCCCCACTTTCTAAGTGACAAGATAGTGTTGATGGAGTTGTGTAGACAATTAGTACATGTGAACATCTAGTTGAAGGGTAAGAAGAAGAAGCGGGTTTATTTCCATATCTCATTAGGAATTTCCACATGTTAGAGTTCTCATGACACCGTAAATGTCAAATATTCCATATCCCCCATCAAAATGCACTCCTACTCTGCTAGGGAAGAATTTTCTATTAGATAGGATCCAGATTCATTCTATTTTCCTGATTTATGCCATGTTCCCCAAATTCAAGACTTCTAGAAAATATTATTGATGAGTATGAGGTTTGTGAGCATGACCATGGAATAGCTAAAGAAATTTAGGTTTTAATGGTATGAGGATGGTACTCTAGAAGATGACTTAGAGATGTTTGATCATGAGTACCCTCTAGTTAAGGTTTCCCCTTCCCCGGTTGGCATGGAGTGTGCGCAAGTTAGGTGAAATAAAAGAACACACAGAGACAGCTTATCAAGATATCCAAGGTGTGGCTAAAAAAATGTAGGGATGATCTCATTTGATAAGGAAAATTCCTATCCTTTTATAGAAAAGTGTCCTATCACTCCTCTTCAAAGACCAAGGATAAATCTCCTAGTTCAACTCACTTGGGAGAAAGTTTGAAGAGGAAATTAGAGGAACCCAATGCTCATGCTACAAGATACTAAACACAAGAGTGAGAAAATAATAAATACCTATGGTGGACCTTGAACAAGGAGAAATTGACCCGACTGAGCTCTTCACCCCATAGTACTCTCCAAGTCCTTCATTTCCCACTGTTGCATCGACCTCTTCTACATAAGACCCACCTTCTCAGGTGGAGCAATAAGTTGCAATGGTTCTCACTTCTAAGCCATAGACCAATGAGATATTCCCTTAGATGTAGGAGATGATCATGATTGAATTCCACATGGTGTAAAATGTGTATGTTCCAAATTTTTCTGTAATCACTTCAATGGTCAAGTCAAGTAAGGGAAAATTAGCTCAAGTGGCTTACTGATTCTATAACAGCACCTTGGGAAACCAATACATTGAGATATTCAAGCCAAATGGCGTTAAGCCCATTGAGGAAATGATCCTGACTTATGAAAAAAGAATGATTTCCATTGGACCAGAAACATATGGGTGTGAATTGCACTTGTTCCATGAGTCATCTACTCATCGTGAGAATTCAGGAATATAAGGAAAATTTGGAGCAAGTGGGATATAAAATTTTAACTCTCACATACTATGTGCAAGAGATCGTAAACCCAAGTGCCACCAACACTCTCCTTTTCAAAGAAGTCACTCTAGTAAGAAGCTTTGACCATGATTCCATTAGGAAGAGTTAGGGATTCACCATGAAAGGAAAGGAGAATGAAAAATGGGTAAATATGATCCTTGAGAAAGGAAAGGTGTTTCTTCTAGAGATGATGAATCTATATAGATAAATGGATGACATGATCATGAAGATACTCACAAAAAAGAAGAAATTTATGATGAGAAATAACATTGGGACCAATTGTATCCATTGGTCATGGAGATGGGAAGAGTCAAGTCATCTCTTCTGGTAACCAAAGGTGTGTTCTCGTTGGTGACATAAGACTTGTCTCAAGTTTAGGCTCAGAATCTATTTGTTAGGTATGAATTGATAAGAATTTAACTGATGAGTTTGTGTCATATGAGAAGGATGTTGAGAAAATGCAAAAGGATGTAGATGCCTAGATTCAGAAGCTTAGGGTGCCAACAGTAAAATTGGATACTTCAATAGATGATCTGCTAAAAGAATTTGAGGACCGAGTCAAGAGGGGGGAGATCCATTAGCATTCATAGAAAAAAAAGCTGGAATCTCAGGAAGAGATATGGGAAATAATTTCCATCACTATGGAGAATCATCAAACTTGGTACTTGGAGTGGAGAAACATCAACTCCCTTGTGGAGAACTAGATCAAGTCACTTGGTTTTGTCCAAATCCCTTAAGAGAAGAAGGTAACACCAACAGAGGTGAGATTCAGTAAAGAATTCAAAGGCATCAAGATCAATCTTGAAGATATTTCCAAGGGCTCTCCGGTGGAAAGTTATTCAGAATAGTTCTCTCTCTCTCTCTCTCTCTCTCTCTCTCTCTCTTCTTCTTCCTTCTTCTCCTCTTCTCTCCTCCCCTCCTTCCTTCATGTTCTATTTCTTTGTTAAGGATGCACACTATTTTTTTGTCCTATTCCTATTTTTTCTTATTCATTAATGTGACTATAGTCTTATAATGTAATAATTATCCCTTATTTTATAAAAAGGGACTTAATGTTATTTCCTAGGAATACCAAAAGTCACATTAGGATAAGGAAAATGAAAGGGCACCATGGGGGTAGATGAAGAGTCATTCATAGCTCTATAAAATGTAATGACACCCCCATTCTTAAAGGTTGTCAATTTTTTGCACTCAAGAGATATTTTTTTAGAAAGGAAAAGGAGATATCTATTCTTCCATTTCCCCACATATTTTCTTCTATTTTCCAGCATTATACAACTTGATGAGATATCAATAAAGAAAAAAATTACTTATTTTCATGACTCATGAATTTGTGCAACTTTGTGTGAGTGGTTTCCTTTGGTCATTGACATTGTAAAAATTTTTTTGCTTCCTATAAGTTGTGGATATGAAACTTCTAATTAAATTTTACAAGAATATGATTTTCTACTTAAAGAAATAATTTATCCTATTTATTTTCCCAATCCCCTTCCTCCATATTTTAGAAAATTCCTCCCTTATAATTCATCGTAAGAATTTTCCATAGGTACAATGGAATGTGATTGTTAGATCCTTTCCCTTTTGGAAAACAACAAATTTTCATTTTTTCTCATTCAAAATAAAGTGGAGTTGTACCACCTAAGCAAAGGGACCTAAAGTGTCATAGCGTTGGCAAGATATTCACCAATTTGTCCACCTAAAAAAATTCTCACCAACATGATCATGACTATTTCCAACCAAAGAACTTGAAACTTCAAACTTATTCAAAAAGTTAAACCATGATCTCCAACCAGTCATCTTGGACCTATATCTGATGATCATCAAAATTTCTTGCTTCAACTCATGTTATTTGATCACTAAACCCCTAAGTTCTCTTGATTGGTTTTCAACATATTTTAGCCCTTGGCGGTGTAGGATTCAAAAATTGAAAGAATGCACAATTTTTTTTCGAACTCACTGTATTTCTTCATGGACATCAAACTTACATCCAATACATTCTTCCACATCAAAGTTAGCCTCTGTAACTCTACCATTGCTGATTGTTTAGACAAATTTCTTTAAAATAATTGAAAATCCGTATTGAACCATCATGCTTGGGAAAAAAAATACCACAAAATATATCTATAATAAGTCTTATATACCCATGAGATGTTTTCCTAGCTTTCAAAGTTAATTTGGAGTCAAAACATTCAATTTCATGTCCATCACTTCAGAAAGGAGGTTTGGAGAGAGAAGAACCCTATTAGTAAATTGAATAAATTTTTTTAAATTTTTGCTCCTTTTGACCTCAAAATTTTTGAAAAATTTATGTATATAAGTTATCTTCAAAAAATCCTATGATTTATTTGAAGGATACTTGTCATTTTTCTTATTTGTTTAGAATTTAGAATTCCTAGTTTGCATTTTCCAAAAACCTATTTTTATTAAAACTTTTGTATCTTTCCCAAAACACCTCCTTAGGTCCTAAAATTTTGGAAAAAACTTAAAAATTCACCCCTACATGAATTAAAATGACAAATTTATCATGGTGTTCTCTGGATAACTATACCTCATCATTTTTGTGAAACATTAGCTCTCTAGTCTTGAAGAGTATACTATGTAAACATGTATAAGTTCTCAAATCACATCCCTAAGCACTTGTGAATAACTTTACATGTTATATACCATAATATTATGCTCATTCCATGTTTGGTATACATCCTCATACCTTGGCTCATCATCCCCACTTGTCTATTGCAATTGTCTTCATTGAAAGGTTCTTGAATGACCATCTTCATGCCCTATAACCTTGGTTTTGACTTAATACTTCTCCTTTTCATGATATTAAATATCATAATGATTCAATCATGATTTACATGCTTTGCCTCAATCAAATTCTCATGTTTCAATGCTAATCCTACTTTATTAGGACCATGATTAAGCCTAAAACTACCTGAATCTTCATGAAACTGATCATGTTGACCTATTACATACACATTAACACCTCACACACATGTCATTGGCCATGTTTGACCTTATTATGCATTCATATATCCTTGGGAAGAAACATTCACACAACTATTTTACTTGACCATACAATTAGACCATTCTTGAACACCTGAAAACATGACTTGAAACCTCATGAAGTCATCTAGACAACTTAGGAAGACACCTAAACTCCTTGGACATCATATGACATCCTAAACACTTGACATCAATGAAAAAACATGAATATGTCATCCAACATGGAAATGGGGATATTGTACTCTTTGATGTAGTGTAGACACCTAAATTAGAATTGCTTATTTCTCAGTCTCGTATCAGAAATAACATACGTCACCTAACTCCATACCACACACATTATTTAATCTATTAAACCATAATCCTAAGATATATCATCCCCCATAGTATTTTCTCCACGTAAATATTATACCACACCCGTAAATACCATTTCACAGTTGTTAAATCCTACTTTACCCCTCTTAAAACCATCTAACCACTTTATATCTACCCTAACCATTTTTAAACCACCTAAACCTATTTTATCAACAAATCTCAACTCTAAAACCTCATCCATAACCTCCTTTTAACAATTTACCCTCATAGAATAGTTGAAAAACCATGTTTCTAAGTGGTTTCAACCACTACCCAAATTGTTTCCTCAAAAAAAGTGGATCACCTGGCTATCCTAACCGATTGCTAGCGATTATAAATAGGAGTTTTCCCTCCTCTCAAGGATCTTAAAAAATAATTTTCTCATGCTTGCACTTATTTTTTTGACTTCTCAATGAATTTAGGTCAATCTAGAGATCATTAAGAGTATGCATCATTCACCAAAAACTACCTACACATCAATTAGATAGCTTTTATCATAAGTCAATCATCAAGAAGCACAATAATAAGCACATTGATCTCAATCGGATCCATTTGATGATTTGAGGCATCTTTTAGCTCATTATCACATCTAAAGGTATTCCTCTATTTTATTTTTTCATTTGAATTATGATCAAACATCAAAACATCCCTTTAGATCTTTGATTATCATTTTTAGCAAAATTATACCTTTTAGCAATAATCACTAGTGATTACCTGAATCGCCAGTGATTGGCCTAAATCACCGGAGATCCCTATCAAAACACATCTCTTTGTCAATTTATCAAATTATTATCATTTTTATTTATATCTTTACATTTAAATTATTTTTTGAAATCATGGATTTCTCTTAGATGCAGTTCCTAGCCGCTCTCATCCAATTACAAGAATTTATGACCTTCCTATAGCCCAACCCTAATTTTGGGAACAATATAACATCCTCCATGAGTTGAAACTATGTGCAATATAATTTTCCATTGACATTAAAGAAATTGAAGAACAAATCAATTTCCTCCATTACATTCAACAAGAGACTAAAGAATTTTGGTATGACTACTTCGATTTTGTCCAAATTATATCCACCCATGCTTGGGAAGCCTTCAAAGCTGCATAGAAGCTACCCTTTAACCTCAAGTTCTAGATCTTGTCATATGTTATCTATCTATCATCATTTATACTTATCATTATCTTGTTCAATATACTTAATTATTTTAAAGTGAGCTGAAATCCTCCAAGGAAGTCCCTTTAGATTCCTAGAATCAACCTTTTCCAAGTAGCTCATTTACACATCTATCTAATAAATTTTGTTTAAGTGTATTTTATCTTCAGGTTTCATCGTTGGAAAAATAAGAAGGATATTTTACCCATCAATAACGACATCCATCGTCGTGGGTATCAGTAAACCCCACCATCTTCCGAGGTCAATTTGTTTTTGTTATTTCATTTTATTAATTTAAAATTAGAAAGAAAATAACTCTCTAGTACATTCTAGCACGCCCGATGGGACCTTTTCCCTTTCTTTCATTTCAAAATCAATGAAATTTAACTTTTAGGTATTTTTCTTTGCAATCACTAACAATCCATTCGAATCGCTAGTGATCCCTATGAATCTCTGACAATCCCTGTAGATTGTTTTTTATTTCTTATTTGGTTAACCTCTAACATCCATTTTTACTTTTTATTTTCTATTTTTACCTAACCCTTGTAAATTTCTATCTTGGGAGCTTGTTTGATGCATTGTATACGTGATAAAAAATTAAAAATTGAAAATTGAAAATTAAAAAGGAAGCATCTTATAGGTGTGTCTCCTTCCTTTCTTTTTCTTTCAAATTATTACCTTTTTGTCTACTATTCTCATCAAAATCAATATTTCTTTAGGATTTTAAAAAAATCATCCTTCTTAATCACATAGTTTAATTAGGAGTTTAATATATTGCATTGACTTAATCTCCCCACACATAACCAAACCACTTAAAAATAACTTGCATTGAAACATTCCTACCTAGGTGGACCTACTTGGATTTCATCACCAAGAGGAAAATCCAACTTGGTATTCTAGATGAGTATAAATAATTAGTTGTCGATATATTGGCTAAGCACCTGACTCCCTTATCATTGCAAGATCGTGAAGTGAGGGGGTAGGCCCCAATACTAGCCACCGTACCGGCACCAAAATAGATTTGGGCCTCACATACCTTTAGTTATATCAAGGAATCCATCCTTAAACATTCCTAAAACCATCCTTAGATGAACATTTCCTAGGATGCTATCAGCCATTTTTCACATTTCATCCTTTTTTAATAATCAAGATAATAAAAATCCTCCTATGTGATTTGTCTATTGTTTGTAATCAACCAATCTAGATCTCTTTTTCATTGTTAGGTGATTTTTTATTTCCATGGTTCTTACAAGAAAACAATCATGTATCCAAACTTTTGAAAATATGATAGAAAACTTCCAGCGATGTATTGAAACTCTTAAAACCCATAGTGAGGATGCCTTGTGTCTACTTGAGCAACAACGGGATACTCTATCACCTTGAGCAAAATATCAAGAACAATTGCATTCTCCTAATAGCCAATCTTCTTCATCTGAGATACCTAAACCTTTTAGTCCATGTTTATTTAATAGTGGGGATCCCATCTTTTCTGAAATATTACATTCAAACCTCATTGCTCTTAATGCATATTTTTCTACTAGGGGTGTTCATCTTTAGTCATTCACACCTAAAACACAACCTTATGTACCTGACCCCTTACATGTTTACTCCCATATTATCGATTTAAATCATGAAACAATCATTCAAAAAATACACCCTTATCCCATCAATAGTCAATCATAAAAATCCACTATTGTGTATTCAATCCCCATCATTAATTTTGATCTTAATGTAGTTTCCTCATAGGATACTAGTAATAAAAATCTACTTCTTCAACAAATATTTCATGGGCTCCACCTCGCCTCGAGAAAAATACCAAACTAGCCTCACTCGCATCGAATCCTTTAATCTTATCTACCATCTGAACCCCTCCCATGAATTTTGTATCTATCCCATCAAGTGTATCTCAAATGAACCCATTCTCATAAATCTACATCTATTTTTTAAAACATAGTTATGTCCATTCTGACATCAACCCCACTCATTAATACCAAATTTATTTCTATTGTTCTTCCATCCTCACAATAATAATCTATGTTTCCCCACTTCCTCTCAATCCATATTAACCTCTCATTCACTCCTCTATTCCCTTCCAACACATTCCATAACAGTCACAACCTCTTATCCACACTTTCATTCTTCCAACAAACATCTCAAAGATTCTCAACCCCTCATTCACTCTTCTATTCCCTTTCAACACACTCCACAATAGTCACAACCTTTTATCCACACATCTATTCCCTTTCAACATGTACCACAACAATCACAACCCCTCCTTAACACATCCATTCCCATCCAATATCAATACATTCAACCTTCATAGTTGTTAGTTTCACAACCCACTTATAATATCCCTACAATAATTCCTCAACAAATTTTGTTAATAATATCAACCATGCCAACAACCTAATCATTTTTAATATAATCAATCCAGTTAATCCTCATCCAATACCTAAAAAACTGCAAATAGACACTCTTCAATCTTTAATGAACAAAATATATAGCCTCAAGTGACTTCCATGGGTTCCAATAATACATCCTCATATGAACAAATATGCAATGAGCCTATTCACCCAACTATCTTTTATAAATCCTATCCTCCTCACTGAGAGCTTCCTAAGTTCCTCAAATTTTATAGCAAGGAATATCCTTAACAACAAATACATGCCTCTTTTATTACCTTATAGCTCACGATTAGGACTCGATGTTGAGAAAATTTCCCATTTCTGGGTAGGGTATGTTTTGGATTTTTAGAACATAATATTAAGTGCACATAATATTTAGTTTATAATTAAATAATACAAAATATATTTTATATTATTTATTATTTAATATAAAATTTATATTAGGTTTATTAGTTATTTAATAACTAATTAGCTATTAAAATCGGGTGCACACCACTGTCACTTAATAGGCATAACCCTTTGGGTTATTTAAATATGGTTGTGGGAAATAATCGGCTAAATTGTATTCACTTTGGGTTAAAAACATGGAGTAGAAGAGAGGACATGAGTTACTAGAATGGTTAAATTTTTCTTGTTAATGGAAAATTATTTCCGTGGTTTTTTACCCCATTGGGGTTTTCCATGTTAAATCTTGTGTCATAGTGTTATTTCATTTAATTGCTTTGTTAAATGTTTATTTATTAATGTTTGGTTTAATAATATTTTATATAGTTATTTATTATCTCACGGTCCTAATATGGTATCAAAGTGGTTAGGTAATATTTATTAAATTAATTAACCAATATCCATGTACATTGGTTGGTTGGTTAGTTGGTTAGGAATATTTATTTAACACTCCCCCTCCCCTCTCTCGGGACATGTTTTTTGAGATAGGTTTGTGCACATTTTATTCCATTCTTACCGGTGCATGAAAAACATTTACGAGACCAGGTAATGATCATTACTATGTAAAGTATTTCCTATGTTCTCTATGGTTTCATGTCTGCAGGTTTAAAGTTATTTGAAGATGAGATTCAAATTAAATTAATGAAGGAGGAGACAAGTTTTCATAAAAATAGGGATTTTAATTTATCTCATTGGTTGGGTGAAATCTTTGTCCCCTCTATAATTCTTTAGGATAACTTGTATTCACATGATAATTCGAAAACAAAAATGCCCATGTCCCATCCTAGTACACCTTTTAAAATTAATTACATTCATATTATTTCAATCTTTTATATAAATTTGTGTATAATTTTTGTACTTGTGGGACACATTTTTCGTGTGTTCTCAAAACTAGAGGTTAAATGAATTTAACCTAATTACTATATTATATATAGTTTAAAAACTATATATCAAAAAATATATATTATAGATATTAATATAATATATAATGTTCAAAATGTTATATAAATTTTTTACTTTATAAATTATAATGTAGATTATAATTGGATAAAATTGTATAGTTTTATAAACTATATGAAACTAATATAATATATAGTTTTAACTATGTTAAAGAAAAACAAAATCACACTAAAAACTAAGCCACCCCTTCTAAATCCCCCTTATCACATATTTCAATTTGGCGATATATGCGGTCCTACCCCTCTCTTCCATCCATCCCCTTGTGGACCCTTGGTCTCCTCTACCACTGACCATGTCTCCCTTGTAGTGGGCCCTCTTTTCTTTAGAAATATATTTAGTCCCACACGGGAACTCATAGGTTGAGATGTTAGGTTTATATACCAACGTAGGGAATTAGTTATATCTGATTTTGTTCAAGTTGGTTGCCTTTTTTGGTAAGCCAATATGGATTGGCCTAGTGATAAATTGCCACGTTGAGGCCATTATTGGTCATTGTATTGGACATTTAGCTAGATAGTTATAATGCAATCTTAACCACTCGCCACTTAACTGTTGACTCAACTCTAATACATGTGAGTTAGAGACTTGGTGGAATATTGAATTCGACTAGCGATTTGACATATATAATGAGATCAAATCACCAAATTAGGTAAACCAACTTGGCCGAGCAAAAATAGGACCATAGCTCTAATGTTTTTCCAATACATACACTATTTTTTAATTTTTTTTTCTTGTTTAGAATTTAATTCTTTTAGGTTTTAAACTAAGAGAAATATTTAAAATAATGAGTTTAATTAGATAGGTTAATTTTTTTAAATGATGATTTTGTGACACGATGACTGAATCTTCATTGTCATTTGTATAGAAACCTAAAAAAATTCACTCAAATTTTGATTTAAGTTTTTATTGTTAAATTAATACATTTTTGTTTAGATTATATGCTTATTTATAATACACAAAATAGGGTTGAGGGGGCCCTACCCCTTACAAGTAAGAGCTCCAAAAAATCAGATAAGACATTACAAAACATACCAAAAAAACATATATATCGATTATTAAATCCGAGCTCCTCCATGAGCATATAAACTAGTTTAAAACACAACAAAAATAGTAATAACAATAATCATTAGACCAAAGTATAACTAACAACAAAGTAAAAAGTAGTAAAGTATAATAATAACCACCTAGAAAAACATCACTTTTTGGCCTTTTCCATACCATATAACACTTTCACCCATTCCTTTGACAGAGAATCAATATTGACACCCAACGAAGGTAGTTCACATTCAACAACATCCCCTTTCTTTTTCTTCGGATTGCCATCCTCATGCACCTTCCAAGCATTTTCCAACTGTATAAGAGTTTGGAAATATTCCGCAGTGGATTTCATAGTAACAACACTCCATTCCATATAACAATGTAAAATAGCTCTGATGTGATCTAATTCATTGGAAAGGTTCTTCTTTGTTGGATTTCATGATTTCAAGCTCATTCCATTACTAATTTTTGCCACATCTTCAACCTACATTTTCATTTTGTGTCAGTCATTAAAGAGGAACTAAAAAGAACTCTTCATTAGCCTCATGTCACCCTTCAGTTCTTCAATATCCATTGCCATCTTGGTAAGATGATTATCCCCTTTCTTAGGACCCACTTGACCAAGTGCTTCAATCTGCTACTCCAATTGGGCATTAACAGGAACCTGATTCCTCTGCATGATTGATTCTCCTTTAGTGTTGACTGATTATCCTTTGGTTTTGATTGATTCTCTTTTGGTTTTGATTGATTCAAGACTTCCTAGCTTGGTCTTACTTTGAATTGAAGGCATACAGGAAGATTTTTTCCAACATGAGATTCCTCTTGAATCTAATGCCAAGTATTTCAGAAAAAATAGAGGCCCATCTATCCACTCCTTCCTTTAAAGATGCCCAATGGTATATTTTTCACACTTGGTCTATTATTTGTTCTTGTGGCACTCACAGGAGTGCCCATCCTTGAGTCGAGCCAATGTTGGTGCTCAAATTATTATTTCCTTGTTGGTCATTGAAATTTCTCGGTTTGTGGCCTATGTCATGTTTTCTATCTCCCCATATTGGTGCTTGAAAAATTTATCCTCTATTTGGTTGCCATGATCATTACTTTCCTTGGTCGAGGATCACTTAAAGGTCCAAAATTTGTTTTTTTGTTCCTCTGTCCATATGAAAGAGTCTATAACTTGGGTGTAAAACTTGGGTTTTTCCTTTCCTTCCATTTTCCACAGTCACATTTTGTTGTCCTTGTCATTTTTTTCCCAAATACCTATGGAAATGTGATTGGATGTAGCTCAGAGGATCATATTTAAAGCCTTATAACATTTCCAAGTTCTCTATCCTTGAAGAAAGATTCATTTATGGGCTCAAATGGTGATTTTCTTGCATTTTACAATTTGACGGGTCTATTTTTCCGATCAAATTTACTTCTCAAAGATCAATGGAAATGTGGCCCTTTCTACGGTTAGATGTGGATTGGTGGGGTACTCTAAAAATCTCGTGCTCTCTTCAACCCAAAACTTGTCAATGTGGAGGAATGACCCTCATTTGAAAATTCACCTTTTGCTTTGGCCTTGGAGTTGCACCAGAGGGACACGTGGAGGTTTCCACTACTTTTCCCAAATTTAGAAAAAAAATTCATGTAGCCGATACACTTTTGATGGACTATGGACACATGGAGGGATGGCGCTCATTTTAGGATCCTCCTCAGGGTCCCACCTTAACAATTGCGACAGGGAGACATGTGGAGGCTTCCGTCGGATCTTCCCATAGATAAAATTTTCAAGAAAATTTCTAAAGGCCTTGGACACATGGAGGGACCACGCTTGTTTGGGGACCAGCCCCTAAGTTTTATTTCGAAGAAGATCCAAGAGGAAAATTGGAGGCTTTCACTCACTCTACCCTTTTCTTGGACTTTTCAACGACCAAGGAGAACTGTCGCGAACCCTGGACACTTGGTGCCTTCCACTGATTCTTGAATTTTTTAAATGGACTCTTCCAGACTGAGACACGTGTTGAGCTCATGCTTGTTTAGGGTCTATGCTTTTGTAGACCATATCAAACTGCACCATTAAGACACGTGGAGGCTTTTGTTGGCTCCTTTTTACACCAAGACTTTTCAAAGGCCAAAAGGCATTTTTCTTTGTCCTGGGGTACGTGGAAGGCTCGTTCTTTTTTGGGACATGCCTTTTTACTTCTCTTTTGTAGTTACACCTAGGAAACATGTGGATGGATGTGATATAAAGTGGAAAAGGGGCATAATCAATGGTTCCTATGCATTTCACCCATTTTCCACCATTTTTCTCCAAGACTCTTGGAGACATGAATACGCACTATTTTTCATCATTCTTTGATGAAATTCCTTATCGTCTATGTCTATAAGGTGTCATTGAATGGATTTGAAACTTAAATTATGAGTCCAAGGATTGTTAAGGTTGATATTTTGAAGAGGGAATTGCTCAGGCACTTGCAAAAATGGGAATTACTAGAGGAAATGGATGTGGGGTAGAATTGTAGAGGAAAAAGAGGGAAAAGGGATGAAATGATGAAAGTGCAGGCATAAAAGATGAAAAAGGTGTTGCCACGAGAGTGAAAAATATTACCTGTCATATCCAATTGTGTAGAGTCTCTAGAAAATGATTAAAAGGGGATTTCCTACATGACATAATCATAATGATTAGGACTCCCAAAATTTGTGGCATGACATCCTAGTCATTAATTGAGGGCCCAAGAAATGTGATCAGTTCACAATTGGTCCACTTGGCAGTTTTCGAGATCTGAATTGTTAAACATCACTTTCTGAAACAAATTGTTAACAAGCAAAGGTCCCTCAAATATTATTCTCTTTTGGGAGAAAATTGAGTGAGAAAATGTATAAATGTAATGAGAATACTCTTAGAAAGGGTCGAGTTTTAATTCCTAAGAGAAAATTGAGAAATCCTTATTTTGAGAAACCCATCTGAGATACTTGGTTAATTTCCTTTGTGTTAGATTTTCTATCATGTCAAGTTGGTTACAAATGTATAGCCATTGATGAGCACTAATATTGATCTGGAAGCTTTCCCTTGTTGATGAATTTAAGCAATTTTGAAATTAATTTGTGTCCAATATCTATCAATTTGTGTCTACTTTGTTTGAGATGTCTCAGAAATAGTTTATTTCATTCCTATTGCAATCTTACATTGAAATATTTGTGAAATCACACAGGATCTCATCCCTATGAAAATTTAATGGTATTTGCAATTTCATTTCAAGAAGAGCCTTCATCTTGGATGAGATAAATAAATTTAAAATCAATTCACTGTCATTTGTTGATAAATATTGTCTTTAAGTCTTCAGGTGTACCTTAGGTGTGATTGATCAGAGAATTTGGTGTTTAATTGAGTCTCTCAATTCGAGCTTTCATGTTAGAGTCTCAAAGATTATGTGAAAACGTGTTGATCTAGGCATCCACTGAAGCACACCTTCTGGTTAAAGGAACATCTTAACTATTCTGAAGTATTTTATTGTTGAGTTGTTCATTTTTGTGAATTCCCTTCAAAGATATGGTACAATCAAATTTATCCTTTTTCATATCCCACCAAAATCATTCAAAAACCATGAATCCACCCCCGAATTACCCCGTTTTCCCTGTATATCAACAAAGGAACAAAATATACTTGCAAAAATATGCGAGAACAATCAAGATTTCTTAATGTTCTTAGTAACCTTAGCCTTGTGTTGAAAGTATCTCGATCATTTAGAAGTGACAACTCTTAAGATTTAAATCATGGAGTATTGAATGCATTTTCCCAAGGTTTTCTTCATAGAATTTGTGCAAAAAAAGGATATCTCCATCTCATTCATCAAACAGAGGTTACACTAAGGGTCCTCTCACCCTGGTCGAAGAGGCACAGACTAAAGTAGTGAGGACAGGTCAAATCCTCTTAAATGTGTTATCCAACTCTCCACAAATATGAGTAATAAAGGGCTAGTTAGATCTCATCCCCGGATACAAAACGACACACACTAGGATCTATTTGCATCCAAGCTCCACTTCCAATTTGTGTTATTTCTCATCTTGGAAGGGAGAAAAATTTGGGTACCAACAAGCATCACTTTATTCATTTTATCGCATTCTCTAATACAAAGAGCCCCCATTTTATTTGGCTTACAAATTTTTTTCCCATGCAAGGAGAGGAATTTTGTCTTTTTGTTCTAAGCCACTCCAAAGAAATATTTTTGGATACTCTCCAATTTATTAGAAATAGTTGAAGGTAACCTATAAATAGACATAGAATACACAGGACAATTTTTAATTGAGCATTTGAGAAGGACTGCTTTACCTATTTTGGATAATAGTGAGCCTTTCCATCCTTCCAATTTCTTAAGAAATCTATCTATTAAAAAATTCTAGTCAATAATATTTGGGTTTTAAATTCTAATAATCATTAATAAATACCTAATAGGGAATGTTTTAATCTCACAACCAAGAATTCCGGTTTTTGACACATCTTCTTTCAGGGGTATTGATAAAAAATACCGAAATTGATCATTTGGTCAGAAGCTTCCTCATAATCAACCATCATCTGTTTAAACTCTATAGCCTCTAGAATAGTAGCCTCTCCAACCAACATTGTGTCATCAACAAAATGTTGGTGAACAACATTTTCACTATTAATAGCAGGTGAGATGCCTTTAATTCTTCCTTCAAAATTATCCTTATTGAGAGCTTTGCTGAGATTTTTAGCCATGATTATAAATAGAAAAGGAGAGATAGGGTCTCCTTGTCTTAATCCTTAGAAACTGTTGAAAAAACCACAAGGAGTCCCATTGATCAAAACATAAAATTTTTTTGTGGAAATACATGTCTGTATCAAAATCCTAAAGTCTTCATCAAATCTGAACCTGGTTAAGACATTAAGAAGAAAGGACCAAGAGACATGGTCATAGGATTTCTCCATATCAAGCTTAATAAACATAGCTTCATTTTTGTTTTTTTAGCAGTATGAAGAGTCTCTTGAATAGTGACAATACCATCTTGGATCTGTCTTCCCATCACAAACCCCCTCTTGATCAGAGATAATGAAAGGAAAAAGAAGTTTAATTCTTAAGGCCAGAATTTTAGAACACATTTTATAGATACAATTACATAGGATGATAGGTGTAAAATTCCTGAAATTAGTAGGATTGTGTTTTTTAGGGACTAAAGCAGTAAAAGTGTTTTTCGATTAATGGAGAATCTATTTTTCTTGAAAAATTGTTGAATAACTTTTCAGTTATCATCCTTAACAATATCCCAAAACTTATGAAAAAAGAGCTGGAAATCCATCTGGTCCCAAAGCTTTGTCAGGGCTCATAATTTTCATCATAAATTCAATTTATTCCATTGTAGGAATATTTTTGAGCATTCGATTGTTAATCTCATTTACCAGCTGAGGAATGCAATCCATAAAGTACCCTTCCTTATTGATGTTAGATGAATTTTTTGTAGAAAGGAGTCTATTGAAAAAGGGGATGGCATCATTTTGAATAGAATTAGTATCAGTAAGCATCTCTCCATCTTCCCCTGTAACACTCATAATTTTATTTGTGCTTCTCCTTTTAAGGGGTGAAATGTGGAAGAATTTCATGTTTTTGTCACCTTCTTTGAGCTATTGCACCTTAGATTTCTGTCTCCAAAAAGTCTCCTCTTTTAGAAGGATGTTATGGTAGTCAGCCAATAATTCTCTCTCTTTAAGTTGACCTTCCTGAATACTATCATTATTAAGAGTTTCCAAAGATTCTTGAAGGGAAGATAACTCATTTTCCAGAGACTTTTTAAAAAAATGTTACCAAAGCATTTTTTATTCCATCCTTTCAAATTATTCTTAACATGAGAAAGTTTCTTAGTAATTCTAAACATAGTAGTTCCTTTGATTTTCACATTCCACCATTCTTTCATAAGATCAAAAATTTCCTCATTTTGTAACCACATATTCTCAAACCTAAAAGGAGTTATCCTCCTCTCTTTATCTTTGGTTAGAAAAAGAAGCGGATTGTGGTCTAAACCAATCCTAGGAAGAGAAAAGAGACAAAAATATTTAGTCATCCACCCCTAGGATGTGAAATCCCTTTCGATTTTGACTTGAATCAATTGATCACCTTTTCTCCTATTAGACCAAGTAAATATGCTTCCCTTCAACTCAATATCCATGAGGTTATTTTGTATGATAAAATCCTAGAGATCTTCCATACTCTCAGTTAAATCAATGTTACCACCCTTTTTTCCCCTGGACTTAGAGGGGTGTTGAAGTCTCCCATAATCAGCCATTCAATCCCTTTAATAATGTTTTGAAATTTGGAGAGTTCAGAAAAATAAATTTCTTTCTCCTTTGATATTTGGAGCATATATGTTAGATAACACCTAAAATTCTTTAGATTTATTATCTTGAAACAACATAGCCATATGATTACTTCTTTTAAGAAGATTCGTACATTTGAGTTTTTCCTCATGAATCCAAATGAAAAAAATTCCTCCCACGGATCCTTTTGAACTAACAACCATTCCATCAATATTCTTGCAAAACTTTCATTTCGCTTCTAAAAAAATTCCTTCCTCCATCTCAATTTCCTTATTCCATCGTGAAGTGCTGTCCTCTCGAGACTATCTCCCCTCTAGGAAAAATTTTTCGATGTTAGTTTTGCACCCATCAATGTTTGAAACCTTTTCTCTCTCCTCTAGCTCCTCGCTACTCCTACCCATCATTGTTCAAAACAGGATATTTCTAAACCTTGATTTTTGTTTAATATTTATTAATTATTTAGATTTTATTTATGTGAAAATAGGGTCTAATCATTTTTAGATTAATAATATCAAATGTTGAATGGGAATAATTAGAGCATTTGGAAGATTTGATTGAAGGTGGAATTCATGGCTCATGCAAACTATGGGAAGTTGTGAATGGAATTGAAAAGGCTCCAACTAGAATACTAACAACGTGGACAATGTCATTTCATATAAAAATTATAGGAAGTGATGTCCATTATTTTGTAAAGCATGCAGATGATTTTTTTCTTCATATCTGGAATCGGGAAAGTTCGAGTGAAGATTGGAGTTAATTGGAATCGATGCATATAGGTACATATTTATAAAAAAATTACAATTATTTTAGAACTAATGACAAATCCCATGAAGGGAGATAAAAAATTAATTAATTATTTGGAAAAAATTAAAAAAATTAAGTCTCAGTTAGATGGGTGTAATTGTAACTTAATTCAAGATAAATTACTTTATTTCATTATTCGGTTGAATATTCAAGGAAAATTTAGACATTTCATTTCAATTTTGAACTATAAATATCAAATTGAACAAGACATTCCATATTTGCAAACCCTTAGTGCCCTATTTGTTTAGGAAGAACAAGTAATGACAAATTTTGATTCTAAAATAATGCCACTTAGACACTTTTTACTAAAAAAATCAAAAACTAAAACTTCTAGGTTGAACAAGAATGAAATAAAAAAATTTAAACCTCCTTGTAAAGACAAGAAACCAGAAACTCAAATGGTAAATGTCATAATCATGGGGGAAATTTGGCCATAAGAAAGAAGATTGTAAGTTAAGAAATAAGTCGAATTTTAAAAATGAAAATCGGAATAAATCAAATCAAGATGAAGATGATGAGAATAGTCATAGAGCTAATACAAGTAACTTTAGAAATTACTTTCATTACTTATAAATGAAAAAGTATATTATTTATTTGAATATAATTTTGGAAAAAGATTTTTTTCATTCATAATTAACTTAGATGGGTTAGTGAAAATGAACTAGAAGTAACTACAACTGAAAACATGATAAAAAAGGATTATATATGCTTTTAAAAAATTCTTCATTTTTGGTAGTTTATTCAAAAATAGAATTGTTGTTCATTTTTGGCATGAAAAAATGATCATATATGACATGTCTAGGCTTAAATTTTCCACCTATGAAATGTATTGAAGGGTTCTTACATGATCATTTTAAAGAAAAATCCACTTAAATCTATGGGAAGTGTCCACAGTTAGTGGATCATGTTTTTAGTGAATTCTGTGATTATTCTTGTATGATTTGATTATCTATTCAGATATGTTATCTATCAAGTCTTATCTCATTTTTAAAGATTTAAAATAAGATAATGAAGATATATATGTTTTTGATAAAACATTTCTTAGTATGTGATTACTAAAATATTATTATACACATATCAAATGACACTTGGGGATGCCTTTGTGTTTTTATTGGAGACATCCAATATTGATTGCATCTAATATATATTTTACAAAGAGTAATATGTTGAAAATTTTCAACATATTTTAACATGGTTAGTTGTTAAGAATATTATTATGTTAGTTATTATACAACTAGTGTTTAAATTTTACAGATGGTTTAAAATGAAATCGGTAATGATTTATATCATGCTTATTAAGATGTCTATGTGGATCTAACCATGTTGATGTTGTCTTAGATATAAAATATACATCTGGATTTTTGTTCAAGTCTTTTGGTGCAGGTTCCATTACTTGGAACAAAAAATCAATCGATAGTTTCCATTTCTTCTCTTGTGGCGTAGAATATAAAAGTGAAATGGAAGCAATGAAGAAGCCATGTGGATGAAGAGTTTGTTGAAAGAGATACACATGAAATCTAAAATAATTATTCCTCTTTTATGTGATGGGCAATGTTGTATTGATCTTGCTAAAGAATCTATTTGACATCGAGAGAATGAAGCATATAGACATTTCATATGCATGTTATTTGAGAGAAGGTTCTCTATGGTGATAGAGATCTCTAGTACTGCCAAAATGAATATTATATTTTAAATATGTTTACGAGCCATTGTTGCTATAAAATACCTGCAAGTTTCATGTATTTATTGGCCTTTCAAAGTTTCCATTGAGGGGGAGTGTGTACGGAAATGTCACCTCCTAATGGCCAACTAGTTTTTGACTCCTCCTCTATACTTCTGCTATGGTATAAATAATTGTAAAAAGATATTTTATTATCTATGTAAATTAATAGAGTTTACAGATATACTGACCTAGTGCGTTGTATCTATTTATAAAGGAGGTATGTATGTTATACAAGAATCCTAGAGATGTGGTTTTAAGAAATTTTCCGTGAGAAATGGTGGGATGTAGTCTCACAAATCATGCTTAGCCTAAATCATACTTCTAATTTATAGATTCCAAATACTTTTGTACTAAAAAGTAAGTCGAGTATGATGAAGGTGTTATAATTCATCAAAAGTGATATGCTAGCATAAACATTCACCAATGGTTTATGAATTTGTAAATCTTTTTGTACAAACAGGTAATATTGACATATGGATACCCACATAATATTAAAGGGGAGTGTTAGAACATAATATTAAGTGTGCATAATATTTAGTTTATAATTAAATAATATATAATATAGTTTATATTCTTTATTATTTAATATAAACTTTATATTAGGTTTATTAGTTATTTAATAACTAATTATTTATTAAATCAGGGTACACACCCCATCACTTAATATTCATAACCCTTGGAATTATTTAAATATGGTTGAGGGACATAATCGGTTGAATTATATTCACCGGGTTAAAAACATGGAGTAGAAGTGGGGATAGGAGTTACTAGATCAAGGTTAAAAGTTTCTTGTTAATGGAAAATTATTTCCATGGTTTTTTCCCCATTAGGGTTTTGCATGTTAAATTTCATGTCACATTGTTATTTCATTTAATTAATTTGTTAAATGTTTGGTTTAATAATATTTTATCTAGTTATTTATTATCTCGGTCCTAATAGGATTGGTATAACAACAATCCTCAATATTCACTCTTTTTATTCACACAACTCACTCAAATTTTCCTCAAACATTTCTCGATCAATATCATCTCAAAATTACTATTACTGACATGTATGCAATAATTTTTTTTGAAGATGATTCCATTGTAGACTTTGTTCCCCATTGGAGGGGTATTATCAATCAACTGTCATTTTACCTCCCATAAATGGAGTTTATATAATTATTCTCTCATTCTTGCACCCAACATATATCATCTACACTTCAAATCCAATATTTTCAGATATTTTATGAAGCCTTTACTATGTCCCATAAACTCAATTTATGAGCTCTTGAGGAAACAAGAGTAAAAATTAGACCAAAGAAACCAATGTATGAATTTTCATCCAAACCATCCTCCAACCAAGAAAAATTCAAAACTTCAGCCAATGCAAAGTGGCCATTAAATATTCCTCAAAAGAATATTTGATCACCAAATGTTATTAAACTCAACGTAATTACACTCCCATCATTGAATCATATAGTGATTTTTTCGATAAAATTATGGTTGCTAACATGATCACTCTTCCACCCATCTATCCTATTGATACGTCCATTTCAAAATCCTCTTGGTACTGATAAAATGATTACTACAAATACCACAAGGTCAAAGGTCATGAAATCTAAAGGTGTCTCTAATTCCGTAATGTATTTAAGGATATGATTGATAAAGGTGACTTACATTTAGACAATCCTAATGCACCTCAAAAATGAACCTCAACATCTTTAAACAACCATTTCCAAACCATGCTCCATCGACTAGCCAACCACAAACCAATAATATTCAGGCCCATCATACCATAAACACAATTAATGAGAAATTACCTACCACTAAATCCACATCCATACCTTCCTCTAGTAGTACTATTATAGGAACACCAAATAATAACTCAACAACACCCACATAACCTATCATCGAAAGAAAACCTCCTTCATCTATACATATCCCCTCTTTATCCATCCTATCTATGAGCTCTTCACCAACGTCACAAAAATAACCCATTTTACAAATTGTGAAAATCTCGTATGATGAATTTGTGGCTAAATATTGCACACATAACCTTTAAAATGATATTTCACCTCCATCTAAAAAAATTACAATCATATCTCATAACCATCCTAATTCTCGACACAAAAATAAAAATCTCATCCCCTGAGCCCTCCATCTGAGGACCACATCCTTCATCAAAATTACCTATTACCATCATGCAATTGAAAACCATCAACCAAATCATGACTAAAGAAGATACATCAAAAGTAGTGTCTCTGATAGTCATCAAACCAAATGAAACATAATTTCCTTCCACACCCACTTCAAAAGGATATTAGACATCATTCCTTGAAATAATTCTTCAAAAGTCACTCATAACACTTCTTCAACTCAAGACTCCTAGCTCACAAGGTTAGAAGCCCTCCTAGTACAACTATGAAGCATTTTGTGATTATAATCAAACAAAAGGACAATTTGTGGAAGATTATAAATCTCTCCACACTTCCATCAAAAACTTTCCGACAAAGGTATCCTTCCTTTAGACTTACAAAAATAGAAAACATCTACGATATATTGTATCTACATCATTGTCTAAATCTACTAAGGAATATCTTAGAAAGAATCTCCTCATTAAATATATGTAGTTCGTATTACCACTTGAGCACATACCCATAAACCTAACACTTTGTAGAACAAAAAGTCCAAGGTTTCCATACCCCTTACTCCTAAATCATCTGATCAAACAACCACACCTTCCAAAGCTAAATTAACCATCCTTTCTACTCCTCCTACACAATCCACCACCACAGTACAAAATTTTTTCATTAAACAACTAGACCAAGCACCGTCAAGATGGATCTTTATGAACTGGTTTAGACTTCACCCTCACATAAAAAAGCCATGATTGAATCTCTCCAGTCCATATCAGTGCCTTCGAGATGACCCAAAACTCTTCACAAACTTGGTAGGCACTCTCAAAACATCCACTTCTATCTCTTTTGATACTTCCAAAATACCATCATTACAACCAAAAGACCACGATCTTCCCCTCTTCATCACCACCCAAATCAACGATGTCCTCATGAAAAGAGTCATGATCGATAATGGTGCTATAATCAATATCATATCATCATATGCCTTCAACCAAATTCGATTACCAAATACCATTGTCACCCAAACACCAATTGTACTCCAAGCCTTTAATGATACAATCACTCCCACATTGGGTATAATCATCTTACCACTTAAATTCAGTGTCAAAAATATTCAAATATTATTGAACTATTCTATCTTGTAGAAGGAGAGTTCCAGTACAACATATTATTAGGCCAACCCTGGATATGCACCATGTATTTTATCCCCTCAACACTCCATCGATGCCTTAAATATGAACATGAGGGTAAAAACTTTATAGTTCCTATAGATCCTAACCCCTTTAGAGCCTATAACATGACATATCGTTCAAATGACATGCTTATGCCTAAATCAAACTTAGGATTCTCTCGATGAGTCATCTACATGAACATATATCACATCATCCAAAATAATAGATGAATCTTCCTTTTATGACATTATGAAATGTTTATTGCTAGGGGAGTATCTCCTCCTTACGCTCAATTTTCTTCCCAAGCCCAATGCATACAAAAGACCAAATAAACAACCTATGTATGAACCAAAAGTGGGGGATATTATCTCCTACAGTACCCCACATCTAAAAACAAATATCATCTATATAGGGATTGATCTCCCTCTTCATATCCTACTTATCAACGTCACACTATGTCATTCATATCAGACTTCAAATTCTTATATAATCAGGTCTTCACACAAATGTACCTCCATCGCTATACCTGGAAAGGATTTAGATTTGGAGGTTATGAACAAGAATCCATGATTTAATAATCAAATATTCCTAAAAACCACATAAAAAATTGGGTTGGGTTACAAGAAACCAACTTATGAATCCTCCATATCAAATACCATTACACCTATCATCAAATCTAAACCATCATCCTCAACCACACATAATGACACTATGGACAATGAAAAAACAATATCCATCCGTCCTAAATTGTTTTAGTCAATAATATAACATTAGGTCCATTTACTTATAAAACTAATCATGATACTAAAACCCTTCCTCTCATCTAGGTTGAAATGATCAAAGAGTACTCACCTACAATCAACATTCTTCAATGTCAAGACAATCAAGATATCGTCTCCCACATTGGGGTGGAGGACCATTTCTTCAACAAATCCACTATTAACGTTAACATAGGAACTACACAAGATCCTCACATAGTTAAATTTGGTCAATCCTTGAATCCACAGAGTTAAATGATTTCACCACCTTCTTATCTAAGTATAATCAAGCCTTTTCTTGGTCATATAGTGATATTCGAGGTATCATCCCGAAATCGTCGTAGATAATATCATCACCTACCATAACACCAAACTATTCAAACAAAATCTATGTAGAATGCACCCTTGTATAGCTCTTCTCATCAAAGAAGAGTTATAATGCTTGCTCTCTACCAATTTAATCATACCTATTGACTATCCACAATGGGTATTTAATATTGTACCCACGACCAAGAAGCCTTGGGAAAGTTATGCATCATCTTTGAATTTCATGATCTCAATCTCACTTGTCTAAAAGACAACTTACCTCTTCAAAAATCAACAAACACATCAACCTAATAGATGAACATGATATTCTTTCACTTATTAATGGTTAATATGGTTACAATCAAATCCTTATCTCCACCGACGATCAACATGAGACATCTTTCATTACCACTTGGGGTAATTTTTTTATCATGTCATGCCCTTTGGACTCAAGAATGTAGGGACCACTTACCAACATGCCATGACATATATTCCATGATCTTATCCACAAAACCATAAAATACCACGTAATGACAATTTAGGAAAATCTAAACTATGTAAAGATAATCTCACTCTTGGAATTAATCTTCACTCATCTTATTCAATATTTCCTCCGTCTTAACCCCGCTAAATGTGTTTTTGGATTTCTCACTAGTAAAATTTTAGGATTCATTATATCCATTCAGGAAATTGAAGTAGACCCAAAAATATCAAAGAAATAATTGAAAGGCCTCCTCCCTTAAACCTCAATAAACTATATATCCTTTAAGGTAAGCTTTAGTCAATCTATCGCTTTATATCACAACTCTCGATTGTTGTTAACATTTTCATCATCTCCTTTATAAAGATATTAACTTTATGTGGGATCAAAATTGTCAAAAATATTTTGATGAGATAATTTAACAATATCTCTTATATCCACCTATGTTCACGCCTCCTGAGGGGGATCTATTTTACCTTTACATATCTGCCACAGATCATTCCTTAGGTTTCATGCTTTCCCATCGAGATGAGAAAGGTCATGAACATGTCATTTATTACATAAAATACACTCTTTATAAATACAAAACCCATTACATCAAAAATGAAAAGTTGTTTTGAGCCCCAGTACTTTGCAATATCCAAACTATGACACTATCTACTGAACCACAAGACTTATGTCATAACTAGTTTTAACTTTCTCAAAACCATACATTAAAAACCTTATCACAGTGACCACATCACTCGATGGCTCACGCTCATGACCAAGTTTGATCTAGAGTTTATACCACATAAATCTATTAAGGGAAAAACCATCGTTGATCAACTCTCCAAAGCTCCTCTCCCAGAGAATTAACCACCTCAAAAATAATTTCTTAGGGAATCTATCTACACCATCAATGATCAAGACTTCACTCCTATTAAAATGACCCTCTTCTTTGATGGATCTAAATATCAACAAGGGGGAGGGGCTGGTATCATCATCATACCTCCTTGGGGAATCTTATCCCTTTATTGTTCAAACTTAATTTCAAATGCACTAACAACATGGCTGAATACAAATCTTTAATAATGGGTCTTCCAACCACCATTATGTTAGGTTTTCAAATATTATAAATTTATAGAGACTTTTAGCTTGTCATTAATAAAGTTAAAGGATTTTATCAATGTAAGAATTATATTCTATAGAAATATAAAGACATTGTTGAATTCCTCAAAGCTTTTGACCATTACACTATTAAGAAAGTTCCACAAACTTATAATAAATTTGTAGACACTATGGCTTCTTTAGGATCTTCCATTCCTTTATCAACTAAAGAATCGACTGATAATTCCAAAATTTTCATTTTTGTCCACATATTGGATCAACCATCTCACAAATATGACTTCTCCTCTATCAATGTCATAAAAAAATCCAAATGGACTTGGTACACATAGACATTTGAGTACCTCTTGAATTCAAAATCCCCCTTGATATATCTAGAAATTCTAAAAGGTCTTTTCTCCAATGCGCTACCCACTACAACATAATAGGATACATCCCTTATAAATGTGGATTTGATGGACTCATACTAAGATGTTTTAAATACCATGAATCTATTAAAGAATCTAAGAAGTACATGATGATATATGTGGTAGAAATTTTAATGGCACTTTGTTGTCACTAAATTTTTCCTCTGGATCGACTATTATTGGACTTTTATAAACCAATATTGTTCGAATACATTAAGAAATATGTTAAATGTCAACACAATTTGAATCTCAATCATATTCATTGTCATGCTTTACAACCATTTCATGACAAAAGGCCTTTCTTAGAATGAGGGTTAGACCTTATCGACACTATCAATCCTCATCCATTGCAACAACATCATTCAGTTATTACAACCAATGAATATTTTAATAAATGTGTTGAAGCTATTCCCTTAAATTCAACTAAAGCAAATAAAATCATGAATTTCATCTATCAATACATCGTATGTTGATTTGGTATTCCTCAAAAACTTGTCACAGATAATAGTAAATACTTCAAAAACAAATATGTCAAGAAATTATGTGAAAAACTTAACATTAAACTATTTTTTCATCACCATACTATCCTCAAGAAAATGGACAAGTTGAAACTTCTTACAAAACACTTAACAAAATCCTCAAGAAAAAAGTTGACAAAGTAGGTTGGAATTGGCATCTTAATATCCCATTCACTCTCTAGGCTTATCAAACTAGCATCCATACTCCTATAGGTACTACACCCTTCTCCCTAGTCTATGGATCCGAGGTGGTTCTACCCCTTGAAGTTAAAATCCCATCACTTCACGTATCTCTCAAATAATTTATCCCTGATGAAGATTATCGACAAGATCATCTAGGACAGATTAGAACTACTAGATGAATTTTTTTAACATCTCTTGAACACCATCATGTCTATCAAGAGCACATCAAATGTGCATATAAAAAACATGTAAAATAATGTGAATTTAACATAGGTGATCTCGTTCTTAAATAAAATCGAATGAAACTACTTTGGAAAGGAGTATACATGGAATTTTTTCCCCTAATCGGTGTTGGTTCCTCAAAATTCTGCCCACATCTTAGATCTGAAAGAACCGAGCCATTGAGTCAACAATGGGAGCTTCTCCAAGTTTTGGGACCTTGCACACTTGAGATGAACCTCTAGAAAATATTGTTCCTCTACTTATTTCTCTGTCATTTCTACTCCTAATGTTTAAAGGAAAAACTAAGCTAATAATGCCAAGGGACCAGGGATAGAAGGATAACATGAAAATGGAAAAATAAACTAAGGAGGTGATATCACCAGATAAGTGGGATGAACACTATTAATTTTGAGTGAAAACGAAGGAGAAAACATAAATTGAGGATAGAAATGTGTAGCACAAACCAGAATGCATTCACCCACTCGATTTCATGAAAAATAATAAGAAAATTGAGTTGTAAGGAACTTAAAGTGACACAACAAAAACACAATGTAATATGGAGGAAAGAAAGAATAATATAAACACGACAAGATAGACAAAAACCACAAAATGATGCTTTTAATTCTTCCGAAATCCACGATCCAATTATAATGGCATTTGAGGTTGATATCCACATGCAAGACCTATATCTAGAGGTTTGCAACTCAAAACACAAAGATACATAATCCTTAGCAAATACTAGAGGATCAAAATTGTCCAACCCTTTACAATGAGTCATGATCCTATATTTATAGATGAATCTATAAGAGAAAAGAGGAGAAGGAGGGAAATCTAATTTGAAAAATCAACCACTAGAAATGAATGTTTGCAAATCCACCTACACATTTGTTAAATGTGCTTCCCCATGTCTTTTTGGTATGTTAGAGAAGAAAAGGAGTGAGATCTGCATCAAATTGGGTAGTTGGAGTAATCAAATTTTGTATTACTGGTGTGATAGACATTTTCCATCTTTTCACCTACCAAATCCTACTGAAATTTGAATTTGAATGGTCTAAAGCATAGCCCATGTCATAATTTTTTCAACAAGTCTAGGTGCACGAAGATCTAAGCACTTTGGAGTAGAAGTTATGAATGTTAGAAGATTCATAATGCAAACTAGACACGAAGACACATGGCCCACTCGGATTAGCCAAATGTTGATTAGTATTGTCAGTTTTTTCCATGTGTCACTTATTGGTTCATTTTCTAGATTTAGCGCCATGCTGGCATGTTATGATTGGTTACGTGTAGCACACTCAATGTATGAAAAATACCACATAGCACATAAGGGCATATAAAAATACATAAAGACATGCGTACAGGAGAGAAAGGTGTGGAGATAAAACAGAGAGGAATGGCACATTTAAAAGTGACAGGCACGGGAGGAATAAGAAAAATAATTGAGGAAGAAATGTGTGTCAAGGGGAAAATCATTACAAAGTAATGTGCAACAGTGAGGAAGGGAGCATGTGAGAACACCGGGGACTTAACTGATTTTGGAAATCAAGTCTAGGGCACGTGAGAATTTTAGGGATGTGTGAATGCACAGAGAATGTGTATAAGGGAAAAGATGGAACAAAGAGGAAAAGGACAAGAAATGGTGAAGGAAAGGGGAAGTGCGTAATGGCGTGTGAGGAATATGTAACTAAGGGAATATGCCAAATGATCAATTTAAGTGTGCACAACCCACAATGTAGAATATCAAAGCTAACATGGTAATGTAAGTTGTCCAAATAACTAGGAGAGTTATTTTGGATAACATTTTTTGTGAATTTCAAGGACATTTACCTATTAGATGAAGGATATTAGAATCATGGAGCATCCAGTTGGTATGGATTCTACTATAGAATCATGAATTTCTGATATGGAACCTTGAAGAAATTCCCGTGAAGTCACTTTAAAGTAGATTCTAAGTTCTATTCCGAATCTTGCAAAAATGCTGAAAACTACTAGAAGGTGACTGGAATCCTAGAAGTAACAAAAGAGCTTATGCAAGGAGCATACGAGAGGAAATAAATATATACAAATAAAACAATGTGTGTGTAACACACTTAGATGAATGGAAACTATTCAAATATTTACAAAATGATGCAACAAACTTAATGGAAGGATTTGAGATAGATCCCATTAACTAGGATTGAAAGTGCACCTCCATCAAGATGATATAACTTAGAAGAGTTAGCCTCCTTGTAAGAAATGATAACGTATGGGTCACTCCAAAGTGCATCAAAATTTGAATAACACCCTGTTTTGGCTCTATCATCATCCCATTTTAAGACCAAGTCACCAAATTTGACAGTTTGAGGCCTAGCCTTTATGTCAAACCATTTCTTTGTTGATTGTTGATGTTGTTCTAGCTTGATCATGGTAGAGTTCTTTGATTCTTTAAGTTTAACCAGATCTGCCATTCTGATTTCTCTCTAGTTTTTTCCCTCAAATTCCAACTACTGAGAAAGTGCTAATGAATTAAACTCAAGTATCAAAGGAAGGGTATCCTTTTTTCCATAGACAAGATTGTAAGGTGAAGTTTCCATTACCTTCTTCATTGTGACTCGTGTACCAAGAGCGTGTGCAAGACTTTTGTATGCCAATGTATTTGGCTGATGTTCATTTTTTGCTTCATGATCCCGATCGATTCTTATTTATAGACTCTGCTAAACCATTAACTTAAGGGTAATAATTGGATTTATTCAAATATATACCAATACTAAGAGCCTGATCATTAATTTTATTACTAAGGAAGGATTTGCATTATCTCAAATGATTTTTTGAGGGACACCAAACCTTGTTACAATACCTTTGATAAATTCAAGGATGACTGACTTGGTTGAATCTTTGAGCGCGAAAGATTATATCCATCTCGGTAAAGTAATTCATATCTTTTAGCACCCACTTGTGTCCAACACTTGAAGGAGGATTGATCATGCCTATGAAGTCAAGACCCCATTATGTAAAAGGATGATCCGCTTGGATTGGTTAGAGGGGAAGCACTACCAATTTCTTATTTCTTGCAAAGAAAGTGCATTCTTTGCATTTCATGACCCATTTGTGCATGTTTATGAACAAGGTAGGCCAAAAGAGTTCTGTCATTAGGATCTTCATTGCTGTAGTTTTGGCAAAGAAGTTCCCACTAGAGAATCCATCATGAAATTTTTCTAACACCTTTTTAGTTTTTTTGCTATCGATACACCTCAACAACACACCATCAAGATTCCTTTTGAAGAGAAGACCATTAATCAGATCATATGGAATATATTTCAGCCTTAGATTTTTTCTCTTTACCTTGTTTAAACTGGGAGGGTATGCACCCTTCCGGAGGAATGTGATCATGTCTTTCACTTGAGTCATGCACACCATGATCTACGTTCTTCTCTAGTTCTATGCCCAAGATATCTTCATCCAGAAACAATGAAGTCTCAAGTCCATCCCGCATAATCTCAACAAGATATTTGTAGAGCATGCTACCTCTTACTAAATTTTTGGCTTTGATAGTCACATCATACTCCATGATTTTGGTTACCTATCGCACTCTCTTCTTACTGATTTCTACTTTCATGATGAAGTATCTCACACTTGCATGTGGTACTAACACCTTGATGTGGTTTTGGAGAGCATGCTCTTGATTTTCTTGAGCATATGCATGATGGCGTAGACCTATTTTTTATGTGTGACAGTATTTCAATTCATAATTCTTTAGTGTTTAACTAAAGAAATCCACTAGCTGTTCTATTCCTTATTCATTCTCTTATGTCATAACATCAACAACACTCGCATCAATGCCATAAGAATAAAGGATGAAGTCCTTTGAATAATCTGGGTTAATGAGTGTTGGTGAACTAGAAATTTATTGTTTGATCTTTTTGAAGCTCTCCTTTCCTTCTTGAGAATGAGGGTGAGGGGACTTACCGACCACCGCAAAGTTAGGAATGAAGCACCTAACAAAATTAATTTTTCCAAGGAAGGAATTTGCAAATATTTCTTGTACAATGGTAATCAAAGATCCATGAGGGATAAAATGTGCTCAGGATCAATTGTGATTTCATCCTTTGAAACAACATGTCCCAATAGCTTGCCTATGCCACAGAACAATTTCACTTATTAGGGTAAATAAACAACCCAAATAATCGCATCTCTCAAAACTTTCTCCGGTGCACTATATGATTTGTGCCTTGCTTTGAGAAGATAATTATGTCATCTAGGTAAAAAAGATGAATTCATTGATGCATCATTTGAACGAAATGTCCATGGTGCGCTGAAATGTCACGCATGTGTTTGATAGACAAAAGGGCATATTTTGATAAGCATATGTTCCCTACTTGGTTGTAAATGCCACTTTTTATTGATCCTCCTCCTTGACCAGGGATTTGATTAAAGCCCGAATACCCATCCAACATAGATAATCTCTACATGCTAGCTACGATCTACAAAATCTGATCCATAAAAGGAAAAGGATAGTGATCCTTCAAAGATGCCTTATTTAAATCTCTAAAATCGATGTAGAGTCAAATTTATCTAGTCTCTATGTGCACTTTGAAACAAGGTTTGTGACCCAAGTAGAGTATCGATGGGAAAAATAATCTTTTCCTTAATGAGTTTAGACAGTTCCTTCCTCACGAGGGCTCTATCTTTGGATTGATTGGCCATTATTTTTGTCTAATGGGCTTAATTCTTGGATCAAGATCAATAGAGTGTTGAGAAATACTTGGATCAAAACCATTGAGGTATTCATACTCCCAAGAGAAAATATCATTGTATTTCCGACGAGAGAGAGATGAAGGATTACTTTTCATCATGCACGCAATCCTTACTTGAGTAGTAACTCCTGTCGATGCAATGGTGATTGGGGATCGGTTGTCTTACACCATGTACATAGTTTTTTATTCTCCCTTGAAGTCATCATTAGGGATAAATATTTTCTCTAAGGTGACCAACCCTTTAGGAAATGTTTTTATCTTTAGTTGGATCAATTGGTCACCATAGTTGTCATGTAAATAAGCTTGCATTCTTGAAGAGAATTGAGATTCATTCTGAATGACTGGATGATCTGTGTGGCACTATCAAATACTTTCCAACTGGTGTTGTTGTTTGGAATGGATGGTTTGATTACCATCTTGACATGTTGCACATTTCCTTTGACAAAGTCCTCCATATGTGAAAAATGCTAACCAAGTGTGACCATCCTATCAACTTCTTTTTTCATCTTCCTTGGCACCAAATGTAAATTTAGACAATAAAATCTCTTAAGGAGGCCCCACACTCTATGTTTGTAACCTTTGAGAAGCTTATTCTTTGTTTTACACTTTTTGTGACACTGGTGGATAACTTGATTATGTGTCCCCAAAGATCTACAATGCCTTAATTTGTTTCTTTTCCACAATCAAAATTCATGCACTAATGCCTCATATTCGATTCGTTGTTAGAGCATGTGAACTAAAATTTGTGTGTTAATAATAATTCTCATCGTTGGGGAAATGAGAAAAACTCTGAGTCATCACCATTTATTATTCTAGATCCATCAAAGTAAAAATTTGACATACCAGATTTTTTTATTTTGCGTGAGCGCAAGTAGAAGCACAAGTTCTTCATCAAGGATGTAGTAAGTTATAAGCCTAGTTTCAAAAGCTTCAAGCTATTCAGCATATGGATCAAATTTGGGGTGCCTTTCCACTCACACATCTAGCACTAAGTCAGGAAGAGGGGGAGGGATAGGTTGCTCTTTAGAAATTAAAGCTTGTTATTCTTGGATTAAGTAGTTGTCTTGGAGAGGAGATGGGTTATATGAATCAACATGACATGAAAAAATATTGGTTCGGCTTGTATGGTAAACCGGGTATGCTACCTAGTCTTGATAGCATATGGGAACAATCAGAAGACAAGTATCCCCTACTTTTCGGTAAAATCCTTGACAAACATAGGGTTTTCCTCGGCTCAAAAGCAATTCAAAATATCTACGGATGAATTTTATAAAAATACATAGAATGATCCTCGAAGGCCATCTATTAAAAATCAAAATTGTATTATTAAAAAGATAAGTATATCGATCCCTCGAAGGAAAGATACCTATTAAAAATCATAGACCGATCCCTCGAAGGATGGATATCAAAAATAAAAAATTCAAAGTAATTGGACCACTCCCTCAAAGGATGACTACCCATGTAAAAAGGCTTCCCGCATTGATCAACCTTCAAAAAATAAAAATATAAAAAGCATCCTAGGAAATATTCCCACATCAATCAACTTTCCCATCAAAGCAAAATTCTTGCATCGATCATTTTGCGTCAAAAATAAAAAATAGCTAGAGCATCTCTTAATGAAACCATTGACAAGAGATCCATCTCTCCCACACATCCTACATGTGTTAACTCTTCTCATACTCTAGAAAGGTTTACATTTAAGTACATCCATATCCAATACTTTACGTGTGACCACCTATTGATAACCACTTATTAAAATTTATTGTTAAGCCTAAAAGTGCAAGTGCCTTCACCATATTTATGCCCATCATGTATGTATCAAATCTAATATCAAAGTAATCATTCTACATTTTATTCCTATTTGAGAGTTAAGAAACATTTTGGCATACATCAATCAAATTCAAGTCACCATATTCTTAAGCACATCACAAATCATCATATAACATCAATATCTAACAAAATTTCCATATAATCATAATCAATACAAATAAAAACAATAAACACAATCATAAAACAATCACATTATAACAAATCCAACTCATGAGTCATAAACCAAAACATTTCATCATATATATATAATCATATCAAAGTCTTTCAGTAAACCATTTGGAGTCCCCCACACTCTGTATATCAAATCCATACATCAAAATCAAGGCTTCATAAAGAGCCATATACACATCAAAATACAATACGTATCATATCTATATGGTAAAATGGACACTAGCAAGGAACTCGCTACCATGAAAAAATGATTTCCTAAGTATCCTGACCACTAGTACACTGTGCACCACCGTCACCACCGTCTCCTCCATCTGGACCTCGAGATGGCTGACCCACACTCTCTACGCTAGCATTAGGAATTGCTCCTGTTGAGCTTGATGATCCACATAACAAAAATATTGGGAAAATTATATATCACCAAGTCCTCATATTATGCAAAATCCTCTCGGACTAACTAGTAATGAGATTAGCTAACCATACCTAGTGCACCCATCTGATTACTAGCCTGGGATTAAGCCACCAACTTAGCACCTAATACCGATGTGCCATTAATTATGAGAGCCATTTCTTAGGGTGTCTTGATGATGTCTATATCTGTCTCAATATGTTGTGGCATGTCCCAACTACTTCTGAGGCTAACGCGCTTAGTACTCAAACCATATCTCTCCTCCATTAAACCATGTCACTCAATCTCCAAGTTGTCACTCTCGGTCCTCAAAATATTTCTCTCTATATCCACTATGTCTGCTTTTAGATATTAACTATGCAATATTATCCTCCAAGGCTTCTCTGTATCCATCATCCTCCTCATCACTAACATCAACCACCTTGTGTATCTCCTCTACTCGAGCTTGCACTCTCCTACATATATGAACTAGATGCGTTTTCTCCCACTCAACATATGCTCTAGTACATCATGCCATATTACCCGTAGTCACACTAGTATCATCTATCGAGAACCATATATCCATGTTCATCCATGCCCATGGATCCCTCCTCATAAGGCATAGCAAAGGTGCTCCCAAAACTTCCTTAGGAGTATCCAAATCTCCCTCATCCCATCTATATGGCACTAGAGCATCAAGAACATCTTGTATCAAACCAAATTACCATCTATCATGGATAAATATAACAAGATCATAATCTCCCCTTGTTGCACCTACACCCATAGATCCTCTTGAGTCACATTGAGCTCACGCTCTAGCCCCAACCACACCGAGAAAAATAAATATAAGGCATCCAAAATACATAGCCGAATTGCAAACATGTGAGGATATTTCTATAGTGAGCCTCCTTTTGAACCCCTCTACACCACCCCCGCATAAACACACCATCTCAAAAATCTAGTCGATCCCCAATCATATCCACACCTCCCCATGGTAAACCATGAGGAAAATTCATAAAAATATGCTCAAAATCCCAACACTATAGTAAAAACACAACATCAATCCCAAATCTCTTATGGAACCTTCAAGCCCATAACTCCCTATAAGTTTGCACTAGTAATGCAAGGGCCCATGAAAATACTATATGATGCTCCATCATATCTACAACCACACGAGTCATCATCCAAGGAAATATACCACCATAAGAATCATGAAAAGAAAAACATGAAATCCCCATGATCATCATCATCATCTCAACACAACCCTCCCTCTTTGTAGAATATAGAGGATGATACTAAAACCCACATGGTATATCTTATGTCCTCAACATTCTCCCCATAACACCTCCTTATAACCTCCTCCCTCTTGATATCATTAATACAAAAATACCCTCCCCTTAGAATGGAAACCTAGTGAATTTGTAGACATCCTCTAGGGTAATAGTGACCTCACCCATCGGTAACCAAAATTACAGGTGGCAGGACATCACCTCTCCATTAACGCTAACAATAATCCTCAATACCTATGAATACGTTTATAATCACGCATCCCTACAAATCCCACCTCCTCCACATGTGCCCAATAATCATCTAACATATCCTCTAACACCTCTACAAGAATAAAAAGAATATTATCTCGGATAGTAAGCTTGGCCTTCACCAGTAATCAAAAACACAAAAACATAGATTAGAATCAATTTTTGTTAGAAATTTCATCAAAATTTTATTACAAAATATCGATAAAAACAAATTTCCCTCAAACACCACCAATCCAATTGAATTACCAACAATTCCTATTCATTACTAGTGATCCAAATTATCGTCAATTATTCCAATGATTTAAAAAATAAGCCCTCCATACAAGCACGAAAAATGAAAAACTCAAAAACTAGATAAAAGTAAACAAACAAAAAAAACAAATGACCTATAACTTCTTGCATAGGCCTCCTCTTCCTATTGGATGATCTTTCCATTGTGATTAATCCTAAATCACTCTTTTATCACTCATATTCACTCTCACAAACCGTAAATCACAAAAATGAACTATTCACTTAAGCATTCGGTTGTTTATATCTCGTGAAATATCACTTAGGAATCACCGACGATTCCTTTAATCAATGGTGATTCACCCTAATAGCCATCAATTAGTCTTAATTGCTAACAATTTTGTACTTTCTATCTTGAACCATTATTTTTCAAAACTGGAAACTATTTTCAACCACACTACCACATATTTCAAAAAATGCTAAATTTTGAAGACCCCACATCCTTACAAAATAGCAATCCCTCATTTATTGAATCTAAAAACTTAGCACACATTAGTCATATGTCCATAAGACATAATCCCTTTAGCTCCCCTGTCACTTGAATTCCCGATCCTTGTAGCCTACCTTTATAGGTCATATCTATATCGGAAATGAACCATTTGGTTCCCCTATCACTTGATTCCATGATAGTACCTATTGTTTTGATACCTCATCTTGGGAAAATTCCAACGAAACACATGTCGAACCTATCCAACACAATCTGTCAGAATTGGTGATCCTTGCACTACATCATAATTACCCCTAGTATGAGGGGGTATCACCAATACAAATCAAATCACCTTATCATAAATCATTTTTTCTAGCACTTTTTCAACACCAAACTATTCGACAAAAAGGGGGAAATGTAGACACCTAAAATTAGCGTCTCTAATTTCCCGGTTAAGTATCAAAATAATGTACGCCACCTAACTCCATACCACAAACATTATTTAATCTATTAAATGATTATCCTAAGATATATTCTCCCCCATAATATTTACTCCATGTAAATATTATCCCACACTCATATATACCATTTCACAGCTATAAAATCCTACTATTCCCCTCTTAAAAACCACCTAACCACTTTAAATCTACTTTAACCATTTTTAAACCACCTAAACCTATTTTATCAACACATCTCAACCCCCAAACCTCGTCCATAACCTCATTTTAACCATTTACCCTCATCAAATACCTAAAAACCCTATTTGGAAGTGGTTTCAACCACTTCCCAAATGTTTTCCCCCAAAAAAGTGGATCATGGCGATCCTAACCAATCGCCAACGATTATAAATAGGATTTTTACCTCCTCTCTTTGGGATCTTTAGAAATCCTTTACTCATTCTTACACTTCATTTTTGACTTCTCAGAGAATTTAGGTCATTCCATATATCATCAAGAGCCTACATTAGTCACCAGCAACTATCTACACATCATTTTGATAGCTTTTCTCATCATTCAATCATTAGGTGACGCCTGATAACAAGCACATTGATCTCAATCGACTATGTTTGACAATTTGAGGCATATTTTAGCTCATTCTCACATCCAAAGGTATTCCTTTATTTTATTTTGTCTTTTTCATTTTGTTCAAACATCAAAAACATCACTTTAGAGTTTTTAATATAATTTTTATAAAATTTGTCCCTTTTAGTAGTAATTGCTAGCGATTACAGAATTGTTGATGATCCCTATCAAAACACATATATTTTTCAATTTATCATATTATTATCATTTTAACTATCTCTTTGCATTTAACTTGTTCTTTACAAACATGGATTTCTCTTAGATGGAAGTTCCTGGCTGCTCTCATCCATATAATCATTTACGACCTTCCTATAGTCTAACAACCCTTATTTTGGGAACAATACAACATCCTCTATGAGTTGACATTATGTGCAATACAAGTTACCATTGAAATTGAATACATTGATGAATAGATCGATTTCCTCTATTACATTTAGTAGGAGACTCAAGACTTTTGGCATGACTATTTTGATTTTGTCTAGATTACATCCACCCTTGCACAGGGTCACCTTGAAGCTGCACATGACCTACCATTTAACCTCGAGTTCTATATCTTCTCATCTATTATCTATCTATCATCGTATATCTTTATCATTATATTTTTAATCTAATTAATTGTTTTAAAGTGATCTTACATCCTCTAAGGATGTCCCTTTGATTCCTAGAATCAGCCTTTGTCGAGCAACTTGTTTACACATCAATTTAATGATATATTTTTAAGTGTATTTGATCTAAATGTTTCTTCATTGATGAAATAAGAAGGATATTTTACCCATAAATAGAAACATCCATCATCAAGGGTATTGGTAAACCCCGTCATCTTTCAAGGTGCATTTTTTTATTCCAGCTTTATTACGTTAAAATTGGAAAGCTAAAAACTCTCTAGTACACCTAGTTAATGCTTCAAAACTATAGTAGAGAATGATATAAATGATGTGTAATTGATTTGGGTACATTTATCATCCCTTTGAGTTCTTTTGGAATTATTTTTACAATAAAATATTGTAATAATTATACGTGAATTATAAAGTGACATTGAATTTCTTATATATCTTTATGTAGGTAAATATTCTAATTAGGACAACCCTAGAAGGATGTAATGACCCAAAGAAGATATTAAAATTGAATAAAAATTATATGAACTTAAGGACCCAATACCATAATATTTGGTCAAGAATAGACCCCACATCTTGATCTAGTTATATGGTTTTGGACAGAGAGGAAAACATCAAAAATAAAGTTTGAAAATGAAAATAGGCATTGTTTAATAATTTTATAAGGTATTATTACCATAATTTGATGATAGAGAAAAGTGTAATTATAAAAATTCATGGGAGATATATAGATATAAATTGATTGGATTTTTAAAGTGATAATTTATGTTAACAATGGAGTGTGATCAAACTTTACATTACACAAGGGAAAGTTACCAAATTATAGTGTCTACACTTGATTATGAGACCAAGTATACCCAACTAGAGGAGTCATTTTCCATTGTTTTTATAGATAAAGGTATAAGGAGTTATATTATCAATTAAGAGTTAATTATTATCATCAAGTATGAGTAAGTATATAGTTTCTCACTTAGGTAACATTTTATGAAAATACCAATCACCTCATAACCCTTATGAGTGAATTCTAACTGACCTTAGTAAATTAAAAAGTAGTCAAAAGTAAAATTATTATAAGATGGATAGGTAATAATCCATTGGATTATGGTGAACTAGTTGAAATTTAATTTCCTAATGAATGCATATATTATATTGATAAATCTATGATTACTTGATTTCCTTAGTACACTAATATAATAAGAAACATAGTAAGCCAAACTTACCCTAAAGGGGATAAATATAAATAGAGATGGAAAGTCAACATAATATCTTCTAAATGTTCTATCATTATATATGTATTATAATAAAGGGATTTTGATGGTATGCTAATTAAATGTGTTGATGATAAAAAATACAATAATATTCTCTTTGTGGCCCATAATGGAATTTGTGGTGGACATTCAACCATTGATAATATTGATAGAATAGGTTAATTTTAACCCATGATTGAACATGATTCCATTGTGTACTTAGATATAAAAAAACTTAACTTTCACATGTCATACACATTCCTACTTCAGCCTTACATACACATTCCAACTCAATCCTTACATACACGTTCCCACTCAATCCTCACAACTTATTATCATGTCATGAAACTTTTTAACATGGGTATTTTATTTGATATAAAATTATACCCCCACTTCCATTGATGACCATAATTTTATATTCACAAGCACCGACTACTTCATGAAGTGGGTATAGGCTATTTTGTTAACATGGTTATGGGTTTCATCATTATAAAATCCATTTTAAATCAAATAATTTATAGGTATGACATACCACAAGTCATTATTTATTATAATGAATCTTCATTTAAAAATGATAATGTATGTGAATTATGAAAAAATTCAAAAATCTTTCATCATACTTCCTCCTTGTCATGAAAATATGAAGTTAACTGCTCACACAAATCTTTTCCTCTAATCAACTTTGTGACCTTAATGTCAACATCATACTCCATTAATTTTGTGACCCAACCTGTGCCTTTCTCATTTAAATCCTTTCTCAAGAATAATTACATTTACACTTGGGTGTGAAACCATCAAATGAAATTTATTGTTAGAAATCAAGTTCCTAAAAATTTTGAGACTCCTTATAACAAAGAGGACTTGTTTCTCTACTAAGGAGTATCTTACCTCATAAACCTCCAATATTTAACTAAAAAATGGTGTTGGTTGCTCTATACCTTCTTTATTTTGCTACACTAATAGGGATGAAATAGTATCGTGCCTCCAAATTCATATAAGGTGAAGTATTTAGTAAAATTAGGGTTTATGAGGGTAGGATCTTGTGATATAGCTTTCTTAATTCCTTTAAAACCATTATTTCCCTCTTTAGTCCAACTAAAATACCATATTATTCTTCAAAATAGAGGTCTTTGGATTCAATTTTTTTGCGAAGTTAGGACTAAATATCATAAAAAAATTGTTCTTCAGAGGAAACTTTGCAATACTCTTTTGTGATTGGGAAAGGAAAATGTAAGAATAACACTTACTCTTTCAGGATCAATAACAAGCCCATTTTTGGAGACAATATGGCCTAAAAGTTTTCCTTCATGAACTAAAAATATGTATTTCTTAGGGTTGAGTGAGACTCCATATTTTATAGACCTTTAAAAAAATTTACCTAAGATGAGACAAATAATTGTCATCTTACTTTGAAAATATTGTAATAACATCAAGATAGAAAAGGACTATATCATTGATTAGGCCCTAAAATTCCATATCCATGGATCTCTAAAAACTATCTCCTACATTAGTAAAACCAAAAATACATCTTCTTGTATGCACAAGTTCTACATTTTATAGTGAAGGTTGTCTTAAAATCATCCTTTTCTTGTACCAATATCTGATTGTAGCCATAATAGCCATCAAGAAGTGAAAAATGATTTGACCTTGTCAACATTTGTAAGATTTGTTCCGTAAAAGGTAATTGGTAGTTGTCCTTCAATGAAGACCTATTTATATCTCTATAGTCAACACATAACCTTATTTATCCATTCTTTTTCCTTATAAGGACCAAATTTTCAACCCAAGACAAATGTTTGATTATAAATATTATGTTAGTATCTATTAACTTATTCAACTCTTATTTAATGAGAGGCTCTATCTTTGGGTTTATATGCCTTGGATTTTTTTAATAGGCTTGACATTTGGATCAAAATCTATAGTGTTATATGATAATTATAGATTAAATCATATAAGATCACCAAATCACCATGCAAAACATTATCAAACTCTTCATAAAGCTGGAAAAATGTACATATTTCCTCTAGAGTACATACCTTTCCAAGCTCAAGGAGCTTATCCTTGCCAATGAAAATCTATTCATAGTCTTCATGTTTAATCATCATGTTTAATTTCTCTCTTATAATATGATCATAAATATTGAAGATGGACTCAAGAGTGACCAAACTTTGAGGTATATTTTTGTCCTTAATTGTATGATCTTCTCCTCATATTGTTGTAGTTTTTCTTAATTTTTAGCTGAGAACTCAACTTCTTTTTGTAAAAATTTATTATATGCTGGTCATTTTCAAATTTTTTCCAATTGGCATTATTATTAGATACGGTTGGCCTTACAACCATTGTAACATGTTATTGTACTTTGTCATTTATTATGTCTTTAGGAATACCAATTTGTGAACCTATGGAAGCTAGTATGTCAACATATATTTCTTCCTCCCTAGGAATGTATTGCAAGTTAAAGCTTCAAACTCCTTAATGAGGTCCCATACTATATTCTTATAGGACCTTAACAAGTTGTTTTTAGTTACATTCCACCCTCTTACCTGCTTTACAACCAATTCATTTCACCAAAGCCATGTAATTATTTTATTCATTTCCTTATAACCCATTACGAGACCATGTATAAGGGCTTCATATTCGATGGGATTGTTTATACAATGTAACTAAAACCTAAGGGAAGAACGTATTTTTCTCTCATTGGAGACATCGACATGATACCTCCTCCCACTTCATTTCTAATCCTAGACCCATAAAAGTACATTTTCCAAACATTGTTATCTTTCTCATTTGTTACAAGATTGGGCATGAAAGAGTCCTCATGAAAACAGTAAGTACCAAGACCAACCTCTTCAATGTTCTTATAAGGATAAAACTCATGACTTTCAGTCCCCCATCCATTAAGCAATAAATTAGGTATAACTTTAAGAAGAGTATATGGCTCCTTATCAACTACATGATCTCCTTTATCCACAATTATGAAGTTGGCATTGATGCCACTTGGCACATGAGGTTATATATGATTATTTTCAATAGGTTCATACCTTATGGTAATTCTAGTGCCATATCTAGTTAGAAATAACATGCGAGACTAATATGATAGAAAATATCCCCATATTGGTTTTCAATTTCCTAGATAGACATAAAAAGTATGGAGGGAGGTAAATTATAAAAATGTCTCAGGGAATTAATAAATTAGGACATACATATAAAGTGAAGATCAATCTTTTGATGACACCAATAGTCTTTACGACTGTCCCATCCAGCTATAAAAATCCTTTAGGAAGAGGCTCATACTTTATACCAAGCTTATCAACTATCTATTAAGGTATGAGTGAACTATTGGATCCTGAATCGTTTACTTAAGTTGTGGAATAAATGGTTTCCAATGAGAAATGAAACATATAATGGAGGGGTTTTATACTTTTAATTTACTGGTCTTCCTTTGGATGAGGTGTATTGGTAAGTACAACCTTTGATTTCTCCTTATATGACTCATTTGAAAGGCTAAGGTTAGACAAGGTATCTTGTAAGAAATCCTTTTCTTAGTAATAAAAAAAGAATCTTGCATTGAAATATTTTCATTGGTTTTCTTAATATGATCAATAATATTAAATGGGAAGTATTAACCTTTTTCGTACTTTACCTATAATGGTACCTTCTTGTGTTGATGTTGATAAGTAGGAGCTTTGGGTTGTTATTGATCTCTTATAATCTAATTATTCTAAATTTCTTACACCTTATGAGCTGGAACATGACCAATAACACCTTGAGGTATTTGAAAAGACTAAATAGGAAATTTGTCATCTTATTTTTCCACTTCTATAACTCTCATTCTTGACCTTGTAATTGCTTCCATAGAGGCATAAACCTTTTTTACCACCTGTAACTGATTTAATACATAAAAATCTACCCCTTTCCAATTGAGAAGTGTAAAAACACTCTATACTAGTACTTGAGAATTATCTTATTGTGATGGTGCTTAAACTGATTTATTTTAAGAAATCAAGGCATTTTGTACCATTAGTGCTTGATTGAGGACACCATTTGGACAAGAGGTTTTTATGGGGTTGGTTATAATAGAAGCAAAAACATAGTCCATTGTTAAATTATTTTAATTAGGAACTATTTACTTAGAGGTTTTAGATGCATTGGGGTTGTATGATTGAATAGGATTAACATCAATGAATTGGAATTATCTTCAAATACTAGGTTGAAATGATGATGGGTTATTAGGCTTGGTATGATGGATAGTAAGGTGTGTAATTCTAAATGCCTCTTAAGATTAACTATTTCATTCCCAAAGTTTTGTAAAATTATTTTAACTTCATGTACGCCATTAGATTGAATTTGGATAATAATGATTTGGATTATAGGTTGACTAGTTGGTATCAGAATAGTTATTATTATAGGTATTTGAAGTGACACATAGGGATATACTTATGGAAATATAGGCGTAAAGGGCATTGGTGTAATATTTACAACTTTTATGAGACTATTCTTTGTCATAATGGCTAGTTCATATACATTAGGTAGTGTTCTTCTACCCATATATTGAATAATCACTAAAATATCACTTCTCAATACTCTTAGATAACACATAAAAGTATATTATGGATTAGTCCTTAATAATTGTGGGATCCTCTCCCATATTTTCTAGAATTTGAAATTGAACTTAGAAATATACTCATGTGGTGCTCTTTTTATAGAGTTCAATTGCTCCACCATGGATACATTATTTTTTTGTGTTCAAACTCTCTACACAATGTTTCTCCAAGATTATACCAAGTGTTAATGAATTTTAGGTTGATCCGATTGTAACACTACAAGGATTTTCACTTAAAAGAGGCTTCTAACAATTAGATTAAATTTTTATTGAGTAACATGATGGAAAAGACATATGTTGGACACATACTTAATGTACTATATAGGGGTAGTTTGATTCTCTCTAGTGAAATATAGAACACTCTTAAGGGAATACGCAAGGATGTGATCACGTGATGAAAGGTTCGGTGGGATGCCACCGTTATAGGGAAAAAAACATATTTTTAGGGACGATAATACTGGGATTTATAATTGAGATGGAAAAGTTTATAGGTAAACTTTGATTTCTTGAGATAAAGAATTTTAATGTATGGCTTAGAACTTAAAAATTTCTTTCTCTTTTCTAAATTCAAATATAATTCAAGAAAATCAAATGGAATACCTCTTGTAGATGATCTACTCTTAATTTTTCACAAATTACACTAATCTACTACCAAAATATCTATATACTTTTGGAGATGCAATATGTTAGATATATGTTTCTAAACACTGATATTTTTAAGAACAACATAAAATCTTTAGCAAATCCTATTATTTTGTCCCATTGGGCATGTTAGAAACTATTTTCACAAATGAATTTACCCTTTAGGGAGTGGTTTGATGACTCCCCTTCTACTTGAAAAATTGAAACTCTCATAGGTTGTGGTTTACCTAAAGTTAGAGTGAGTATCCGGAGAGGTCCGGTTCCCCTAGTGTAACACCTAAAACTAGCTTCTACTCTCTGCTGAATTGGGTTTAGGGGGAATGGAATACTAAAAAAAATTAAAGGGGCTAATACACTATAAATTTTAAGGATATCATCCATTTTTGAACCACATAGATGGATAAAAGGAACTAACACACCTTAAACAACTCAAAAATGTACAAACCAATGCATGAGTGTTTCAGAGAAAGGTTTAGAAGTTATAAAAAAATATAGAAGGGGCATCAAATAGCTCTAGAAGTTAAATTTGGTAGAATCCACAATTGAATCCTGTAAAATTTTAGTCAAACAAAAAATATGACCTAAAAAATTAGCATGTTAATGCAATAGGGAACAAAATTTAGACTTCAAAATTAGGGATAAATAATATCACAAGATCAAAATCATCTTAAAAACACAAACTTACACAAATTACAGGTAATGAGAAGGAAAAAATAACTCCTTTATTGATCCAAGAGGTGAAACAAGTACAAAAATAGGATGGATCAACCACAACCAACTAGAGGTCCCTCATTTAATGAATAATCTCTTGTATATATATAGGAGAAATGAACTGTAGAGAGGAAAGAGCATGCAAGAGTTCATAAATGCCAACACTATGACATCAAGTAGTTCACAAACTAAAACTAATTGTGGAGTCAATGTTCTCCAATAGGCCTTGTTGCATGTTCTCTTAACATAAGATTCAACTCTCCTTCATCTTTCCCTTGCATGCTTGACTTCCTCTTCACTCTAACTTGATATGTACTCTGGATTTGACCAAAATGATAAAACTAGGATTTTAATCCAAGTTTTCACTTGTAAGGATAATTCAAGTAGCTGATCAACATGATATTCCAAGTCTTTTTGCATTTGTAACCTCACCATAACATTAAAGAAGATAATTGGGGAATAAGAGGAACTCATGAATAGGTCCTCTTGTTCCTCTAATGGCTGATTTAACTGATTTGTTACCCCTATTCCCTCTAGATCCAACTTAACTGACTTGTTCTTAATTTCCTTCATTTTTCCGAATTGGCTATGTGGAAAATTGGAGGAACAAAGTGACAGTTCCTCTTATTCCTCAAAAGGTTGACTTAATTATCTTTCAAATGTAATGTGGCCATGATGGGGATGTGAGGAACAAATGGAAGAGAGGAACAATTCCTCTTGTTCCTCAAAAAAATTCCATAAACTTAACTCAATTGTACAAAGTGGTAAAGCACGAACTCGGGAACAATGGAACAATTTTGTTTGTTCCTCCAAAAGATGATTTGGTACAAAAAGAAGGTTTTATGTCCTGCAATTCTGATTTTTACTATGTTTTAGCTTATGAACAATATATTTTTCATGATGATGATCTCTTAGACCTGAAATAGACCATGGTAAATGAAAATTAAACAGGAACCAATGCCAAAATATATAGCCCAAAAATCAAATAATAGAATGATAAATGGTTTTATGCTTTCACAATCCATAGATCACTATCAGATATGTTTTTTAAGGAAAAAATGTGTCAATTTATTTGTTTCTATATGTTTTAGGCCACATTTTATGAACCATAATCAAGAGAACATCAAGATGAGATAACTTGATATATTACCAATAACACTATCTTATACAAAGATCCTAAGTACGAGGAATAATAAAATACAAAATATGTATATACTCTAATTATCCAAGAATTCATTGTATCTTACCCCAAATTATCTAATAAATGTCCCAAATTCATCATCATTAACATGGAGACATACAATACCACTTGGTATATAAAAATTATTCGATCATTTTCATCTAGCAAGTGCTTACAAAAATGTACCTCAAAATTATAATCAAAACCTAATGAGAATCATTCTTCCATTGATCCCACTCAACTTAAACTAGAGATCATTAACTAAATAATATTTCAAAAAGTTAATTATGAGAATTAATTTATTCAAATGAATGTGAATCTCATTTACATGAATGTTATACCTTAAAAAATTTAGTGGGGTATGCCTTATCAATGTCCTTCTCGACATACTCTCTAGAAGATCACAATGGAAATATTATTACACTACCTCCCATAAACAATAAATTGCATCAATATATTCAAATAAAATTATAGGATCCCTATATATCCATTATGTATATTGGAGGTATCACCTATTTCTATCACCTTTTATGGGTCAAAAAAACCCGAGTTAACATTGAAGAATTTGATCTCATATATAATGAATAAATCGAAGATAAATATTATGAGGCTTCCAAGATCTTAGATAACACCCTTACAAGTGATTATTTATATTGGTACCATTATCTCCCTTATAACTCCATTTTCCAACTCAAGGGGTTAGTTAATCTTCCACTCAAATAATTTCATTCTCAATACTTAACCAAAAATAACTTGAATATCATTATCATTTGTAAGAATGGTGATAATGAGAATGACCAATCCTTCATCAAATGATGGAAAATTATTTTCACTAGAACATAACATTTTTTCACTAATGAGACACTTTATGGAATCTTACTCAACACCTTAGAATATGACCTCTAATACAAGGTTAGGTCATTTTATCTTATCACTTTGGATGAAGTAATTGTTCAAGAAAAGAGGTAATATTATATTATTCACACATTTAAGAAACCTTAACCAAAAGAATACCAAATTCAACCTCAATCTCAAGCATAAAATAATATTCATGTCTTAATGAAACCTCAAAATTAAAATTATACAGATGATGATGACATCTCACACATTCGTAATCCTAATAATGATTTCTAGAGAAACATTCAAAATCTTGAATAAAACCCTCCTAGATATAATGGAGGTAATTATATCTGTTCTTCCCAAGAGGATAACTATATACTCTTATCCATGGAAGGGTTTTGAAAATGTATCCCTAGCCCATATGCATCACCTCCATGGTACGATAAACTATATTATTACTTTGAACACTAATTAGGGTATTACCATGCCTCCTCAAACCACTAGTGTGAAGGTTATAATATACAACTTTCCCATTTTATATAACATTATTCTTTGTTGACCATGGACATATTAGATACACGTAGTCTTATAATCTAGTTGTGAATACATAAAATTTTCCTACCTTGGTTCCATTTTATAAATTAAAGAAAAAACCAATCAATAGAAATTTTAACAATTTCAACAACCCAATGTATATAAATTCTCTACTCTAAAGGAACTTACTTATGTCCTGTTTTGAGAGTATTAAATGCTTTACCTATCTTATCAATTATATTAGAGGATATAATGGATACCTTGAATATTTAAGAATATACCTCCCAACCTTCTCAAATCATCTAATGATGAAAATGATGAAATAAATACTAAGATATCATTTTTTAATCACCCACCTATTTGTGACCTTGATCCCTCAAGAAGTTGGTGATGCAATATTTATCACAATTTCTTCTTCTTTGTCTCCACCTAATGAGCTTCATACTTAACCACCTAGTGATATGGTCATTACAATTTTTCATATTAACATCACCACCTTTGAATATGATGATGAATACTAACTTAATAATCCATTTTTGTTTGGATATGCCCAAGCCAAGGATGAAAAATTCCTTATATAAAAGCAGTCATTACGATCTTCTATCAACATAAATGATTCTCTATATTACCTATAATATTCAAAATATTTCTTAAGTTATAGTTTTAATGGAATTTGCCTCTTAGAAGGAGATTAAAAATTTAAAAATCATTTCTTAAGTAAGATGATATACTGAATGAAAAAATAATCTCATTATATTCAAGAAAATATCCAAACAATACTCCTTGTGGCCCAAAAATTGAGCCACAACACATTATAGCTCCTCTAGTTTATTCTACAACTTTTTATCCTTACTCACATTCTTCTACACTCACACACATACCTATTGTCATTACAAATTTAGACTCACTAGATGATTCTAATCTGTAGTACACATGGTATAAGGTATTGAATTATGATGTAAAGGAATGTTGACATTATAGGAAACACTTTAAAAATATGGAAGATAAGGTTTACATGGAACAAAAACATCAACCATATTATCCTTCTTCCACCCCGTATGATTTCTACTTTCATCATTGCATTTATTATCACTCCTCTAGTGTTTTCAGATACTTTAGAAATATAAACAACAATAGTCTCAAAAATTATCCTCCCCCTTGAGTTGAGAGTTCTATTTCCCTTTTCCCTCCTATATTACCTACACTAGTCTTTACTCAATGGAAAATTCATCTACACATGAATCTTACCAACTAGTTAATGTGTCGTATCCACATATATTTCCTCCATAGATAGAGACATCTCATCATTACATCCATACACATCCACCCACCATGATGGACATGTTTTAGGAAATCTTATGTCATATTTTTATGTGAGTGGAAGAATATATGGTGGATGCACATCATGATATATGTAAAAATATATCTCATTCCCTCAAAGACATTGAGGAAACCATGATTCATACACATTATGACATTTAATGATAATTTTAGGAGTTTTTTGAGGATTCTTTATAATTATCACCCCTTTGACCTCATTTTCTTGTCACGTACCTATATCAATATCTTTTACTTTCCTACATTTTAATTTTTTATTTTCCTATTTATTTTACACAACTCAAGTAAAATCTTAGATTAGTCATGATGTTTAGTTCAATATTCTGCCACCCCTTACCATATATATTTTAGATAGGGTAGTTAGTATAAAGACCTTATATACCTCTTATAATCCTTTTATTATCTATTTTATAGGATGATTAGATTGAAAATTTTGGATACCCCTTATGATCCATATTTTAGAAACATGATGGTTAGTCGATGACCTCAATTACCCCTTATGATCCTATACAATCCATCTTTATTTTACAATATAGTTAGTTCACATGTGTTGACTATCCCTTTATATAATATTTTACTATTTATAGAATCCCTATGAAATCCTTTAAATTTACATTTACTATTTATTTCATACTTGATCCTTTAGTTGATTTTATCTATTTATGATCATTTTTACTAACATTTTACACACTACTTGTTTTACATTGTTCATATTTAATTTTCCCATTTTCTTTATATTTAATTTCTTGGTATGTTTTTAATCCATTTATGAAAACACATTATTTTTATATTATTGTTCTTTATTCTTGTGCTAGATATATCATAGGTTTACATTTATATATATTGCCATTTCCAGCAATATAAAATTCTATTTCTTCTTAGTACTTCATACATTAGCCTTCATTCTTGATTTAAATCCCCTTTATTACATCTCCATTATGATCATATATCAATTTTATCCATCATTATATTAAAATCTTATATCCTTATATATTCCATGCATCCCACTCCTCTCACTTGAGGCACACTTAGGTTGAAGATGAGGTCACACTCTATTTATTAGGGTATGCCCAAGGGTACATACACATCTTGGTTTCCAGTTATCCTTTGTAGCATAAGGTGTAATATATGTCATGTTATTCATGTTTTGTATCTATTATATTATCCTTCCAAATCCATATGGAGGAGGCATATAAGAAGTTAAAAATAAAAAAGATTTAAAATCCATATTATTCAAAGAAAAATAAATATAAGGAAATAGAGAAAATGTAATTATCAAAAGTAATAAATTTAAATTAGAAACAAACTAGACATGATATTATCATATTTAGCTCCATCTCATATTTTGGTATAAATCTAAAACTCCATAATTTGTGTTATTGTAGGGATTAAGGTCCTTTAGGGTGCGATAGGTTTTTGATTGGGGTAGGAAGTCTCATAACTATACTTTAATGTCTCTAATTTATCATATGAGTGGTTAACCCTCATAGTAGACATCGTTACCCTTAAGTGATTTTCTAAGGAAAGAGGAAAATGTCATGGGTAGGTAGGATTCATAGTTATAGTCATGTTCTCTCGATATATTATAATAGCTAACTTTGGGATATACCTTCATACTTTACTTGTTGGCCTAATCTGATATCACTCCTTTAGATTCCTTTTTCCTTGATGTCAAAAACCTTTAGTCATATCCTCATGATTAGGGTGTCTCGTCTCCACTAAAGATCTTGTGTCACCTATTTGACACCATTATTCTTCGGTTTCTTCATGATCACCCCATTTACTTCACTCAAAGGATATTTATAGTATTTTACCATGATTTCACATCCCTTTCTATCCTACTATATCATATTCAAAACATTTCATATTTGGGAGTATGATTGTAAGACAGATTGGGCCTTACTCACAAGTATTTATACATATTTATTTGCTCCATATTTACACATCTTAGTCAAGAAATTAAATGGTAGTTATTTATCTCTTGAGAAATATAGTGTAAGAATTGATTTTAATCTTACTCATTCCTTTCGATGCTTCCTTTATAGTATATACTATGTTATCTTTTTCCATGCCTTAGATTTCATTTGTTATTTATTAAACCTTATTTACACTCTTTTAATTTCTTGGATCATCTTATTAGATTTTATTAGGTGTCTCACAATCCTTATTTACACAAATTTTAAATTTATTTGATTCATTTATTAGGTGTTTTAAAATATCTTCAATGTTCATTTTTTATTTATTTGATAATATTCTTAGATTTCATGAGATACTTGACCTATCTATCATCTGTAGCACATCTCTTGATTTTTAATATTTACCTTTCTTTTTAATTGTATGTTTTCTTTTAGCTTTTATCTTACTTTCATATTTTCACTTTGACAAGACATATATTTTATGACATTTGTGAAAATATCAATAAATTCATAGAAAAAAACCATAAGACACACGTGCGCGTGCGCGCGCGTGCGTGCACACACACACACACACACACACACACACACACACACACACACACACACACACACACACACACACACACACACACACACACACACACACACACAGAGTCACGTGCACACACACAATAGTGTTTCAAAAATGATTATATAATACAATCATATACAATGTAATATGTCTCATAATCCTATTTTCCCCTTTAGTGTAAGAAGCACAATGATTTGTGGAGATTGGGTCTAACTAGATAATCACATAGAACAATCCAAAGAGGTTTCCTAGATCTAGCACCTGAAGCCTCACCTCTACCCTAGAAAATATAATCTCTATCCTACTAGTGATATTTTCTATAGTATGGAACCAAATAATCAACTAGATCACTTCATTTCTAGTGCCACTAGAATATTCCTTAACATAAGTAAAAGGGTACTCATATCCTCTACTTCATAATTATAAGTACTATAATCTTCTAGTAAAATTATTTATCTACATCTCTAACCAATCAAAAACACCCAATTACTCTCCTATTGAGGGTGTTAATGGATTTGGCATTAATGTTAGGTCCACCCTCTAGAGCACTAGGTATAAAAACACATGGCGTCTACCTTCTTTACAACCATATAGTTGAACAAAAGATAATGTGTAAAATATAAAACACATTGTCACATTATATATCATCCCAATTACTAGTATCTATCATCATCTATATCTAAGGAAGGAACTAATTAAAATACATAATCATACATTGCTAACTAGGTTATTAAATTATGACTACCATTTCTACCTATCCTTCTAATACAATGTACTCTTGATTGTCTCATGGCCTAAAAAATAACCAAATAATTCCATCTCCCTCTCTTAACAAATATAATATAGTCCTATCTTCATGATCGATATTTCATTAATAGATCCCTATAAATAATAACATATATATCAACACTTTGAGGAGAAAAGTATCATACTCTTGGTTATCTAAACCACCACTATTAGTATCAACCATGAGACCACTATATATCCTCATCATCCTAACTTAAGGAATCCTTATTTGGGTTATCCATTACATCTATGATATGCACTTACCTTATAATCCCATATGATCCCATTTGATGGAATCTCCTATAAACTCACCTATGTTGAAGTGGCCTCAATGGTGGGATGAAAAAATCTAGTCACTCATTTACTCATAATCATAAATCCCTAACACAATACAATAGGTATGGAGGGATTGGAAATGGTAAAATAAGTTGTAATCTACCAAACTATCATAGAAATTTATCCACATGATGTGCCTCTTCCCACCGGTGATTGTGACATGTAGCCTCTATGATGTGCTATGTTTCTCATATTGTGGGACATATATCCTATCCATCTTACGATCTATTGAAGAAATATTTTTCAAGGAAAAAAATATGTAATTTCATCAATGCTCATAGGATAAACTCTCTCCTCTTAGGAATGTGGAGGCTCCCATTTATTAAAAGTAGGAAACTATTCACACTAAACTAACTTCCAAGGTGGCTAGAGGTTAGGGAATGATTAGAAACAACCTTGTTATGACTACAATATTATATAAGAGAGGGATAAATTTATAGGTAATGGAAGAGAGAGAAATGAGAATGGTAATTATATTAATGAGTTGAAATCATATTTCATTAACTTTTTACAATTTATAGAATGTGATTGGATGAGTGACAAGATGAGAATAGAGGGGAATTACTAGTTTGGAAATAGAATAATACAACCTACTAGAGAGGGGAAAAATTGATCTTTTGGAATGGAGAGAGCACCAATTTATATCCAAAACAAGTGACTCTTCACATTCTCATGTGAATTTTAACCTTAAAGTACAATCTCAATGAAGAAAAAGAGTTCTTAAGTGACTTAAGTCACTTTTACAAAAGTTATTTCTCAATAAAGAAATAGAATGTTAGAGAGAGAAGAAGAGAGAACAAGTGAAATCAAATGAAAATGATCAAGGATGAAATTATACTCTTATCTCATTGTGGAGATGAATTTCGTAACTAAATAAGATCATCTTCGAATGATTATCTGATTAGGACATGCATTTTATTGGAATCGAAATGATGATATGCATATTATATATAAGGATCATCTTTGTTCATGCCTCTAAATATCTCATTCAACTCTTCATCTTTGTGAGTGATGATAAGCTACATAAATAAATCATGTCACAAAAACAATCTCATATCTCCCACACAAACACACACTTATCTTGCAATCATCGGGAAGTATGTACCATGACACCTCTTGGATTTGATAGTATCAAATATTCTTTAGAATTATCAATGGAAACACTCCCTCTTGTGAGATGGAATCAAGCACTTGATTGATTGTACAATGTCTTCCTAAAGAATCAGAGTACTTATTACTATACATCAAAAATAGAGGATGGAAAGGATATAGAGAATAACCAGAACCATGGTTCCCATCATAGAATCCTCTAAATGATTTAATTATATGTTTCATGCTTAATAATCTTCTTGTTCTCTCGACTTGGGATAACAAATGAGTTTTTATTCATATTAAGGTGTTTTTAATGATTCTCAATTATACTTTTGGATACAACATGGATGCGGTCAACATGGATTAAGGGATTGTATAAATAAATCATGTATGGATTAATTTCAAAGGATATTTATAAGAGAAGTGATGCTCCAATTGAGACAATTATCTCATCAAGATCAATAGGAAAGTGCAAAATCCAATGAAGAGGGAAGAATAATTTGAAAAAATTAGTCATCCATATCTAAAAAATACTGCACCTCTCATGAAATAAATTGATCAAATAAAAGGTGATTTTAAAAATAACATTTTCTCCAAATTTTATACAATTTATCTCACCGAGTCACCGGGAAAAAGGAGAGCCATTTATAGCTATTCGGGAACAAAGTAAGGTTTTAATGAGGTTTTCAACTAAAACCTTGATTATATCACCATGAGATAAATATCTATCCAATATACATTACACTTGATCCATTTCATATATGTTTCCAAGAGGAAGATATTCTTAAATTTTCATGAATTGTTTTCATTTAAAATGGCAAGAAACGAAAAAAATATTTTAGTTACAAGGTGAGTTTTAAAATGGGATTTGTAAGCAAAAATTACTTGAATCAAATGGATTGAATTTATTCACTCTAAAAATGAGGAATATATCAATTTGGAGGTGATTCTAAGGATAAATAATGGATTAAATATAATAGAATTGACCTTAGCATTTACAAGATATGAACATTTGATTTTTTTGGAGGAATATGGGAAACACAGTCATTTCTTTAGAAAAAAATCAAGTGAAAATAAACCCACCTATTTACAGCCCTTGTGTTTCATATTAGAATAAATATTATTTAATAGAGGACAAACATGTAAATTTTAAAAGGATTTTATCCACGAGCCTCAAGATATGAGAAAAAGTAGTTGAGAAACACTAGAACACAATGTTAGTTTTCATGGAGGAATGAGAGGAATAAATGAAGTCTCATGGAGAAAATGAGAATGAATTTTTTTTTATAAAATGAATTTGAGTTTGTTGGAAAGTTCTTTAAGTTATTTTTCCTGGATTTTGAAGGAAAAACACATGAGAACTCCAAAGTGCATTTTTGGTTTTTAGAAGGAATTTTAGGTTCCAAAAGTGCACTTTTGGCTACCAAGTAGAGAAAAATTGCATTTTGTAGCTTCATAAAGGAAACCATAGGTGTGATTTTGGTTCCCAAATGAATCCTTAAGTGAAAATTGTGTGTCAATGAGAAAATAGGACACAAGATCTAATAAAGTGCATGTCAATGAGAAAATAGAATTTGGAACTCACTTAATTTTGAAAAAGTACATATAAACTTCAAAATAGAACCAAGAAACTCACTTAAGTTCCAAAAAGTGCAATCCAAATTTCAAAATAGAACCAAGGAACTCAATCAAGTTCCAAAAGTGCACTTTTAGTTCCCACGACAAACCTTAAGTGAAAAAGTGCAATCAAAACATCAAATCAAAATCTAGAACTTCCCAAAAGCATATTTTGGAGTTCCATAATGAAAAAAGGTGCAATTTTAAATTCAAATTAGAACCCAATAGTTCCAAAAAGTGAATTTTGATTTGTTAGGAGGAACTAAAGTTTCCAAAAGCACATCCGGAGGCATGCGTATGAACTAAATGGTGAAACTTCCATTCCAAGAGAAAGAGTAGGATGTTTGGGGCCATATTAATATGAAATTAACCATAAATCATCAAATGAATCTATTACCATGATTTACAAGGAATGAAAGTGATTTCTTCTTGAATTTTGATCCAAAACTCAAAAGTGAGTGAACTAGACATAAAGGGGCAATATAGGGTTTTTGGATATGGAGAAGAATTGAAATAATTAAAAAAAAAACAATAATAAGGACATGTAAAGGACTCAATGAGACATATTTTTACTACTAAAAAGGTTCCTAGATCCATCTAGAATTTCTTTAACCTTTCATGTAAGTTGATATTGTAATAGGGCGAAGGCTTTACAGTTCATGAAGGGTTTTCATTTCTGATTCCTTCAAAAATTTATCTTGAATATATTGGCATGTAGTAGACCAAAAAATATTTCTAATGAATATTATCTGATCTTCTAAAAGCATTATAGGATTTTGAAGCCTTCCACAATATTAACATTCTTTCGATGACTAAGAACACCATTTCCTTAAAAAGAACGAGTAGTGAATATGTTCTCAAGACTAGTGCAAAGCTCCCATATTTTCTCCAAATAATGTTTCATGAATTAAAATCAAATACCTTTCATGTGACTATAATTTGGGGTCTTGCCCAAAGCTCATGAAAAATTTCACACAATTTGGTACTTGCAAAGAGACAATTTTGATCAACTATTTCAAGATATAGTAAAAATTTTCATATGGTTTTCAAGTAAAATGCCTAATTTTTTGCATGCTTATAGTTGGCTCATACTCTAGGAATTGACTTGGTTTGAGTGAAATAAAAATGAGGCAAGAAGGAATACTAGATTTTCAAAATATTAATTAGACCAAGATGCCTTATCCATTGGGCATAATAGAGTCGCTTGCAGGAGGGATTAAGAAAAATTGTGAGATAATTCTTACCAATACATTTATTAAACACACAAACACACACACACAACAAAATATAAAGTAAACCACGCTACATGGAAAAATAAAACCTAAATCACCTATAATACATGTGGGGGATAACCTATTTTTACTACAATACATGTTCTATTCCTGGATGATACATGTGTATGAGTAACACCAAATGATATTTATTTTAAAATCCATTAACCAATTCAATTAATTAAGACCCATTTATATACTACTTGGGTAAGATGTCTCCATGCATTTGAGACAAAAATTACTACATATTTCTTCTTGAGAAAGTCTACATGAATCCTCTTGTAACTAAAGATCCATTTCGATAGCTCATTGTCTTCACTACTATGAAAATTCATTTCCTATTTACAATATATTTTTAAACTCATCCATACTTTTGATTTAAAATTTTAACTTTACCACTGCCACAAGTTTGACTCTTTATCATACTAGGCTCACCATTTTTAGAACTAGGCTTCTTCTCTTTGATGGAAATTTTATCTTTTCTTGTCATGCTCCACATGACCATTTTTTCTATGAGTTGGTTCTTGTTATAGTTTTTGAGAATTTCAACACCATCATATAATTATTGTTGTTTTACATTTCCTAGTTTCTCTAAATGGATATCCTTGAAACCCACCACTTATTATTGAATTATTTCTTGCTATGGTATGAATCACATGGTGTTTCATCTACTTAAAAGGAGAATAAACACTATCCAGATGATTTTCTAGTATTTATAAGTTTATTAAACATCCCTAAACCATGACCAAGTAGTATATCATCCTAAAATATTTCTGACGGTATCAATAACTTGAAAAACGTAGTTCATATACAAAAGTTCTTGCTGGTCAAAGTTAGTCAAAGTTTGGTCAAATTTGGTAAAATTGAAATATTTATAGTCTTATAATCTCAAAAAATTAAACCTATGGTTTATATCTTGTCATGTTCTTTCCAACACATTTTGAACGGACCAAATCCGAGTCCGTATGTGAAAGATATGGTGAGTCAACGTTCAGGTCAAACTTGCAGGAAAACGTGATGTGGTAAAAGATGAATCAATCATATGATGAAATGTGGCACTAATCCATTTGAGCACGTAGAATTATTTGGTGCATGTGGGACTAATATTCCCATTATTATTTTTTTATATTATTGCACTGACTTGCTCTAAAATTGGTATTATTGTTACCAATAATTGCACTAATAGTGTTATCTAAGTGCACCATATTAAGATGGGGCTAACTTGGCCAATATTCCAACCTTGGTCATTTAATAAATATGCCATGTCCCATGTGGACCTCATAATTTTCATAAAAATTGGTGTATGCGTGGCTGAAACCACATAAAGTGGGTGGTGGTAGTCTTTTTAAAACCTTATTGTTATTATACTCTCGTGAAAATGGGATTTAACATCCCCACATAAAAAATATGTTTTATTTGGTAAAGACAATGCACCTCCCATGGAGTGGAACCCGTGACCTTTGCTAAAATTATAAGCATCCTTACCAACCTACCATGTTTTGTGAAGTGGTATGATATGAGATCACTTATATTTAAAGAAACATTTTGGCAAGTCTATGGATGTGCAAATTGACCAGTTTGTAGAAAACACCATATTTGGAGCACTTATATTCAAAACCAAATCTTGAGTTATATATGAGAGTTGTTAATAATTTCAAGAAGGTAGCAATGGTGTAATAATGTTACCATTTAGGATCTTTTGTGACATATTTATTAGTTTTTAATTTACACTAAGGCATAGATCCTAAGGGAGACACACTGCAAGTGGATCAATAAGGTAAAGGATAGGTGTTGAGCTCCATTAAATTCCTTTAGAGATCTGGTAACAAATTTTTTCAGGTTTTGATTCATTATTGGTTTATTGTAAAGGTTAAATTTGTTTACAATTATAACATTATTAATGGATCTGTTCAAAATGAACCCGGGGACGTAGGAATTCCAAACCCCGTAAACAATTTTGTTTCGTTTCTGATTTTTATTTTCAATTTTCTGATATTTGCAATTAATTAAGTACTTAAAAAGAATTTGGGATGAAATTTTAATAATTTTTGATAACTTTGAAAACTAATTGAATCGGAAACAGTGAATTTTTTGAATTAAATGGCAATGAATTTCAGTTTATGATCAATACTAAATCAGATTTGTAATCAATTTTGGATTAATTTAATTCCATAAATTTGATTAAAATTTTAAGATCCTTGGAAATGATTAAAAGTGAAAATTAAAACACCCATTTTTAGATCAATTTTTGGCATCGAGAGATGGTTTATCTCTTTATTTTCTTTAGTTTATTTAAGGGTTTTGCATTTTTGGGCTTGATCTTTCAATTGTAGTGTTCAGAATTTGGAAGAACATGTGTGTAGGAAACCATGGGAAGAATTTAAAACAAGGAAATTTTTGATGAGATTGAAGCTTACAATCACCAGATACATGAAGATAACTCTCTCTTGAGATCAATGTATTACTCCTTAGAAGAGAAAATGCTCAAATAGAGTTGGAATTGCAAGCCAAGGATGAGCTCTTAGAAGATTAAAGAATGGTGAATAGAAAATGGAAAGACCCTTAATCACAGATGCAAAAACAATGACTGATGCATTCTCTGTAAGTATGTCACCACCAGATTCCTTTTCCCATTTGGATTTAGATTCAGTTAATTATGTTTTTGGTGGTTTTGAAAGGTACACTAAAGGAATTGGATCTAAGTTATTAAATAAAATGGGATTTAATGGAATTGGCCTTGGTAAGAACAACCAAGGAATTGCTAACCCAATATAGGTTGAGGATCATCCTTGTTATGTAGGTTTGGGTTTTTCTAGTGTGAGAAAGGAAATTAGAGAGTCCTCTAAGCACCCTAAAGGAAGAATAGGTTATGATAACAAAGTGTATGTCCCAGTAGCACAACAGAATGGGAATGGTAATAAAAGTTCATAGAAGAGGTAATGAAATTCCACCTCCTATTTCTTATCATAGACATAAGCTTGGGAAACAAGGTAAACCTTATGAAGATCCACTATTTCTATTTAAACAATATGGTTTTGATATACGAAAATTATGAATGATTTTCTATGCACTTTTTATGGAGGAACTAATCATTTTGTAGCCTTTTGTTGGAAGAGGAAATCATTCTTGCAAAAGTATTTTCTTGATGAGCTTAAAGTGAAAAACTAATCTTGTATCTTTCAAGAAAGAAATGGTAAAAATAATTCCTCACCTTAGAAGGAGAATATATGAACTATTGCACTCATTTTCGTATGAGTGGACACACGATTGATAATTTTTGGAAACTTCACCTAACAAGCCATCCAATTTATGGTAAGAAAAATTTGGTATATAAGGTAAAAGAAGTTTTTACACCACCAGTTAAAATTGAATCAACCTTTGATCTATCCACAAATAAACCACAAATGATTCCATTTTATTTTAATATGAAAAATAAAAACTCATGTGAATTGGATAGATTTACATTTGCATAGTTGTAATTGTTGAGTAACATGCAAAAATTTCAAATAATTTTGTGGATTTACGATGTATGTTGAAAGGAAAAATTCCCATATTTTTATTTGCTATGAAATTGGAAAAATGGATTCACCTATAAAGAGGATCTGGGGGACAGGTTAATCATACTCAGATTATACTTCTTACTTGTTAAGGATGAAAAATGCCATTTCTATTTTTAGCAGTAGAGTATGCAGATTCAGTGGGCATGGGTATAATGTCTATTTTTGGAAATGCATTTTAGTATCTGTTGTTAAATGTCATTGTGCAAATTTGGGACACCTTTTTGGTTTTGTAATTAATATACAAAATTGTTGTGTCTACATAGGGTATTTACACATACATGATGACCCTTATTTTTAGGGCATATATTTATAACTACCCTATGTGGTTACAATTGGTATGTACATTATTTACACTAACAAATTGGTGTACATGTGTGCTGTGATCATTTGTAGCAGATATCAATTCACTATTGTGGGTAAGCATATAGTTTGTTTCTATCCTTTTACAGATTCACTATGTGGAGATAAAATTAGCAAATTCACGTGGATTGAGTTTTTGACTATAGTTATTTTTGGGCGTGGATGGTCTAATTATTTTGGATAGTGATATTTGCGCTTTTGCGGTTTCGGATAGATAGTGTGCACTAGCCTAATTGTTGGTAGTTTAGATGTCTATAATAGTGAGATTTTTTATGGAATTAAAATCTAAGTAATCACATGTATCACGAAGTGACAATTGAACAATGTATTAATTAGGTGTTATTATTTGATTAGTTATTTGTGATGGCATTACGGTGGGATTAACAGTTCACGGTTGTGTGTAGAATTGTGAGGGTTGCCTTTGTATCGCTTAAACACTAGCTTAATTAGGTGTTATTATCTGGTTCATTTCTATGACTAGATAATCAAATATTTACATTTGATTAACCTATAATTTTTTTGTTTCATGTATGTGTTTGTGTAATGCGGGATGAGTTAGCACAATTTGTTGGTTGATAAAAAAACTTTTTGTGGACAAAAGTATTCCCGATTGGGAGGAGGAGGCGATCCAGAGGATTTTATAGTATTCAAAAGTTTCCTAAACATCCCTAAAACATTACCTATATGTAAATCATCCAAAGAGTTTTTGATGATATCAAGAACTCGAAAAATGAAGTTCAAATGCAAAATTTACTTTGCTGGTCAAAGTTAGTCAAAGTTTGGTCAAATGGGTGGTGAAGTTAGTCAAAATAGAGAATTTATGGTCTTGGAATCTCACAAAATGAATCCTATGGCATAGATATTTTTTCTATCTTTCGAACGGATCTTGAACGAAAAAATCCAATTCCATATGTGAAAGATATGGCTAGCCAAATTTCAGTGAAACTTGTAAGAAAAAGTGACATGGCAAAAGATGAACCAATCATATGCTGACATGTGGCACTACTCCATTTGAGATCGTAGAATCATTTGGTGCATGTGGGACTAATATTTTCATTATTATTATTTTATATTATTATAATGATCCACTCTAAAATTGGTATTATTGTTACCAATAGTTGTGTTAATAATGTTATCTAAGCGCACCATATTAAGATGGGGCTAACTTGACCAATATTCCAACCTTGGCCATTTAATAAATCTGCCATGTCCCATGTGGACCTCCTAATTTGGTAGAAAAAATGGTGTATGTGTGGCTTAAACCACATAAAGTGGGCGGTGGTAGGATTTTTAAAGCCTTATTGTTTTTATACTCCCGTGAAAATGGGATTTAACATCCCCACATAAAAACAAAATATGCTTTATTTGGTAAAATCAATGCACTTCCCATGGAGTGGAACCCATGACCTTTGATAAAAGTATAAGTAACCTTACCAACCCACCACATTTTTTTAAGTGTTATTATATGATATCACTTATATTTAAAGGGACTTTTTGGCAAGTTTGTGGATGTGCAGAATTGACTAGTTTACAAAAAACACCATTTTTGGAGCACTTATACTCAAAACCAGATCTATATTTATATATGAAAGTTGTTCATAATTTCAATACAGTCACAATGGTGTGTTCATTTTCCCATTTTGGATTTTTTTGACATATTCATTATCTTTTGTAGTCACATGAAGGTATAGATCCTAAGGGAGACACAACTACAAGTGGATCAGGAAGGTAAAGGACAGATATTGAGCTCCATTAAATTTCTTTGAAGGCTTGATAAAAAAATAGGTTTTGATTCATTTTTGTTTATTGTAAAGGTTAAATGTATTTAAAATAATAACATTATTAATGGATCGGGTTCACAATGAACTTGGGGACGTAGGACTTGTAAACCACATGTAAACAATTTTGTGTTGTTTCTAATTTTTATTTTTAGTTTGCTGATATTTGAAATTAATTAAGTGCTTGAAAATAATTTGGGATGCAAGTTTAATCAATTTTGATAACTTTGAAAATCAGTTGAATCAGAAATAGTAAAGTTTTTGGCTTTGAAAATCGGTTGAATCGAAACAGTGAAGCTTTTGAATTAAATGGGAATGGATTTTAGTTTATGATTAGTCCTGAATCAGATTTTTAATCATTTTTGGATTAATTTAATTACATAAATTTGATTAAATTTTTCTGATCCTTGGAAGCGATTAAAAGTGAAAATTAAAACACCTGTTTTGGATCGAACGTAAGGTTGGGGTAAAATATTAAGAGATCATCATTCGGATTGTGACAATTTTGAGCTATAGTGGTCATCTTTGTGATGGAGATATATAATTCTTGAGTGGAATAATCCTTGAGATATGTAGGTAACTTTTTATCTCTACATCCATCATGGATAAGGTCCTCTTATCCAAATGGAAAAGAGAAAGCTTCATATTCACAATCATATTCATTGGGTAAGTCCTCATGTTGGATCTTGAGAAGATGATTATAAAATTGAAGATCATATTTACATAACTCATTTAATATATATTTATCCTCATGAATCATTACATATCATCTTGGGGTTGCTTTGTTTCAAGTCATAATATCCATGATCCCCATCATCACCAAGTATAGAACCCATATCTATACCTAATGATAAGTTCATACTATCAAATTATAGGTCCATCAAATTATCTTGTTGTTTTTCAACTAACTATTATTGGGTATTACTCAATCGATATGGGAAGCTCAACATCTTCCTATAAATTTATGAAATAGTTTCCATATCTTGAATTTTGGTATAAAATTTCTTCCCTTGGGTCATCTTCTTTTTGAATAGTGTATCTCATCTTTTTCTTAGGGAGAAATTTATTCATTTTACCCTTGAATGGTATGTTGGCACATGACCAATCCATCTATATATCTCCACCAATATATCAATAAAAAATATGACTCAACAACATCCCGTATGAAGATGTAATGTACATCAATAGTATGTCAATATTGACTTTCTTGTCAAGAACAACTACAAATTCTACTTGAGCATATTTGACCTGACAAATGAGGGGTAATTATTTGGTCTCCATAGAGTAAAAATGTCCAACAACATGGGTGAAAGTGAGACCAAGGACCTTGTATATTTTTTTTGGCATGACATTGTAAGAGGAACCATAGTCAATGATACAGTTACCCAATTCATACCCATTGATCATTAAAGAGAGGTAAAAGAGTTATGCTTTCTCAAAATGGGAGGATGTTGAGGTAAGAATATTTTGGGAATGAATAGTAATAGGAGTGGGAAGTGGTTCTTTGATAGTGTGTTGTCATGCTAAATTTATAGCATGAAAAATTGAAATTTTTTCCATGACAACTAAGCCCACACTAAAAAATCCTTGAATGTGGTAATTTAAACCTGCCCTCCGACCAATTGTTAACAATGTAAACCCCATCATGGATGAGAGGGATGTCATAACTATATTTTTAAAATTTGTTTTTTGTGTAGGTAAATTGGTGGGAATAAATTTATGGATTTATTTTGATCCACTTTGAAGGAACTGCTCCCAGAGGCCCAAAAAGGCCTATTTTAAGGATTTTGCTCCTAGTAAGCACCCCCAATGGGAATGAAAAAAATGAGATGAATCATCTGGGAAGAATGTTTCAGATATATGAGATCATTAGAGGAATTTTAGGGAAGTTTTATAAGGAAAATCAGGTTTAGGAACAAGCTATGCAACATTGGGTTACTTATAGCACGGTGCAGGGAAATGAAAGTAGTAAAAATGCTAGTGAGCTTGTTCTAAATGGTTTAAGAGCCTCAATATATTTTGTGAAGTGAAAAAATAATCATAAAAATCTAAGAATTCCTAATTCACATTTCAAAAGGTTTTGGGAGATTCTACCATTTGGATTTTGAGATATTGGCCCGATAGTGCAGGTGAAATCCTCAATCTCGATGGAGATTAAAATGAGAATTATGTAACATACAAGAAGATTTAGGAATTTATTAAAAGGAATAAGTAAATATAATTCAACCTTTTACATTATCTATGTGATAAGTTAGACAAAAATGTAAGTTTCTCTCTAGTGACAGTTAGATCTTAGGAAGCCGCTCTTGAGTAGCATAAAAGGGTAAATTTACAATTTTAGGAAGAATTGGATCCTAAAATTAGTGTAATTAGTTTAATTTGGTATTTTCCAGTCAAAATAATATAAAAATTTCCCATGAAACTCTCATGGAAGCTCTGGGGGAAAGAATCACTCTCTTCTATCTATTTTTGGCAATTATTGGTGAAGGCAGACTTTCTAAAAGCATCTATGTCACATTTTTGCAGGTTGGATGAAATTTTTCACCTTTTAAATTTATGAAAAGGTGCATTAGGTCCATAAAAGTGTGACCCCAAGTTAAGAGGAGGAGGTAAGATGGATTTCATCACTTAAGTGACAAACTTAAGTGTTAGGTGAGTGTTATGCACTCACAACTTAAAATGACCCCCTCTCCATGATCCAACACACCCATGACACACTTGGTAATCCTTTATTTACCTTAAAACCTAGTGAAAATTTTCATGAGGTGAAAAAAAGTGTGACACAAAGGGATATGAAATTTTTAGTCACTTAAGTGACAACATTATGTGCTAGGTAGATGTTATACACTCACACCACCCAAAACACCCCTTCTCCATGAGAAAGGAAACCCATGGATAAATTTAACATTTGAACCTCATAAAAATTATGTAAGGTGAAATATATCCTCCCAAACCCATTTAGTAAGTCCTAATTCACCCTCAACTTAGGTTAAGGAGAAAGTGTTAAAAGTGAGTCAAAGGGAGAGTTTGCCTAACTAGAATTAACTTTTGAATTTTTAAATATTCCTTAAAAAAATTTGGAATTAAAATTTTAATATATTTTCCCTCCATTTCCACTATAAATAGGCCATTCCAAATTGTTAAACCCCATGACAAGAACACACTTTTTCTCATATCTCACAAACCCTTGCTTTGTTTTCCATGAAACTAGAATTGAAGCTTCCCTATATAAATGCCATTAGAATGATTATTTACATGACCTCATTGATGCCATAATTCAGTTTTAATGGTAATTCAAAAATTTCATCCATGGAAAAATTCCACCTCAGATATCCAGAGTTGCAGCGAGCCAAATGAGCTAAAAATTAGAGCATGAGATCCTAAAAAATCATCTTTCCAATGAGTACTTTCTTGCACCATGAAAATGAGTAGAATTAGAGTTACGACTGATTTCTATTTTTAAGATTTATGACCTGTTAGATTAATAATACACATAACTTCAAGTTTTAATTTCAAATTCATGAAGATATGGAAGAGAAAAACATTTAAAAATAAGAGAAAAGCATTCCTGGTGAGAAGTAGAATTTTTGGAGACCTTTTGGCCCGATCGAAAACCCCGTGGAAAATGTATATTTTTAGTAAGTTTTTATTCAATACACTTAATAAGAGTGGTATGTTGTAAATATGAATTAATTTTTGACATTAATTTCATTCCACAGGGGGAAAGTTCTTAAAAGTGACAATTCGGTGAAATTGCCAAAACTAGTCACCCAAGAAAAACTTAATAAAAATAGTAAGCATCCAAAAAAAATCTCAAAATATTCATGGTTGTTCATCCTCCATTCCTCAATAATATAAAAATTCAATGAGGTAAAAATAATTTTTTAAAGGGTGGATAATGGCATTGTGTCTCAAAGAGAAGAGAATCCTTCCCAATTCCCAATTTTGGTCACAGTGGAGCATTTTGGTCTCGGTGTGTTTCTCACTTCACCGAAAGGGTTGATCAAAGTATTGAAGAATATTCCATAAAATATCCCACTCTAAATCATCATATGATAAAATTTATATTCACCTCATCTCATGGATTTATCTTTTTCCCCAAAGGTTGGTATCACAATGTTAAACTATATAGATAATGGTCTCAATTTATATCAAGAACCCAATAGTTTGGATGCATTACAATGTTTCAAAGCTCGAAGGTTTTTTCAAGAGATATGATTATTCCCTCATCATATTAAATGGTATTCACCTCTCCTCTTAGTGTCGTACTTTCCAAGTTCTCATCACTCCTCTTCTTGGTGTGTTCAAGTAGTGTTGCAAAGGTTCATCATTTCAAGAGTTTCCAAAGGGAGTAGATTGTTAAAAGGTCCTAATTGGATATATTCATCAGCACATCATTGTGGAGGTTCATCCTGGATAAATTTTTATCTTCAACCTCTTCATATCTTATCTTCATCGAAGGCGGAGGCATCTTCATCCATGTTTTGGAGCATTTCTTCTCTCTTCTCCTCATTCTTCCTCCTCTTCTCTCCCTCATTTCTAATTATTCATTGTAATAAATCATTGTAATATATCTTATTCACTTAAGTGACTCTAATGGTGAATTATAAAATTCCCTTTTGATTTATAAAAATGGGACTAATTTTCTCACATCCTAGGAAGAAAAAGAGTCACAGGTTGAATAAAGACATGAAGGGTCACATGATGAAGAGATGAATTGAAAATATATAAAAGGAGATGACCTCCTTATTATAAAGGGATGGTTAATTCTTATTTAATATCTCCCATTTTATTTCTCGAAATAAGTGCCTTCATTTCCTCTATTCTCTTGTCTATTGTTATTCTATCTCCATCTCAACTTATACTCCATGAACATTGTAAATTGTGCAACATGATGTAATAAAACTTTGTGTTTCTTGTTGATTTTTCCTCTTTCTATGTGAATGGTTTCTTCTTATTGATGTAAGTGAAATAATCTGATTTTAATGTAATGAACTCATCTATGCTATTTATTTGTTGAAATACACTTATTATGTCCCTCTCCTATCTCTCTAACTAAGCAATTTTCCTCCCTTGTATTCCATATAAGAAATTGCCACAGGTTTAGGGAAGTATTCCTATGTGATTTTTAATCTACGAGCCACCCCAAATTAGTTTAATTTACATTTATTTCCTTGCTTTCAATAAATGGAGCTTCCCCATTCAAGCAGAGGGACCTAGTCCTAGAGCATTGGTGAAATCCCACAATTTTCCCACCCGAAAAATTATTTTGCCAACATAATGGAATTTATGGATCATAAGTTTGAACTGATCCATTTGATAAAATGGATAATTTAATTAAATTATTTGGGATGAGTTCTCATATACTTAGACATATAAATTTAGACTTTGGACTTCTTAACATGGTCTAAAAATTAAAAGGATGAAGAGGTGGATGATTGAATAATAATGATATCCTTGATAGGAGTAGGAGTTACATTCTTAGGAAAAAGAAGAAAATAATTTGACAAGGGAAGAGGAAAGATACCTAGAGAAGGATATTTGGCTTGGGATAGGGTAGTCTCATAATTCTTCTGGTGAATCCATCGATGTGGGAAGTGGTGATCCTCTTTTTATTCTTATTTATTAGAGTCACCTTTTGAGGATTTAATTACTTTGTTTGGGTAACAAAGTAAGACACCTCTTTCTATTATTGTGAGTGAGTGAACACCACAAAAGAGTAGCTAATCATATCAGACATGGACTCCTAAAAATATCTATCAAATGAATATTCAAAATAACTAATGTTTGCATATCCAAATTATTTTTCTTCTTTTGATTATGATTAAAAATTTCATCTTCTTTATATTCTCGAATATCTTCCCATATGAATATCATTTATATGATTCTTTGCTAATGTTACTTCAAATTTAGCTTTCATATATTTCCAATCGAATCGAATGAGATGGAAAATAGTTGAAACATTCTACAAAAACATATATAATGACTCTATGAAGAAACAAACAAAAACATATTCATGTCCTACTCTAAGAACACCACATGATGTGATAAAGGCTATAATGTGCTCATCTAGATGTTTCTTTCCATCTCCATAGAACTTGGGAAAATTCTTTCTTGATCCTGTAGGTTATTTGTGAAGTGGAGTTAAATCCAATAAAATGGTGTTATGACCCTAAGGTATTGGTTCAACCATCTCTTGAGGAAGATTATTTAGTGGTGGTAGATAAATTGGATATGTAATAATACTAATATTAGGATCTTCAAATGGATCTTCTAGAGTAATTATAAAAACTTGTCTTTGAAATTGTACACGAGCAAGTATGAAATCATCTTGTTGCTACAACTCAAATGTAGGATCTATAACACCACTTTGTTGGTAATTTCTTATATAGCTTTTATCTGTTAATTTGCTAAAAAGATGAATTACTTAAGTGGAAATAATAGATTTTCATATTGGCTAAGGCACATATGATTCAAAATACATTTTTAATTTTTTGGAATATATGTTTTTTTGTAGTTTGTGGGAAAAAGGAACCAGGAATAGGATTGTTTGATACCTAGCATAGTCACCAATAATTATTGGATAAATAATTTGTCGGGTAAAAAATATGTAATTTCATCAATTATCACGAGATAAAGTCCATCCTCTTGGGAGTGGGGAGGCTCCCATTTATTAAAATATTAAAATTGTGTACAATAGATTAATATTTGGGGTGGTAAGAGGCCGAGAGAATGTGTAGAAACACCCTTGCTATGACTTGTAATTATAGATTATAAGGGGATAATGTTTTTGGTAAGGGAAGATAAATAAATGAGAAGGGGAATTACATTAATGAGATGAAATTACATTTCATTAACTATAGATTAGATGTGATTCTAGTTTCAATTGGAGGAAATAAGTAAGCATAAAACAACATCATAAAATGATAATAAAACACATATTATAAGATAAATACAAAGCCTTATCAAGATATATTTATCCCAAAAATAAGGCACAAAGTCCTTCAACTTATTATAAATGCCAACATGTTCTCGATCAAGTGACAAGATGAGAATGTAGGAAAATTTGTAGATAAGAAATAGAATAATACAAATTTCTAGAGAGGGTAAAAACTAATCCTTTGGAATGGAGAGAACATTCCAATTTATAGCCAAAATAAGTGACTCTTCACATTCCCATGTGAATTTTCAACTTAAAGTGTAATCTCAATGAAGAAATAGAAAATTTAAGTGACTTAAGTCACTTTTACAAAATTTATTTCTCAATGGAGAAATAGAATGTTAGAGAGATAAAATAAGAGAGAGCTGTGATTAAATGAAAATGATAAAGGATGAAGTTTTGCACTTGTCTCATTGTGGAGATGAATGTTGCAACTGAATAGGATCTTATTTGGATGTTTCTTTGATTATGACATGTATTTTCTTGGACTTATAAATGATGTTCCACATCTTATCTAGAATGATCATCTTTAGTCATGCCTCAAAATCTATCTTTCAAATCTTCATCTCTATGAGTGATGATAGGATGCAAAAATCATATTTTTGTCACAAAAACAATATCTTATCTCCAACACGAGTAAAACATTATCTTGTAATCATTAAGAAACATACACTATGATCCATATAAGATTTGACTATATCAAATATTCTTGGAAATTCTCAATGGAAACATAGAAATACTTTGAATGGAGACACTACCTCTTTGTGATATGTAATCAAACTTTAACTGATTATAAAATGTCTTCTGAAGAATAAGAGTAATTCATACTATGTCTCCTAAATAGAGTACGGATTGGAGATCAAGATCGTAATAAAACCATGTTTCCCATCATATAAGCCTTCAAGTGATTCAATGAGATGTTTCATGTTAAAAAATCATGTTGTGCTCTCGTACTTGGGTTAAAAACAAGTTTTTATTCCTGTTCGGTGTTTTCAATGATTCCCAATGATGTTTTTGGTTGAAACATGGATGTAATCACCATGGATTAAGGGATCATCCAACTAAATCATTGATGAATTCATTTGCAATTTTATTTAGAGGAGAAGTGATGATCCAATTTTGAGACAATTCTCTCATCAAGATCAACAAGAAAGTGCAAAATCCATTGAAGAGGGAAAAATAATGTGAAAAAAATAGATGAATATATGAAAAAATAATCCACCTCTTCATGCAATATATGGATCAAATGAAAGGTTATTTTAACAATACCATTTACTCAAAATTTTAGGCAAATTGTCTTGCCAAGTCATCTGGAAAAAGGAAAACCATTTTTAGCTATTCTAGGCACAAAGTGAGGTTTTAATGAGGTTTTCAATTACAACCTTTACTAGAACACCATCAGAATTTATCCATTTAAAATATTTTCCCAATAGGAAGAGATGCTCCAATTTTCGTGAAGTTCTCTCATTACAAATGACAAAACATGTTACGGTTGGAAGGTGAGTTTTAAAATAGGGTTTGTAAGCCAAAAATCACCAAATCACACAGAATGAATATCTTCACTATAGAAAATGGGGAATAGATAAATGTGGATGAATTTTTTAGGATAACACATGGAAAAAATATCATATGGATTGACCTTAGGGTTTGTAAGATATGAACATTTGATTTTTTGAAAGAACTATGGGAAACAAGGGTTTCTATAATAAAAATTTCAAGTGGGAAAAAACACCTAGCTACATCCCTTATTTATTATATCATCTTAAATTAATTTTAATGGATGAAAAGCATGTAAATTTTGAAAGGATTTTTTTCATGAGATCTCAATATATGATAAAAAGTGGTTTAAGAAACATCGGGACATCAAACTAGTGTTCACGGAGGAATGAGAGGAATAAATGAACTTTTATGGAGCAAATGAGACTGTAATTTAAAAAAAAATGAATTTGAGTATGTTAGGAGGTGTTTTATGGTATGTTTTCTTTACTTTTGGAGGGAAAACACACTTTTAAAAGACATGAGGAACTTCAAAGTGTATTTTTGGTTTGTGGAAGGAACTTAATGTTCCAAAAACATACTTTTGGTTCCTAAGTGGAGCCAAAGCCCATTTTGGAGCTTCACAAGGAACCCATAGGCATACTTTTGGTTCCCAATCGGAACCTTAAGTGAAAATTGCATGCCAATGAGAAAATAGGACATGAGAACCAATAAAATGGATGTCAATAAGAAACTAGAATTTGGAGCTCACTTAATTTCCAAAATTACATCTCAACTTCAAAATAAAACCAAGGAAATCACATAAGTTCCAAAAATTGCAATCCCAACTTTAAAATATAACTAAGGAACTCACTTACTCCCAAAATTACACTTTTGGTTCTCATGAGGAACCTTAAATGGAAAAGTACAATCATAACATCAAATTAGAACATGGAACTTCGCAAAGTCACATTTCAGAGTGTCATTATGAACGAAGCCACATTTTTAACTTTAAATTAGAACCCAATATTTCCTAAAATTTTATTTTGAGTTGTAATAAGGGACTAAAGTCTCGAAAAATGCATCTCGAGGCCTAACAAAGAACTAAATTGTGAAAATTCCATTCTTGGAGTAAGTGTAGGAATTATGAGGCTATATGACACATGATCTTGAATGGAAATCAACAAATTAATATATTCCCAATATTTTTAAGGGTTAAGAGTTATTTCTTATTAATTTTTGATCGAAATCTAAAAGTAGTGAAGTAGGAATAATGAGGCAATAGGTGGTTTTGGCTATGGAGAAAAATTGAAAAGATAAAAAAATTATATAGAAATGTTAAGGAATCCATAAGCCTTGTTTTGATTACTAGTGGGGTTCCAAGATCCATTTGGAACTTTTGAAACATTATATGGAAGTTGATACTCTAATAGGGCCAAGTATTTACAATCGATAAAGGGTTTCCATTTCTGATACCTACAAAACTTTATCTTGAACATATTGACATGTAGTAGAATCTGAAATATTTCCAACAACTATTATTTGGGCTTCTGAAACAACCACAGGATCTTGAAACCCTTTGTACAAGTTGACCTTCCTCTGATGAGTGAGAACATCTTTTCCTCTAAAAGTGCTAGTAGAGAATATGTTCCCAATACTAGTGCAAAGATCCAAGAATATTCCCTAAATAAAAATATCATGAAGTAGACTCATAGACCTTTCCAATGAATATAATATAAGATATTTAAATTATTCAAATCTCTTGAAACTTTTAAAACAAGTTAGTATTTTCAAAGAGACAATTTTGATCAAATTTATCAAGAAACAATAAAAAAATTTACATGGTTGTCGACTAAAATTCTCAAACATTTTACATGCCAACATAATCCCACATAAAAGCTCCATACTACTTAATCTCTCTATATATGTGTAGATATAGAAAAATAAATATAGATCGTATTTCCTTACCTATATCACACTTTAGTATCCTTAGAGCATCTGTTGATATCTATAAAGTTTTCTGATTAGACTATACCCGAGAAATATCTCGTCAATTCACAATGATAGTAGAATAATGGGCCCATTACCTAATTTTATCTCAATAAAAATCTTCACAAATCATGGGATAACCAAACCAAAATTTATACACTCCAACAAAAATAAACACCTTGCTCCAATGCCTACATGCAAGTCACTAGTGAAAACAAGGGTGATCCTCTATATTATTTATGACACAAAATCCATGTCAAAATCTTCTAGATATTCAATATATATATATATATATATATATATATATATAAATAAAATAAAAATTAGATTATAAGTTACCACTAATGATAATATAATGTGCATGTAGCACACTTTTCTAACTCTCTCATCTCATATTTTATCTTGAGTACATTGTAAAACAAAATTCCCTAAATTAGAAGTCTCAAAATAACATGGATATTCTTTAGTGTAAATGTCATCTCTATAGTGTCTTGACCGACATACCATCTAAATATATTGGTGCAATAGTCCCACACACCAATGTAAATATATATAAAATCCACAACCAATGGGATAAGTTCCATATATGTAATCCCTCAAAAACCCAAAACCTATAACTAGGTCATATATTCATATAACAAACTCTTCAAAAAAGAGGACAACCATGTTATGTCTGTTGATCTTTAGAGTTACACCTCTTATGGGATCTATAAAATATAAAACAAGTGGCCATTAGTCCCATTGAAAATAAAATCATCATAAAACATCATGATGACACATAAATAATAAACATTCAAATCAAAAATACATCATTATCCCTTAAAATTGATCCTCTTTCTAGATGGCATTAACCCTTGTCAACAATCCAAAACCATACCAATGACATCGACCCACCTACTAGAAAACATCGTCCATACTCATTATTTTTCAACAACATCACCTATTTTTTAGATGGCACGAACCATGTCATTTTCTTGACAACATTGATCATACCCACAAATGGTATCAAACATGCTAAGCAACATAACACCATTAATTTCCTCGTGACATAATCTATCTAATAGGTTCAATGTATTATATAAAATTGTTGTGCATTTTTTCGTTATTTATATAAAAAAACTTAATAATGTTAAAAACCAAAATACACTCAAACCAACCTAGATATTGAATTGATTTACATTTTGACTATCTTTGGGGAAATTTTTGCTAGCCGAATTTACCTTAGGACATATTTTCATACATTTATTGTAATTCCCTTTACCCAATTTAAATGAAAAACCTACCTAAGTAGCTTTAATATCTCACCCTCTTTATCCCTCACATCATCTACCAGCACCTCTACCTCACATTGTCTCTCTATAATATCTTGTTTTGTCCAAATCAAATAACTTAAGTTCTAAAATTCCAAAAAAAGTAAATGTAGAAGATGGAAACTCAATGACATGATATTATATTTATATAAAAATAATACATCCTCTTCTTTTTATTTTGTGATTTATTAATATTGTGGTATATTTTTAACTATAATGTTGATTTTCATTTTATAAGAAACATCATGATTACAATTTTAAAATTAATTTCACTATTTTCACAAAAATTCACACCCCATTGAATTAGGAAATCAATATTTCAAAGGTGAAAATCTGAAAGAACTTGAAAGTGTGGGGGGAAATCAAGATCAAACCTCAAGTGAGAGGGCTAGTTCCTCTCATCCCATTTTTTTGTAACTACTCTAACTAAATTCTACTCTAACCTATCTAATCCTAAACTAAGAAAATCCAAGGAGACATGGTGAGAAAGAGAGAAAACTAAAATAAAAGCGAGATGATGCACAAAACTCGCAAAATGGATCAATATTGGATCTAAAGACACGAGATGCAAGTACACAAGTGAATATTTAGATATGCACATAATTAGGAAGGAAATAAAATGGTAAAATGTGTAAGAGGACAAAGGTGTTCACAATAAACATAGAGTATTCAAAGAATCAAAGTCACATTTGTAGTAAGTTAACACTTAACCATTTACGAGGCATAAAGATGAGGCAATAAATCTCCACATGCAATTTACAAAGGCTACAAGTAAGAGTTTCATGGTCTCATAAAGAGGATCAAAAATTGAACTGAAAAGAACCCGTATAATGTGTCAAAACAATTAGATTTGTATAATTTGAGAGAGGGGGAGAAGAGGACAATTTCATCTAGTGATCAATGAAATCAACCACTTTCCAACACCAAGGACCACTTGCAAGCCAGGTATGGGAGACTAACATTGACACAAGTGTACACCATTATATCACAATTTTAGGAGAATTATAATTCTAAAATTAAATTTAGTTAGGCGGAGTAGTTGAGCATCCGATTCAAAAAGCAGTGCCACTCTATCATGATTCGTGGAATTTTGATGTTTTTTCTTGGTTCATGGCCACCTCTTGTCTTAGAAACTTCTCACATTCCATGCCTTTTCAAATATTTTGCACTTAGCCATTAAATAATCAAAAGTTTGTCAACTCCACATAACACTACGACCCTATGTTATTTTTTCTATGGCTTACAACCTTAGCCACATTCACACTTGATTAATTTTTCCATGTGACGTCCCATGACACTTCTTCCTTATATCACAACATATTCTAGGTAGAATACATTCTTTGTTACATGAAATTAACAATGTATTTAAAATATTATACTTACCAAGTCCATGTAACACTTATCTTCTAATCGAGGAAGAACTGATCCTTTATCACATGTTGTTGAAGACTAAGTTTTTAAACTTTTTCATTCCACGGGTCTTCAATCCTGAGTTTCCTATGTCTAAAAAATTGATGAGTTGTTAAAAATATCATGGGGTGATATTTTGGAGAACACTAACTATATATCACACATATTTTTCAAAACTCTTCAAAAATAACGAATTTTTGGATCTTAATCCTCATCAATTAGATTTGTGATAATTCATTCTTACAAATTCTCTCACCATAATAATTTACTCACTCTCTCATCTTCTCTTGATCTCCCCCTTAGAACAAGATTTATTATTTATTGATCTCATTTATAATCTAGTGTTTATTTTTATTTGTGTTTGGGTTCGAGTTAGAGGATATTCCTACACTCGGTGATTTACTATGTGGATACAATCATAGAAGTTAAATATAAATGTATGCATATTTTATTTGATTTCATTTTTATATATTTCCATTCTAGATATCTATTTTAGTATTTTAATTTTAGTGTTACATATTATATTCCTGAAGATCGTCTCATGTACACTTATTATGACATTCATGGATGATATTCAATTGGTGTGTATATACACATAATTCGTTACTTTACTAACTTTTTGTGTGCATCTCTATGTATACATACATAAATTCATATGTATATGTATATGTATATGTATATGTATATGTATATGTATATGTGTATATGTGTGTGTGTGTGTGTGTGTGTGTGTGTATGCTTATGTATATGTACATGTACATGTACATATACATAAGCACACACACACACACACACACACATATACACATATGCATATGCATACACATATACATATACATACACATATACATATACATATACACACACATATACATATACACACACATATTCATATACACACACATATACACATATACATAAACACACATACACACACATATGTACATATGCATATACATATACCTACGAAAATACTCATAATGACATATAATAAGATGAAGATATATGAGCATATATTAACTATATTCCATCAAGAAAGTGTAAAGGACAAGAAGTCTAATATACGTGAGTACAAAGTGTAGGATAAGTATGCTATAGATAAGACATGATGACTATGACATAAACTAACATATTTTATTAAGGCATAAACAATACAAAAATCACCAAAAGGTATGTACTATAATAGTATATATCCTATAAATTCATTCTCCACATCACTTGATAGGAATACGATGGTGGCTGATTGTGATAATATCAACTATTGGAGCTTAACTGAAGTTTTCAAATGAAACAAGGATGTACATTTGGCTGGATTTATTATAAATATAATTAAAAATAAAAAAATTCAAATTCTACATAGTTTGATATGTATAATAATAACCAAATATCCCTTTTTATTTTCTCCTTGTATGCATCCTCATCGATGTGAATATATAATGGAGAGGGAGTACTCAATGTAGTCTCTACAAGAGATGGATGAGAGAAAACATTGATGGTGATAATATGTGGGGTTAAACCAACATCAACCCTAGTAATCGTTGGGATATGAATACATGTAATAGGTAGGGGATCCTACATAAAAATTCAAAACATGACTTGATCAATTTATACTACATTTAAGTCTAGATTTGAAAATGTTGTAAAAGTCAAAAGTCATATATTTAATATATTTTCATACCCAATTTAACTCTCGAGAACCAAATAATGAAACACCTAGACTTATGTTAGCTCTATCTCATAAATGTGGAGGATTTATGACCCACCATTAATTGTAGAACTTGGAATATAATAGTATATCAAAGTAAATTGAAACAAGTAAAAATAGGATTTGAGAAATAAAATGACTAAACACCTCAAAATAAACATACTTAATTTATAAAACCAATAATATTCACCATCTCCATGGATGTAGATGTACATATATCATAATTTTGCATTTAAAATGTAGTGTTACATATATAATTTTTTACTGAAATTTATAAAAGTGAAAAATTCATACAATTATTTTTATAAATAACAACTAGAGTCTATACTATTGTTGTAAATGAAGGAACTACACATATGCTAGTACTTCAAATATGTGCCCTGTCTCATGAATATAAATAAAAATATTTAATTTATGCATTCAATTTAGATATAACAATTAGTTATTACACATTTAATTTAGATTAATTTAAATTTATAGATATACCTATAGTGAATCACTTTTTATTATGTGATGAGGACCAAATTTGTTAGTGAAATGTCATCCATTCCAATAAAAGAGATTCTAAAAACTTAGGATGAAATAAATACTCCTTTTATGTAATCTTGATACATTATTGACATCAATAAGTGCACACATGGAAATTGCTATAAGGTCTAGAATATATATTCCTAACAGTAATAGGTTGACTAACATTAACACCACCAAGTTGATTGAAATTGCTAAAATGAGTCCCATACTAAATCATAATATTGGTTAATAAATCTATAGTCGTAAGTGTGTCTATATCCAAACTCTTCTTCACTTCTACTAAGACTACAAGATGGCTAGTGGGTTTCTTGTGACATGTTTTGTGGCCCCCGTGATAATGGAAAACACTCTTCCTAGATTGTGCCAAACCCAATCATCTATCTTAGAAGCATATCATGTAAAAGTAGTTTTGGATATTTTTACTAAAAATGACAATGTAATTTTTTTATAAAATATATATGGAACTCATGGTTTTGAACAATGTCTGGTAATAGTATATCCACCACCTATCCTAACATTTTCTACTCATTTCATCTTGTGTACACCAATAGATGGAGAACTACTTGATAGAAAAAGAAATTAACTACATGGTACTAGGTTTAGAAATTATTCATCATATTTTTTCATTCATAATGTTAAGGTCCTTAATTTCAATGTATAAAATATTATCATTATACCAAACTTTGGATGACTCCTATAGTTGTGCCACTTTTCCATGTCCTTTAGGACTATTTTAATTTAGACTATAATATTATTTAATTGTTTAACTAATGACAATAGTTGAGGTTTTATGTGCATGGGGTATATTAGGGTTCTAATCAATCCCTCAATAATTTATTTATTTACTTTTATGTTATCAATAACTTTTTATGAACATTGAGAAGGGTGTGAAGAAAAGGAGTATTTTTTTGAGGATTAACTTGTGAATATTATGCATCTTCTCATATATTTTCATTACCTCCCACCACATATTTATGTTCAAGTTTTAAAATAAGAGGATATTTAGGTTTTTTTGAGCATGAAAATGAGATAAGGGAAAACAAATAATTTAAAATTAATTAATACATAACAAATAAAAAATACAACCTACTTAACACAAATATTATCAAACACAAGAAAATAATACTTACCTCATCTTCCACATAACATGTTTTCATTAAAGTGAGTTAGAGATGAGAAAATAATGTGTTGTTTGGTGGATATAATGAGAGGGAAGGAAAATTTTCAAACAAATAGGAGGTTTTTATATTGAAATGATCTTGTAACCATATTTATTTAATTATTTATACATAGTGTAATATGTATGCGTCATACTTCGTACTCATCATTGATTTCATTACAAAATTTTCATATATGTTAAAATTTTATATGTGCATTGTGTGAATGTGTGCTATGGCTTGATTATGGTTTGGGAATTTCCAAATTTTAGTATGTATAGTACCAAATGTGATTTCTTAAATCAATCATTGTTCCATAATATTCCTAGGGTTTATTTCTAGAGTACTATTTTGAATAGATCAATCAGTAGATGAAAATATGGATATCCTACACAATAAGAAGGAAATTATGAGAAAAAACCACGAATTACCATGTATTGGATAAATGATATGAATTAATCATAGTGATGAGATATATTATGTTAAAGTGTTTGAATCCTATAATAACTAAAGATAAATGATTGTAGACTTCAGGCGGTGAGCCATGTAAAATTTTAATTCTTTAGAAAAAAAGAAGGAGAAATTTCATGAAAGAAACCTATAATATAAATTTTGATTGGACCTAGTCTATGCATACTATACATATCCCCAATATGTCCACAACATGATATTTCCACAGTTCTATCTAAATATATATAAACTATTGGTGTTTGTATATTCTATTATTTCCCTAATTCTACCTAAATATATAAAATCACACCTAATCAAAATAATATTTTGGTCAATTTTATTCAAATAAGAATTATTTTATTTTATATTCCAAATTTCCCCAAGTCCTCTTTTATATACAGATAATATCCCCTAATTGGATCCTAATCAATCCACAAGGAAGAAACTTTCACCGATGCACACAACACCATATTGGGAGAGAGATTATATTTCTTATTATACAACATGGGCCCAAACCTTACAATGTGAAATTAAGAGATACCCTTGGCCTAGTTAAATATATATAAACATTATGTGCACTAATATTCACTAATACCATCCAATGCCTAAACACTTTTATGTTTTAGAATGTCCTCTTATTTTTCTCTCCAATAATACTTTTACAGTGTAGATTATGTCACACATGGGTGTAGTACTATCCATGGACCCTTAATTTTATTTTGATACTAAATTTTGTGTTAGATTTCATAAGTATGTTTCCTCAATCATAAATTCCCACATTTTAACCTTTTCACTCATATGCACATCCCATACAGGTGAGATACTCACCTTCCTAAGAAATATGTATGAGATTTAAACTCTTGAACAATATTTTTCTTGAATCTTGGATGCACATGATGACCTACAAAGTCCAAAATGGTAGTTTAAAATTCCTACCACATGTTCAGTCTAACTTATATCACCACCAAGTACAGTGAATAGTTCATGTCATATGTAGAGGAAGTGATCAAACCTCATCAATCCCTATACATATGATGTAGATTAGTGTTTGTAAGGTCATGATCTAAGAGGGGATCAAGAACATGAGGATTGATCAATCTCTTTTTATGACATATAGATAAATGAATGTAAGGAAGTGATCGAGTGGGGATGAAGTACATGAGAATTAATCAATCCCTCTACATATGAAATACAAGTCCTCTACAAATATCAATGGGGATTTGTTTGGACATGTTTAATGTTTAGCACTCAATGGTTAGGAAACTCAAAGTTACAAATGTTTTTTCAAACAATGCCATTTTAGTGACCACTATGATGTGATAATTAGTTTTCATATATTCCAATCCTTCCCTAATTCTACTTATATCCATATAATCACACCTAATCAACACTAATATGGTCAAATTTATTCAAATAATTACTAAAGGGTCTTATATATTCCCAAAGCTCCCAAAAATTTCCCTTACACTTATTTTATCACACATAATTTTTCTTCAAAGACATGAGTGATGATTTATGAAGTCTAAAATTATATTAAATTTGGACCACCATGCGGTTAATTCCCTCTTAGATCACTATTAATTTTGTTTTCCAAACCTTTTGCAAATGATAATCTATCTTGAACTTGGGTAGTTTCCTACTTCCACACTGGAAATGAAATCTTACTCCACCATATTAAACCAACAAAATTGTTAATCACATGGCCTTAGAAAGGCCCATTTTAATTATTTTTCATGTAATATCTCTACACTATATCCTTTTTTTGTATATGTTTTTACCAACTTATAAACTATGGTGCACATGAACATTACATTACACGGTGAACTTAGATTAATATTATTTCCTTGAATTGGCCTATAACACTAAGGTAGAAACCTTAACATGCTCATCCAAGAGAAAATATAATTTTGGTCCTCATTATGTTTGACATTGATATGAAGTGTTTTCATAACAATCGAATAGAGGAAAACCATTTGATCATAAAAATAAGATAATAAGAAATAATAGATACACATAAGAACAAATTAGTAACTCCATAATACTTTGCTCTTTATTCAATTTAGCAATATGAATCATATATGATCTCATAAAAAAGTGATCTCTAGATTACCTGTGTCTCTTACATTGATCCCTCAAAGGTTATATATACTAACAAGGACTTCTCATTTTCCAGTTCAACAAGAGTTATATTTATCCCTTGAGTTCTATTAACAAAAAATAACTATTATAACGAGATGATCTATTTTCCACATGTCATTATATCTTTACTTCACATATTACATGAAAATTTTGTAAGTGTTGCATGGAAGTTCTGATACTTTTGATGACCACTCCTTTAATCTACATGCTCCTCTATTATTCCTGGAAACTCTATTTTGGTACTTATCTACTATTCACATTCCACTTACTTTAATTTAACATGAACTCAATAATAATTGTGGCTTATTATATATTCTTATACCATATGTTCCTTTTGTGTGTCAAACTTATGTTCCCCTCAGTAACTTCTATGTGAGTCTAAAATATATGCATATTCCTACTTTCCCACTACATCCTCACATGTCTAAATTTATATCATTTCTCTAAAATTACACATAGATTTTTATTTTGTTTATCTTGAAACATGTATATGGAATTTTATTATTCTTTTACCAAATGTGCATGCTTCAAATAATAGGAAAGAATAAAGAATAAGAATGGTTTCCCAATATGAGGCTTAGCCAAAAATGTATAAGAATGTATGGGCTCAATATCACCCCACACTAAACTGGTTGTGCACCCTTGGATAACCCTTCATGTGATTCTTTAAAAATTATGGAGATTCCTACATTATAGATCTTCATGTTCCTTCCATTGATCTAAGGTTTGTGTAGGAGGTGGATCATCCTTTCAATACACATCATGATGTTATTCAAATCTTTGACACCCTTTTGAGGATCTTACACATTTGTTTGAAATTTTTGAAAGGTTTTCCCTGCCTTAGTATTCATTGCATAAAACATGATTTATTCCTTAATTTAACCTCATCATCTCACCTAACCACTGTTTGATTGATCCTTTTTCGTGATAATTTAAATTCTTAATATATTGTAGTAGTTTATCTTAGATAGGATTATTGGTGTCATTTTTATCAACATGCATTTTTAAGAAATTATGTTTTTGTACCTTGGGGAGCATTCAAACATTAGTAATATTGGATTGTTTAAAAAATAATTTGATTACTTTATCCACATATGCGACATTCTCTCCAAGTTTGGCAACCAAGTCAGTGTAATCTTCAACTTCTCAAGTATAGAGAGCTCTTGATATTTTCCTAATCTTATTTTATTAGCTATGCATGGATATCTCCCTCATCTTCTCTCTACATAAGCAAAATACTAACTAAATTTTATAACTTTTACACACCTCACCTGATCCATTGGTGAAAATACATTTACATAAATTGAGAGCCTTCAAGTCATCATGTGTATGTTTTACTATTATATATTTATGATTCTTAGAGATCTTGTCTCTATTTGTCATGGTTTCTTACAACTCCTTTGTTAACTCCTATAAGTTTCCTCTTTTTAATATTCTATCAATACTATTAGTGAGGTTATGTTACATAACCTCTCTAGTAATTTTTAGGATCATGTCCCCAACCTCTTTCTATGACATTTGGAAGGTGTCGGTGAATGGAACTCCCAATCCTTTTGTAAATTCATTAGAGAATTTGTGTAGGATAGAATAAGGAATTCTTACTATGACTCATTTATGTAAGAATCCAAGGTGAGGGATAATGACTTATTTTATAATACCATACCCCATCACATCTAGTCAATAAGATTATCCAAAGGATGCCATTTTTTTACATTTTGTTGTTGACATTTTACACGCATTAGCCAACCAATCCCCTCGAGTGTTGTTATGAACTTGATTCGATGTGCGGATGTGGATTTATATTTATAATTTATTTTGACTTGGGATTAAATTCCATTAGAAACTGGAATGGCTATGTTGAGTAAATATAGATCTTCAATTGAGTGAATTTTCAAAAATCACTAGTAGGTACCTTTGGGAACTTTATGTCAAGTTTGGATATTATCATGTGAGAACACACACTCAACCTATGATTGCATTTAATACATGATTTGTTAAAAATAATAATAAAATAATGATTATAATACAAAATTATATTTATTTGGGATTTTTTCCTCCTTACAAATGAATGGATCTTTTAGAGTCAATGAGGTGGATTTAAGATATAGTTAAAGGGAAAATCTAACATTAGTAATAAAATATATATAAGATAAAGAATTATAAACTTGCAATTTGAGTTATAGAAAAAATAAAATATAATAAATATAAAAATAAATAAATAATAAGGAAAAAGAGGGTATTTAGGGTTTCATCTATTTGTAGTGTTTTTGGTTGGTTTTGAGAATAGTTTGTAAGGGGTGAGCTGGTTCTAGTGGAGGCACCATGGCAACACTAAAATAGGGGTTTTAGATTAGGCCATGATATTGTAGTAGCATTTTTGAGAGGGATATTCAAGTAGACATGGAAATTACAAGTGCTCTGATAGAAATCCCTACAAAATGTGGAAGCATTTCAAGGCACATGATTTTTCAAAAAAACATCTAGGAGAATGTGGCATCATGATCTGTAATGTTTACTAGACATTTGGAAAATGGATTTGTTGAAACGGTCTATTTTCCTTCCTATCACATTTTATAGCTTGTGTCAAACATGGATATTTGAATCTGAGTTGTTATTATTTCTATAGTTATAAGTGCACTATAAGTAGTGATTTTTCAAGTGGGTCTATTAGGAGGTTGTGGAAGTATACAAGTAAATGCAACAATTAAAAAATTCTGAAAGAAATGTGGTTTATGGATTGTTTTTTACTACTGGTATGTAAAAACATCAAAGATGAAAATTGTTACTATGTTTTCCTTCTAGATGGAAATTATCCCATTCCATTCACCTTGTCAATATCCTCAAAACCTATGCAAAATGGCGAATGAGATAAAAAATAAAATGATTTAATTTTGGCTTTGGTTGTAAAGGATAAAATGGAGGCACAAAACTTCTTCTATTCTCTCAAATTCCCTGTTTATTCTCCTACATATCTTGACTATGAAAAATGTGCATTTATAAGAATAAACTTGTGTAGGCATAGTATTTCTACCAAAACTAAACCATACCAAAATAAACACGTATGAAAATGTGGATTTTTACACAAGGCATGTTGACTATTCAATAAAGAATCTCTATCCATAGATAGTCGCAAACCAATCTAACACAACCTCTCATTCACAACCTTTTTGTTCATAGGAATGAAAACTTACCCCTTTCTCTAGTTTCTCTTCATTCATGACATTAAATATGTCATTATAGATTATCGATGTTTATAAGAAGAGACATTGCTTTGTTTACTTAAATGAATACATATATACCATTCAAAAATAGTGTCTTCCAACTCGATAATGTTTCCTTAGAAAATGATATAGTTTTTAAACCTTAAAACATTACCCACTCCTTAATTTTGATTTAATAAGATGTGATATATAACTCTATAAAATATACAAACATATGATATGTTCACTCCTTTGTTACAAAATAAATTGTAGATTGCCCCACAAAAATAAACCTTGGATAACAAAAAAACAAAATATACAACCTCAAACTCCTTCTCTACTATGCTAATAATTGTGGGATGTAATAGGTATTTACCATAGTATTTGGGAATTAATTTTATCATGCATGTTTTGGGGATAGCTTAGCTTATTGGGTATAAGAATAAACTACAAAATATTGATAATTCACTATAGAATGGTACTTCAAAAATTAGTTTTGCTTGTCAAATTTTAATCTCACCACTTTCCATGTGATCTCAATATATATGAGAATAGATTGTAAGTTTCTCGTAATTCCGTTGTTCTCCCAATTTTCATTTTCATGAGGCCTATGGCTATCTGATATACTTTAGACTATAGTGTAGTTAAAATATGACATTTTATTTTAGAATAGCGCCTCCTAAAACTCGTTTTCACCGAATATTTTCCCTGTTAGATCATAAGTGATATTTGTATACAAGACAAGAGGTTATATGTGATCATTTCCATTTTCAAACATTTTCACCATCATTTTGAGACCATTTTGTGTCCAATTTGGGCTATTTGAATTGTATCACAATTTTCTCCATTTTCTTATTTTGTGACTCTTCCCGATAAATCTCTCAAGTGGGATGAAATGTTGTCTTGGAAAAGATTATTACACATTATTAAATCCCTTTAAATGTTATTAGAAATTGGTAAACATATGAATATTAAAAATTATATTAAAATATCTCTCCCTTCTCTCTCTCAAAGACTAAAAATAAATGAAATGTGACACGACATATGAATGAAGTATTCTCTCTCCTCTATCTCTCTCTAAGACAATGGAAAATAATAAAAATGTGGCATTGTAATATTTGATTTTATCTCTATATTATTGTTTCTCTCTCTTATTTTTTCTTCTCTCCGAACACTAAAATAAAATGGAAATGTGACAATGTGTGATTATTAATTTAATTCTTGCTCATTACCCTCTTTATTATTATTTACTAAAATTATTGAAAAATTTTATAGATAGAAATTTGATTATGAATGATTTCATAACCAATTAGGTAGGGGGTGATTTCATGTCAGCTCTAGTGCCAACCCATGACATTGTAGGTTGTAGGAAGATTGGTGAAATTTTTTTGTTTTAGATTCAAATTGTATTATACTATAATTTGTGTATGTCATTGCGGGGTGCACATGGAATGTTACATTTATAGAAATTATTAATTGTACCATTTCTAGATTTTGAAAGAATAAATTCATCTATATCATGTATGAAGTTTGTAATGAGAATATAATTGTAAATTGATATTGAGGTTTAAGCATTGGCCACATTATACAAAGTGATCATCTTGATTATATCTATAGTTATTATATGAAATATACATAATGTATGGAGGAAGATATTAACACTAATGCATTAAAATGGAATTTTTTCCTCTTAAACCTCTTCATTATGTCATCTCTCCTTGGTCAAGCCATTCCTTATAAAAATATGAATTGAAATAATACCCATTTGTAAATAAATCAATCACTCAATGTATATGGTAGTTTTAACCTTTAAGGGAAACCTATTTCTTATAAAATCAAATTAGGATGATAAAATCCTATAGTTAAATCTAAATAACATAATTGTATTTAAGAAACCTTATACCTTTCAAGAACCCAACTCATGCAAATGATATTATTAAACTTTATAGGTAAAAGTGTTATCTTTACAAGTAACAAGGTAATATCATTATCTTGTGTAAGACAATAATAGGGTAAGGATGTCTCAAATACCCTAGTTTTGACCCTATAGTGGGTTGTAGACTATACAAATTTAAATAAATTAGTCCCAAGTCCCATTAATTACACAAGTGGAATAAACTAATCCTAGAATTCTTAAAAACTATTTTTGGGTGGGATCTATAATCAATAAATATTATCAAAATTATGTTTATAATATGTAACACAAGTATGAGGTAAAAATTGAGTTGTCTCCTTTAGCATAATGTAATGTTAAACTTGTGTCCGTCTCTTTAACTCAATGTAAGCACTTGTTATGTTAATACAATTAAAACTCACTATTCCATATGGGAACATAACTTCTGAAAACAAGGAATCCTAACTTGAAATGAGTGGTATGTGATTCATATTCTTTTTAAAAATGATGCAAACTAAATGGTTAAATTACATGATTTATTTATAATAATAACAAAATTAAAGTATCCTTATTACTTAAACATTATGATGAAAAGGGAAACTTGAAATTTTAACCTCTTAAACATAAGATTATCCTTTTTAACTTCACATTAATTCATCTTAATGTAATGAAATTAAAATGGATTGTCACATGGATTCATGTATTTTGGGCACATGAATCCCTAGCTTGAAAATGAGTTCAATGAGACTCATATGGGTTTAAAAAAATTATTCTAAATAATATTTGAAATATGAAAACAAATGGTAGTGAATAATGAGAATAAATTATGGGAAATCCTTGTGGGTAAACATTTTAGTGAAATTAAAAATATTTAATTGTGAGAGAAGAGCATATATTTTATAGACATGAAATGTTTTACAATCAATGATGTAAAACAAAAATATTCAAATGTAATATTTTCATGCATTTTTTCAAGTCCAAAAATTCAAACTTGAACCATGAAAACTAAGCCCAAATGTTAAAATTTTCTTGAAAATACCCATAAACCCCTCTCTAGATTAGTTTTCTCTTATATCATGCTCATCCCGACATTCAATGTCTTCCTTATCAGCAATAATTCAATGTCTTTTTATCGCGATGGAGAGTGATGGAGGAAAAATGAGTGTTATGTCGATGGTTACGGCTGTAGAATGTTTTTTTCTCGGCCAAATCTAGCCATGAAAGGGATGATTTCTGAATTTAGTTGGACAGATTGAAAATACTCTCACATAATTGGATACGAAAAGGGATCCACACCTTTTTCTTGGAATAAGATTCTCAAAGAACCTCTGGACAAGAATGTGGGTCCGCAATCACCAGCAAAGGTGTAGTTCATGAGCGCAAAGGATAAGGAAGGTGTGACCCACCTCAGTGTTCTAGATGGATGTATGTATCGTACTGGGTAAAGTGAATCTTTCACTAGTAGGTAAGTTTCTCGGCTATAGACCTAATATTGATGCTATTAGGAAATGGGCTATGAGAAAGTGGAAACCAAAGGGTGATCTAAATATTACAACCATGTCACGAGGTTTTTTCTTGGCTAAATTTAATTAGCAGATTGATTTGGAATTGGTGCTTCTGGGAGGGCCCTGGTGCATGGGTAATATGGGTCTTTTTTTGAAAAGGTAGTATCTAGGGTTTGATCCCAATACTGAGAATATACACACTATACTTGTTTGGTGTAGACTTCCAAGACTACCCCTTCAATTTTGGGATGATGAGATCCTATTAAATGTTTCCAAATCTATTGGATCTCGATTGGGCTAGATAGACTAATGAGGAATAGATCCAGACTTTCCTTTGTAATATTCTACATTTCTTCTTGAATAGAACAGGAACTCCCGAGCATATCATTTTATATTGAAAAAGTGGTACATTGCAACGAAATATTGAATATGAAACTTTTCATTTGAGGTGAAATAAATGACATCGAATAGGTCACCTCACCACAAAATTCCCAACCTTGGCCAAACACAAGGAAGAAGGGTTACTTCAGGGAATATGATGGGAAAAAATAATATGATAAATGATGGCTCTAAAAAGGTACCTGAAGTAAGGAAAGAGAATGAGCTCAGGATCCCAACAGAGGGTACTCTTGAAAAAGGAAACAAATTCAAATGGAAGGTATTACTCTAAACCAACCAGATCTGAAATATAAGAAAGGAAAAAGGGGTTCCGAACTCTAATCAAGAAACCTCTAGTTTGTAGGAAACTATGGTGCCCTAAAACTCCAGATGAAAAACTAGTATTAGCAAGCGCAAAAGGAGATCTAGCAGTGGAGACACCTGTGAAGGTGATTTTGGAGGTTGATGAAAAGACTGCTACAGTAAGAGTTAATCTATTATCCAAGGATTCAGATTGCATGTTGAATATGAAAGATCAAACTGGATTGTTGGATCGTGAAAATGAGAACAAATCTAAATCAGTGAAAGAAGAGACAAAGAGGGGTAAGAATGATCCCTTATACATCATAGAGGAAGAGATGAATGAGGAAAAAGAAAATAAGGAACCAAACCTACTAATGGAGGAAAAATTCTCTTTGATAGAAAATATCTCACCTAAAGGTGGGAAACCTCTATCAAGTAATAAAGCAACAATTTCACAACCATACAAGGATCAGGAACAGGGAGAAAAGGAGGGGGAAGTAACACCATTCAAGACACTTTCTGATGGTGATACTGATTCGATCAATGGGTTTATAGAGGTTAAATCTAGAAAAAAAAGAGTGAAGGTTTTGAGGAGATCCTGGATACGCTATATAATGATAAAAAGAAAATAGATAACTGGGGAGCTTCAACATCCAAAATAACTAGATTGTCTACTAGAAGGATAGTAGATTTTGGAAGCAATTCTAAAAAAGGAATACCTTCAAAGAAGGAGCTCAGAAAAAAGAAAACAAAAAAATATATTGCAAATGGAACTCAAAGTCAGTTGAGCCATCTGGAAAATTCATCCCCCATACTATTTAGATGAAGATAATCTCTTGGAATATAAGAGGGATGAATGGGAACTCTAAACAAAGAATACTTAAAGAGTTAAGATTTTTAAGTAGACCTAGTATTTTGATCTTATAGGAAACTAAAATGAAATCAAATGTCCTTAAAAATTACAAAAATAAATTCTCGATAACTTGAAAATTGTTGTTGTTGATTCACAGGAGCTTCAGGTGGCTTTGCCACTTTTTGGGATACAAATATTTTTACTTGGTGTGCGATAGTCTATGATAATTTTACTTGGATCCTTTCAAACATTTATGCACCTAATACTATAAATGGAAGAAGGAAGCTCTAGAATGATCTAAAGCTCTTTAGAAGTCATCACAAAAATGACAATTGGCTAGTTATGGGAGACTTCAAATCCCCTTTAAATCCTAGAGAAAAGCAAGGGGGCAATTCTAGTTTTCCAATGGCATGGATGAATTTTCTGATTTTGTCTTTGACTCAAATCTCATGGATGTGGAACTTCATGGTAATAAATTCACTTGGACAAACAAAAGAGTGGGTAGTGACATGATTCAAGTTAGACTTGATAGAGAATTTATCTCTACCAATTGGATTTTGCATCGGACTTCCATCTTTCCTCTCTACCAAGAATTGGATCTGATCATAATCCGATTGTTTTAAATCTTTTCAACTGGGCTAAACCAATGCATAGCTCTTTTAAATTTGAAAATATGTGGATGGAGCATGATGACATCTTTGATAGGATTAAATAATGGTGGAATTGGGATGGAGAAGGAACTACTCAATATAGATTAATTCAGAAATTAAAAAATGTTAAAAAGCAAGTGAGAATATGGAATAAAGAAGTTTTTGGTAATATATTTGTCAGGAAAAAGGAATTAAAGCAAAAATATAGGATTTGGAATCTCAAATTACTGCAAAGGGCATGTCTTTGGAGGATCAATTAGTGGAAAAAATATTTTATCTGAGCTGCATACGGTCTGTAGTAGGGAAGAAACTTTCTGGAGGCTTAAATCTAGGGCAATTTGGCTGAAAGAGGGAGACAAAAACACAAAATTCTTTCATATGACCACCATGAAACATAGAGCTTGCAATAGGATAATGAAATTTTCAAAAGGAAATGGTGTTGTCATCAAAGATCCTAAGGATATAAAGGATGAAGCTCTTAGATTTTATGAAAATATGCTCAAGGAGAATAGTGCGAGAAAATGAAGAGGCTGCCTCTTTTCTGTTAGAGGCCATTCCGAATGACATAATAGATGTGTAAAGATTAAAAAAACTTTCTAAAATAGTCACTTTGGAGGAACTGCAAAAAGTTATTTTTACTCTTGAAGGGGATAAGGCACCAGGCCCTGATGGTTTTTCTACTAATTTTTTTAGAAGTTTTGGGAAATATGCTCAGATGACTTACTAAGGGAAGTGAATGAGTTCTACAAAACTGGTAATCTCTTAAAAGAGTTGAATAACACCCACATTGTGCTTGCTCCAAAAAAAAGGATGCTAAATATTTTAAGGACTTCTGCCCCATTAGTCTGGTTAATGTTATTTATAGAATCTTTACTAAGATTATTGCTACAATATTCTAGACTATTCTTAATGATATGATCTCAAAGCAATAGAGTGGATTCATAAAAGGGAGGATAATTCAAGACGGGGTGATCATGGTGCATGAGATCATTCATTCAATGGATAATAATAAAAGAGCTAGCATGGTTATGAAACTTTATATGAATAAGGCATTTGACAAAGTCTCTTGGTATTTTCTTGACAATGTTATGGCTAAATTTGGTTTTCATAATAAATTTAGAAGAATTATTAAGGCTTGCATTTCTATAGCTAGATTTTCTGTGGTGGTTAATGGTGAGCTGGTGGGCTTCTTTGCTAGTAGTAGGGGATTAAGATAGGGTGATCCTATATCCCCTTTGCTCTTCATACTAATGGAAAATAGTCTTAGTAGGTCCATTATGAAAGCCATTAATGAAGGGATTCTAAAAGGAATTAGGCCTACTTCTACAAACCAAACAACTTCACATCACCAATTTATGGATGATACAATTATTTTGTTGATGGCCTCTATCCTTGAAGCTAAGGCTATTAAGTCTATTATGAAATTTGATGAGGTTGTTGTACAATAGAAAAGTGATAGGTGAGCATGAAAATCAACAAGTAGCCTTTCTCCGTACCTGACCTCCCGAGGTCATGCCGAGACAACCAATGGAAATGAAATATATGCGAATGTGGAAAAACTAGTTGGTAAATCTTATATCCTCAACACACAATAATGAGATCTGTGAGTCTAAGGAAAATAAATCTCTCCTAACTTGAATTGGTGTAATGGATCGTTCAGATATAATAGCCACTCGAAGGCTCCAATCAATGTCGATCTCTCATGAGATCCTTCTTATTGGCTGTTGCATGAGTGGAAAATGACCTACAAGCACCCCGAGTAGATTTCTAGACAAGGTCATGAAAATGATGGTGTGAGGTGTAATGAATCTGCCATAATTTATGGAAAATTCTCCGATCTAGTCCAAAAATCTTAGTCGATTGGTTGCTACATTCAACATGGAAAATTGTTTTATAATGTCCGGCGAAGTGGTGAGGACCTAAATATGAGTGTACACAAACTGGTATCAATTTCTACTTGATTAATAGGCCCCGTTGGGTTGTGGGACCTGGGGATCATAACCGTAAGCTCGTGATTGTTGTTGACCTTTTATGGTCATGTGAAGAATCAATATCTTCTTCCACTATCTAGTAGTCATAAGAGTTTTTAGCTTCTATGTTTAATACTAGGAGTTTTGCGATATTCTCGGAATACCTTACGGGTGTTCTAACAAACTGTATGTATAAGCCTATATCTATATCGATAAGAAGGTCTCTTGCATCTGGCTACGGAACTAATGGATTGTAACCAAATGTTTTCTCTCTTTCATTTTATTGTATGGTCATGTGGATATCCTATCAAGGTAATCTATAGTTGGGTTGATTTGACCAGAATTCATATGCTTTGTCGTCTTCGATGTTTAATTCTCTCAATTTCTCACTAATTGTTTATGGGTTTGTTGTTGTTTGGAAGACGTGAATTCTAAGACCTTGATCTATATTTGTTAATGTTGTGAAGAGATTCAGTTGAGGTATTACTGGTTTGAATATGTAATCCCTGGGCTCTCTGGGTCCCGTAATTGTCATGCAAGAAATAACCAAACTTAACTGAATGAAGTAAACTAATTATGAAAATAAATCTACGCTATGCTTGTTCTTTTTGTATTTTCAAAGACGTGAATTTGAATGAAATTAAAGAGTGACTAATCTAATAAATTCAGATAACGAGAAATTAATCTAAGAATAGAACTATAACAAGCAAGGTAGCCAGATGTAGCTATTCACCTGTGCACTTGTGAATTGATCCTGAATATAAATAACTAACTAATTTTAATTGAAATACCTTCAATCTTACCTCAGAAGTGAGGAACAAATCATAGCTTCTCAGAAGCTATTATTCCCCACTTCCTTGTAATGTTGAAAGTGAGCTTAACTGAAATGAAATGATTTACTACTCTATTTGATATATTGTAACTACAACTTTGACAATTCAAACCTGGAGTTTATAGAACAGAGGAAAATCCAGTTGTATCGTAGCTTTTCCCCTCAGTGTGATCTCTTCATTCCTATGTGTTCTCGTGAATCTAGAAAAGTGGGAATGTGACAATAGAAACAAGAGAAGATATTTAAACAAATGGTAACTTGGATGTAAATTGAATGAAATACACATAGGAGGGATAACATAGGAGAATAGAGCTTGGCTATGCGATTCCTAATAGGATTTTTGTAGGGATACAACACAAATACACCAAAACTCTAGGATCTATACTTCCTGTGACGAAACAACGACCTATAACTCTAAGTAGAATCAAGATTATCAAATGAACTTTAATCTAGAACTAAAACTATTTTATGCTAAGCTAGTTGTTTTGGGAACAACAATGGAACAAGATGAAACTAGAGAGATCAAGTGATCTCTAAATCAAAAAGAAGGAAAGGAACCTTGAACTGAGAGGCTGAGAACTTATACAAAATCTAGACCTGTTGAGACTTATTGAGGAGCTTTCAAACACACTAAATGATAAATTATAGAGAGAGAGGGGCCATTTTCTTGTAAACAAGCTTGGTATTTATAGCATTCTGATTTACCAGAAGGTAAGATCAAATTGAACTCTTCTACCTATTAAAAAAGAAATTACTATTTACAAGGCAGCTAAAAATTTAATGCAAGCAAGAGTGGTTGAGAATTAAAAGCACAAATTAAATTTTCATGTTGACGAGTGTTTCATAAAGTTCTGGAAAATGCGACATGGACTACCACCTAGTGTAGGGTGGTAGTTTCAGACCGTCTCCCTATCTTGGGTGGTGATCATGGGACTACCGCCCGGGAAGGGTGGCAGCAGACAGAACTAAAGATAAAAATGTAAGGAAAACGAGGAAAGGGATTACAACAAAGCATGTGAAGGATGGATAAGGCATTTTAGGGTGTAAATATATACACTTAGCATGCTCTATGGATTATGAACACCTTATGAAGAGATCTCGAATCATCATTGGGGTTTCTGTAACCTCTTTCCGATAATGTAGCACATAAAATTTTGGGTGCGTATATATTTCCCCCTCGAGAAGCATTTTATCCATGAAAGGGTATAAAACTTAGGATCCGAGTATGGCGTTCCCTAAATGGGGTGTTAGAAGCTATAATTGACATGCACGTGTGTCGCATGTCACCATCCGATTCCCATTATCCGGAAAATGAAAAGAGGAATCAAGTGCGGGTAGATAAGAGAAATCAAAAATAAATTCTAAATTAAAATGAAATACGAACTTACCATTTGCGTGGGGATAATAACTTACCTCTGTCAAATACTCCAACTCTACAAGAGAACATTCAAAACAAGGTTAGAATATTATATATATATATATATATATATATAATGAGCTCATTTTCCTATTCATTTGTGCATATCGATTTGGTAATTTTTTGAGCTCTGGGGCCCATGGTAACCATTTTCAATGAGAGTGTAGTCAAACGTTCGTTGCGAGATCGTGATCATGCCTCCGAGAGTAGGAGATCGACCCGAAAGTCTTAGGTTAGTTTTTCTCAATTTATTATTTTTAAACCTAAAATATAAAAATGTTGAAATCTTTGTCTTGGGGGTTATTTTCAAAAATATTAGTGTTAAATGAGTCTCTAGGGGGGACCCATAGGGTAGGATTTTATTTTTCTCAAAATGGTGTATTTTTGTTGTTTTTAAGCATTTTTAGGGCTTTAGATCCATACGCTGAATTGGTACAGACATTCATCCTACACGAGTAGTGCTCATGCGACCGCTGCCATGTTAAGGTGGTGGTCACGGAACCACCGCCCTACGCAAGGTGGAGGTTTTGAATAAAAGCAAAAATAATGCCTAAGTTAATTGTTTTTGCATTTTTGACATTTTTCTATGTTTTTGATGAGCTTATCTATTGGATTATGTTGCTAAATTTCTCTTTTTCTCTATTTTTGGTGGATGCAGAAGGAGGAGGAGTATATTCGGTGGAGCAGAGAGTAGGAGTGTGATTGGCTCTCGATAGTTTTAGATATACTTGACCCGAGATAGAGCGAGACACTATTTAGAGGGCCAATATTTTGAGGATTTCATAGGTTCCTCATGTTACTCCTACCAATCACATATTGTGTTACTTATTCTCGTAATGGGATGCATATCGGAATACTTTCCTTCTTAGGTGTTAGGGGTGAGTGGACTATCACCCTGGAGGACGTTTATCGTATATTGGGGGTTTGATTCTTGGGAGGTGACTGTCTCTAAAGACAATGCAGGATCTAGTCCTCGAGATGATTTAGTGGACTACTTATATGGGAGTGTTAGAACAATAATATTAAGTGCATCATAATGTTTAGTTTATAGTTAAATAATATAGAATAGTTTATATTCTTATTATTTAAATATAAACTTTAGATTAGGTTTGTTAGTTATTAATTAACTAACTATTTATTAAATTGGGGTGTGCCCCATCACTTAATATGGACATAACCCTTTGGGTTATTTAAATATGACTATAGGTCATATTCATTATATCACATGAATCATTTGGATTACGGGTAAATACATGGAGTAGAAGTGAGGGAGGAGTTACTGGATTGGGTTGTAAAATATTTCTCTATAGTGGATTATTCTTCCATGGTTTTTTACCCATTTACGGGTTTTCCACGTTACATATAGTGTCACTTTGTGTAATTTTTTTATGTTGTTATTTACTTTTATTATGGTGTGCACATTTATATTTCCACTTATTAATGTATGTTAACCTAACATTTAATTTAGTTGGTAAATATACCTTTTCACCCCTCGTCCTGACATGGTATCAGAGCGGGCTTAATAAATTAAATATAATCCTAATGTAACCTAAGGACATAATGGTTGGGAAGGTAGTTGAAATATTTGAAATATTATTTAATCCCCCTTCCCGTTCTACATAGTTGGTTGGATGATTATTGCACAGGTGAAAAGGTATTGTGGATTTTCAACTGCGTGGAAAGAATTCTACTTCGAGAATTACCAAACCCTTGAAACTAAGGTAGTTTTTAAATCTTTGAAAAATTTGTATATAGTTTATATGGTATGCAGGAATTCAAGAAAACAAGTAAAAAATTACAAGTGAAAAACAAGGGTATAGAAGACAAGATTTGGGAAAATAGGCCATTTGAATTTTTCCATTGGTCGAGTAAAAACCTTTGTCTCCTGGTAATATTGTTTTTACAATTTGAAATGGAAAACCCTATTTTACTTTTGAAAATTTTTTTGAAATATTTTTGTATCTATAATCTATACAAATAATTGTATAATTTTCATAATTTATAAAAGTAAAAAAATTAAAAATATAAACTATAAAATTTATATAAATTGAAAACTATATATTATAAAACCTATATGACATATAATATAACTTACTCTAAAATTTAGATTTTATTAAATAAATAAATAAATAAAGTCCCATCTCCACGTGGGATTTTTTCTTTTTTATAACTTTGACACCACATCTAATAAAGCATTAAAAAGCGGCACATATATGTTTTTTTAAAACATACATGCAAATAAAGTTAATTCCTTACCTTTCTAAATTCAAGACCACTTTTTTATACCATATAATTTTATATGAGTGTAGTATCTTAGGCATTGTGTATGGTATGGGGGCGGCCCTATTCTAACTACTCCTCCTAACCGTTTTTTTTCCTTATTTGGTGGTCACCATTTAAAATTTTAAATGCAAAATTTTCTAAGTGTTTGTAAAGGGGGTGATCTCCAAATATTAAAAGACCGCTTAGTAAATAGCGTGTGGGTTAGGTATATATATATATTTTAAATTATTTTCTTATTCTTAAAATTAAATATATATATTTTTTTAGTTTTTAAATTAAGAAAATAATTAGTTTAATTAGATAGTTGTATAATTTATATGAGAGTGAGTTGGTAGTGTATGTGACTCAATTGGTTAATATGATTCGGTTTAACTTGTAAATTGAAATGTGATAGTTGGGTATAATATATAGTTCCATGACTTAATATCATTGGTGGTTATAAATTAACATTGATTAAATTGGCTCCATGATAAACTCGCCGAGTTGATAAAAATTCCAACCAATAAGAAGCAAGAGCTCCAATTTTATTTTTTATTTAAAAAATATATATTAGTATTTTTTGTTTATTTTTTCAAAAATGTAAATTAATTGTAAAGTTATTTCTTTTTGAGAAAAATGGTCAAATAATATAATCGTTTCTTTTTTGAAATGATATATTTTTTACAACACGACGATTGGATCGTTGTCATCATTTGGTTAGAAAACTAAAAAAACTCTCACGTTTCAATTCAAATTTTTGATATAGTTCTAATTTTTTCATGTATAGATTCTTTTATATACAGGATCTTCTTTTGTGACATAAAAGTAATCGGGATCGATTAAGAGGATTAAAATACGACAGGGGGATTTTTTCTATCAAACTCTTATTTTAATCCTTGTTTGTTAATCATTTCTTACGCACAAATGGGGTCTAATCAATTTTCAATTGATAAATCTCAGATGTTGAATGGAAACAACTACAACATTTGGAAAATTCGATTAAAAGCAGAATTCATGGCTCACAAATTGTGGGCAGATGTAAATGGAACAGAGAGAGCACCTACTAGAAGACATGCAACTGTTGATAATGTCACCACATATCAACAAAAAGTACAAGAGGTGATGTCCATTATCTTACGAAGTGTACAAGATGATTTTCTGCTTCATATCGTAAATCTAGAGAGTCCTAGTGAAGCTTGGACACAATTGGAGTCGATGCACGAAGGTACGCATTTATCAAAAATTATTAAATTAGTTTTAGAGCTTATGACAACTCCCATGAAGGGAGATGAAAAAGTGATTAATTATTTAGCAAAAATAAAAAATATTAAGTCACAATTAGATGGATCTAGCAGTAATTTGATTCATGATAAATTTCTCTATTTTATTATTCAATTAAATATTCATGAAAAATTTAAAAATTTCATTTCAATTTTGAATTCAAAGTATCAATCCGAACAAGACATTCCAAATTTTCAAACCCTTAGTAATCTCCTTGTTCAGGAAGAGTAGGTTATGACTAATTTTGATTCAAAAGAAAATGCCACACAGGCACTTCTTTCTCAAAAGAAAAAGGTAAACCTTCTAGGTTTAACAAGAATCAAAAATCAACTTTTAAAACTCCTAATAAAAACAAGAAACCAGGAAACTTAAAAGTCAGTTTTGATGGTAAATGTCATAATTGTGGGAAATTTGGATGCAAAAATATGACCGTAAATTTAAAAATAAGTCAAATTTCAAAAATCAGAAATGGAATAAATCATATCAAAATCAAGATAATGATGATGATAATGAGAATAATCATAGTGCTAATATAATAGCTTTATAAATTATTTTAATAAAAAGTATATTTTCTAAACTGTTGGAAAAAGGAGTTGATTTTTTCTTTTTTTCATATTTAACTCAGATGAGTTAGTAAAAATAATATAAAATAGCTACAACTGAAAACATACACAAAATAGATTATATGTATTTTAAAAATTTGCTTCATTTTCTGATAGTTTATTCAAAAATAGAACTGTGTTCATATTTTTGCATGAAAAACTGATCATTTATGACATATATAAGCTTATGGAATGTATTGAAAGGTGCTTACATGTCATATTTTGAAGCAAACTCTATGAGAAGTATTCATAGTTAGTGGATTATGTTTTTAGTGAATACTATGATTATTCTTGTATAACTTGATTATCTGATATGTTATCAATTCTTATCTCATTTGTAAAGGCTTACAATAAGATAATGAAGATATTTCTTAGTATACAAAACTAAAATATTATTATATGCATATCAAATAACACTTGGGGACGCCCTTGCATTTGTATTGGAGACGTCCAATACTGATTGCATCTAATATATATTTTCAAGAGTAATATGTTGAATTTTTTCAACATATTCTAGCATGGTTAGTTGTTAAGCATATTGTTATATTAGTTGTTTTACAACTTGTGTTTAACTTTTACAGTTGGTTAAAAGTGAAATTAATAATGATTTATATGCTTATATGGATATTGTGACTCTAACCATGTTGATGTTGTGATAGATATAAAATATATTGGATATGTGTTCAAGTTTTTGGTGTAGGAACCATTACTTGGAACAACTAAAAGCAACCAACAGTCTCCATTTCTTCTACTGAGGTAGAGAAGTATAATGGAAGCAAAAGAAGCCATATGGCTGAAGTGGCTATTGGAAGAGATACACATGGAAGTTGAAGGAAGTATTCCCATTCTATGTGGTAGTCAGAGTGGTATTACTCTTGATAAAGAATCCAGTTCAACATTAGAGAATGAAGCATATTGAAGTTCATATATGTGTTATCCGAGAGAAGGTTCTCTGCGGTGATAGAGATCTCCAGTTCTACCGGACTGAAGATTAAGATTGCAGTTATGTTTACGAGCCATTGTGTGTTGTAAAATACTACAAGTGTGTGTAATGCTTGGCCTTTTAAAGTTGCCATTGAGGGGGAGTGTGCATGCAATGTCACCTCCTAATGGTCGAGATGGTTGTTGAATCCTCCTCTATACTAACTCTGGTTTAAAAGCATTGTAAAATATCTTGTATGCTCTAAAGTAAACCGATAGAATTTATAGGAAAAATACAGTCTAGTGTGCATCTATTTGTAAAGGAGGTCCTTGTGTTATAAAAGGCTCCTAGAGATGCGGTATAAGAATATTTCCATGAGAAACTGTGAGATGCGCCTCACAAATAATTTTTAGCCTAAATCATATGTCTAATTTATGGATTCCAAATCCTTTCGTACTCAAAAAGGTATGTTGAGCATGATGAAGGTGTTATAATTCCTTTAATCGATATGCTAGCCTACAACCTTTATGGTTTAACGATTTTAAATCTTGTAGTGTACCATGGACAGTAATCTATTGGCATACGATCCCCACTTAATATTAAGGGGAGTGTTAGAAAAATAATATTAAGTGCATCACAATGTTTAGTTTATAGTTAAATAATATAAAATAGTTTATATTTATTAAATCGGGTGTGCCTGTCACTAACTATTTAATCGGGGTTTGTAGTGAATCGATTAGGTTTGTTAGTTATTAATTAACTAACTATTTATTAAATCGGGGTGTGCCATGTCATTTAATATGGACATAACCCTTCGAGTTATTTAAATATGATCAGTATGTCATATTCATTATATCACATGAATCATTTGGATTACGAGATAAAAACATGAAGTAGAAGTGAGGGAGGAGTTCTGACTGGTGGGTTGTAAAATGTTTCTCTATAGTGGATTACTCTTCCGTGGTTTTCTACCCATTTATGGGTTTTCCATGTTACATACAAAGATCACCGTGTAATTTGATTTATGTTGTTATTTACTTTTATTATGGTGTGCATATTTATATTTCTAATTATTAATGCATGTTAACCTAACATTTAATTTAGTTGGTAAATATACCTTTTCACCCCTCCTCTTGATATGGATATGGTGTTGTCTTCTTTGGTTCGAAGAAGTGGGTGAATATCTGATCTATTGCTACGATTCTATCCTCACCCTCTGTAAGGTCATCATGGGTATCTTGGCCTCACAGTTGATTAGGGATAAGGGAGGAGAAAATCTATCTTGTTGGGCTCCCGTGATTGCATAGATTGAGGCCCATGGCCATATTTATGCTTGGGGAGAAGATATTCTTAGGACCACCTACCATGATTTGTATAGGGTGGTCAGATTATAGGGGTAGTCTTTGAGTCACCCTACTTTGGTTATGAGTTAGGTGTATGAGCATATCATCCCTATGGGAGGGATGTGTTAGTAGAGGACACGAGGGTCAGGCGGCCCAGTGGATAGGAATGTCAGTGCTTAGGATGCCACACTAGCCAATGGCTTCACTGACTACTGCAGATATGGAGGCTACTCCTTATCAGGATATGGCAGGATTGTGGGGGCAGGAGGTGACTACATTGGTTGCTTTCTCTACCACAGGTCAGTTGGTGGATAGGATAGGGAGAGTGGAGATCCACCCTTTTGATCGAGTCCCTCAGTAGTTTGGTCTCCCTTATATTGATATGCTTCCTCCAGTGGGGCCTATGTACATGACTATTTGTGAGGCCTGGGGAGGTCCTAGAGGAGATCAAGGTTGGACCACAGTTACTCCTGGAGTACCTATCATAGTTAGGTGAGTGGTTCATGCCCGACAGGTAGCTGGTGCTCCTCGAGCACCCTTATTTCAGATTGGGGCTTCTCCTGCTTTCAGTGGGGAGGAGGATGATCCCATTGATGTGGACTTAGAATTTGAGGAGTTCATAGGAGGGGAGACTGAGGAGGAGATGATGGGAGAGGGGGTGGAGATGAGGCCGGTGGGGAGGCCCAGGAGGATGACAAAGTGATTCTGAGTGGCATAACACTTAGGATATCTTGACAGTGGAGAGAGAAAAGGTGAGTGCGGAGAAGGAGACCTTGGTCTCAAAGGTATTGCCTTCTCAGGAAACTGAGGGAAATGATGAGTCCATGGTAGGACGTCATTTCATTCTAGTTTTTGGGAGGCTCCACAGTCGGTAGGAGCGTCAGTAGTAGGTGCTAACCCTAGAGATCCTACTTGGATGCTCGGAGATATGAGTAAGTTAGCACTCTTATCTCGACCTTGTTAGTTAGAAATGTTAGTTGATATTTATTTTTGTTTTTTTGTTTATTTTTGGCTTGTTTTTGGTGATTTTCTAACTTGTTATTTCCTTTTTATTTGGTAGCGACTGCACAGGGATGGCAGGATCTAATTCATTGGGTTTGTGTGGACACCCTATTGCTCCCTTTGGGGAAGACTTAGGCTCAGCTTACTAAGGACATTAGAGAGCCTTTAACAGCTAGTAGACACATTGATGTGTTTTCCCATGTCTGGAAGGTGGTAGAGTTAGTGACCTCCCTTCGTACTCAGGTAGTTGGATACAAGACTGCTGAGCGCCTGATGAGGTGGAGCCGTTCTCATAGTGAGACCATAGCTAGTGGTCATGATCATGAGCACTCCCATCATTTAGTGCATTCAGATCATTGTCGCAGTCATAGCAAGATCCCTATATGTAGTCGTGCACCCTCCGAGGGATCCCATAGGGATTGATAGGGCATTGAGCCTTTATTGCTTTTGATACCGTTTTTGATACTATATGATTTTTTTATTTTTTCGGGCTCATTGAGCGTTTTGACCATGCCTAGTGCATGATGGCATTGTATGTAAAACATGATTCCTATATATATATATATATATCTATTTTTGATCTAGATCTTCTTTGTATCTAGATTTTTGTGATTTGTTTCCATGTGTATACTAGATGCTTTAGAATCTCTATTTTTATATGTTTTTCAGAATGTATGCAATGGATGACAAGTGATAACAAATGTTGAATAGAATGTTTCTCTTTTTTGTTTATTTTTGTAATGCTGATATGTGATGATGCAAACATATTGTAGTACTAAACTTTTGGCTTCTTTGGGAAATGTTCATTGCTTCTTCTTGTTTTGGAAAAATGTGATGAATATGTAGTGATAATGAGATGAAATTGCCCCATTCCTAACTCCACACAACTAGTAAGATGCGAGGGCTCAACACCAAGAGCTAGGAAGGGCACAAATTGTATGAGTTTTGACTGAATGGAAATGATGAGAGAAAGACAAGGTATTGACAGAAACCAAATTTAGACCTACATACTTACCTTACTCAAAAACTACTACATAGCTCAAATTGTAACTTACTTTCCAGTTTATCTAGACTTAGATCCATAAATGGCAACTTGGTTGAAAAAATCTGGTCTTGGGGATTTAATCTCTTTGGAACTTGGATGCTTAATTTCACATCTCACAATACACTTTGTTTTGAATTTTAAAACACTAAGATTCATTAATTTGCATGAATGGACCCCCTATGCCTTGCCCCATGCTACTAGTAAGAAATATGGGCTTATCACCAAAGGCAGGACATAGGCGAGTAAGGGAACTTCTTTCCTTTCCCAACCTTGCACCACTAGTAAGAGATGCGGGCTCATCACCGAAGGTTGGTAGGGAAAAGAAGTGTGTAAAATAAAATATTTTGTTTGTTTAGTATTTTTGATTCAATTTGACTTTGACATTTCTGATATGTGATTTTGGAGTATCCTTGTTTCAAAGAGACGTAAGAGGGATAGATGTGACACCAAGAAGCTTCTAGAACAGACTGTAGGTAAGAACAACTTAACCTAGTAGAAGAAAATGAGTATGACCAAGTATGCAGGCCTTGGTATGGTTTTTGTCAAGATTTTGTTTGTTGAATTGATGAGATGATTTTGAAACCATTTGATGATATTATGAAAATTGAAGAGATATGATTTGAATGCTTTGCCAATATTTTCAGAAGCTTATAAAAAATTGCTTAAGAATAAGTTCCTTGACCACAAACTTTACAAAATGAGTTAACAGAATGCACTGACTAAATGGCTAATGTAATGCAGATGAACATACTATACAAATGGTGATGCTGATGACCTATGCATGAAACCATTTGAGATGTAAGGAATTTATAGTTTCACTGAATTCCTCACCTTCTAGTGTACACAAGAGATACACACCATTTTTGTAGTCCTTCATGAATCGATATGGACCCAATCACTTGTGCCGGAATTTTATTCCTTTGTCGGTCTTCTTGTCAATCTGGCTATCTAGTCTCAGAACTAGATCTCCCTCGTATATTTATCATTCATAAACCTTCTTGTTATATTATTGGCACATCCATTCAGTATAGGCTCTGTGCCATTTCTTAGCATTTAACTTGGCCTCATTAAGGCTTTCTAGTTGAGAGAGGTGTGCCTCTCTATATGCTTCTTCTCCCAAGATCCCTTGTAATGAGATGTGGAGACTGGGTATTTCGACCTCAAGTGGGAGAACTGCTTCTCCCGAATACCAATGAGAAAGGGGTTTCCCTGTTGGTGTTCTTATTGACGTTCGATAGGCCCACAAGGCCGGGTATAATTTTAAATGCCAATCCCGTTTGTTCTCCTTAACTATTTTGAGGAGAATGGATTTGAATGTTTTTATTATTTCCTCAACTTGTCCATTGGCTTGGGGGTAATAAAGAGAGGTCGTGTGATGGTTTATCTTGAATTTGCTGCATAACTCACAGACCTCATCGTTCTTGAAGGATGTGCCATTATCTGAGATAATGACTTGTGGGACACCGTACCTATAAATGATTTGATTCAGAATGAACTTAACGATTAAAAATCCTAGTATAGTGGTAAGAAGCATGGCCTTTACCCATTTAGTAAAATATTATGTGGCTATGATTATAAAGTTATGGCCATCTATTGATGGGGGAGATAATTTCCCTATAAAATCTTGGCCCCATGTAGAAAAGGGCCACGGGGTTACGATTGGTTGCAAAGCCTAAACTGGTATGTGAATCTCGTGGGAGAACTCTTGGCATTTATGAAACCTACACACAAACTATAGTGCGACATGTTATAGAGTGGGCCATAAATAGCCCATCCAATGTATTTTGTGAGTAGTGGCGTGGCCACCAAAGTGGCCTCCACATATCCCACTATGGGATTCGTAAAGAATATTTTTGGATTCTTCCGTGTCAACACATCTTAAAAGCATTCCGTCGAAGGCTCTACGATAGAGCACCTATTCTAAAATAATGTATTTAGCAGCAATAATGTGTAACCGCCTTCTTTGTTGTGATGTTTCCCCTTCTAGGTAAGTATGGTATTTTATGAAATTGATGATGTCAGTGTACCATGGACACGTAGAAATGGGGGGCCTAGTTTCGACAAAGTATACACACTCATCTAGAAATTCTAAATCAACTAGATCACCACCGTCCATTGGGTTATCAGCTAACCAATCCACAATAATTTTTCCTTTCATAGACTTTTGGTTAACAAAATTCAACTCAAATTCACCTATTAGTGTTATGAAGCACCCAACCCTTTTTGATAGTGAACCTTGATTTAGATAGGTTCGTAAGTGATTAGTTTTGATGATTACCCTTGTTTCTTGGTTCAACATATAATGTCTCAATTGTTTTGTTGCAAAGACTATAGCTAGGCACTCCTTTTCTACCTGTGTGTATGTCTCATAATCAAGCAACGTCTAACTAATGAAATAAATTACACGTTCTCATTTATCGTCGTCCTCTTGAGCCAACATGTAGGCTAGTGAAAAATTTGTAGCTCATGAATAAAATATCAAAGGGTGATCTGATCTAGGTGGCATTAGTGTGGGAGGAGACAACAAGAATCGTTTAACTGCCTCGAAGGCCTCATTGCATTCTTTTGTCCAATCAATGCTATAATCCTTTTTCAACAAATTGTTGATTGGATGAACAACAAAACTTAAGTCAGGGATGAACCTTCAAATTGCACCAAGTTTCCCAAGAAATGATTTGATACCAGACTCGTCTGATGGTGGAATCATTTCAAGAATAGCCTAGATTTTGGTTGGGTTGACATCAATCCCTCATGACGATATAATGTAACCTAGAATCTTGCCTCTTGTTACACCAAATACACATTTCTCTGGATTCAATGTGACGCCATATTTGATCAATCATGAGAGAATGATACAGAGCACCTCAGGTGATCACAATGCTTCCTAGCCTTGGCCAACAAGTCATCTACATAGGATTCCATGATCTTATGAATAAGGTCATGGAATATGTATGTCATTTCCCATTGGTATGTAGTGCCAACGTTCTTAAGACCGAATGACATGACAACGTAATAGTAAGTTCCCCAAGGAGTTATAAACGTAGTTTTGACTTGATCCTCTTTAGATATTTTGATTTGATTATATCCTGAGAATCCATCCATGAGAGACAACAACTCAAATCCAGTTGTTGTGTCAACAATAACGTCGATGGATGGTAAAGGGAAGTCATATTTGGGGAAAGCTTTGTTAATGTCCTAGAAGTCTATGCAAATGTGTATCTTCCCATTTTTTGAGAATGGGGATGATATTAGATACCCATTGTGAATAGTCGACCTGGTTTGATGAATCCCACTTGGAGAAGTTTCATTACTTCTTCTTTCACCATGAGAGCCATTTTTGGCTTCATTGGTCTTGACTTTTTCTTAATTGGCTTTGTATCTAGTTTGGTGAAAATATTGTGTATCATGATATGTGGTGTAATTCTTGTCATTTGTTTGTAACTAAATGTGAAAGCCTTTTGATGTTCCTTGAGGATATGGGTATGTATTTCTACCTCCTCTAGAGTTAATTAGGATCCCAAATTCAAAATATTTGGTTCTTCCTCTGTTCCAATATTTATATCAATCATTCCTTTAATTAAGGAAGCATTTCCTTCTTCAAATTCAAGTGGGGCTAGAGGTAATTCCAAACTTTCTTCATTCTCTATCTTGTAGATTTTGAGATTCTTTTATGGGGGAGATTCTACCATGAAGTTTCTTTTCTCATGGAATTGCTTCGATTGATATGAAGTTGAATCCATTGGTTAGATCTAATACCTTAGTTTTATAGAGTTGTAACTGTTCAACTCTAGTCTCATATACCTCAGATACTTGGTTTGTAAGTAATTACGAGTCTCCTAGCACTCTAATGTTATCAACGCCCATCCTTTTGGCTATGATGAAGCCAAGGAGGAAGGCTTTGTATTCAGACCTATTGTTTGTACATTTAAAGTTTAAGTTAAAGGCAAAAGGTATGATTTTTCCCTTGGGAGAAGTAAGGATCATACCTGCCCCAGTGCCGAAATGACATCTAGCTCCATGAAAGTGGAGAGTCCAATAATTTCTCGGAAAAATGGATGTTGGAACATTCTTCGTATCTTCTTCTTTTTCCTCGGTTACTTCTACCATATAAACTTCATCCGCTGGAAGGGAGCCAATTCCTAGGGTACATCCTATACCCATGGAATCAAATGGTAGGAGAATAGGTAGATCTTTCTCTAGTAACTTGATGTTTTTGCGGTGGTTCCTAATGATATTGTCTCTATGATTTTGGTCTCATTTTTATTACCAGAATGCCTTTGAAAAAAAAATTGACTTCTAATTCTATTATAGGCACCAACTTTACTTATGGATTCGAATTAACTAGTTTGTTAAGTTGATTCTTTGGGAGCTCAAACTCGAGTGGAAGCCTTGTCTCTTCTTCAAATATTCTAAGTGTATGTCAAAAGGTTTTGGGTCACCCTACACCACAAAGATTTTTTCCAGATGTAAAAATCTTATTTCCTCAAATAATGTGGAAGGGATTACTTTCATGCGATGTATCCATGGTTGATAAAGAATCATATTGTAGTTGGTTTCCCGATATATAATATAAAATTAGGTGAGGACTATATTTGGTCCTAAGGTGACCTGTAACAAAAAGTCCCAATTGAAGTTTCCTTGAGGCTATCATAACCCCTTAGCATATTTCGTGTTGAGGAATAATTTGTTTCTCCATATCCTAGCTTTTGAAGAAAAACAAAGGGGACTATGTTAACTGCTTCCCCATCATCAATAATTGTGCACTTAACATAATTATTATAAACCCATACTTGTAAATGCAAGTTTGGGTCACCTCTACGTGTAATTTCAGCGTCCGTTGGCATTTTACTTATATCAAATATAAAATCAGTATCCCTATCTGGATGCCCCAGAGGGTAGATGTCAAAGTATACATGGTTTAACTACATTTTAGGAGGAGCGATGTTAATCAGATCACCAATACCCAACACTTCTAAGAGAGCAGCCCTGTGAGTGGGATATTTTTTCAACAAATCCAAGAAGGAAATGTGAGAGAAGGTATTTGTTAGGTCATTAATTAGATCGTAAGCACCTATAGGTTTTTTCCAAAGTTTGTTGAATGTTGTCAGCACGATGGGTAGGTTAGAACTGGTTGATAAGAATAATCTCATGTTCCTGTCATGGTTTCTACATGTAGCTCAGTGTTTGATTCTAATAGACCAGCTATCTTGGTTTGTGGTTGAGTTCCTAATTAGGGTGCGATCAGTGGATTTGATGAAGTTGAGGCTTCATGATCATTATTTCTTGCCATGAAACTCTTGTTTTTCTCATTTAGGTCTAACCTGTTATTGTTAGAATGATTTGAGAGAGGATCGTTAAAAATCTTGAGGGGTGCATTTTGAGGGGAAACTGATCCCGTATAGGTGTTCGGTGTGGGTAATGCAGAATTTGTTAAAAACATATCTACAAAGAGTTGTCTTTGATCTTCTAGAAAATGTTGCATGAATTTGTTATAGTTGTGACAAGTCCTAGTATCATGGCCTTGAATCTTGTGGAAACCACAATACAAGTTGGGATTATAGTCTTGATGTTATTGGTTTGAAACCTGTTGTGGTCTAAAATTCCGATTAGGTTGTTGGTTGTTAGAGTTGAAATTTTGAGGTTGTTGCCTTTGGTTTTGGTTCTGATATCTAGTTGGGTTTTGGATTAGACCTTGTGTCTAGATTTTCCATTGTTGTTGTTTTTGTCATGATGGATGATTAAAATCCACCACGTTGATTGTTGGAATAAAGCTATTATTTCGCTGATTATTAACGGGTGCTGGAGTGTTTACGAAAATTTCCCTTTTAACCTAGTCTGTGACTCTATCTGTTGTAACCCCAAATTTTTTTTTAAGGGTCTTGGGTCCTTGATTGGTATTCCTAACATTAGGATAAGTTGTAGTGTTTTGATTGGGAGTGATTAATCTCCCGTTTGTTCCATAGGTCTTACGACCGCTGTCTATTATTGCTTGATCTATTTGGAGGGAACTCTTGAGTACTTCATCATAGGTCCTTAGTGGGAATTTTTGGACTTCTTCCTTTATCTCTCTATTGAGAGAATGAAGGAATAAGTCGCATAGTTCCATCTGATCCATATTTGGAGCACTTGCTAAAGAATAGAGGACTGTACGCCATCTCTGAATGAAGTGAGTAGCAGATTTGTTGTGCTCTTATTTGATGTGTAAGAATTCCCTGATCCCTGTTCTTAATAATTTGTTCATGTCAAAATATTTGATAAATTCTAACACAATTTGTTTGAATGAGTGTATCGAAGTTTCAGGTATTCTATAATACCAATTAAGGGAAATACCCTCTAAGGTATTAGGGAATATCTTAACAACAACCGCATCCCAAGGGAGTAATTCTCGAATGGCCGTGGCATAGGCCTTGATATGTGCATTTGGATCTCCCTCCCCTTTGAATTTAGGAAAATTGGGTAGAGGTCTTGGGAGCATGACGCTTCGTATAGTGAAATCAAGAGGCTCTTTTAAATATTCAGAGTAAGTCCCTACCACATAGGTTTCAACCATCGATGGTGTCTGCTGAGGAGGTGGAGGTGGAATGGGTTGTTGATGTGGCATAATGTATGCATTTGTAGGGGTGTAAGGAAACCCTTGTGGTTGAGTGAACATCTCGGGAAAAGAGAACATCTATCCCTCTCGCAATTTTGAATACGTGTTTCGATAGGGAGGAGCATTACTCTGATATTTGTTGTTTGGTATTAAACAAACAGAACAATGTTTGAAAATGTAGTTCTAACCGATGTTTGATGTGGATACCCATACAAATGTTGGGGAGGCATGCCTAACGTGCATGTTCTTGTGAGGAGGTCAACTTGACTAGGATAATGCAGAGGGTTGGGAGTTCCTACTTGCCCCGAATATGAAGTTTTATTTTTTTGAGCAAGTTCTAGTCCTCGACCCTCTCAACCAAATTTGAGATGACCTCGATTGGTGATGGAACGGTGTTTTACTATAGTGGTTGTTGTTGTACCCCTTGAGGTTGCAAAGGGGTATGATATCTTGCTATGAATTGTTCATTACTTTTCCCCACATCACCAAGAGTATTTTCCATTGGTGGAGGAATGGGGGTATTTTCTTGAAGCAAGGTGTTGGGTTTTGTTTGCAAACTTCCTAGAGATGGATCCATGTTTTAGAAGTGTTGCTAATTTCTATTGTGGCGTGCTAAGTACTCCTCATCCAAGACTGGGAGTGGATCTGATTACCTACTGATTTATGGTCTAAACAAAACCTCGAGGAGATGAGTTGGATTCTCCAGTAAACATCATATTGTTAGAGCCTGAGGGCTTCGGTTGTTGTGTTTGTGTGAGCTGGTCTAGCTCCTCAATTCAGAATGAAGAAATAGAGCTAGTTCTTTGAGGAGGATTTTTTGATGACAAGTAGTTTCTTGAGTAGTTTTCAGCCCATGCAGAAAGTGAGGGTGATTGTTGCCTACTCGATTGGCCATAATATGCTTCGAGACCTAAGAGAGGTCTGCCATATGTCATATCCTCGACATATTCGGGGTATATAAATACCCGTAGAATAATGGGAAGGAGTGAAGAAAGAAATGGAAATGAAAAGGGAGCAATTGTTCCTTTCACATTGGGTTCACCAATTGTGTACGATAGAAAAGTGATAGGTGAGCATGAAAATTGACAAGTATCCTTTCTCGTACCTGACCTCTCGAGGTCATTCGAGACAACCAGTGGAAATGAAATATATGCGGATGTGGAAAAACTAGTTGGGCAATCTTATATCCTCAACACGTAATAATGGGATCTGTGAGTCCAAGGAAAAGAAAGCTCTCCTAACCTAAATTGGTGTAATGGATCGTTCAGATATAATAGCCACTCGGAGGCTCCAATCAATGTCGAGCTCTATTGAGATCGACTTATTGGTTGTTGGATGCGTGGAAAATGACCTGTAAGCACCTCATGTAGATTTCCAGACAAGGTCATGAAAATGATGGTGCGAGGCATAATGAATCTGCCAGAATTTATGGGTGATTCTCCGGTCTAGTCCAGAAAATCTTAGCCTAATCGGCTGCTACATTCAACATGGAAAACTATGTGATAATGTCTGGTGGAAGTGGTGAGGACCTAAATATGAGTGTACGCAAACTAGTGTCAATGTCTAATTGATTAGTAGGCCCGTTGGGTTGTGGGACCTAGGGATCACAACCGTAAGTTCATGGTTGTTGTGGACCTTTAATGTTCATGTAAAGAATCAATCTATTCTTCCGATCGTCAAGTAGTCATAATATTTTTCTACTTCTATGTTTAATACAAGGAGTTGTTTGATCTTCTGGGAATATCTTACAGGTGTTCTAGCAACTTTTATACGTAAGCCTATATCTATATTGATAAGAGGGCCTCCCGTGTCTAGTTGTGGAACTAATGGATCACAACCAAATTTTTCTCTCTTTTAGGTTCTTGTATGGTCATGTGGATATCCTATCAAGGTAATCTATAGTTGGGTTGATTTGACCAGAATTCATATGCTTTGTCGTCTTCGATGTTTAATTCTCTCAATTTCTCACTAATTATTTGTGGGTTTGTTGTTGTTTGGAAGATGTGAATTCTAAGATCTTGATCTATATCTGATTAATGTTGTGAAGAGATTTGGTTGAGGTATTATTGATTTGAATATGTAATCCCCGGCTCTTTAGGTCCTATAATTTTCATGCAAGAAATAACCAAACTTAACTTAATGAAGTAAACTAATTATGAAAATAAATCTACGCTATGCTTGTTCTTTTTATATTTTCAAAGACGTGAATTTGAATGAAATTAAAGAGTGAATAATCTAATAAATTCAGATAACGAGTAATTAATCTAAGAATAGAACTATAACAAGCAAGGTAGCCAGATGTAGCTATTCACCTGTGCACTTGTGAATTGATCCTGAATATAAATAACTAACTAATTTTAATTGAAAGACTTTCAATCTTACCTTAGAAGTGAGGAAAAAATCATAGCTTCTCAGAAGCTATTATTCCCCACAACTTCCTGGTAATGTTGAAAGCGAGCTTAACTGAAATGAAATGATTCACTACTCTATTTGATATATTGTAACTACAACTTTGACAATTCAAACCTAGAGTTTATAGAATAGAGGAAAATCCAGTTGTATCGTAGCTTGTCCCCTTAGCTTGATATCTTCATTCCTATGTGTTCTCGTGAATCTAAAAAAGTGGGAATGTGACAGTGGCAATAGGAGAAGATATTCAAATAGTGGCAACTTGGATGTAAACCAAACAAAATGCAAGTAGGAGAGGGATAGTGCAAGAGAACAGAGCTTGGCTATGTGATTCCAGTAGGACTGTTACAGGGATATAATACAAATACACAGAAGAATCTAAGATCTATACTTCTTGTGACAAAACAATGACCTATAACTCTAAGTAGAATCAAGATTATCAAATGAAATTTAATCTAGAACTGAAACTATTTTATGCTAAGCTAGTTGTTTTGGGAACAATAATGGAACAAGATGAAACTAGAGAGATCAAGTGATCTCTAAATTAGAAAGAAGGAAAGGAACCTTGAACTGAGAGGCTAAGAACTTATACAAAATCTAGACCTATTGAGACTTGTTGAGGAGCTTTCAAACACACTAAATGATAAATTATAGAGAGAGAGGGCCATTTGCTTGTAAACAAGCTTGGTATTTATAGCATTTTGATTTACCAGAAGGTAAGATCAAATTGAACTCTTCTACCTATTAAAAAAGAAATTACTATTTATAAGGTGGCTAAAAATTTAATGCAAGCAAGAGTGGTTGAGAATTACAAGCACAACTTGAATTTTCATGTTGATGAGTGCATCAGAAAGTTTTGGAAAACACAGATAGGATCACGCTTTGCCTAGCGGGCAAGTAGTTTCAGACCACCTCCTATCCTAGCGGCGGTCATGGGACCACTACCTAGGTAGGGCGGAAATCCTGTAACTAAAGACAAAAATGCAAGGAAAAAGAGGAAAGGGGTTATAAAAAAGCATGCGAAGGATGGATAAGGAATTTTAGGATGCAAATATATACACTTAATGTAATCTCTAGATTCCGAACACCTTGCAAAGAGATCTTAATCATCATTGGGGTTTCGTAACCTCTTTTTTGACAATGTAGCGCATAAAATTTTGGGTGTGTTCATTGCCTCTAGGAAAGAGATAAATTTTTATAAGAGTTTCGTCTTCTTTTCTAATACTTCTCTGGAAAGACAAAAAAATTCTCAAATTTTGGGGTGCAAAATCAATTCCTTACCCAATACATATTTGGGTCTTCCTCTTGGAAAAAAATTTCTACCATAGTTTGGAATGGTTTACTTGAAAGATTTCAAAAGAAAAGTCGGGTTGGAAAGGGGCCATACTTTCTAGTGCTAGAAAAATCATAATCAAAATCACTCTACAAAATATACCTATTTACATTATGTCTCTATATAGCTTTCCTATTGTCTTTAGGGACAAAATTGAAAGGATTCAGAAGCACTACTTATGACATGGAATGGAAGAAAGATTCATATACCACTTGGTGACTTGGGATAAAGTATGTACTCCTAAAAGAATCGGTGGGCTAGGTATAAACGATATTAGAAAAATTAATATGGCCTTAATTACAAAAATGGGTTAGAGAATGCTTAATGAGGAGCAACCTTTGATTGATTTAATTAAGGCTAAATATCTAGCTCAGAAAATAGTAACTTCTTTCCTTTATGATGGCCATTTACCTCAAGGTTCTATTTTTTGTAATAATTTGATATAAATAAGGAATTTCATCAAACAAGGCTGTAAATGGAAAGTGGGAAATGGCAGAGATATTCAATTTTGGAGTGATAACTAGACTAGCTTTAGTTTAAATGATAAATTTGGTTACTGTCAAAGATATTTTAGAGCAAAATTATGGAAGGAAAGTCAAACACTAAAAGTAAATGGAGGGTAATAGAAAAATATGGAAGCAACTTAAAGTGGAATGGAATAAGATAAATCTCATAATCAACTCACTTCAAGTGTAGTTGAATAACATACCCCTGAATCAAATTGAAGTTAAGGATGAACTTGTTTGGAACAACTCATGTGATGGAGAATAAACTGTCAAATCTGGATACAATTCCTATTTTGAAAACATACATTTTGATTTCAAATGGAGCAGGATTTGGATGCCATAGCTAACTCCTAAAATCAATTTCTTCTTTTGGCTTTCTCTCAGGAAGAATAATCACAAATTAAAAAATTATCAACAAAGGCTTTATAATGCCAAATATGTGATGCCTATGCAAAAAGAGGCCGAGGACATCAAGCATATTTTTTTACATTGTGAGTACGCTTCAAGATCTGGAGTTATGCTTTTTCAAAATTCAATGTTTGTTGGACAGTGCCAAAGGAATTTATTCAATATTGGATTTAGTGGGATCCTCCTTTTAAACACTGTATTGTTAGGAGACTTTGGAAACTGGTTATGCCCCATATTATATGGAGAATTTGGAAAGAAAGAAATGACATAATATTTAGAAATAGTAGACAACCATGCAAGAAAATCTTTACTAAGATTGGTAATGCAATTAAAGACAATATTGAAAGATTTAAACCTCCCAAGAACAAGAAATATCCTAAAGATGAAGAATTTATTCTTTCAAATTGGAAGATTGATATTGAAAATGTTCAAAAATGAAGAACTTCAAATATTGACAGGTCTTCAATTCATTGGATCCCTCCTCCAAACTCTTGGTATAAACTTAATTTTGATGGAGCCTCTAAGGGAAACCTAGGGGTAGTTGTTGGTGGAGGAATAATTCGGGATCATAAAGGTTGTTTAGTTACTTATTATGCTAGAAGAATGGGTAATGTTATCCAAATGGTACCCAGACTCATTTTGTGGCTAACTCCTTGTGTTCTTTCCTCTCTTGTGCCTCAATCTACATTTTTTTGATTTTTAGGCACTCAAGGCTTTCTAGAAATGGCACCATCGTATAGAGCTCTCTCTTAGCTTTCCAGAAAGGTAAAGGTTTCCTCCTAACTCCTTATATTTTTCAAGTTATGGCTCGATGGAGTTTTTGTTGTGGAAAATTTTCCCATTTGAGGCCCGACCAATAGGAAGCTGCCACGTGGCAAAGGAGTTCGAGGGTCGGACGTAAATTTGAATTTTTTCCAAAAGAGTATAAAAAGGTCGATTTTCAAAGGAAAACTCATGGAAAAGAGAAGGAGAGAGAATTCCAGAGTGAATCAGAGCTTGCCACGTGGCATCTGACCAGCGGAGCGTGGGGAATTTTTGAAAAAATTTCCAAAGACAAAAAAAAGGTAAAATTTGAAAAAATTTCCCGCCGATCCGTTTTTGGGCCGTTTTTGCCCTAAATCTTCAAACGATCATATATTTTGATCCAAAGCTTGGATTTTTGCGTTCTTTATATCATTGGAAATATGTTAAAATTCTCTACATGATTCCATGGTCAATTTCTAATTTTGGTTCAGTTTGGAGAGAGAAAATTCAAAAACGGTTCTGGTACGTGTCCATGGCCAAAAATGACATTTCAACAACCAAATTTAATAGAGAATGGGTCACATTGTTCTCTAATATGGTAAAAAATGACAGAGTATGGGTTTGTAAGGCCCTCCATGCTGTTTTAATGCATTTTCCATCAATGAGGAATGGGCTTCCACATTTTTTACTTTTTCTCTCTCCTGGGCTCGACCCATGCACTGTAAAAGCCAGATTTGGCTCATTTCTTCATGGTTGAACACTTTTTGGCATTGCAAACTTCTTATTTCACCTCCAAAGCAAGTGATAGTTGTAAGAATCGACCTTTTCACAAATTGTAACAGTTTATACCTCTTTGATGGTGGAATGCAAGAGATTTTTACATGGAATTGATAAGCAAACTCTATGAATGCTTTTCGGTCCTCTGTTTGTATTGTTTTACTTCATTTTAATAACTCTAATTACATCTATCAGCTTGTGTATGTTTTCCCTTGTTGCATTTCATGAATTTGTGTCTATTTACATGGCAAAAAATGTTTCACCACTCCTTTTGGTGCATCACCATCTTTAGTTTAGTTTCATTTTTGCATTTTTATCCCTGTCTCCTTGCAATTTAGAGTAGGATTAGGATCTGAACCTCTGTAGTTGTGCAAAATATAGATCTAAATCAGAGGAGTTTGAGGAACCAACCTCTAATCTGGAGATTCCTCTCTCATTTTCACAATTCCCACACTTAGAGAGAGGTTTCCATGTTGTGCAATCACACTGGATGCCTAAAACATCAATTCAGAACCTTGATTTGCATCCAGGGGTGTTGCTGATTTGCAACAATAGGTAATCGACCAATCACTATGATGAAGCTTTATCAGCTTTATGGGGTCTAAGACTTGTTAAGGATTACAACATTCAAAACATCATTGTTGAAGGTGATTCCTTGAATATTATAAATAATCTTAATCAAATACACCCTCCAAGATGGACTATTAAAGATTTCATTTGGGAATATATTAATAAATTCCATACCTTGAAAAATATTAAAAATTTCATACTTATAGAGAGGGCAATAAGGTGGCGGATACCTTAGCTAAATATGGTACCAATAATAATTTCACCACTTGGGATGATGAAAAAAACACCCCTACGAAAGTACAAAATGGTATTACCAAAGATAATTATGAGCATTCACATATTAAATAGACTCTATAATGAGATTTCATGGGATTTAATGGATAATAAAGATGGCACATGCGAGAGGAGTAATTTTAACTACTACCATCAAATTTTTCATGCTCCTTGGACCGATAGTTGGATGCTTAAAAATTGGTCTAGGAAAAACAAAAACAAATTTTTCATGGGTGGTTTTCAATAGGGTAATCATAGAAATAGCAGAGGAATAAATATGGGGGAGATCCATGTCAGTTAGAGCCTAGTTGTGATCCCTCTTGGAAGGATAATGCTGAGCTGTGGAATTATCTTCAAATGGGGGCATCTCCAGCTTTATCAAGAAAATCCAAGGTCATGATCAGCACATTTTAGTGCATTTTTCCACGATTGGAAGGATAGGAAGGTTAAGTATGGAGGGAAAAGAGTGTTGATGAATGAGGAGCTAATTGCAGAGGTTACTAGTCTAGCTTTGGATGGCATCTGGTTTTTCAGCAAAAGGGTTGACAAAAATGTTGAAGAAGAAGTTTTAAAGTAGGGGAGGAGCTTATCTTTGTTACGGCTGGCATTAAGTTAAGTTCCATACCAGAACCCTTTGATGAAATTAACAAAATTATGGTGTGGTGTATCTCCCTTGAAGTTTGATACATTAATGTCCCCACCAAACACTTGATATTCCTTAATCACTTTAGGAGAAATTTTGTTGTTTGCTTTCTGTACTATCTCCTGAATTCTTTGGATCACTCCATTATTTACTTTCAAAAGCATACTAGGGCTATCCCCCTTCACCACGGGATCATATTTCTCCTTCACAAGAATTTCCTCATCAAATTTCCCTCCATTTCTATTTCCCCTAGTGCTCCACCCATTCCCATTAACAATACTCCCACTGCCAACCCGACCAACTCTCCCAAAGATGTCGTAAATGTCAAGGCTAAGAACCCTTCACCCTACAAAGTGACCCCACCTCCCTCTTTCCATTTCCTTAGAAGTAACAAGGATATGGAAATGGTTCACAATATTTTACACATAAGTAATGCAAGGCAGGAAAATGTTTCTCAACAAGAGAGGGAAAATATTCTCCTTAGAATGGAAACACTAGAAAATGAGGTAGAAAGTATTAAGAAAGAGATGCATCAATTAAATAAGAAAAAGGGGAAAATAAAGATGAATGAGGATGTGGGTTTTGGCATAGATCAGACTGATGAAATATACAAAAAATTGAACTCCTTAGATAATAGACTGGGGAGGTCTAAGGATAGACATGATCACAATATGGCCATCTTCAAAACTATAAGTGATTTTCTTGAACAACATGTCAGAAGCATCACAATGTTGAGTGGAGTCCCTGAGGATATTTGGGGTACATAGAAAGAGAGAAATCAGGTCATCTCGCGGTTAAACGTTAATTATCCAACACATATCACCACTCTGGTGCTTTTTACCTCTATGTAGATGATTAAATCAATGATTGAGAGGGCTTCAAGAAATAATACCTCCTGGGCAAGTTGAAGGAGTTCAAGTTTTTATTTTTTTATGAAAGTATGTTGCTTTTATGTTATTTAGTTGTAGTTATACCATGTCTTTATTTTTATTAGTAGCTTCTCTTTTGACTACTGTTGGGCTTATTATAATATCTAGATTCAAGATGACTTTTTGTTACTTTTTCATGTTGATCTGGTTGTTGAGCCTTTTTTGTAACAGGGTATAGTCCCTTCAAAAATATTTTACTTTAATGAAAAATACATTCAATGTCTTCCCAATATGTTGAAAAAACATGTCTAAGTTTTAAATTATGTAATAGGGTCATTCATCTCTTCAACAAAGTGCTTATGAAGACTACTCTTTCAATAGGCCTAGAAAGACCAATTTTGGCCATTTTAAGGAAGGTGTACATCCTATGGGAAGGATGTGAAAGCCCATAATCATTTGGGGGTGGTATTTGAGATCCATAAATATTTTGTAAGTGAATTATGAATATTTAAGGAATATTTGGATGTTTAGGGATAACTTGTGAAAAAGTGGGTTTTTCATGTGTATGGACTGAGTAGTCAAAATTGGTAACTGAACTTCTTCAGAGGATTCCAAGAGCTCTGTAGGGATTTTGGAAGGAAAAAATTGGAATTGTAAATTTTATTTGATTATAAACATGGTGGAATCATCACATATTTGACAATACACGATAGTTTCAAGGGTAACTTATTCTTGCGAGACACACCTCGTTGTCCCAGGATAAAAATGAGCTAATTTTGGAGATGAAGTAATAATTGAAGTATAAAAATATCCCTTTGTTCTTGAAATGGTATTAGGAGTCAAAATAATATAATATTTCATGTGAATAGTTATCTGGAGTTCGAGAATTGTGTCTTCAAGTTCTCTCTTATCAAGTACGCTTCTCATACTTATTCATTTTTGGAGTGACACATGTCACCTTATGGCTTCATGGCACATTTTTTTCCATCTTTTCCCTTTTCCAATGGGACATAGGGAACATAAAAATTTTCCCCAGCTCATCCCTTTCCTCCGGTCCCTCATCCGACCCTCCTCAGCTCGATGGAGTGCTAATCAAGCTAAGTTCATCTCCCTCTCCTCGCACCACACAATGACAAGTGTCATGATCTGGTTGAGGCACATTTTTATTTTCCATTTTCTACACATTACCAAGGGGAAAAATGGAACAATTTTTTTTTCCCTAGCCTAGCCCCTCCTTAGGTTCTCCATATAATCAAATTTCATCTCCCAGGTGCTAAAACATGTTTTCTCCATCTCATTTTCCTTGCACCTCATGGCGACAATTTCATGATCTGGATCAAGGTAAATTTTCTTGTCCCCCTTATCCCCATTCCAAAGGGAAAATAAGGGACAAAAAAATTCACCCCATACTCAAGCTATAAAAACCCTAATTTTAAAAATCAAGCAACTTTCTCACATGTGATCAAAACGTAGTTCTTTGGTAACTTTAAATCACAAAATAACTTACTTCCAAGCTTATTTATTTGCATAGTTCAACTAGGATACCTTTATTGATGTCATAAAACATAAAAAAATCCTAAAAAAAAACTTGTAATTCTGTTAATTTTATGAGGGCATCCATGACCATGAAAATAGAGATTTATTCATAACTTTCAAGTTTGAAACCAAATTCCAGTGAGATTTTATTTGTAAATCATCATCCAAGGAACCTTTAAGAAGAATGATTTTGAAAAAATGATGATTCCATAATTTTTAATATTATAAAACCTAAAAACCTATCCCTATAAGTTTATTTTTAGTTTATAAGAGTTCTAGCAGACAAAACACCTTTGTAAAAATTAGAGCATGGGATCACAAATACGAGATGAATCCGATGAGGGTATTTTCATTGCAAAAGGAAATTGGTAAGTGGAAATTATAAAAATATCAAGTTTTTGTGCTACAACTTACTAAAAATAGAAAAATTATGAAAATTGTAAGATCTCTTTGTCCGAGAATATTTGAAAAATAGTGAAAATAACAAACTAGGCAAAACAAATAGTTTCTCGGAAAAGTAGTTTTCCAAAAAAAACACTGTCCAAAAAAGAAACTTGCAACAAATAAATTTTTTATAAAATCAATAAAGAAACATAAGTGGAGGTACTATTAGTATATTAGGAATTTCGTAAGGCTAAATTTGAGAAAAAGGTAGATTCCCAAAAAATAACTCATGATCCCTACCTGCTAAAAATAGAAAGTTTTAGAGTCAAGTGCGAGAAAATTTGTCGAGTTTCATTTTCACTAATCTTGCTGATTTTTGGAAACAAAAATCTCAAATTATATATTATGGAACTCATTTAAAAAATTTATTTATAGTATCTAGGTGTGGGTGACAGTGATGTTTCTCACATGGACTTAGAAGACCTAAAGAGTCGAGATGCTTGGAGGCCCAAGGGAACCAGTTGAAGATAATATTTTCACAAGTAGATTATATGTTGCAGGAGGTCATCTCATGTTTGTTCGAGTATAAAATTAGTGCTAGCATGTGCTCAACACTATGAGATGGAATCAAGAATCATAAGAGAAAATGAAAATTCCATACTTGCAGTGCTCACCCCAAAGGGCATCTCATAGTGTATGCAAATCCCAACATGTAACAACATGGTCATAATCATAAATGAGTTTACATATGGTGAATGGTTGAAGAATAAATCATATCTAAATGGAATTACATTGGGATCATGGTTTAAAAATGGAGGAAGCCTTCTCGTGTACCAAAAAATTTATCTCAAAGTGATTTTCATGAAGTATATTTCGATGAAATCATTTTGTTGAGCGAGGTAATGGAAAAAGAGGCCATAAGATATTTTAAAGATTAGATGGCACAATTCATCCTCATTTTCATCGAAGGAAACTAGATGATTGACTAGGGAAAAATCATAAGTGATTAAATCCACCATCAATTACTTTAGTTATAGTTCACTAGAAATTTATCAATGAAATCAGATCGGGTATATTCTCTCGTGAGTACAAGACCACTACGAGGTCCTGAATCTTACCAAAATATTTCTCGGATGGCCCCTTCTTATGAAATTTACCCAAAATAATCTCAAAGAAATTAATAATAATTTCTTAAGGGTGAATGATGTAGTCACCATGTTCATCATATAGTTGTTGGAAGCTAACACAAATTTGAGATTGTCTTCTCAAGCTGCAAAAATTGATTGAGAGATATGGGTCCTATTTCACTCAATTTTCAACCTTCTCTTATATCATATTTTCAAGGTTTGATCTTTCTCCTCGCAAGATCCCGAGGTACCTCGGTGATAATATTTTGGTGTTTGAGCTATACAGAAACTTTCCCATGTCAATGGAAAAATCGGGAAGCAAAAGAAGAAATTTGTGTCATTTCCTATCTCTCTATTGTTGTGAGATTTTGCAAGGGTGAAATTCAATGTTGAAACATGAAAACTATACCCTAGTGTCAAAAAATTTTCTTTGGAACCCTCATGAAAGCCCTCAATTTCATGCCTATCCTTGATCCTTAAAAGTCCTCATATGTGTTTTGTGTACTTTCCTTGATGTTGGAAATTTCAAAACATGGTCATTCAGTTCATTTAGTACAATAATTTTGAGAGAGAATTCTTTGGTAGGCCTAGAAAGGTTATTTTTAGCCTTTCTAGGATAGGTGTGTGTCCTTTGGGGTAGATTTGAAAGATAAAATTCATTAGGAAGTGGTATGCATGAGCTAATAACATATTGTAACAGATTTAGGAATATTTTTTAGTGTTTCAGAGGTTTAGGAACAAGTTGTGAAACTGTGGGTTTCTAAGGTGCAAGGAGTAAGTAGTGGAAAAAAAAACCTAAACTTCAATGGAAGATTCTAGGAGCTCCGAGATGAGTCAATAGGAAACAAATATACCATTGGAAATATATATCAATTCCCTACATGATGGAAAAATCATATTATTTTCAAGGTATATGAAGTTATCAGGTCAAAGAAATTTGTATAGACTTACTTAACATCCGAATCAAAAAAAAAAAATTTAGAGGAGGAAAAATTAAGTCTTGAAAAACATACCATTGATCTAAAACATTTCTTTAGATTAAAATTTATATGTGATTTCACCAAAAATACCTCCTACAACTCCGAGAAAGTTTGTTTCAAGATTCTGGGAGTTAGTCAAATTTGTAGTTAGAAGCCTGATGCATTTTGGTGTTTGGACAGTCCCAACTATCCCAAATATCTTGGAAATTTTGGACAATGGGGATATTAGGGACAAAAAAATTCACCCTACCTCCTTTTTTAAGCCCTTGGAACCACATGTGACTGAGACCTTCTCGACAAAAGCTAAATGATCAAACATGCAAATTTGGCTATGTTTTTGACCTCCCAAGCCATTGGTGAATTTTTATTCCCCCTCTTTTGTCCCAAAGGTACATGAAATTAAAGATATTTTAGACAATAAAATATGAACCACACCTACCCCCTCTCTAGTGCATCATGTGACCTCCAATGTTGCTCATTGGATGCTGAAACCTTTCTCTCTCTTCCTTCATCCTCACCAACTCATTACCCCGCCACTTGTCGGGATCGAGAGAAGGGAAATTTTTACTATCCCATATATCTCAGCATAGTGGGAAAATTTGGAAACAAAAATGTTCCCCAATCTAAGGCTGATTGAAAACTAAAAAATAATCTAACTATTTATTCACTACTTCTTCCTACCTCTTCTTCCTCTAAAGTGAAAGAGCTTTCCTAAGCTATAAAATACAAAGTGACTCCTACCCATCTCCTTTTTCCTAACTAATTATGTAAATTCTAAGTAATAAAATTGATTAAACCTTAAATTTATTTATATACCCCGTAAAAATTCATCCAAAGCCCCCATTTGCACTGAAATTTGAAAAATTTGTACCTTCCAAACATGTGAACAAAATCGGGTGAAATTTTCTCATTTTCTTATCGTTCTAAGGGCCTCCAAGCACATTATAGTAGAAGAAAAGATGATTCTTGAAATAATTAATTGAATAAAACATTATTTTAATTCCCTAGCATCCAATTTTTTAATTTTTAAGCATTTCGGTGGGCAAATTGAGCTAAAATTCAGAGCATGAGATCATAATGAGGAGCCGAATCCAGTGATGTCATTTTTGTTGCAACCCGAGTTGGAAAAATGAAATTTATAAAAATATTAAGTACTTGTTTCCAAATAATTATAAAAATTACAACTTACTAAAAATAGTAAGTCCACTCAGAGCAGTGTAGTTAGTGAACATTGGAAATGATAAACTAGGCAAATATGGTCCAAAAAGTTAAAAAACATAATAAAGCATAAATATGGGGAAATTGTATAAAAATAGAAAGTTTTTGAAAATAGAAAAGTATCTTCAACAGTGGTTAATTGAGTATTCTAGATGATCATTAAGTTCACATTTGAGGAAAACAGGTGAAATTTCCCAAAATAGCAGGTCCTAATTCCACTTGCTAAAAAAGGAAGTCTCTATTTTAAGTTCCCAATAGGCTCCATTTTCAGTCATCTTGCTTATTTTGGACATCTTCACAAGGTTTTATGATGATTTAATATCTCAAACAAGGAAATTTATCCTTTACAAAGGTCTTAATGCATCATTTTTATCACAATTTAAAAGCGAGAACATCATAGGGTGCAACAATTAAGAACCAAGGGACATTATACATTCAAAAAGATTCAAATATCCATCAAAATTCAAGGTAAACAACTCATAATTTATGTTTTATCTATCCATACCCCCTCAATGAGATGGCTAAATGAGCTTGACGAGTTGATTAAACCAAGATGAGTTTGGAGAATTGGCCAAAGTGAGCCAGGGGTGAGCTAAACTGAGTAAGTCAAAGTGGGTTGGTTGAAGTAAAACATTACATAAAGAAGATAAAAGCATGAGGTGAAGGTAATGAGCCAATAAAAAAAGGTGATTCCGTATTCCAGGAAATCTCAGAAACAAGCAAGACCCTTTGTAGATCTTACCGAACCTATCAAATTAGGTAAGAATAATTCATTTTCACACGTTCTTTTTCAAAATTACGCAAGTATGACTTCCTGAATGTCAGAGCTACCCTGCAGTGATCAAGATTTGGTCCCACAAAAAGCTTCTAAAGGTGCTCCAATGACCAACATTGTGTAAAATATTGAAGATCCATTTCCATGGATCTAAGAAATTATTGAAAGTGGGCAAAGATAATGTTTATTGATATCATACCCAATATAGAAGAAATATTAGGAACTATAATTCTAAGCAAAGAAAGAATACCTAGAAAACATCACGCTTCTCCGGTGGCCCTCGGGTAATAAGTACGTTGAAGTTATTAGGCCTAAGATATAAAATCCTATCAAGGACATAAATTTGTTAGACTATGAATTGAATTGTATCTCATTGGGTCAAGCTTCATAAGAGGGTGATTACCATCTGTTCAAAGAATTCTCTTCCCACCTTCTTTCTTAGAATGAATAATACAAGAAAATAATTGTGCAATTGGATGAATAGATAAAATATCTTAGTGCTTACATTCATCCCTTCTCAAAACCTAAATAAGCATCCTCTCTTTTGATTAAATACATTCCTACAATCAATAGTTTTGATATTAAGGAAATAAAGAAAGCATAAGGATACATGATGCATGGGAAGGCTAGCGAGAAATGGGTTGAGAAAATCATTGAGAAGGGAAAGGTATTATTTCCGGATATCATTCATCTCATCAAGAACATTCTTGAAACATTATCATAAGTGAACTAAACAAAGGAGGGATTTACAAAATAGGTCAACCATTTAGATGAGATGTTTCCACTAGTATCTGAGATGATCTCCTTTGGTTCTCACACCCTTGTGAGTAAGAAATTGTTTGCATCGACTACAAATAACTTGTCTCAAGTTTGGATCTACATCATGGACATGAGAAAAACAATGCTCAAAGAATGTAATATCCTAGGTTGAAACTAGAAGAAAAAACATTATTTCGAAATCTTGGACAATTTCTACAATTATTTTAGAGATTTGATTTTCCTCCACTCAATGAGGATTCATCTTCGAGTAACTCATTGCTTCCTTTTGGGAGTTGGTCAAGAAGTACGAAGGTGACTCTCTTTCCTTTAATAAAGAATACTTAGAGTCCCCATCTAATATCAGAAGTTTCATTATTGTAATTGCAATAGATCATAAATAATGGTTTCATCAATGTAAGAGGATCAGTGATGTCCTCGAGACATGGACTAAGGTGTAGGGTTTTGCTTTCATTCCAGCTACGAGATAAGTTGGAACTAGAAATATCTCAATTCAACAAGGAATTCAAGGAAAAAGAGCTAGCTACAGAGACTCATCATCAAGATTCATGAATCAATAAATTTCTTCATTGCAGAGAGATTCTTCATTAGATATGATAACCACTCCCTTCTTCTCTCTTTATACCTCTTCCTTCTTGCCCCTTTCTAATTCTTCATTGGGTGTAATCATTGTATTTTTTCTCATTCATTTAAGTGACTTTATAAAGTTACATTGTAAAATTTCCTTTAATTTATAAAAGGGAACTTATTTCTCACTTCCTAGGAAGGTGAAAATTCACAAGTTGAATGAGACCATGAAGAGTCATGTGGGGGGTAGGTGAAGAGTCAATTCACATTGCTATATATTGGGATGGCCTCTCCATTCCAAAGGATCCTAAAAATTTAGTTCTTTGTAGAAATAGTGGATTGTGATTTAGGTGTTGAGATTTGTATCACCAACACATGAAATAAATCTACATTTCTTCCATTTCCCTTTTCTTATGTGTTCTTCTATTTCTCTCTTTTATGCACTTTGTAAGCATAGTGATCAAGAAAGAGTTGTGTATCTTTGATAAATGAATCTAAGAATTGTGTCTAGGTTTTTTCTTCTCACTAGATAGCTTCATTTTTATTTCCTCTATATTAAATGTTGAACTACTCTAGTTATTGGGTGTGAATTCTGCTTGTGCCTACTCATAACAATAACCTTCTTTCATCTAATTTATCTCCTTCACCCCTCATCACTTGTAATTTCCTCCCTTGTACCCCATACAAGAAATTTTCCATAGGTTCAATGGAGTTTCCCTATGCGATCCCCAACCTATTTGGGAAACCTACAACATTTATATAGTAATAATTTTTTTACATTTAATAATTGAGTTGCACCATTAAATGCGAGACATGCATAGCCCCATGAGCTTTAGTGGAAAAACCTAATTTTCTGCATTGACAAATTTTTCACCAACAATTTTTGCCAACTCCACTGGGAGGTATTTTCTCACATGCACCCAAAAAAAAAATTCCTAATAAATACAAAAAAAAACAAAAAAAAAAACAAAAAAAAAATCATATTTAAAAGAAATAAATTCTTAAGGTGAATTCGTGAAGGAATGAATTCGTGTCACGTTAATTTTTTTTTGCAACACAATGAAATTTTTTCCAGATTGTTGTGAGGTACCAATGCATGAAAGTGAATAAGTAAGAAGAGGATTGCTGAGAAATGTAAATTTTTGATCAACCATCATTCTGGAACATCTCTTATAAATCCAAGAAAGTTGAACGAAAGAAGGTCCATACCATCTTTGCAGCATTTAGAAAATTACTTTCTAGAATGGAGAAAATAATTTTTGTGAAGACCCTATCATCAAGTCATGGTGGTTATAATTCAAGAAGAGTGTTTCTAAAGGAAAGAAAATGGGAATTACTATTGTTGATGATCAAGAATCCAAGAGATGGATGAGGAAGATCCATAAGAGATATGAAAGGCTATATGAAGGATAAGATGGTGTAGAATCCATTGAAGGTAAATTTTTCAACTTCACACAACTCACTAATAATTTGAGAACATTTTCCTTTATCTCCCTTCCTCTAGATGATTTTCATCAAGATAATAAAGAAGAGGAGGTTATTTCTATGGAGGAATATACAAAGTTTTGTACAAAATATGAGGTGTTCATCCCCGAAATATTCTTTTGCAATGTTGATGAGTGCCATATCCTTAAGATATCTCAATAAAACCAAATCAACACCTTGGAAGATGAAGAATAAGACATGATAGTTGAACCTCTATTCATCAACTCATTCTAGCTTGAGGCACAACCCATTGATGAAACAATGAATTCAAGTGAGGAGGATTCCTTTTTATAACAACATACCCAATGCTTGCTGAAGACTCCATCAATCATGAAGATGTACGAGAAATAAATCCTTCATCCCAGGATCAAGATGATAAATTCAAGGTAATCATGGATGATCTCATTTCCAATTGTGATTCTTCAAGTGATGTAGAAATGATGAAATGGAGACAATTTGAAGAATAAAATTATCTTCCCAATTCAATCATGGATGAAAAAATGGAAGAATTCAATTTATTTTTTTAAACCAAGGAGGATGAACAAATTGAGCATGACCTCTTTGAAGAGTTGATTTCACCACCCTCACTAAAGGAGCACAATGATGATCATCATAGTAAGTACATAATCTCTCCTTTTCCTTGTGAACAAGAAGATGCTACAAGAAATGATCAAGATGAAATTGAATTTTTTTCCCCAACATGGTTCTCTACTTCTCATCATGAGAATGATGAAATGGAATTTGAACTCACATGTGTTCTCTTCTTGTGTAGCTTATATCTCTTCTCCTTGTTAGAGAATATTGAAAATCAAGTATGATCGTTGTTTGAAGAATGTGAGAATTATATGACAAGAAGTACAGAGATGGACAATGAGGATGTTTTGAATAAATCATGGCCATGTGTGGATCATATTTTCAATCATCTAATCGAGGCCCAATGCAATGTATCTGCTAACGAAGATGACAATTATTATATGGTAGATTTGGAAGAGTTGTCTCTGAAACATAGCTTGAAGAATGCAAAAGCAATTCAAGACCCTTAACTCAGTCTTGAGATCTTGAATCGATCTATAGTAATGAAAAATAGGTATGAGTCAATTTTTCTTCTCATTTTGATACACCAATGTTTGATGTTGATATGGAGCATATGGATGAGATTGATGTCCTCCATAATTCCTTGGTCGATGAGAGTGAATATGAATATACGTATTTATATTTCATGATTTGTGAAGAAGATCAAATATGAAAAGAGTAGGATATTCCAGGATCTCTTTTGAATATTTCCAATATAAAAAACAGCATCTCCATTATCAAGGATGATAGTAAAGAAAATATTGATCTGATTTGTATTGAAGGAAAATTTTCAAGACAACACGAAGAGGTACATGAGCCTTGTGAGTTGAGTCAAGGTCAACTTGTTCTCACCACCTTTGGATAACATACCATATTGGAATAAGAATGCATACTACAATATTCACTCAAGAGTGATAAATTTTTCCATGACAAGAATTATGGTTCCAAAAATATGTCAAGATCAATTATGAGTCGATTGGTATTGGCAACAATTTTCACGTGCAATAAAGTGAAACTTTGCAAAGATATTGTGAATTGTATTTGAATTATATTACATTCACCATTTCAATATCCCTTGCTTGTAGTGAACATGTTTCCATGTTGTAACATTCTCTCAAAGATGATGATGACCTCTGTGCCAATGATGTGGACTCTAATTTTGCAAGAACTTACTCGAACAACAAATAAGGTGCAAAGAATTTTTGGATCAATAAGTGAATCAACTTGTTTTCAAATACTCTAAGTGTCTCACTAATTTAAGATATGATATCATGATGGAATTAAATAATGGGGAATGTTTCCATGATAAATTCAATGTTTCCAATTTTGAGAACATGGGGAATGGTGTCTCATGATCACAGAAAATCAAGTAGAAGTTGTAAGGTGTATCAATTTCAAATAAGTAACAAAGTTCTCATTAGCTGCAAGAATGTTTAAAGTATAATACAAGTATGAAGATGGAATATTTGTGTGTCTCCTTCTTCTCAAGCCATAAAGATCCATCACAGGAGCATGGTATGAATAGATATTGACTTTTGATATTTAGAGGCCATATTTTAGTCCATTGTTCCATGATGGTGTATACTTCTCATAACTTGTCACCTGGTATGTGTACATTCTTTCCCCACTTCTGTAAATAACCCTCCCCATATATATATTTTCCCTTTCTATTTTGTATTATTTTAATCTTTCGTTGTGTTTCCCTTTCATGTATTTTTGTGTTTGTGTGTGTTTGGAAGAAATGAATCCTAAAGCCCAATGGATAAGGCACTAGTACACACAAGTGTCTTGAGATTCATGGATTCCTACATACTCTATCCTTGCTGCACTAAATCCACAACATGTATCCAAGTTAAATCCAAATTTTTCATAAGATTTTTCAAGGGAAAAATTCAATGTTGAAACATGACAACTATACCCTAGTGTCAAAAATTTACTTAGGAGCCCTCCTAAATACCTTTATGGATCAGTCTTCCCTCAATTTCATGCCTATCCTTGATCCTTGAAAGTACTCATATGTGTTGTGTTTACTTTCCTTGATTTTGGAAATGTAAAAACATGGTCGTTCAGCTTATTCAAGATCAATGCTTATGAGAGAGAATTATTTGGTAGGACTAGAAAGGTTATTTTTATCCTTTTCTAGGAAAACATGTATACCCTCTGAGGAAAGTTTCAAATATTAAATTCATTTGTAAGTGGTATGCAACATATAAAAACATGATGCAACTATTTTAGGAAGATTTGGAAGTGTTTTAAAGGTTTAAGAATAATTTGTGCAAATCTGCGGGTTTCTAAGGTGTAAGGAGTAAGAAGTGGAAACAAGCACATGAAATTCAAAAAAATATTCCAAGATCTTTGGGATGATTAAAGACTAAAATAATATACCTTAGAAATATATTGTAATGATTTACATGATTAAACAATTATATTATTCTTAAGGTATTGGAGCTTCTCTAGGAAGAGCAATTTATACGAGATTACATAGTGATCCCGAATGAAAAGAATTTTTTTTTGATAAGAATGTAGAATAAATTTTTGAAAACCACCCCATTGATATCAAAATTTTATTTGGAGTCAAATTTATATAACATTTCACCCAAATACCACCTACAACTTTGGGAAAGTTCGTTTCAAGATTCTAGGAATTAGTCAAATTTAAAGTTGGAAGCTTGTAACATTTTGGTGCCTAGATTGTCCCAACTATCTATGAAATTTGGGATAGTGGGGAAATTAGGGACGATGAAATTTTCCCTGTCAAATTTTAAAGCCATTGGACCCCTATGTGACCACTGGACCTTCATGAGTAATGTTAAATGAGCAAACATGTAAATTTGGCTAAGTTTTTGACCTCCTAAGTCTTGGGTGCATTTTTTCCCTAACTATTTCAAATGTCCAGGATGGTAATATGTGCCCCACCCCTATCCCCATATCTTTTTCATCATGTGACCTCCAATATTTCTCATTGGGTGATAAAACATGTTTCTTTCCTCCTCTATCCTCACCCACTCAATGCTGTCACTTCTCGGGGATTTGAGAGTAGTGCACATTTTACTGTCTTAAATGTCGTAAGATAATGGGGGTAGTTGGGAAAAAAATGTTTCCCACCCCTAGGTTGGTTGAAAACTCAAAAATAATTTAATTTTTTATTCGGTACTTCTTCTGCCTCTTCTTCTTGTGAAATGAAAGTACTCCCGAAATTTATAAAAACACAAAGTGACTCATACCCATCTCATTTTTCCTTAAGAACACCATGAATTTTGAGTAATAACTTATATTAAACATGAAAATTATCTAGAGACCACTGTCAAAATTCATCGAAAGCCCCCATATGCATAGAAATTTGAAAAATTCATATCTTCCAAACCTGTGAACAAAATCGAGTGAAATTTTCTCAGTTGTTTCTCATTCCAAGACCCTCCAAGAAAATTGTAGCATTAGACCAGATGATTCTCTAACTAATTAATGGTCAAAAACTTAATTTAATTCCATATAATATGCTTTTTTAGTTTTGGGCATTCCAATTGGCGATTTGAGATCAAATTCGGAGTATGGAATTATTACTGAGGAGCCTAATCTAGTGATGACATTTTTTTACAAATCAAGGTGGAAAATTTAGTTTCTAAAAATAGTAAGTACATGGTGCCCTATATTTATAAAAATATTAACTTACTAAAAATAGTAGGTCCCCTTAGAACAATGTACTCAATGAACAATGGAAATGATAAACTAGGAAAATCTAGTAAAAAAAAAAAAAAAATAGAAAAATATATTCAACAGAGGTGAACTCGAGTATTAGATGATCAAAAGTTCAAAGTTAAGAAAAACAAGTGAAATTTCCCAAAATAGAAGGTCTTGATTCCACCTACTAAAAATAGAAATTCTCCATTGTGAGTGCAAAAAATTGTAGTAGGCTCCATTTTTATTCATCTTATTTCTTATTGACATGTTCACAAGGTTGTATAATGATCACATTTCTCAAATAAATAAATGCATCCTTTACATAGGTCTTGAGGCATCATTTTTATCATAATTTGAAAGCAGAACATAATAGGGTGCAACAATTGAGAATCAAGGGACATTAAATATTCAAAAGAGATTCAAAAGGAGTCCAAGATCCATAATTATTCAAGGTAAAAAAATACTCAGTAATGTTTGAGCCATCCACACCCCCTCGATGAGTTGGCTAAACGAGCTCGAGGAGCTAAGTAAACCAATTTGAGTTGGGAGAGTTAGCCAAAGTGAGCCAAGTTGATCTAAACTGAGTAAGTCAAAGTGGGTTGGTTGAAGTAAATAATTTAATAAATAAGCTAACAAGCATGAGTTGAAGGTAATGAATCAATAACAAAAGGTGATTCTGTATTCCAGTAAATCTTGGAAATAAGCAAGACCCATTATAGATCATGTGAAACCTCTTGAATCAATTAAGAGTGATTCATTGTCATATCTTCCCCTTCAAAAGTACCTAAGTATGTCTTCTTAAAGGTCAAAGCTTCCCTACAACGATCAATATTTGGTTCCACAATAAGCTTTTAAAGGTTCTCCGATGACTGAAATTGTGTCAAATCTTGAAGATCAATTTCTGTGGATCTAAGAAACACTCGAAAGTGGTCCAAAGACAATGTAACTTGCTATTATATCTAGTCTAGAAGAAATATCAGGAAATATAAAGTTTAAGCAAAGAAAGAAGGCCCAAAAAACATATCACTTATTCATGGCCCTCAAGTAATCAATATGTTGAAGTTGTTAGGCCTAAGATTGAAAATCCTATCAAGGACATAACTTTGTTGGACTATGATAAGACCGAATCTCATTCAATCAATCTTCACATGAGATTGATTTCCACCTACTAAAATAATCCTCTTCCTGCCTTCTTTCTCAAACTAAAGAATTCAAGAAGACAATTGTGAAATTGGAGGAATAGTTAAAATCTCTCAATGCTTACATTTAACCCTTCTCAAAACTTGAATCAACATCCTCTATTCTAATTAAAGAAATTTCTCCAATCAAAATTTTTGATCTCGAGGAAATAAAGAAATAAAAAGGATACATGATGTAGGGGAAGGCTAGCAAGAAATGGGTTGAGAAAATCATCGAGTAGGAAAGGTATTGTTTCCAAATATCATTTATCTCATCAAGTACATTCTTAAAAAATTATCATAAGTGAACAAAGAATATGATGGATTTGTAAAAGAGGTTAACCATTTAGATGAGATGTTTCCATTAGTATCCAAGATGATCTCATTTAATGACCATACCCTCAAGAGAAAGAACATATTCACATCCATTATAGAGAAATTGTCTCAAGTTTGGATCCGCATCATAAACATGAAATATGCAATTATCAATAATGCAATATCTGAGTTGGACTCTTATGGAAAATTTTTTCTCAATATCTTGGAAAATTTCTAAAATTATGTTTAGAGACTTGAGTTTCTTCTTCTCAATGAGGATTCATCTTTAGAGGAACTCATTGCTTCATTCTCGGAGTTGGTCAAGAAAGAGGCAAGTGACTCTCTTTCCTTCAATGAAGACAACTTAGAGTCCCTGTCCAACATCAACAGTTACATTATTGTAATTACAATAGAACACGAAGAATGGATTCATCAATGTAAGAGGATTAGTGGTGTCCCCAGGACATGGAACAAGGTGTTGGGTTGCATTTGCATTCCAGAGGGTGGATAAATTGGCACTTGTAGTTGACCAATTATGTAAGGAATTCAAAGAACAAGATCCCGCTCTAGAGACTCATCATCGGAGAGATGAATAAAAAAATTCTTCATCATAGGGTGTTACTTCATCTAATATGACACCATCTCCTTTATTTTCTCTTTTTCTGTCTTCCTTCTCTCCCCTTTCTAATCATTCATTCGGCATAATCATTGTATTTTGTCTCATTCACTTAAGTGACTTTATAAATTTTCATTGTAAAATCTTGTTCAATTTATAAAAAGGAACTTATTTCTCACTTATTAGAAAGGGAAAAATCCACAAGTTTAATGAGACCATGAAGATTCATGTGGGGGTAGGTGAAGAATTAATTCACGTTGCTATATATTGGGATAACCTCTCCATTCCAAAGGATTCTTGAAATTTAGTTCTTTGTATCAATAGTGGATTGTGAATTTACTTTGTTGAGTTTTGTATCACTAACACATGAAATAAATCTGCATTTTGTTTATTTACCTTTTCCTATGTGTTCTTCTTTTCTCTCTTTTATGCACTTTACAAGCATAGTGATCAAGAAAGAGATATGTATCTTTGATAAATGAATCTAAGAACTGTGTGTCTAGGTTTTTCTTCTCACTAGATAGCTTCATTTTTTCTTTCCTCTATATTGAATGTTGAACTACTCTAGTTATTGGGTGTGAATTCTATTTGTGCCTACTCACAAAAATAACCTTCCTTATTTTAACTTCTCTCCTTCACACCTCATCATTATAATTTCCCCCTTATACTCCACATAAGAAATTTTTCAAAAGTTTAGTGGAGTGTCCCTATGTTATCCTCTACCTAATTGGCCAACCTAAAACATTTAGATAGGAATATATTAGTTTACATTCAATAATTGGAGTTGCACCATTTAATGTAGAGGGGCATAGCCCCATGATCATTAGTTAAAAAAGCTAATTTTCCATATCAAAATTGTTTCTCACCAACACTCCCTTAGATTATTATCATCTAAGAATGTCATTGATGCCTCAATCCTTGAAGTTTAATTTTATACCTTTAAAATATATTCATATACACTCAAGGCAGATTTTTACATCGGAAGAAACTATAAGACCTTCTATCTTCCTTATTTGAACTATGCTACCCATATTCAAGATTACTGGGTAAACTTCTCAGATGATTTTGAGGTAAGGGAGTGTGATCACATGAGAATGACCATTGGTTAGATGAGAACATTTATATTTGATTAGTTTGTGGATGGAGTAGAAGATGATGGGAATGAGTTTTATGATCCTCAATATCAAACGGTGAAGGTCTGTACTCACCCATAGATATCATGGAGTATTTGTAAGTAAGGGGATATAAATAAAATAACTATGGTGGTAATGTAAAGACCTAAGGAATGGTTCTAAAAAAGGGATGAAATCATTAAATCAATTAGTTTTCATAATCTCATATGATAGGTATTGTATGTTTCTTTTATGAATAAAATTGAGATGACTACAAGCTCTTCTCACCTAGGAGAGCCCACGAAAAATGAAATAAATGGAAAATGAGGTTCCCCACTATAGGAGGTTGAAAAATAAAGAAAGATTCATTCAAGATCTTGTAGAAGATATGGAACAAGGATAGATTGATCCTTCTCATCCACCAATTCCTCATAATTATCCAAACATATCCTCCTCTGCTGATCAATGAGCAAACTCAAAAATGCAAGATGTACCCTCTCACACTGATCCTAAAACTACAATCATGCCTAGTGCCAAACCAAAAATAATGGAGGTATTCCCATGGATACAAGAAATTATTAGAGGAGAGACTCACACAACACAATAGGTAGTGGTACCATATTTTCAATCTATCTCAAATATGGTGAAAACAAAGTGAGGTAAGAAAGCTCAAATTACTTCCCACTTCTTCAGTGGTGCCTTAGGAAATTAGTATGTGGAAGTAGATCTACCAAAGGTAGTAAATCCCATTTGTGAGATGAATCCATTTTAATATGAAATTACCACAATTCCTCTGGGGCCAGTAATGCATGAAGGATATTCTCATCTATTCAAATAATCTTCCACTCACCTTCTTGAAAGAAATGAGTAACACAAGGAGAAGATTGATTAATTGGAAGAACACGCGAGAAATTTCACTTCACATGTTCAATCCTTCAAGGAGCCTAATTTTGTCCCATATATTCCATCTGGTCATTATAATCATAAAATTTGATCTAGAATCAATTAATAATACACAGGTATACATGATTTAAAGTAGAGCTAACAACAAGTGGGTCAAAAAAACCCTTGAAAAAGGTATGACCTTGTTTCACAAAATTCTTTCACTTTTTGAATTCATGCTTGCCACCACTATAAAATTTAATATGTGAAGGGATGATATTTAAAATGAAAAATAACATTGATATTTCCACTTTGATTCTTGAGATGGGCAGCATCAATTCTTCTATATTGATAAAAAATGTTTTCAACTCTACATCTGAAACATGTCTCCAATTTGGTCCTAAACTCTAGTTTCTCAATATGAGATGTTGAATCATGCTCTTGATGAGTTGGATTCATGTGATGAGATCACTTAAAATATGCAAGAATACATCAAATTGGAAGTATAAAATCTTTGAGTACTGCGGTAAATGAAAATACCACAAAGAATGATCTCCTAAATCTATTTAAGGAACTAGTTAAAAAGAGGCAGGAGACCCATTCTCCTTCAATGAAGACACCTTGGAATATCTTTTAGATATCATATGTGTTATTTCTAACATTTTAAAGGGGCATCAATCCTAGTTCACAAAATGTAAAAGTATCAATATTACTTCATATAATTGGCTTAAGGATATAAAATTCACTCGCATTCCTCAAGTAGAAAATATTGTGCTCACAAAGGGGCTTGTTTCAACAAGGATTTAAAGGGAATTGATATTTTTCCAAGAACACTCTCCCATAGTCCTTTAGAAAGTGAATCTTCATTAGTAAATTCACCATCTTCCTCAGAGTATCTATCTCCTCTCTTCTTTGTTTCACATGCCCTTCTTCTCTTCTCTCATGTCTATTTCTTCATTATGGGGTTTACTTTTCACTTTTGTCTTATTCATTTAAATGTGATCTATAGTCAGACATTGTAATGAGTTTCCTCCAATTAATAAAAATGGACTCACTTTATTTCCTAAGGATATGAAAGGTCACAATTTTTAAAAGTTAGTGAAAATTCATGTAGGGGTAGGAAAAAAGTCATTTCATAAATCTATATATTGTATGATGCCATCATTCCAAAGGGCTATCAATTTATGAGTATCTGGGTAGATAACTAGTGAACTAAAAATAAAAAATAAATAGATGGCATTCTTCTATTTATTTTCTATATGTTTCCTCCATCTCTCTTTTTCAGCTTTGTGCATATGACAATCTTGTATAACCAAGAAAGGTGTTAAATCCTTTGATGAATGGATAAATGAAATTTTATGTTCATGATTCATTATGTCTTTCCATTGTTAATTTTTTTCTTCTAATTGTGTGTGGATAAATTCTAGTTAAAACTTGTAAAAATATGCTAGTTCCTATTTACAAGATTAACCCCTCTCTCAAATTTCTCACTCCTACTATCTCACTCATAAAGAAAATTATTCCCTTGCACTAGGTGCAATAATTTTCTATAGGTTCAGTGGAGTGTGCCTATGTGATCTCAAACCTATTGGCCACCCATGATATTTGTTTTATCTACATTCAATAAAGGGGTCCTCCTCTTTCAAAAGGAGGGACATAGTCCCAGAGAATTAGTGAAAATTAGTTAATTTGTCCTTATGATAAATTATTTCTCCAAAATTTTTTGGTGCCCACTTGTGGGGTAGATTTTGTTGTCTCTACACCACCTCATAACCAAAAAATCCATAAAATTTAAATATCTAAAAAATAAAAAGTTAAATATTGAAAACAATAAGAGTATTTATCAATGATATAAATTTTCCCCTCATGGATATCCATGGAAATCCTCATATGTTGCTACATAATCTCCTTTCTAACAGGATACCCAAGAAGACCTATCATTTGATGTAAGAAACTACATTTGGCATAACAGATAGAGATTTAACCACTACCACACAACCTCAAGATTTTTAGACCTTGAAAAAGAACATTCTCAAGCTCTGACATATGACACATACTCTAAATCAAAAAATAAGATCTTAGAAGAACTCTATTTTGAGTTAAGCATTCATCTAATAAGATGGAAGAAAGAAGGTATACAAGGGCCTCTAGAGATATTGGTGTGACTAACCCAAGTTTTGAAGAGTAATTGCAATCTTATTTCGGACTTCCTATCACTAAAATTGTAAGGAGAACATGCCAATCATGTTTTATTGAGTTTGATCCCATCTTTTCTCTCAAATAATCCATTGAAAAATCAACAATTGGACCATTAAATTACATTCCTCTCAAAGAATTAATTATAGAAGAATCTATAGAAAATTTTGAAGAAGAAGAAGATGATGAGGAATAAGAACCATAAATGGCCCAATAAACACCATTTACTTGGGGACAAAAAATGGGCCCATTGGATCTAAATTCTCATTTTCATAAATTACCCAAAGGATCCTTGAAGAAATTCCCTAAATTCTACATATACAAGAAGAAACACCATGATGATCACATTATAGCTTTCATAGCAGCATGTGGGAGGTTGGGTATAGGATACAAGGATGTATCAATTCATTTGTTCATTGAATATTTATAAGATACTAGTAGAGAATGGTTTTAACATTCACTAAGGATATCTATTACCAACCATAATGATGTGAAATCTAAATTTGAATCTAGATACAAACAAACCGAGGATGCTTGCACTCTTCTTGACCAGTGGTATTAGTTGAAAAAAGAGCCATATGAGCCCATGAAGGAGTTTGTGGTTAAGCTGAATAGAATTCTCTATAAGATCCTAGATCTTTACGACCTATTGAGGATAATAAATTAAGATTCTTAACTAATGCATAACTTCCCAAATCTAGTTTCATGTTGATAAGAACCCAACCAACTAATTTGGAAGAAGCAAAAAAATTGAGGTTGAGGTAGAAGATGACTTGATTATGCCTGGAAAGATCAAGAAGGGTCCAAGAAAGGAAAAGAGTCGAGTTCAAATTTTGGAACTACAAACTCATTAGTGCGAAACTGGATAATGATGATCTCTCTCTTAAGAAGAAGTTATCCCAAGCCTCCATGTATAATGATGATATTGAATATGAGCAATTTACAAAAAAATAATAATTCTTCTTATTAATCCACTTTTGCAATTTTATAATGTATGAAGGGATATTATATAGCCATTGAAATAGGAAAACCAAATTCATATTTTATAGGGAGTACAAACAATATAGAACCCATATTAATATATTATTATACATTTGTTATAACAATATATTAACTAACCAAATACGTTACTAACAAACTAGTAATTCACTAATTACTGTAGTAATAATATATTCACCTTATAATAAATCACATGTAAATACAAAAATTACTAACATTCCCCCCTTAGTGTTTACATGGTAAAAAAACATTCACACTTCTTATACATATTTTTGCCCATGGTGGCTCGCTCATGATCTTGGCACACACTCAAACTAAAGGTAGAATAAGGAACACATCAACCTCTTATCAACCATACACTTTCGGGAACACATTTGACTGAATTAGTGTAGGAATATGTACAAGAACCATATGCTTATCAAATAATCACTGTAGGGAATAAATCTGACCTAATCAATGTTGGAACTCAAGAAGGAACCACCTGCATAGCCTTCAATGGTTTTACTAAGGTTTACCACAAACCTATGTATGAACAAGAACAAACCTATCATTCTATCTCTTCAAGAATCATGATGTTATATTTAACTATAATATCTATTCTTCACTATGTTATTACATTAGGGAATTATGTAAGAATAGCCACATATACTAGTGAACATGAATAAACCTTTGTTCTTATTTCTCACACCACGATGATAAGGTGAAAACCTAAAATACACACCACACAACTGAATAAAAAAGTCACCATACTAGAAGTACGATCCCGTATTTGGTGACTGATGAGAGGTCGTTGATTGACCTCGACCTCCTGTCCTTCATCCTCTAGTGTCATTTTTCTAGCTCAACCTAATTTATATATGAATCTTAATTGCTTCCACATTGATTTTATTTGTATATCTTCCCCCCGTTATGTGAAATAGTTTATTTTCCGAATGTCGGGTAACACCAAAAATACATCTGTGAGGAATTTTTGTTATTTTATGGACTTTACAATTACATGAATTTTTAATGCAACTCAAAAATTTGACAATGACTATTTTAACTCAAATAAGAGGATTCAACATGAAATTTAAAAATTTATAAATTGATATTACGTTTTAAATTAAAATGACTTTGACTATGACAATACCAAAAATTATGTTTAACCTTTTTTACATGACCTCGATTCTTTTAATGACACTTGATGAAAATAATATTGAGGAAAATAACATCAATATTAAAATCATGAAACAATACTTTAAATATAAGACAAACTAACAAAAATAAAATAAATAACATTAAAGTTATTAATTTTAACACCCCTACGAGTCTAGGGAAAAAGGGGTGGTAACATTGATTTAACAGAGTATGGATATTGAGTTGAAGGGAAGCACATATACGTGGTATAATAGGAGAAAAGGTGATTAATTGATTCAAGTCAAACTAGACGGGGGCTTTGACTTCTTGGGGGTGGTTGAATAAAGATGTTTATCTCTTTTCTCTTCCTAGGATTGGTTTAGACCACAATCCACTTCTTTTCCAAATCAAAGATAAAGAAAGGAGGAGAAATCGTTTTAGGTTTGAGAAGATGTGGTTACAAAATTAGAATTTTTTTGATCTTATGAAAGAATGGTGGAATGTGAAAATTAAAGGAATTTCTATGTTTAGAATTACTAAAAACTTGCTCATGTTAAGAATAATCTGAAAGGATGGAATAAAAAATTATTTGGTAACATTTTTGAGAAAAATAAGTCTCTGGAAAATGAGTTATCTTCCCTTTAGGAATATTTGGAAATTATTAATGATGACAATATTCAAGAAGGTCAACATAAAGAGAGAGAATTATTAGCTGACTACCATAACATCCTTCTGAAAGAGGAGACTTTCTGGAGATAGAAATCTAGGGTGCAATGGCTCAAAGAAGGTGACAAAAACATGAAATTATTCCACATTTCAACCCTTAAAAGGAGAAGCACAAATAAAATTATGAGTGTTATAGGGGAAGATGGAGAGATGCTAATTGATACTAAGGATATTCAAAATGCTGCCACCTCCTTTTTCAAGACTCCTTTCTACAACCAATTCATCTAACAACAATAAGGAAGGGTACTTTTTGGATTGCATTCCTCAGTTGGTAAATGAGATTGATAATATAATGCTCAAAATATTCCTATAATGGAAGAAATTGAATTTATGCTTGAAAACTATGAGCCCTGACAAAGCTCCAGGACTAGATGGATTTCCGGCTCTCTTTTTAAATTTTTTTGGGATATTGTCAAGGATGATACTTATGCAAAGCTATTCAAGAGTTTTTTAAGAACAAAAATATGCTCCATGAATTAAACAACACTTTTCTTGCTTTAGTTCCTAAAAATCACAATCCTACTGATTTTAGGAATTTTAGACCTATCAGCCTATGTAATTGTATCTACAAAATGTGTTCTAAAATCCTGTACTTAAGAATTCACCTTATTTTTCCTTCCATTATCTCCGATTAGAAAGGGTTTCATGATGGGAAGACAAATCCAAGATGGTATTGTCACTATCCAAGAGACTCTTCATACTACCAAGCAAAACAAAAAGGAAGCTATGTTTATTAAGATTGATATGGAGAAATCCTATGACTATGTATCTTGGTCCTTTCTTCTTAAAGTCTTAACCAGATTTGGATTTGATGAATATTTTAGGATTCTGATATAGAAACTCATTTCCATAGCTAAATTTTTGTTTTGATCAATGGGACTCCCTGTGGTTTTTTCAACAATTCTATAGGATTAAGACAAGGAGACCCTATCTCTCCTTTTCTATTTATAATTATGGTTGAAACACTCAGCATAGCTCTCAATAAGGCTAATTTTGTTAGAATAATTAAAGGCATCTCACTTGCTGTTAATAGTGACAATGTTGTTCACCAACATTTTTGATGACATAATGTTGGTTGGAGAGGCTAAAATTCCTGAGGCTATAGAATTTAAACAGATGATGGTTGATTACAAGAAATCTTTTGACCAAATGATCATTTTTGGTAAAATCTTGGTATTTTTTTATCAATTCCCCAGAAAAAACATGTGTTAAAATAACTAGTATTCTTGGTTATGAGATTAAAACATTTCCTACTAGGTATCTGGGAATGATTATTGGAACTGAAAAAACAAATATTGTTGAATGGAATTTTTTGATAGATAGATTTCTTAAGAAATTGGAAGGATGGAAAGGTTCACTATTATCCCAAGCAGGTAAAGCTATCCTTCTCAAATGCTCAATTCAAAATTTTCCTGTGTATTCTATGTCTATTTATAGATTACCTTCCACTATTGCTAATAAATTGGAGAGTATCCAAAAAATATTTCTTTGGAGTGGCTTGAAAAAAAGACAAAATTCCTCTCCTTTCATGGGAAAAGGTTTGTAAGCCAAAGAAAATGGGGGTTTTGGTATTAGAGATTGGGATAAAATGAATAAAGTTATGCTATCAAAAATTATTTGGAGATTGGTTAAGGAAGACAGTGTGTGGACTTCTATCATAAGACATAAGTACTGGATAAATCTTCAAGTTAATGAATGGTGCTTTAGCAATGCTAAATTTAATGGTTCCACATTTTAAAAATCTATAAATTGGGCTAAATACATTAGTTTTTAGGGCAGAAAATGGATGATAGGTAATTGGAGAATGGTTAATTTCTAGGAAGACAAATGGTTAGGTGACAAACCTCTTAAGGTAACCTATCCTAATCTCTATAAGGATGTTGTGGTTAAATATGGTACTAAGGTTAGAGACTAATTCAATTTTGAGGACCCTCTGTGTCAATAGAAAATAATAGATTTAATTGGACATAAACAAAAATGAGATCAATTATATTAACAAAAAATTAAAAGGAGTTATTATTAATAAAAGTAGTTTAGAGGATGATAACTTATATTGGTATAGAGAGGAAAATGGAATATTCTTGGTTAAAAGTGCCTACAATGCTTTTTCTTAGAGGAAGTTGATCCTGAAAAATTCAAATGGGAAAGTGTATGGGTCAAATAAGTTACTCTCAAGATCAATATGTTCTGGTGGTTGGTTCTCCATGATAAAATCCTTACTGTGGGAAATCTTAATAATAGGAATTTCACATGGTGAATAGGTGTGTTATGTGTGAAAAATATACTGAAGACTCTTTACATATATTCCTCCATTGCCCCTTTTTGATATCGGTTAGAAACACCCTTCTTAATCTATTTGAGATCAAGTGGATTTTCCCATGCTCCATTAAGCAACTATGGTCCCAATGGTTTAGTCCTTTCAAGAGTCAAGGACTCAAACATATTTGGACCCTTTCTATTATGCACTTGGCTTGGGAAATTTGGAAAGAGAGAAATAGGTGGATTTTTAAAGGGAAGAAGGAATCGGAAAATAAAGTTGGGAATCACTATTTTAATGCTATCAAAAAAACTTCTCTACCATATCCCCACATAAGAAAACAATTATTCAAAATGAGAGTAAATTATCTAAGAATTGGGGTTTAAGTCCTACTCAAACTAACCTTCCTATACATAATCCTAGGCTTCAAGGTTGGGTGAAACCTAACAAGGATTGGATAAAGCTAAATTTTGATGGTGCTTCCAAAGGAAACCCTAGAAAAGCTAGTTGTGGAGGGGTCTTCCGTGATTATCAAGGAAGATTCATTCTTGGGTATCATTGTAATCTTGGAATTCAATCGAATCATGTTGTTGAAGTGGATGCTACTTATTGGGGTGTCTCTATAGCACTGTCAACACAATTTTTTTAGATTGGAAGTGGAAGGATACTCACTAAAAATTATTAACAACATTACTAGCAAAGGTACTACTTCTACATCTATTCAAAACTCTATAACTAGTATAAAGGGAATGTCTAACTTGTTTGAAGAAATCACCTTTAAACATATCTATAGAGAGGAAAATAGTGTTGTTGATTATTTTTCCAATAAGGGGTTAATTGTCATGGAATGACATTAATCAATAATGAGGAAGCTATAGATACTAAGGTATGAGAACACCTCTAAAAAAACAACATGGACACGTCACCACTAGGTAATAATGACAGGTCATGGTATTACATGGAAATGATGTATAAGAGTTGTAAGACTCATGTGAATTTAAGTTGGGGTTATGTGAAGCTTTGGGACTGGTTTTCTCGTGCTACCTTTGAGTCATTATTTCCTCCTGTGATTGTAACATCGACATTGCTTTGGGATTGCTCATTTCAATTTGGTTAACCTAAATTTGGGAATTTCTGTGAACTGGTGCTCATATTATCAAATGGGGGGTGATCTTGTGAGAACTGAACCGTATGACCTGGATGGAGTTAAGCTTGAAGCCATGGAAGTGTTCAAGAGAATGGGTTTCTCTCCTTTTCTCAAAATATTTTAAGGTCATTATGAAAATCTGAGTAAGGAATTTTCCAAAGCTTGGAATTTGACCAAAAAGAGGGAGTTGTGGACCTAAAAGGTGTGCACATTGAGATTATTATGGAGTCTATTGCTAAAATCATGGGTTTACTGAATCTTAGAAGGGAGGTTTGCAAGGAAAAAAAGGAAGATACAGATGAATTGAATCTTTTTTTTCAAGGTAATGAAAAACTTACCACTCATTTTTCTAGTTTTCTTCGCTCAACTTTACCCGACCTTTTGACAAAGTGGCCTTAACCCTTATTCAATTTCTTACCCTAGAAGGTTGTCACAAGTGTATCTATGCCTACCATTTTCCTATGCTAAATTATCTTCGACATGGCCATAGTTTCAGCTTCCTATATTTTTTGTTTCACTCTCTAAGTGCTTTGGTTACCTAGTTTAAAAACAATAGAGTCAATGTCCCCCTTCACCAAGGTTTTATTCTTTCCCTAGTTAAAAAGATACTCTCGACATTGATAAAATTGGTTCCCTCACTAAATATCTTGAGGGTTATGCCGAGGAAGAGGAATCAGACTCGGAGGAGGAGGATTCTAGTGAAGAATCAGAGTCTTAGGAAGGTGATGATTTGGGGGATGAAAATGATGTAGTGGAAATTGATGCTACTCAAAATTGTTGAGAACTTAAGTAAAATAATGTTCCTAGTTTATTTGTTAAAACCAAAGGGGAGTCAAGCATGTAGGGGAATTAGGTTCTTATGAATGCCCAATTGGAGTAACAGATTGAAGTGTTGGGTCAAGTGGGACCCATGAAAGGGGATAATCATATTACTAATATGGTGATGGATATTAAAGAACTAAAAGGTGACATGAGGCTAATGCATGTTGAAAATTTGGCAAAAATCACTAGTGGGGGTGGTCTTGAAATCATGAAATCCAACTGCAACAACCTCTCCAATGAGGTGGATCACATTAGAGCTATTTTACACAACTATATGGAATGGAGTGTTGTTACTATGAAATCCACTCTACAACATCTTCAAACCCTAGGTCAGTTATAAAATGCTTACATGCAAGTGGATGAACATGGCAATCCAAAGAAAAGGAAAGGGGAAGCTGCTGAATGTGACATGGCTTCATTGGGTGGTAATATTGAGTCTCTTTCAAAGGAATGGGCTTTTTTTTTTTTATATGGTATGGAAAAGTCCAAAAAGTGATGTTTATCTAGGTGGTTTTTATACTTTATTGTTATTTTACTTTGTTGTTAGTAATACTTTGGTCTATTAGTTACTATTATTACTCTTGTTTGTTGTGTTTTAAACTGGTTTATATGCTCATGAAGGAGATTAGATGTAATAAGTGTTATATATGTATATTTTTGTATGCTTTTTAATATATTATCTGCTCATTTTGGAGCTTTGACTTGTAAGGGATTGGGATCCCTTAACCTTGTTTTACCTATAATAATTAAAAAAATCTTACAATATAACTATAACTTTAAAAAAAGACCCATACAAACATTAACCATTTGACTTATAAACAACATGGATACTTAACTATTTTTTTGACACATATGTTTTAAACTTCAACATTCAAAAAATAATTTTTAATTTGCCATAACTTACACTTAGTTTTTGATGTGCTCATCTAACATGCATGAGTATGGAATAAATAATTCCAAATGAACTTGGTAACTTCTAAGCCTCATTTAGCAATTCAAAGGAAATTCAAACAACTCAAAATATTTTGACAATGCAATAACGCCTTATGGGTTGATCTGCAGTACGGATGTGAGGAGATCATTCTATAGCTATAGTCTAGAATTTTATACACAAATATGTATCAAGTTATTGGTTTTGCATCCACGTCAACAAAATATGAGTATGGAATAAATATGTAGGTATACATTTAGGTACCTCCATTAAAAAGTATTATATTTTTGATATAATTCATTGTAAATTATTTCACCTTCATCTTTTCAGTGATCCAATGCTAAACAAGAAATCAATCAATAAAAATCCATAAATAACTACACTTCTTTTGACATGTGGCTATTGTGATCAATCTATGAGAATGAATGTTCCTACGGTAATATTGCATATTCACATGGTTTTTTAGATCAAATATATATATTAATGTAATCTAAAATGCATGGGATGTGTTAATAATTCATACATGAATTCGAGACCACTTTGAATTGATTTACAAAATTATATAAAAAATTCTATAAAACAAAACTCACGAGCTTTAACTTATATGGCTCTACCAGTATGCGTAGAGATTAAATTTACAAGTATATATGATGGAGAGAAAACCTTGATCATACCCTTGGATATTATGATATCAATATCGTGTTAGAATGTTCAAACAAAATATTCTAAACCCAATATTAATTCTCCTTTATTTAGTTACTGAGATCTCCAACTCAAAGAATGAAAACCGGACATATGAAAAATGCATTTATGGATCTCAAGCCTTTGTGATACCAAATATTGGATATGAGAAATTTTCACATCAAAAAATAATTCTTCTTATTAATCCACTGTTGTAATTTTACAATGTATGAAGGTCTATTATATAGCCATCTAAATAGGAAAAAAAAATCCTTATTTCATAGGGAGTACAAAAATTGAGAACCCATATTAATATATTGTTATACATTTGTTATAAAAATATATAAACCAACCAAATACAATACTAAACAATGAGTAATTCACTAATTACCGTAGTACACAATATATTCACCTTACAGAAATCACATGTAAATATTAAAATTCCTAATAGATGATCGTAGGAATAATTTTACAAATAAGAAAAGGATTGGTCTAATGCCCCAAAGAATTTATCTAGAAGGACATCCTATAAATGTAGCCTATGATTCAAAGAAGGAAGAATAAATTGAAGACTCGGAAGAAGAAAATGAGGACAACAATTTTCTAGAGATTAAAGAAATGGAAAATGATGGACAAGTTAATTTCCTTGAGTATTCATTAGAAGAATAATTTGATGTTGAAGATGCACCTAACTTATCATGTGTAGTATTCACGCGATCCTTATCACAGAGAGGAATTTACTCCACCACTACTCCAAAAAAAAGAAGACCAAATATCCTCAGGTGGTGACTCTACAAAATAAAATAATTAATATAGGATCTCCCCTTCCACCTTCCATAGAGTTTGAAAAATATAATCCATGCCTCATGGCAAGCAACAAGATGTCTTTTGTCATAAGTAAGCCTCCTAATACCTCTCCTAGTTATAATTCAGCTTCTACAAAAACCAGTTCTTTAAAAGCTTCTAGTCTTCCTACAAAATCGATCTTGCTCCCCAAGTACCTATTCATGTTGTTAAATATGTTCCAAATTCAAAGTTAGTACCTCCTTTCCTCTCCAAATGACCCAATATCCTAGGGGTACACACCTCATATCCTTCTGATCCATTTTACATCATCAAGTATGTAAATAATCTAAAGTTTACAATTACGAATCTAAATTATTACAAGCTCATAGAAATTTGATAGGCTTGTCTGCTATATCAAAGGTACTAGTTCAAATCCTAATGTTTCAATTCCTATTTTTAAAGGAATATTATAAAATCAACCTACCCCTCCATATCGAATATGATTTCTTTGAGTGCATGAAATAATAAGAATGTTGAACCATTCTAGCTCTCCCTTCTTAGTAAACTTCACTAGTTGAACAACTACATAATAGATTTAGAAGCTTTTGATAATGTGATGCCCATAAAAGAAGCCAATTATCTCAAACTTAACTTGACATGGGCTAATGGCTATTTTTACTCCATGGAGTCCAAGGAATTCCCACTTATGAGGTGAATCAAGGATGCAAAGGTGGTTCTCGTGGATTTTTGGACAAGAAAGTTTTGTTGAACAACTTGGTGACAAACATCCCAACATCTTTTGGAATGTTTCTAAGTAGATTTTTCTTCCGAACTTGAGAGGAAAGATATATATAAATTGGTATTATAACAAAAGTGAAATGAATGGATAAATTAAGAAGTTTTTCCCATGAGAAAGATGAAGTACGCTATTTATAAATTGGAGGATCGAGGGTTGATGTTTTGTTTCAAGATAAAAAACTTGGTAATTATTTCTTAGTTTCAAGAAGATATTAAAATTTTCCCTTTCTTACAAAATATGATGAGAACTAATTATGGACAATGGATTTTTATGGAAGTCATTCTAGTCTTTGGTTAGGGCGGTAGTTTTCTAACCTCCCCTTCGTGAATTTTTTCAAAGGAATGACAAAGATCCGGAAGGAATCCATGAGTATCAAAATGTTGCACTTAACTGCAAAAAGATGTAGCTTCAAGATCGAAGCAAGAAATCACCCATGAGAGAAATGTGCATGCATTAAGGGTAGAATGCTCAAATCCCATACTCCATTCCATTCCATTGCTAAAGATGAAAGGGTGTACAAATAGTGGTGTGGTGTGTAACTCCCCACAAATGTAGCCATCAAGAGGTGGGAGTTACATTCCCAGAATAACCGATCAAATGTAACTCCTATGACGCTCTATGACATGTGTAAGGCCATAATGACACCCTAGGACACCTAAGCATGGTGAATCACCTATGTGGAGGAATCCCATGTACTTAAAATATGTACATGGTAAATATCCTACACCAACACCCCCTAAAGCATATCTTAGGTGGACACATAGATGAAAGCAACGATGAGAACTTGCATAAGAAACCATGAGGAAGAGAGTAGTAAGCAACCGAGGTGAGCAACACAATTCCGATCCCAAGCTTTGATACAATGTCGAAGGAATGAAAAAGATCTGGAAGGAATCATGAGCATCAAAATGTTTCACTCAACTACAAAAATATGTAGCTTTAAGGTTGAAGAAAGAAATCACCCATGAGAGCAATGTGCATGCGATAAGGGCGAAAGGCTCAAATCCCATACTCCATTCCATTCCATTGCTTAAGGTGAAAGGGTGTACAAATAGTGGAGAGAATGTAACTCCCACCTCTTGATGACTACATTGGTGGGGGAGTTACACACCCCACCACTATTTGTACACCCTTTCATATTAAGCAATGAAATGGAATGGAATATGGGATTTGATCCTTCTTCCCTTAATGCACGCACATTGCTCTCATGGGTGATTTCTTTCTTCGATCTTGAAGCTATGTCTTTTTACAGTTGATTGCAACGTTTTTATGCTCATGGATTCCTTCTAGATCTTCTTCATTCCCCACATGGTATCGAGGCTCGAGGATGAGAATTGTGTTGCTCACCTTGGTTGCTTACTACTCTCTACCTCGTAGTTTCTTGTGCAAGTTGTCATCCTTGCTTTGTGTTATACTTGAATTTTTTCAAAGGGATTCTTGTGCTTGGATGTTTTCTTCCTGTTGACTCATTTGCATTTGTGAACTCGCTACTTGAGCACGGTTTTGGATTCGAGAGGCTCATTTTTTGTTTTCTTGTGCATTGATTTGTTATGCATTGGGTATTGATACCTCTCACCTCGATCTCTATGCTTGTTTTAGCACTATCGGCACTAGTTTCACATGTCTGCATGCTTAGTTTGAATGTGGTTACTTTGGCTTGTTCGAGGTCTGAATGTGGGTACTTTGGCTTAAGTTATCCCTTGTGGACGTTTTGCATGGCAGGCTCACTGGTCAGGCTTTGGTTGTACATTTGTGTTCATGTTCATCTACTCAGGCTTCCTTGCCTATGAACTTTGTTGTACATTTTTACATTGGTTGTTCATTGATCAACACTCAACCTTACTTGCATTGGTTCAAACACACTCCAGGTGCTAAGAATTCTTTGCATTGTTCATTGAATGGGCTTCACCTTTTGAGCTTGCATGTTTTGTTTTCACTCTTCCTACACTCTTCCATGTTCTGTAGTTCAACAAGGGAATCTTAGATCTTCTCAACTATTTCACTAGGCTCTAGCCATTATAAACTTTGTAAATGTCCCTCTGATTGGAAGTTAAGCATGTGGATAGCTCCACGACCTCTCTGCAGAGCTCATTGATTTGTCTCCTCCCTCGGCAGTTTTTCTAGCCACGTGGACTGGTGACACCCCAACAAACCCACATTCTCATTATTCCAATCGACACTATGTCTATTTTCAGCTTGAGATTCCCACCTACCTTTGGCTTATTTTCGTTCTATTGCATGTTAGAAGCTCCACCTGTGCATTTAGGTAGATGTTTCTTACCTCTACAATTGGAATTTCCCTTATGTAGATGGTTTGTTGAGTTCCCAGTTGTGGAATCCATGTCTGACACTCTTCTTTTGATGCTAACTCTACACAGATAGCCTTTGACCATTACTTTTGACACATGTCTGGGATAACAACTTTGACTCCACCTGGACATGACTCTGTAGTTGCTTCATCCAACATCTTTGCATGACCTTGTTATCTCGACTTGGATGCATAGCCTACACTCATCATCTCATGCACCTGTGATGCTCTAGCTCCCCCATCCCTTTTAGAATTGTTTGGCAGTTAAAACAATCCATTTTTTATGTTTTAAGAATAAAAACATTCATTCTCGGCATTGTAATAACTTTTAGGCTCTAATTTGCTTGTATTTAATGTCCTTCATTCGAGTGTCAAATACGGAGGGCAAGGTTCAGGGCTAGCAGGAGGCTAACTCCCCCTTGTAAGAAAAATAAACCCTACCTAAAATATGATGACATTTCAAATGATTACCCACATGACACCCTTTTCACTCATTTTGTGCACTTTTTAAATTAGTTTGCAAAGTTCATTGGCATTTTCCATTAGTTGCGAGAATTGTATTTTTGCTATAACTTTTGAATCGCTACTCGCTTTTGAGCACTTAGTCAAAGTTTCATGATTTCTTACACATTACATGATGAAATTGTTATTTTTTATAAATTCACTATTTTATAAAGTTTCACGTTCTAGGGGGTTCACTAGTACTCTTGGGTTTTCACACGAAGTCGCATTATCGGTCGAGTCTGACGTCTTACATTTTGCACATTGCACTTTTTCTTCTGCATCATGGAGAGTGCTCTTTCTAGACTTGAGCATCATAGGATCACTTTATAGCCTCCACCACTTCTTCTTGGGAGAGGGAACTATTCAGTTTGGCATGCTTCTATGGAATGCTACTTCACCTATGAGGGTCTTTCACACTTCTTTCTTGGGCTAGTTCCTACACCCACTGATCACCATTGTGTTGAGGAATTCCTTAACACTTGTGACCATGTTTTTGGTCACATGATGATGCATGTCTCTCCATCTCTCTAGTTTCACGTGGCAGACTCAAATCCACCCCACCATGTCTGGAGCATTCTTCAGTCCCTCTATGGAGACCCTTCACATACTACTACCATTGTTGTTGTTGCTGATTCAGTTGTCTCCTCTATTTCTTCATGTGATGATAGTTCCACTGACATAGACTCACTTGGTTCTACTTCTGATGACGAGGATTATGCACCCATTTCTGATGTCGAGAGTACTATAAGAGGACTCTTCTCCTCCTTCTCTCACTATTCTAGAGAGTTTTGACACATCCCACATTTCATCAGATATCGAGTAGTCTCGTATTCAGTCTCATATAGTCATCACACCAGCCTCTTTTCCACCTTCAGTGTTTGAGGCCCCTTTCACTCCTCTTCTTTCATTAGATGACTCATACCTATCTCACATCACTCTTATGTTTGTTGAGCCCCCTCATTTGGATGATTATTTTCCTAACCTTAGTCATCTTTTTAGAGATTACAGTTGTGTTGTATCTTGTAGGTTCCTCATCCATCTATAGGTATTTTAGAGAATTTCATCATCTCCGTTATTGGGAGTGCCCCTTCTAGGACTCTTACCACTTCCACTTTTCTGGAGACCTTCATTGATCCACCCTTGCTTGTGGATCCATTTTCTATTGTGGGGGATGTTTTGTTACCTTCACATCAGTTGGACATCCTTTCTATAGGTGTTCACCCTTCATACTCTGATAGTTCTACACTCATGACATTACCTTCGGTTCCTTTACACTCACTTGCTAGACCTATGTCACACTTTCGTGGACTAGACTCGAGTTATTCATGTTGCTACCTCCAGTTTCCTTTGTAGAGTGGGTAGACTTACAACATGTAATTTATGTCCTTCCTAAGGGCAGGCACATAGTTTGATGTGGGTGGCTCTTCTTCACCCAAAGGAAGAGGATATTGTGATCGACATTCTTCCGGGAGACCTAGAGTGTAGAGTTTAGATCTCATCAATGGCATCTTCTCGCATTCCTCTCTTCTTCTTCTTTCCAAGAGATTGCCTCTTTGTACATGGGTACCTTTACAAGCTCGTCTGTGGTCGGGACCCATCTTTGGCATCTTTCTTAGATTAGAGAGTGGACTTGTCTCTCTTTTTGGGGGAGTTTTTCCCACTGGGTTTTCTCCTTTTACTCCACTTTTCAAGAGCTTCTTGTACATGGGTACCTCATCGGCTTGTTTCTGAACCCACTTCTCCTTGTTTTCATCTATGTTTCCACCTAAGCTATGCTTTAGGGGGTGTTGGTGTAGGATATTTACCATGTACATATTTTAAGTACATGGTATTCCTCCACATAGGTGATTCACCATGCTTAGGTGTCCTAGGGTGTCATTATGGCCTTACATGCATCATAGAGTGTCATAGGAGTTACATTTGACCGGTTATTCTAGGAATGTAACTCCCACCTCTTGACGGCTACATTTGTGGGGGAGTTACACACCCCACCACTATTTGTACAGTCTTTCATCTTAAGAAATGGAATGGAATGGAGTATGGAGTATGGGATTTGATCCTTCTTCCCTTAATTCATGCACATTGCTCTCATGGGTGATTTATTGCTTTAATCTTGAAGCTACATCTTTTTACGGTTGAGTGCAATGTTGTGATGCTAAAGGATTTCTCCTTTCTCTTACAAGTTGTGATTTGAGAATAAAAATAATAGGACTAAATATGAATCCCTCCTTCTAATAATAGACATAGGTGAGTCTATGGGTATCAAAAATTAAAATTTCTAGGTGATGATGGAGTAATAGTCCAATAAGTTAGAAATCAATATCAAGTCAAGAATCCAAGACTTAAGTACTAAGGTGATAGAGTATGGTATTGCATTGAGTCTTTTGATGATTTTTCTATTTATGTAATTCATTGTGAAAAAAATGAGAAGGATGATTCTATCATAATATCATCTTCTCTAATGACTCCTCACCCATCTTTTAATAGGGATAAAGTTACCGTTGAGATGATTTTTAGGCCAAGTGTGCCAAAAAATGTCAATCAATGGAAAGTGTTTAATGGTGATAATCATATTCTTTATTTATTGGAGAAAAAGGGTAATTTTAATAATATATTCTATTAAGGAAGTGATGTTTTTCACCTTGAGTCTATTTCATAATAAGATAAGGGTGATATTGATGTAATTGATCTTGAGGGGGTCATCAGATTAAAAATTAATAAAATCCCAAAATACATAGTTTCTCTTGAGAAGTTGTTTGATAAACATGATAGGTTTATAAAAAAAGTGAAATACTTATCGTTTCACCTCTGATTTTGAAAAGGAAAACATTAACACTCCATAACAGCAGGAGTTGTCAACATTGGAAAGTGTTGTTCACTTTGGAAGAAAAAGGAGTTTTGTTTCATTGTTGAAAAGATAATTTGATATTATATCATAATCATATGATGAGTTAAAATACTTCAAAGACAAAGGTAATGCACCATTATATACCTCTTAAGCCCGAAGCCAAGCCATTCATGTAGAATCAAAGGAAAATATTTCTAGCACGATCAAGGAATGAAAGAATTATATTCCCATTCATCACTCTAGATGGGTGGCCAATATTGTCCCGCTTTTGAAAGAAAAATGGTGGAATAAGGATTAATGTCGAATTTAAAAATTTGAATCAAGCCTCATTAAAAGATGACTACCCTCTTCCCATCATGGACCATATCCTATAGGAATTCACTGGATCCGAAATGATTTATTTTCTTGATGTATTTTAGGATATAATCAAAAATGAGGTAGAAGAGGAGGATAAACAAAACTAATTTCACCACTCCGTGGGGAACTTTTTCCTACAACATAATTCCTTTTGGTATCATTAATGTTGGAGATAGTTTTCAAAGGGAAACAAATATTAATTTTAAGGATCTTAATTATTGTATTGTCATCTATCTTGATGATCTCATGGTGTTTTCTAAAAATAAGGAAGATCATATGAAACACCCAGAGAAAGTATTGATTAGATGTCAACAACACAAGATATCTTTGAATCCTAAAAATATATTTTTGGTGTTAAAAAAGAAAAATCACTCACATCATGAGCAAGGAAGGATAAAGTATTGATCTAAAAGAATAAAATCAATCTAGGGACTTTTCTTGCTCACAAATAAGCATGGAGTCCATTCATTCTTTAGCAAGGTGAACTTTTTCCACCATTTTATTCTAGACCTTTTTTATCTAATGAAGCATATCACCAATATGATGAAACCACATGTAAGATTTAGGTGGAGTAAGGAAGGAAAGGATGAATTCGAAGGAATAAAAGAATAAATTGTAAAATCACATACCTTTGCATGCCCAAAATTTGATAAAGATTTTATTCTATATTATTATGCTTCTAAACACACTCTTTCAGCTATCTTAGTTTAGAAAAATGAAGAAGGTATTGAAGCTCTAGTTTCCTTCATGAGTTATCCTTTGAAATATCATGAATTTAAGTATAATCAAAAGGAGAAACATGCATATGCCATGGTAAAGGTAGAAAAACCTTAAAATTCTATATTCTCAACTCCCAAACTATAGTTATGGTTCCAGGATCAACAATAAAGTAAAATTTAACTCAATAAGATCTAGGGGCTAAGTGTGGTAACTGGGTGGCTAATATTAAAGAGTATAACTTATATATCAGACCATCAAATATGGTATGAGGTAATGGTGTATGCGATTTATGGCTGAATTTGAGTCACACATCAATTAAATGGAAAAAGATGAATTCCAATTCTACAAATACATAAGTGAAGACTTACCTCGGTTTCTTTGTATCAACACCACCAATAAGTGGTACTCTAACATTGTATTCTTCCTCACCTATAGGGATTTCCCAACACACTTGGATTAAAAAAATTGACTCTCAAGTTGAAATCTACCATGTATGTCATATGTAACCATGTGTTGTATATAAGAGGATTAAATGGTTTTTTCTAATATTTGTTGACAAGGAGAAATAGGAGAAGTTGATGAAAGCCTATCATTACTAGGCTTGTGGTGGGAAATTTTTCCCCATTTACTATACATAAGATCCTCTAATGTAGGCATTATTGGCCCACCCTATTTTAAAATTCTCATAAATGGGTTTCTAAGTGTGATCCATGTCAAAAATTTGTGTGAAGGCCCCAAATTTCTACCCTCCCTCTTTGATCAATGGTTATATAGGAACCTTTATATCAGTGGGGCTTGAATTTTATTAGTATAATGAATCCCACTCAATTTTTATCCATAATTACATACTCACAGACTTACGAACTACTTCACCAAATGGGTGGAGTCCATCTCTATTAATCAAGAAAACTCTGAGATGGTATGTAACTTTCTTAAGGTGAAGATCATTGTTCATTTTGGAATACGTCAAAGGATCGTGGTTGACAAAGTGAAACCTATTTCTCATCAATGAATTTGAATTATTTTTAGCAAAAAATCTTTCTTTCACATGCATCAAAATATTACCCATAAGGGAATGGGTAGGATGAATCTAGTAATAAGAACATTGTGACAATTATCCAAAAAATTGTTGATCAAAACTAAAGGAATTGGCACAAAAGGATTTATGATGTATTGTGGGTAGATATGATCACTCCAAAGAAGAAAATTAGCATGTATCCATTATTTTTGCTTTATGGGATTAATGTTGAGATTCTTGTCACAATTGAATTACATGCTCTTCAGTTGGTCAAGGTAGTTGAGGATGGTCAGTTCCATGATTCTCTTGATAAGAGGATATTTTATTTGGAAAAGCTTGGTGAAGATAGGTTGATGGTGGTTGATCGGATCCAAGAACACTAATTGAAGGTAAAAATATATTTGACAAGAAGGAAAAGGCAAGAGAATTTTAGGTTGGTGATCTTGTCTTACTATGGGATAAAAGAAGAGAGCCTAAGGAAGTCATGGAAAATTTGACTCATTATGGCTCAAACCATTTCAAATTCAGGTTTTTGGAGAAATTTTTTTATATCTTTCATATCTAGATGGTACTTATAAAGAATTTCCTCGCAACACAAAATATTTGAAATTGTAAGCAATAAAAGTGGGTTTTCTCCCACATTTACCATAGGTGATTTTAGGATGTGTGTTTCCATTTATTTTTGTGTGTTGTGTTTTCTTTCTTTTTGTGTGTTTGTCTTTTTCCATTCCCATGTGTTGCTTATAATAACGAATCTATAGCCTAATGGATAAAGAACTAGTTTGTATTGTCTTGAGATTTTAAAGTTCTTTCTTGTCCTATCCTCACTATGTTTGATCAAAAAAATTCCCCAAGAAATATCCAACTATTTCTATGCATTTTTAAAGTCTAAAAATTATAGCTTGAACCATGACAACCAAGCCCAAATATCAAAATTTGGTTTTAAACCTCCCTAAAACCCTCTCTGGATAAGTTTTTCTTCTATATCATGCTCATAATTACCTTGAATGTATTCCTAATATGTTGGAAAATATTTTCCTAATGTTTTAAATGATGTAATATGGTCATTCATCTCATTCAATAAAGTACTTCCAAAGGCTAGTATTTTAGTCAAATTAGAAAGGCCAATTTTGGCCATTTCAAGGTAGTGTGCATCCTCCAGGGAAGGATATTAAAGTGAATAATCATACGAGGTGGTATTGAGAGTGATGAAATTTTTAGAAGTAATTTAGGAATATTTAGGGAATATTTTTAGATTTAGGAATAGATTGTGTAAAAGCGGGTTTTTCAAGTGTATGGAGTGTGTAGTCAAAATTGGTACTTGAACTTATTCATAGGATTCTAAGAGCTCCATAGGGAATTGGAAGGAAAAAATAGGAATTGGAAATATGATTTAATTTTCTACATGGTGGAAACATTAGGTATTTCATAAGAGTTTATGGTTTCTTAAGGAAGCTCATTCTTGCAGACACACCCCAATGTCCCGAAGACAAAGGAGCCAATTTATGGAGATGAAAGTTAAATTAAAGTTTTAAAATTATATTATTTTTATTTAAATGGTATTTGGAGTAGAAATAATATAAAAGTGAATGTGAAAATTTCATCTAAAGCCTCACAAATTGTGTCTTTAAGTTCTCTCTTGTGCAAGGTACGCTTCTCATACTTAACCATTTTTGAAGGGACACATGTCACCTTTTGGCTTCATGGCACACTTTTGGTTCATATTTTCCATTTCCAAAGGGTATATATGGAAAAAAATGGTTACCAACTCATCCCTTCCTCTTTTCCCACATGTGGCCCTCCTCGGCTTGACGAAGTGTTAATAAAGCTAACCTCATCTCCCTTTCCTCACACCATGCGGTGATGAGTTTCATTATTTGGTTGAGGTGAATTTTCTTGTCCCACTTATCCACATTCCCAAGGATAAATATGGGACATAAAAATTCAACCCATCCTAGCCCCTCCTTAGGTTCTCCATATGATCAAATTTCAGCTCCCATGTGCTAAAACATTCTTTCTCTATCTCTCTCTCCTTGCACCTCATGCTGAAAATTGTCATGATCTGGTTCAAGGTGAATTTTATTTTACCACTTTTTCCCAGTACTAAGGTGATAGATGGGACAAAAGAATTCCCCATACTCAAGCTATCAAAACCCTAATTTCAAAACTCAAGTAACTTTCTCACCCGTGATTAAAAAAGTAGTTATTGGGTAACTTTAAAACAAAAATAAATTTCTCCCAAGCTTATTGATTTGCATAGTTTGACTAGGATACCATTTTTTATTTCATAAAAAATATAAAAATATGAAAAATAATTTGATACCATGACCATCTAACGTGAAAATGGATATTTATTCGTAATTTTCCAGAAAACCAGATTTCAAAGTGAGATTTTCTTAAGAAGATCATCATCCTAGGATCCTTTAAGAAGACTATTATTAAAAACATGATGATGCCATATTTTTTGAAAGTATAAAACCTAAAACCCTTTCCCTAGAAGTTTCTTTTTTAGTTTGTAAGAGTTCTAGTAGATGAGTCACTATGAAAATTGGAGCACGGATCCTAGAGATGAGTTGAATCGATGAGGGTATTTTCATTACAAATGCAGACATTGGTAAGTGCACATTCTAAAAATTTCAAGTTTTTGCTAAAACTTACTAAAAATATCAACCCTTTTAAAATATTAAGATCTCTTTGCCCAAAATATTTTGAATAAATGAAAAAATGACAAACTAGGCAAAACAATTAGTTTTCTTGAAAAAGTAGTTTTCCTAAAAAAAGTCTCCATAAAATAAACTTGCTAAAAATAGAAACTTTATAAATGAAATAAATAAACATTAATGGATGTAATATTAGTATGTTAGGAGTTCCATAAGATTAAATTTTATAAAAAAGGTATATTTTCCCCAAAAACGTAGCTCCTAATCCCTACTTGCTAAAAATAGAAAGTTTCAGATTCAAGTGCAAAAAGTTGTTGGTTTCGTTAAATAATCTTTCTAATTTTTGGAAACATGAAGTTAAAATTATCTGGTCTCAAAAAATTTTCAACTCTATCTTTATAATATCCAAGTGTTGGTGACATTGATGCTGCTCACGTGGACTTAGAATACCTAAAGAGTTGGATGCTCTGAGGCCCAAGGGAACTAGTTGGGGATAATATTTTCACAAGTAGATTGTATGTTTTATAAGGTCATATCATGTCTATTTAGAGTACATAATTGGTATTTTTATGTGCTCAACATTATGGTCTATAATCAATAATCATAAGAGGAAAGGAAAACTCTATATTTGTAGTGTTCACCTAGAAGGGCATCTCGTAGTGTATGTAAATCCCAACAGGTAACAACATGGTGATAATAAAAAAGAGTTTACATATAGTTAATGTTAAAATAATGAATCATATCCCCAAGGCCTTGCATTGGGATCATGGTTAAAACAAGGGAGGAATCCTTCTCATGTACCAATAGCTTTTTCCATAAGTGAGTTTCATGAAGGCTATTATGATGTAATCATTTTTTCTCGAAAGGTAACACATGAAGAGGACACAAGATATTTTCAAGATTGGATGGAAAAATTAATTATCCTTATTGTAAAAGGAAACTAGATGATAGATTTGGGATACATCATAAGTGATAACAACCACCATCAATTTCTTCGTATATAGGTCACCGAGAAGTTCTCAATGACATCATATTTGGTATATTCTCTTGTGAGTACAAGACCACTCGAGACCCGAATCTTGCCAAAATGTTTCTTAGAGGACCCCTACTTATGAAAGGTACCAATAACTAACTCTGAAAGAAATAAATCATACTTTCTTAAGGGTTAATGATTCATTCACCATGTTCATCATATGGTTGCTAAAAGGTAACCCAAAGTTCAGTTTGTCTTCTCAAGCCATAACATTGATTGAGAGATATGGGTCATATTTCACTCAATTTTCAAACTTCTCTTATATAATATTTTCAAGGATTTATCTCTCTCCTCACAAGCTCCAATGTACCTCATTGATAAGATTGTGGTGTTTGAGTTATGTAGGAATCTTTCCCATGTCAATGGAAAACTTAGGAATTGCAAGAAGAAATGTGTGTAGTTTCCTATCTCTTGGAATTTTATCATGTAAGAATGTCACTAATGCCTCAAGCCTTGAAGCTTCATTTTATCCCTTGAAACTCTTTTCATATACACATAGGGAAAATTACCTAAGACCTTCCATCTTCCCGATTCAGACCATGTTCCTCAAATTGAAGATTACTAGGTTAACTTCTTAGATGATTTTGAGGTAAGGGAGCTTGATCACATGAGAATGACCATTAGAAAGATGAGAAAATTTAGATGTTATTGGTTTTGGATGGCATAAAATACGATGGTTCCAGTTGTATGATCTTGAATATCAAGCATTTAAGGTCTCACTCCTCCCATAGATCTTGAATATCAAAGGAAATAATTACATAGCACAACAGTAGTGGTAAAATATTTTGAAGTTATCTCAAATATGGTGAAAACAAATCAAGGTAAGAAATCTCAAAGTATTTCCTACTCTTTAGTGGTGCCTCACGAAATCAGTATGTGGAAGTAGTTTGATATATATTAGTAAATCCTATTAGTGAGATTACCCCATCTTAATATGAAATCACCAAAATTCCTCTAGGGCCATCAACACATCAAGGATATTCTCATATATTAAAATAATCTTCCACTCACCTTCTTACAAGAAATGAGGAATACAAGGAGAAGATTGAACAATTGGAAGAACATGTAAAAATCTCACTTAATATCTTCAATCCTTCATGGATCCTAATGTTGTCCCATCTATTTCAAATTAATAATTAATTCCAATAAATATAGTTCATTTATAATCAATCAAGAATATGTAGGGCTACATGATGCAAGGTAGAGCTAATGACAAGTGGGTGAACAAAATCCTTGAGAAAGGTAGGACCTTGTTTCCAGAAATTCTTTCACTTTTTGAATTCATGCTTTCTAAAAATGCAAAAGTGAAGATGAAAAGGGATGATATTGAAAAGGAAAAAGATCATTGGGATCAGGTATTTCCACTAGTGACTTGAGATGGGAAACATCAATTCTTTTGTATTAGTAGGTAGAAATGTGTTCAACTCTACATCTGAAAACATGTCTCCAATTTGGTCTCAAATTATTTGTTTCTCAATAAAATATTATGAATCAATGAAGACACCTTGGAATATCTTATAGATATTAGATGTATTAATTCTAACATTGTAAAGGACAATCATTAATTTATTAATTCTAACATTCAAAAATGTGAAAAATGTAATGTATTAATTCTAACATTCAAAAATGCAAAATTATCAATAGTACTTTGAATAATTGGATTAAAGATCTAAGCTTCATGTGAATTCCTTAGGAGAAAAAATGTTATGCCCCAATGATCATTTCAACAAGGAGTTAAAGGGAATCAATATTTTTCTAGGATCACTCTCCCATATTCCTTCACCAAGTGTATCTTCATCAGAAAATTCAACATCTTCTTCGAGAGAAGCTATCTCCTCTTTTTTAATCTTTCCCACCTCTTCTTCTCTTCTCTTATGTTATATTTCTTCATTATGGGGTTTAATTTTCACTTTTGTCTTATTCATTTAAATGTGACCTATAGTTAAAATTTTTAATGAGTTTCCTCTAATTAATAAAAAGGACTCAACTTCTTTCCTAATGATATGAAAGGTCGCAATTTGTGAAGGTTAGTCAAAATTCATGTTGGGGTAGGAAAAGAGTCATTTCATAAATCTATATATTGTATGACTCCCTCATTCCAAAGGGTTGTCAATTTGTGAGTTTCTAAGTAGATAGCTAGTGCACTAAAATGGAACAAGAAATAGATGGAATTATTCTATTTTTTTCCTTAATGTTTCCTCCATCTCTCTTTTTCATCTTTGTGTATATGATAATCTTGCATAACCAAGAAAGGTGTTAAATCCTTTTATGAATGCATAATTGAAATTTTGTGTTCATTAATTTTTTTATTATTGGTAAATAGTTTTTTGAAAGGGACTATACCCTTGTATACAAAGAGGGCCTAGAAGCTAGAATAGGAATGAAAAACATTACAAGAAGGATCAAGATCCAGATAAGACATAAAAACCTAGGGTAACCAAAGAGAAGTTACCCCAAAACATCAAACCAGTTCAAACACTGCAGAAGAGCAGCCAAAAAATAGCAAAAAATAGCAAAAAACACGATGGAAGGCAACAAGAGCAGCGCAGATCCACAATTACTTCTTGGTAGCTTTGGTGATTCTGGATTTAATAGTCTACCAGGAGGTGAACATAGCCAATGCCATCATATGAGTGAACATTTTTTGTTCATGATTCATTGTCTCTTTCCATTGTTAACAAAAAGAATTCTTCTAATTGTGTGTGGATAAATTCTGGTTAAAACTTGTAAAAATATGCTAGTTCCTATTTACAATATTAAAACCTCTCTCAAATTTATCTCTACTACTATGTCACCTCTCAAGAAAATTATTCCCTTGCACTACGTGCAAGAATTTTCCATAGGTTTAGTGGAGTGTACTTGTGTGATCCCCAATATATTGGCAACCCACAATATGTTTTATCTCGCATTCAATAAAGGGATCCCCCTTTAAAAATCGGGAAGGACATAGTCCCGAACGTTGGTGAAAATAAGCTAATTTGTTCTTGTGACAAATTAGTTCACCAACATGTAATTAATATGTAAACCAAGAAAATTATGGACATTGTGGATAAATTCCTTTCATCTATATTTTGTTTTGTTTTACTATTATATCATTTATCACTCTTTGGAGTAAAGTTTCTTTAATGTTAGTCTTTTCTGTCATGATTGTGTGTAAGTTTCATCATGTTGGGGTAATATTGAATCATTTTATTGAAGGAATAAGGAATTGTTAGGGTGGGGAGGAATAATGAATTTTGTGTCTGATATTTCATAGGAATAAAAGGAATTTGTGGTTGGTCTTAGTGGAGGAACAAAAACATGTTATAAATATAGGGATAAGTAAAAATTGATGTATTGTTTTTCATCTTGGAGGATAAATATAGGGATAAATATAGTGTGATTTGTCTTTTATTTTTTTGTCAATGACTTTCTCATCCTATTGTATGAGCGGTTCCATGTTTATGTAAGTGTATCATGTGATGTTGGGACTTACTAAGTGATATCTAGTGATATTGCAAAATAAGAAACAAAATATGTTTTTAAACATGGTTTATTTTGTCTTGGTGTTTTGGTCTTACATGTGTGCGAATTACATATTTTTCATCATTTTCACAAATATATCCTTTGGATAGTTCTAATATAATTATTTTTCAATTGTTTTTCCTTTCTCAAATCTAGAGCATAGAGACTCTAATGGTTATTTTTTTATACTACATATATTCATCCTCATCCTCATCCTCATCCTCTTCTTCATACACATCCTTTCATTTTTCTATATGGTGTTTTGAAATTCCTTGTTCATCACCAACCTACATTTCTTCTAGATATTATCTTTCCTCCTCTTCACCGTGTGTTGCATCCTCTCCATCCGTTATTTACTTTTCCTTTCCTAAATTTTCTTTGTCACCTTATTATTCAACATTAATAATATTTAGGTGTGTCTTTGGAGGTGTAGTTACTTTATCTATGGGGTCCTTAAGATCTTGTTCACTTCCTAGAATGACCTTCGTGTGTGTGGAGATTTTGTAGGAGAAGGTGTCATTGAAGGAGAAATAATTTCCAGTCAACTTGTGTGTAATTTTTCTCCCTCCTCGTATGTTCATCCTTTTATCTAAATTCAATAGTAGTATCCATGTGTTATGGCTCGTCTATGTTTTAAAATCCTTCATCTAGCCCTATACTTGTTGATTCTAGACTAGGTAAGGAAGTTACTACTTGTTCAACTATATAGTCATTTTTACTTCTTAACAAAGGAACATTATCTAGGTCTTGTAATTATTCTTCCTCTTTATGTATTATGGAAGGAAATCTTAGTGAATTTAGCATATTTTTATTTTTGGGAATGTTTATTTTTATCTTATTTAGTTCGTGCATTTATTCATCTACCTCATCATCATTCTACATTTGATATTATTTATTTTATTTATATTTAAATAGTAAAAAAACCATATTTCTTGGTTTCCATGATCTATATGGTATAAATTTGTCTCCCATATCTCCATGTATGCAATATTTTTACATACTTATATTTCATGTAAAGCATGTGTTTTTCTGCATCAATTTGTAACTTCTTTACATCCTTTATCTGATTAATGGATTGTACCAAGTACTCAATTATGAAGTCAAATGAAAACTTTAACCAAGGAGATAACTCCTCATAATTCATCTTGAAGTGCACTAAAGTGTAATGATTGATTAAAACAGACTATGCTTCACCTTCCCATGTTTCTTGTAGCTATCATGGTATGTTCCATTCATCCTATAAGGCATCTCAAAAATTCCCTATCCATCTATTTAGTCTGACCTTATATGCATTATTTAGGGTGGTGGGGGCCAAGTATAACTTATATCACTTAGTTGGTGAGTATTTTGTAATTGATATATCCATTTAGGTTTCCCATCCCCCTTGTGGCATACCTATCTCATTAAATAAAAAATAATCAAAATCATACCCCAAATGAATTTGACACCATTCCTGTGTGCATTCTTCACATAGTGTCCAATACTCTTGGAAATAAATTGGGAGAGGACATAGTGTGTTACTTCTTACATTTTATAGGAATTCTACAAACAGTTCTTATTTATTTATACCCACCTTTCTCTTCCATATAGGTTAGAAGTAATAAGGCATGTTTTAATTCTTGTTCTCATGTCTTCAATGTTTATAATGGGGAATGTGTAACCCCTCTTATTATACTTCAATAGATCACTGGTGTTGTTAATATATTTATCATTACGTAGGTACAAACCTAATTCCTCTCCATAATTGAATAGCATAATTACCTCACTGATGAGCATGAAAAATATTTTCATGCACCTACTTGCAAAGTAGAAATACCTTTTATGTATGTACGATATTAATAATTGAACCAATTCTAATGTCTTAATGAAGTATAATAATTCATATAACTTCAAGAATTAGACCCTTTCAAGCATTTGATTTACATTATCATAAAATTTTGCCTCCCTTAGTGGTATTCTTGTTTGATTGTCATAGATAGTTTTGTGAAAATGTGCCTTCTAGTCTATGTGTGCTGATTAAAATCTATTAGTTTACATAAGTGCTCGTTACATATATATATATATATATATATATATATATATATATATATATATATAATATATTGTAAACAAATCTAGATGTTAAAACTATATATTCAAGGGTGGTAATGATTAATGAGTCCTAACCTTTGTCTTTAATCTCCTAATGAATGCCATTTCTTTCACACCCATTTTATTTTTTGAGTAAAATGCTAGTTTTGGATTTCACTTCAGCTTCATGCCTTTAGTTCCTCAAATGTTAATCACTCTTCCTCCTCCTCAAGCTATCTGGTTAGGGTAAAATCCAATTACTCTTCTCCCAATATCGATCCTCTCGAAATACTCAAACTAGTCCTAATAGAGGAAATAGATTATTGCATAAACCTATTATCATGTGCCTCATCTTATCTATTAATTTTTACACACCTAATTTAGAACCCTTTTTTATTCACTGGGGTATTTTAAAGCCACAAAGTTCCTCATTTATATTAGGAAAGATTTATCTCCATGTTAATGGTGATCAAGATAATTTAACAGCTCTGAAGAAACCTTCTTCCTCTACCACAACCTATAATTTCCCACTTCATTTTGACATCTTTTCACCATCATGTAGCCTAAAACAACTTAAATGTTTCTCTTATGGAAGAAAGGTAATCACTTTTTGTGTTTTGAATCACTTTCTAAACTCAATTTTTTATTTTTTACTTGGAGCTCTTGTTCGCCTAAATGTAATATGATATTTAAAATGAGTTCTTATCCTCCTTTTTTACCCTTCCAAATCGGTTTTTAAGTCCACATTTACTCCTTTTGCTTTTATGAAATCTCATTTCTTCACCAAATACTTTTAATGCCAAGTGGGTGCAAGCTTCTCTCCACTCGTGTTTTGGTGCATTTTCTCCAATTCAAACTTGAATTAATGACCCTAAAACACTTGCATGTGTATGTCAAAAAGTTTTTGGTCCCGTGTTACATTTTTCCTATACCTCTATCTATGGTAGGTAAATTTACATTCTTGGGCTACATCTCTTTCCATGTGCACATTAATTTTTATGCATGCTTCTTTTCCCCATAGAATTTGTGTAAATAATGTACCCTTTCCACTTCCATATTTTTAGGCACTCCACTTCTCCTATGCCTTTTTTCACCATAGCTTGTCAAGTTTTTTATTTTCGAATTCATCCACATGTATCTATACTATTTCGTGCCTTGTATTATCATCAATTCTTACATACAAACCACATTACCTTTCCTTTCCTAAAATTTAGTAGGCTTGAATAACTTGCCGATTTTTAGCACACACTTCCTACCATTTATCTTACCGCCCCAACACCAAATCAATATCCCTCATAAAAATATAGACTTCAATTGTAATGGGATTTCTAACACGGTTAATTTTTCAAACTTTCAAATTTGATGCATACTCCATTCTCTCCCCCATAATTGTTTTTGCACATGGTCCTCTACACATATATTACTAATTTATTTTTCCCGAAAGACATGTACTAAGATCCCGTGCTAACATTGTTACAATCTTTGGATAGAAAATTACATGAAATAATGTGTGCTTATTATAATAATATATAAAATTAAAAATCCTAAGAAACTGAAATAACAACTAATCTAATGGCATGAAAAAATTTAATTACAAACAATAATGTCATTGATAGTAGGGTTTTAGCCTTTTGCTTTGAAGTGTCCTAAAATAAATTCTTCACTTAAAGTATTCAACTTGCATGCCATTGTGGGAAATATTTTATGCACTTCATATGGACCCAATCAATGTTTTTCAACTTCCTAGGGTGACATGAAAACTTTGAATCATAATGTAACACTTTCACGTATTTAGAGAAAATTATATTCTTAATATGGGTATCATGCTAAGATTTTGACATGCTTTTTCAACTCATACATATTATTTTCTCATCCAACTAAAGTATTTTATTAAGTCATTTTGTTATGGAGGATTCATCATCTAAGTTTTCAATGCACTTTATTCTCAAAAAGGTACCATGATGTCAATTGGAAACATAACCTCTTTACCAAAGAATAGCTAGAAAAGTGTAACTTTAATCAACCTTTATAGGTCATCAGATATATGTAAAAAATTTATAAGCTTATCATCCCAGTCCTTTCACCCAACATCATAGATTTTTATTAATGTCCTACTTAGATTTTTATCAAACACTTCTACTATTATAGTAGCTTATGTATGGTAGGGTGGTGTTTTATGAGTGCAACCATAAATTATGACAAAATTATGTGGACTAGTTCGTTAATAAAATGAGTTCCCCTATCACTGGTAAGGATTAATAAACACCCATAATTTCTTATTTTATTCTCCCAAATAGATCTATACATGCTTTCTATTATGTAATATTTTTGGTGTGACCTTAGCCCATCTAGTTAGGTAATATGTGGTAGTTATAATGTAACACACACCTTTCTTCACATAATAGGATTGATTGGCCCCACAAAGTTAATGGACCATTTATCAAATGGTTCTTTTGTAAATATTGGATGCAAGGCAATTTCATCCCTATTTCTTGTATTACCAACACTTTAACAATGATCATGCACCGATGTGTACTCTTTCATATATTTAAATAAGATCTATCACCAATGTCCCACAATTAAGATATTTCACACAATTATATCTCTTTCATAGTTTCCTACATCCATACCTTCATGTGATTAAAAAATTATTATTATTGGCCATGTTTCATGACACAATGCTATAATACTTCAACTTGTCCCATTTTATGAACTTCCTCACTAATTAATTGATAGGTTGTTACTTTAATAACAAGTTTCTTATTTTGTTGGATTATCTAATTTTTGGTCCAAATCCAAATTGGAGAACCGAGATTATTTCATGAAGCTATTTGGTGTGATTTTTACTTGAAGAAATTGTGTGTCTTGTAATACATCCTTGATGGTGGTAACTTATTCACTTATGTTTGTTTGTGATAGATGGTCGAGACTTAAATTAATCTTTCATAGTATGACCACAAATGAAAAATTGTTATTCTTGAAATAGGATTATTCATAAAAATTCTATCCATGAAATAACACTTTATTTATTAGATGCTTTAAGGCCATATGATCTATTTAAAACATGAATGTAATTTTTATAAGTATATACACCATTGAAAACCCTTCCTTATACGTCATTGTGTATTTTTATCTACACACATTAATTTAATACTTGTAAAGAGAATTAGGTGATCTGTATTCTTTAGTCTAGGTTACATGGGTATTGCTCCAATTTCCATTCCCGATGCATCCATATAGACATGTAAAGGATTATTCTAGTCAAGGACCTATAAAATTGGTGTGCTCATAAACCTTTCTTTAAGTTACTCAAACTCATTATATTATTTGTTTCCCCAATTGAACTCTGCTTGCTTGCATATAAGATTTTCCAATGACATGGAAATATTTATTTATCCTTTGATAAACTATCTAAAATATATGTAGTGCACAAGAAATTTCCATACCCACTTTGTATTTGTTGCGCCTCCAAGAAAATGAACCCGAATCTACCGGAAATTATTTTTGCACGGTCCTCTTCTACTATTTGAACTTGATGACACTTGGAAAACCCATCAATGAAATTCTATATCTAATGCCCCATGACACCTTCCAAGATTTCTTCGGTGAAGGGTGTCAGAAATGGTCCACTACAAAAACATAATTCAACCGACTATAGTCTACATAAATTATAATGCACCCATATTTTTATACTGATGATTATGGTACTAACCCATTTTGATTCTTCCATAATTATGATAACTCCTATGAAAAATATGTTATCATTCTCTTATCTAAATTTTACATGAAATTTTGGGTTCATTCTATATGGCCTATTTCATACAACTTTTGCTCCTTCAATTAACTCTATTTTCATTTTTCCTAATGATGGATGTAATCCTTTCATCTCATGGTAGCTCCATGGAAATACATCTACATAGTCACAAAAATTTCAATGATATTTGTGACCTCTTATTTCGATGATTAATCTCTTATTATCACAATTTTTTGTGCCTTTTGAGTACCGATGTTTACCTAGATAGTCTTTAGTTGATCATAATGGGGCTCAATATATGAATATTTTTATCGCTGAATTATATTAACATGTAATATGTTTCTATATTCAAATGATATTCACTATTTCCCTCATTAATATATTACACCACCTTGTCCTTTCCTCTCTCATCACTAATTTATTTCTATCAATACCACTTTATCTCTCTCACTAGAATCATTATCGGTAATTCATTCCTCAAAATTATTTAGTAATCAATCATTTTTCATTACACAATTATAACATGCATTATTCCATTTTTGCATCATCAATAAAAATTATTTATTTTATACATTGAAGAGAGCGATGCGACTAAGGCATAGATGTGGTAAAGATGAATGTGTATAAATTGATTCTTTACCTCTTCCCATTAAATAGTTTCTGACGCACTTCACTAACTACATACCAAGTATACACCCAAATATGTAAGGTGTGATAAAAGGTATGAGTCCAAAAGGTTGGCTTCATTGATTGTGCATGTATAGTTCATATTTATTGACACCTTTGTAGATGTTCCTCTAGTTTTGTTACCCCATTTTAGCTAGGTAACTATGTAAGGTTATTATTTTCAAATATAAAACATAGTATCTCAATAACTTAATTAATTTTTTAAGACATGGGATATGAGTGTCCCACCATTATTTTGTGGTTCCTCGTGCTACATAAACAAGGAAATTTATTTGCATTTGTTTTGGTTACATATAGTTTCTATCTTTCTAAAGAAGGTTTGGATGTCCCCCCTCTATAGGACTATGGAATTTGTTGATTATTCCCTTTATTATCATTTGGACATAATTTCCTTTAAATATCACTTCCATACTACCTTATTTTCATTTACCAAAATGAACCGCTCCATAATCTCTTTTATTTAATTCATATGAGCCATGAGTCTAATTATCACACGTTGTATCTAAAAATAATGTGTATCATTCCAATGTATCTCACCCTTTTGATTTGGTTAAAAATATTCTAACCCTTCAGCCTATACTTTCTATAGGTTCTCCAAATGATCATGTTCTTCTACACTCTCTATGAATGACACCCCTTGTCTAGTATCCATTGGTATCATCAAGTATTGATTTTCATTCTACAAACTAATGTAACATGTTTTGAAGTGCAGATCTAAATTGTTCACATAACACCATGGCCGAGCAAGTAGTGTTAGAAATTTATCTTCTTTATCCATTACAATAACCTCAAAGTCACCATGAAACTTGACTCCCATTATTCTAATGGTATAATTATTCAATACTACAATAGGCATGATGCACATATTTTTAGCCATGGACAAGATGTGTGGAGATGGATGGAGCACAAGTCATGCCCTTTTTTTCCAAGCATCCATTTTCAATATATTAAGCTCCTCTCTTATGTATAGTAGTATGTTGTAAACATTCCACCCATCTATGTATGCATCAACAAGTATATTGTGATTATATTTTTATAACTTTGGTGGAATTAGTATTCTTTATTTGTCAATGGCCAAATATTTTACCATGCACCAAACATAAAATTTTATGTGAAAAACAATGGGAAAGTAATGAAAAAAACCCTTTAGTGTGTAAAATTCTACAAACTTTCCTGAACTTATCCCTCTCTATTTGATTTAGCTTTGGGAACCCTCGTGCTTCATTTTTATTCTCGCGTATTCCTTGAGGAACTAAATTTTACCCTATGGTTCATAAACCAACTCCTTAGTTTTTGTAAGAACTTAATTGTTTCCTATTATTTGGTTATTATTTTTCTAAATGAATTTCCTCACACATTATTTGCTCCAAAGGAGGTGTAGAATTTTGTGTGTGCTTTGGGTCCTCAAGTAGTGATTTGTACCTTAAGATAATGATTATTTATTATTGTTCCTACCTTTTTTGAAAATATTTTGTAAGGTTACATAAAATTTTAATTATCTTTATGCCCATCTCACTCTTTTCTTTCATGAGTGCATAACTATCTAGAAAATCCTAGACCTTATTCTCTTCCTAGTATTACATGCAAATTAGATTTTCTGGTAAGTAACATTGATAATGATATGATTATCCACAATTATAACAAGTCTTGGGTGGGAATATTCTTCCTCATCATCCTTGTGTATATCCACATTGAATTCTTGGTTATTTTATATGGTAGACTTCCTTATCCCAATGGATTGATCCTCATGTATTTAATCAATTATGTGGAAATTTTTTTGTATCATGAGTGTACACATTGTAAATATTACAATACAGAGACACCTTCATTTGAAATACTCACTAAAGTAGAGGGAAAATCCTTACATCATGAATTCCATCACAAATATTGCATGCTTATAAGATAGATTGTACATTGTGATGGGGGTATGTTGTCTTTAAATGGCCTTTTACTTCATAATATGAGCACGAAATTCCATTGTGTGTATACCTAGCCTTATTTACATAAGCTTTACCAGCTTTGTTTCCAAAGATGCAATTTGATATTCCATGGATTGGATAACCCCAATGTATATACTCCCAACATATTTTACACATAGGGTTGCTTCAAGTGCCTTTTGTGGATCTCGTGAATGTTTTGTGAGAGAGGGAATATCTAAATGGTAATATTAAACGTATAAAAAAACCAATGTGTATATTGAACTAGAAGGATCTCATATGACAACTTTAAGATTAAATTTTTAAATCACACATAATACGAACACACACTTTCAAAGAAAATTTTGTTTAAATTATTTGAGAATTGAAATAATCCAATTCTCAAATTTTAGGATGTCAAAATATTTCAGGAGAACATCCTTGATTTGATCATATCCAAAACTAATTTTTAAAATTGACTTGCTTTGAAATCTAGGGAAATAAATCCCTTCGAATGTCAAATCAGTTTGCACTTGTGTATATGCTCAACATAAATCTCCACATCATAATATTCCAAAAAGTGTAACAACATCTCCTAAAATATATTAGGTGCAAGCATATGTGGTGTAGTAATATCAACTCCTTTTTTTTTTTTGGTGCTTGATGTATATTACCTAGTAATTCCAGTTGTCACACTCACACTTTGAGTAATATTAATCGGTACTATATGCATCATTGCACTAATGGGTTGAATTATAGGTTCTTATTGAAATTATATGATATTGTTATTTCCTCCCTACACACCGCTATCCTCTTGAGTTAGTTTTCTATTTATCATCACTCTAAATTTGTGTCTTTTATGAGTGTTCAGATTGAAATGTATTCCTTTTGTGTTAGTACAACTTGTTTCAATATAAATAGAATACTACTACTCAATTCTTCCTTTTAATTTACTATATTTGACTTCTTTTCACTATCCATCTCAATAATTACTTAATCTCTTACACTATGGAATCTAGTTTGACAAGAAAAAATGATAGGTTAGAAAGGATTCCATTGTATTACACATCTTCATCTTCTTGAGATGTTATTCTAGTACACATATCACTTTTTTTCTTGGTAATATTTGTCACTCCTTTCTCCTCCTACCAAAACAAATGCTCTAGGTTCTCCTCTGGCAGTTCATGATGTTGAATCTTCCGTTTAAAGTAGTTCCTTATCAAATATAAAATTTTCTAAGCTTTTGAATGCAAAAACCTTCTAAATATTCTCTTATATGAGGAATCCATGGTGTAGTCAAATTTTACCCTTCCTATCCTTAACCTTGTGCACCACCCATTGGTGTGGAATATTTATCCATCCATAAAGAACTTATGAATTCCTAAATCCTCTATTAGATTCTTTATTTCTAAATTATGGTACCTCATATAAGATCCTCATGGATCATGAAATAATTTAAATCATGATTCACTAGCACTATAGAATGTTGATACCACATATTTAAGACTCTGTAGTTGTAAATTTTACCTTTCCACCATTAATCCAAATCTCACGTCTAATTTGTGTTGTGTTTTGCAAGTCTCATAATAAGCTCAGAGTCAAACTATACTTATTACCAAGATTTAAAATCTTATCTTAGTAGTAGGAAAATAAAAATAATACATATTCGCTTTGGTAGCTCATTGAAGAAATTTTCATAGAGGGGGTTGTATAGGTTATTTTCTACTCAATTTTTAGGGGAAAATTTGGTGAACAATTCTTCTAGATGGGATATATTTATGCAAATTATTCCTCTATTCTATCTTGAAAATGGTCAATATTATCTTACATGAGTCATAACATTTTGTGTGGACTTCACCATCCCCACACCATTATAATGGGTCTTGAAAATGAAACTAAAATATTTCCTTTCAAGCTTTACTACCTTAGAAATTACAACACACATTAATATTTCATCAAATAGAGGTGTGCTTAGAGTAAGGTTATTTCCTCATGAAAACATATCATACTAAGGAAGAAACCTTACTACACTCACTTGAGGCATGAGAGAATTCGAGTCCCCATAATGTTTGACAACAATATGAAGTATTTGGATAATAATCAAAATAAAATCAATACATTAGATCAAAAATATTAAGAGCATAGTAGGAATTAAATATACTCCTACATATGGAAAAATTAGTAACTCCATAATACTTTGCAACATATTCATATTACCATTATGACCCATACAAGATCTCATAAAAAAGTGATCTCTAGATTTATTGTGTATTTTACATTGATCCCTAAAGGGGTATATACACTAATGGAGACTTTCCCTCTCTATTTGAAATAGACTTATATGTATTCCTTGAGTTCTATTAATAATAGTTAATAGAACCTTGGAAAAAGTCAAGATCAAGGTGTTGATCAAGCGGCCAAGTAGTCCCGCATGCTTCCACGCTCTTTTGTTATTATTACTTTTTCTTGGTCAGTCGGGTTCTTGTTTTTTGTTCTTGTTTTCTTTGTTAAGTCTCGCTTGTGTAGTTGTTTCTGGGCTACGTGGAATTTCATTGTATTACCTGGACTTGGTTAGTCCTGCTATGTTTCTCACTCTTATTCCGGCTTAAAGGCCTTATTTTGTATTCAAGGGTATAGTCCCTTTCAAAAAACTATTTGCCATTATTAAAAAAAATAATAGTTAATTATTACAATGAGGTGGTGTATTTATCACATGTATCTATATCCTAACTTAAAATCTTGCATTAAAACTTTGTAAGTGCTATATGGAAGTTCCTCTACTTTGGATGACTGCTCTTTTATTATGCATGCTATCCCGACTATTCCTAGAAAATTTATTTTGGTTCTTAACTATTTTTTATGCACCACTTACTTCACTTTAACTTGGACATGACAAGAAATGCAATTAAATTTCTATTTTTATCCCATCTATTTATTTTTTGTGCCAAACTTCTTTAAACATATACATTCCTTGTAGGTTTATACTATCTGCATATACCTCCTTTCCCTTTTACATTCTCATGTATCTAAAATTGTCTTCATGCTCTAAAATTTTGTGGACTATTACTTTGTTTACTCTAAAACCTATGCGTGTCTCTTTCTTCTTGTTTTACCAAATGTGTGCACTAAAAATAATAAGAAGTAATCAACAATAAGAGTGGTTGCACAATGTGGGACTTATCCAAAAATGAATAAAAATTATGGGCTCAACACTCATACTCTTCAATTTGAGATATACCACTTGAATCATGCCTCTTGTTCACTATGACCTTGCCTATAAACTCACACCTTAGTATTCCATAACAAATTCCTTACATTTTTATGTTGGCATAGCTTACCTACACAGCCTAATTAGCTTGCTTACATTAATCATAGGTTATTAGGGAATGTAATTTAATTAATTTTTAATTATGAGTTAACTTGGTTACCTTTTTTGGTAACCTAATTTCTCACTATATAATATAACCTCCTATGTATATTTTTAGCTAATTGGATTATGCATGAATGAATGACGTTGTTTTTCTTCTTGTAGACACCTAATTCTATCTATGTAATTTTAATATTAAAATTGCACTTCTTATCCTATTTTATATAATTTGGTTATAATTAACATACTTCTCACTAATTATCTAACATTCCCCTCTATCTCGGTTAATTAACAACACTTCGTTAATTAACTAGTCACCCCTTCACTCTGGATACAAATAAACATTACTTTGTTAATTATAATGATATTATAATTATTTATTTAATTAATAAATATTAATTAATTAACCTTTCATACTTGAATATACCCTCTCATTGGGTAAATCCCTTGTCAAATCATTCAGATTCCACTAATTTCCCTCTAATTGGCGTTTACAAGCCTAATTTGGCCTATTTATCAATTCTCATTGATTAATTCAAATCACACCCAACTCTCATGAGTTAAAAATTCTAATATAATCTCCCCTAATCATAGTTAACCCTTCATAAGATTTATTATCAATTTCTAATCCTAAAATTTATTTTTATCCGACATTCATGAGAATAATTTTTCTCTAATATGGGAAACTATATACGAACCCTAGCCATTTACACCTTTTACACCATGTCCCTATTAATAAATTTGCATATGATAAGAGAATTTACATCTTGGAAGGATTATTGATCAAGAAACCATTTCCATATTCTACTTGGCTAAGAGTATTAAGAGAAGAACAAAAAAATTGAAACTAAGCAATATTGTTGAGATCTCTTCCTCTTCCTCGAGAAATCCTTTGATAACACGTGGCTACATAAAAATATCTAAAGGAATTATCTATAATCTAAAGTCCATATAAATAATTATTGAATCTACTTGGTGTTAGGTTCTAGTAATTAGATTAGATTTATTTAAAGTACATACACTTATCTTGAGTGTTTTTGGATCTCCCCACTACATAGATTTATACTTTGTGCATTCAATCCTATCCAGTCCAAATCCTTGATTGTGGCCCAATTCGACATAATATCAAAACTGATCTAGTAGTCGAATGTTATTTCCTTTGTTAAAAGATCTAAAATTATAGATCATTTAGTTTTTGTTTTTCATATTTTTGGTTTTCAAGGATTTGGTGGGATTTTAAGGAAATCCATGAAAATATCTTCTCTAGAGTATCTACTTGAAAAAATAGTGTTATTGACTTTAGAAGGGGTCAAAACCTTAGATTTAGATATAAACTTGACCTAAATATGTGATGGGTGATTTTGGCCTTTTTGGGGTTTTTAAGGGTTTTGTTTGAAATCCACAAAAATTCACATCATCTCGGGATTCGAAATAAAATAAAAAATCATTTCTAGGTTTATCTAGGTTTTTCAAAACATTTGGTGGGTATTTGACATTTTGTGTGGAAGACGTACAATTTTTTCAAGGCCTAGGTTTTTCCTTGTGTTTTTATCACCATTTATGTGTTTCGGTATTTTTATGGTGTTTAACAGTCAAAAAAATCACCCCGGTTTATTTTGTGATTTGTATGGTGTTTGACACGTCAATAATTCCACCCAAGTACATTTCAAGATTTTTAAGGTGTTTTACAAGTCATAAAGTATGCCTAGTGTATCAGGTTTTGAGACATATCTTCATCTAAACATGAATTTGTGAAGTCTGTTCAAACCTCTGAACCCAAATTAACACCTAGTGTGTCAGGTTTTCGAGACATATCAATGTTTCAACAAAATTTAAAAAGTGTGGTCGAACCTCTCGAACCCCAATCAACACCGATTGTGTCGATTTTAGAAAATTTGGAACATATACGAATTTTAACACAAATTTTAAAGTGCAATCAAACCTCTCGAACTCCTTTCAACACCCAATGTTTCAGAGTTTTCAAGACTTTGTAACATATCTACATCTCAAAAAGTACTTGTAAATTGCAATCAAAATTTTGACTCTTAGTCAACACTAATTTTTTTGGTTTCTTCAACTTATTTGATATGTGTTGGGTTTCGACACATGATTGAAAAAATATGGATTAATCCACTTGTTGAACATGTTTCGGTTTTGAAAATTGATTGAAAAATTCAAAACCATGATAATCTATTTCAAGATTTGTGACTTTTTCAACAAGTCCAAAACCCTAACAAATTGTTTGGGGTTTCCTTAGGTGTTTGGAACTCACATATTTCTACCATAGTGTGTCAAGATTCGGAGGTGTTCAATAAATGTCAATCCCGATAGTGTTTGTTGGGATTCCAAAGGTGTTCAACAGTGTCTATAACTTTGATTTGTGTGTCTCATATTTACAAAGGTGTTTGACAAAGAGAAACCCCTACAATTTTCAAATTTTGGCATAGTCCAAGTGACACTAATTAGTCATATAGGAGTTAAGACCTTAGTCATACCCAACCCAAGGGGCTTAAGTTTTTTCATAAATTTTGGGAAAATTTTGCAACCTAATTTTTAAAGTAAAGAGGGAAATATTTGTGGCAAGTAAAAATTCCAAAATTCCATAACTTTGAGTCGACAACTTTGTTTTAGGTTATATTTTTGTGAAAGTGCGTTATTTTTTATGCTCTTCTCATTGGTAATATTTTATTTTCATGTAAATTTTTCACATCTATAGATTTATGGGGTTTTCACACTCAAGTATTTTCAAAACACTCAGTTCAACATACAACCACTTGCTGTAATGCATCCATCCCTTTTTCAAATTCTTACACCGTTCATCTATCACACGTGGTAAAGTTAAAATAAAAATCCTCATGAGGAGTAAACGATTACACTAGATCACCATGTGTATAGAAATAGAACTGAAACTAGATGCAGAGAAGTTGAAGTGATACAAAAAAAGTGATGAATCATATGGTCTATTATGTATGTTCATGTCTCCCAACTTGATCTTTCATATTGAATCTGAAATTTCTCCTTATGATGTATGGAAAAATTTGGAAGGAAATTTTGGGAACTGAGACATATTGAGAGGTCAAGAGTTAGAGAATGATCTCATTAGTTTGATCCCTAAAAAATTTGACACGATACAATAATTATTCACCAAATTTGAAACACTAAGATTATAGTTAAAACTATGTGGCATAGACAAAATAGAGGAGAAATTGGTTCTTTCCATCATTTGAAAATTAGGTTATAACTATTTTATCCTTGTCCCTACCTTTCATAGCACCATAATTTCCATGGGAGTTATATTGACCATGCCTTCCTTCGATAATTTTTATGTTGAATTAACTCAAGAGTGAGATAAGTTTATTCAAATGGGTGCACTCAAGTCCTTTAAACCCCATGATATAGTTTTTGGACATGAGAAACTAAAAATTAAAATAAAGAGAAGAAATATAATAATAAGGCTCATGATAACAAGAAGGATTGAAATGATCCCACCTCCAAATAAAACTTTAGAACTTCCAATTTCAGTGTTATGTCCAAGAAAGAGAGGATCAAATGTGGGTATTGCACAAGAAATCATGATGAAATAAAATGTATGAGGAAGAAAATTGAATACCTCACAATTCTTCTTGAGAAGAACACCATAGGTGTTCTTGATTCTTTCAAATCGTCTTCATCAACCCATGAATCCTCCAAGGCAATAAATCATACAAAAAGAAAGAGCAATAGTAAATAAAGGAGAAAACAAAGGGGATAGCCATAGTTATAGTTATACCACAAAATCCCACATGGGTGATTGATTCTGGGCATCTCATCATATGAACTCTTCACATGTGGAGTTCACTTCTTTAGATCCATGTAACATGTCCTTTATATGTTTGGGTGAAAAATCTTCTACACAATTTTTTGGGAGAGGGTTTGTTGAAGTGAGTGGAGCAACATTCAATAATTTTATCAATACTCTCTTACTGTCAACTAATATCCTATCATTCTACTAGATTACTCATCTTATCTAAGGCTTATGTGTTGATTTCTCTCTAGATTCAATGTATGTTAGAGAGTTAAAAAGGGATGCTATCATTGTAGTGGGTGTAGTTGATCATCACACTCAAATATATTCCTTATCTCACTTTTTATTACCAGATTCTTATTGGGATTAACCTACACTTTATTTCATTTCCAATCTTGAGCATATTAATGATGATTATGAATTCTCTTCTAGCATAAAATACTATAGTAGTGATGGGGACCCACATCCACCATCTCTTGTCACCTTTAAAATCTTGAGGAGTTATTTCTTGATCCACCTACTTCAAGTCTACTATAGAATATTTAAGGAGTAGGAACCTTGATTAAAGACTCATTAGACATCATGAATTCTAGTACATAGTTACATAACCTTCTTCATTCCTTCCTTTTTCCTTCTTCGGAGACACCATCCTTTCATGGAATAGTTGGCTCTTATACTTTGCATGAGGAACATAGTTCCTTATCTACAAACCACACCTTGGATAGAGGTCCGTTATCCACTTGGCATACTCATTAAATTTTCCATGGTGATCCAATTCTCATTACATATAATTCTTATCCTTGTTCCTCTCAAAAATATATCAATATTATCCTGAAAAGCCTTACGATCTAGAAAGTAGTGTTGTTATGTCTTGGAACATAATTCTAGGATTTGGAAAATCTAACACACTCTTCACTTCTCCTCCTTTTGATCCATAATCACTTTGAGAGGCTCATTTAATAGATATAGAGTGGCTACATGCTATTGTAGCTTCAAGTGTGGCATTCTAGTCCTACCTTCTTTTCCTTTCTATCTTTTAGGGAGGAGTTTTTCCCACTGGGTTTTCTCCTTTTCTACACTTTATGAGATATTTATGTTATACGTAGGTACCTCATTATGCCTTTTTACGAGACCCATATTTCTTTTCAACCCACCTAAGCTACGCTTAAGGGGGTGTTAGTGTAGGATTACCTACATGGTCTAATTAGTTTGCGTAGGTTAATCATAAGTTATTAGGGGAATGTACTTTAAGTCATTTTCTAATTGTGATTTGAGTTAGTTACCTTTTTGGGTGACCTAATTTCTCACTATATAATATAACCTCATATGCATATTTTTGGCTAATTGGCTTATGCATGAATGAATGAAGAGTTTTTTCTTCTCTTGAGTGTTTTTGATATCATCACTACACATATATTTATACTTTTACATTCAATCCTATCTAGTCCCAATCCTTGATTGTGGCCCACTTCGATATTTTACACTCTCCATACACAAATTTAAGACATTTTCTCCACTTCATTTATATTTCTATAGGATCCTATAAGGCCACTCATGACACACTCCTTAAGGAATTGGATAATATTATAAAGGAAAGAGTATGAGATGGTAAAGCGTTAGGTTGGTTGAGAAAATTTAACTTGTTTCCCTACCCTAAATTCATTTCTAGACATTGATTAATAAGGAATTCCCTTCCTTTTAAAGTATATACATATTCCAAAAGTATATTTCAAGTCATAATATAGAATATTATATGTAATTAATAAACTAAATGCATACACACTATAAAATGTACATGTTTATATGCACATGTGTTATACTCCATAATCTTTATAACACATAAACATTTTTTTGAATTTTAAAATTCCAATCCTCAACCTTAAAAATAGATTCTATTTCTAAGCACAAGATTCAAACCTACAAAAACACAACAAAACTCATGCAAATAATTGATTTACATAAAAACTAGTTTCTACCATGAATTACCTCATGCAAAGAACCACCTTAAAGATATCATCCATATTTCCACACAAGTGAGGGACAAGGATATTCAAAATTGAGCTATGAAATTTTTATTTTTCCCTCTCTGTTTGTATGTCTTCCTAATTTGTAGCTCTTGTTTGACCGTGTTATGGCTTCTTTGTTCTGCGCAGTTCCTTAAATTTCCTTTATTTTTCTTCTTGTGGACCTCATTATAATATATGGATCTCAGATCCTTCTTTTGTAATAGGGTAGGGTCCCTTTCAAAACCCTCCTTTACTATTTATCTAAAAAAATCTTCTACCATGAATTTCCATGTATTCCTTCATATCGTTGCATAAAAATTATATAGATTTGTTGATCTTGGTTGTTATTTTAAAAAAATATGAAGTTTACTTCCTTATAACACAATTAATTAATTATTATTTATTTATAAATAACATGTCCTTGCAAAAAAAAATCCTATGTTCTTCTTATTTATTGTGATTTCCAATTCATAAGTGACTTCTAAAAAGCATATGGTCACAATCTAGACCTAATTCTATACACATTAATTTTTATAGTAAAATTCTTTTTTCAAAAAAATGTGCCCAAATCATGGTTAATTATTTGTTTTGAGGGTATTTTCAATATAACAATTATATATATATATATATATATATATATATATATATATATATATATATATATACAAATATTAAAAATCACAAAAACTTTTCGTTACATCTATGGTGATGTCTCACACACAAAAACATCTTCATTTTTAAATTAGTTATGAAAAAGACCCTTATCATGACAACCTATATACTATATTTGTTTTTAAAATGTGCACTTAATAAAAATACCTTTTTGACCCTCTAAAATCCACCATTTTAAAAAAACTATAATTTTAGAAAATACAGTCAAAATTCTACATTGTTATACTATTTTGTTAAATTTTTAGTGTAGGTATCTTGAATCATCCATCGAATTTCATTAATCTATATTTTGAAAAAACCTTGTCATCTTATGACCTTTTTCCCACCATTTCCATGAATAATATCTATGGATAAAATCTATGAAGTTTAAAATTTGATTTAAAAATATGAAATGTGAGGAACAAAGCCATAGTTAGTGTGATCAATAGGTAAAACGAGCTCACTAAAATGTAATATAAAACCTAGGTTTATCTAATTAAGATATTTAAATAATGTTAATAATGTTGAGTACAATTTTTCCTTTGTGGTTGGTTTGATATGATAATGAGGCAAAACCAACTCAACCTTGAGTATGGTGGGGTTTCTAAGGTACCCATGGAATGTGATAGGAGTATGATTGGTTGCGCTCTGTGAAAAATAAGTTAGGTTTATTTTACCTCCAATTAGACCTGCGAATCAAATACATTGCACAAAATGGAATTAGTATAATAGGTAGGAAGGTTTCCTTGCAAAGGCCGGTTCCTAGAAGCCAAAATACTTCCTTATGTGGATGTTAACCTGATTTTAAACATTTGAGCTTTTATTGATGAAATGGTGTATAATAAGTGATATAAAAATGTGATCAAATGTTCTATCACTTATTTGGATTATTTCATACATCAGCTAATAATGATAATGAAAAGTAGTAATCCTACAATCTGAAGTCAGAATCTAAGTTTGTATATAAGTTTTCACAAAATAAGGTAGAGCCTAGTGAGAAGGCTAAATCATCATCTTCAGTGAAGTATGAATCATGCTTTGAGATGTAGTCTTCCATGAAGAAGTTAGAGATATCCTCCTTTGTATTGTATAAGTGGGAAAGATAAGAATAAGTGTCTAGAAGGTTGATTTTTCTCTCAATTTTAGAATCAAATGCAATGTATGTGTCCTCGAAGAGGTTGAATCCCACTTCTTAGTTGTACTTGTAGCATGCAAGGTCACCTTGTATCCTCTAAACCTCATAGTATGATTCCCAAAATTCCTTGGTGGCTTAATGAATTCTTTGGGTAGATGTGAAAATGTATTTTAACTTGTCAAGAGGCGTTGTGTGGATGACACACAGCTCTAGGTCATGTAACAAGTCATACGATCCCGAGACAAGGGGTTTTGACAATCGAAGTGAGTTAATGTTGGTGATGTGGTGATTAGGTCCTGTTATAACCATCTAAAAAATCCATCTTGGCACTAATATTATTAACACAAAATTATACGTTAACTAATAACTTCGATGAAAACCGATTACTAATGTTTGACATAAAACATAGGAATCACAGGTGATTAGGCTAATTGCAAGTGATTCTGTGAAATACTTTGAAACAATGATAAATGAAATAATATGACTGTCTATGATGAAACTATCATCTATTAAAACATAAAGAAAGTAAGTAATAATCTAATTAGACTATTTTATAATTAAAACAACATGAAAAATGATAAAAATGTACCTTTGGATGATAAATTGTGATGCTAGACTGCTTTTACGTGATTGTGTTTGATAAATGAACCTCAATATCTTTGAAATGCTTGAAAGGTGAATTAGATGTAGAATGGCATGTGATGAGAGCCTAGTAATGTTTCTTGAATACTTGAGAAAATGTGATAATACTTTGGTTTGTCAAGATGGTTATGAATGGTCCCGAGAGAGGCCAAGGAATTGGTATTGATAGATTTATGACATTTGAAGGAATGTCTAGTGTTTTTGGGCGATTGGAGCTATGGTGAGATACGAGGTGGTAAACCTTCCATTTTCAACATAGATGTGGGGATTTAGGTTAATCATGGTAGGATAACTTGGATAGGTTGAGGGTGAGGGTTAGAGGTAGATAGAAGTGGTTAGGATAGAGTAGGGATAATTTGGCAGGTTGCCAAATTTAAACTAGTCCTAACTAGTGAGGAGTGGGAAGTGGTTTATAGGGATAAGTTAGAGGTGGTTAGGGTAGTATTTTTAGAAGGTTTCTAGTTATAACTAGTTACAACTAGTGAGTGAGGATGAGTTCACATGGTGAGGTGTGAGGGTGAGTGGATTAACCAATTAATTATTTAATTAATTAATTAACTTCGAGATGGGTGGTATGACTTTAGGGAATGTGAGGTAAATTAATTAATTAAAGGGGTTTGGGGTTAATGAATTAGGTTTTAGGGATTTTGTAATGATTCGATGAAAATATTAACCACTAGAATGGAGGACTTGATTCGTAAAATGGTATGTAGATGGGAATATTTAATTGATTATTTGTGCAAGAATGGGGTGTGCATATTTTTGGTGTCTACATTTTCCCATTTTTGTCTAACATTTTAGTAAGTTGTTACATAAAAATGATCAATATTATTTGGTTGTATGGGTGATTTGAGTGTAGCGCAATACAAGAAAAACTAGTTTCTTGCATGTTTTTTTCTTTACAAAGGATGCCCTAGTCCAAGGGGGTACCTAAAACAGAGTATGCTACCAAGGGATCATCTTGACAGTGAAACTAGGGGGTTCACACCTATATACATGTGATCCATGAAGGTAGGATAGGTTTTATAGGAAGGTCAAGTGATGGGGGTCCAAAGGGCACGCATCCCACAAATGTATGATGAGTCCTAGGAGTTAGTATTTGCTTATTAAATTCAGTGTATGGGTCCTATGAAAGTGAAAAACTTGTGCAAAGTGTGTTTTTGTTATATTAAAGGGTGAAAATGATGGTGGTCATTACAAATAGGGTGAATCGCAAGAATTTAAGGTAATCACCCATGATTAGGGGTAGGAATTCTAGTGATCGGATTGGGGTGAAAATAGGGTATATAATTACCTAAACCTATCGAATTTTCATTTTAACCGTGGTGTAAATATGTATCTAGTGAGTGATTTTGAGCGTTTTGAGGAGATTTTGGGAGATCAAGAGAAATGGCGTCTTAAATAGGCAAAAAAAAAACCACCAACACCAAGGTAGGCCAAATTTTAACCTTTTTGTGTTTTTTTGGTAGTTTTAGGGTCTCGAGTCATGTTTGGAATGTGTGGGTGCCTAGCCGAATCGGTGGCAATTGATACAATCATCGTGATTCATAGTAGAATCATTGAAATTTGGTATGGATCATTGGCGATTCATGTATATTTTCACATTTTTGAGAAATATGAATGTTTAATTTTTTAGATGATGTTGGTGTAAAAGATGGGTGTGAGTTTTGTTGTTGACATATTGTTGTTATTTTTCTCCAATGATAGTAATTGGTGATTTGGTTTGTTCTCGCAAGTGGAGGTGAAGTTGAATATCCATGACCATATTTTGTTGATATTGGAGGAGGTTATGATAGATATGTCTGATAAGGATTGGGCACATGTGGATGTTGTGGGATTTGGTTCTATGAGATTTTATAGATGGATACACAAATTTTTGGGTTTGATTTTAGCACTGCTAGAGAGGTGGAACTCTTCCACCAATACATTTTGGTTGCCTATGGGTGAGATCACTATTACCTTGGAGGATGTGCACCATATTTTGAGATTACTTGATTCGTGGAGTGCAGGCATATACCATCACTAAGGAAGAGAGGGATGGTGAGATGGCTACATTATATTGGGAGGATGTTAAAGATATCATATATGAGTTTGCGAGGTTTTCTTACGGTTGTGCCTATTCATCTCATGATAGTGGGCCATGTTCGTATGACCATGATGATGATGGCTATCATGTGCTATGCCTTTCTTGATTCCAGGAGTGGTCATTTTCCATGGATGATGATGGAGGTATATTAATGAGATGATGGAGAATCAAAATAGTTTTGAGTGGGATCCTACCCTATTGGCACATACATTTAGAGAGTTGTGGGTATAGAAGGATCACAAAAATTATGACATTGATGTTGGTTTTCTACTACATGCGTGGGCTATGGAGCATATAGCTATTTCTCAAATAATAGGGTTACCATGGGCTATTGGTGATCAACACCCTATATTTATGATCTGGAGATCAGATAGAGGCCACATGGGGAAGAGGAATAGGACAGGTTTTATAGATATTTGTTGATTGGGTTATAGGTAGGAAATGTAGCATGGAGACCTTACTTGCATCTACCATCCTAGCTAGAGTAGCCACATGATTTGATTTTTTTATAGAATCCTATATGGCTATAGAAACAAAGGGATGATGACCATGAGATGTTTTGCTTTGATCACGTTAGGAGGTAGTTTGGAATATAAGAGGGAGTGGCTCATGAGCTTGTTTAGTATAGGAAGGAGGAGATGGATGTAGATACTATGAGGGCAGCAGTAGCAATACTTATCATTATTGAGGAGTTTTTAGGGGCTACAAGCCCTAATGAGGAGGGATTTATTGTTTTGATTGATGATGTGGGGGTTACCCCAGTATATATGGTATGGTGGGATTCATCTTTGAGAGGTTTTGATAGAGTCCAAGTGGTAGAGAGGGCTACTCGGTGAGTGACATGGGTCCATGCTCATGTAGAGGGAGGAGCACAGGGAGGATATGTAGAGCCAAATTATGATGATGAGGAGGAGGGATATGAAGACATAGCTACTACCATTGCAATAGTGAAAGTCAAGAAGACCGTAGTGGAGGGAAAGAGGGATGTGGCTTGAACAAAGCACGATGATTTGATTGGTGTTCAAGATACTCGCGATGGATAGAGATAATATGGTGGGGTAGAGGAATAACCTTTAGGCATAACTTGTACAAGTCTCTGTCGATAGAGATAAGTACAAACGACACAAGGATTCATTGGGGAAAGACATAGGGATTACAGGGCCTTCTATTTCTAGTGTGGAGCTATTGGTGATGGCTCAATATGGTGGGCAGAGGGGAGCATCTGCAACAACTCCTCCATTTAGTATGATTTCAGTGGCACACTATGAGGTCAGTTTTGCACGAGTGGAGAGAGATTACTATGTGGATTTGATCATAAATAGATATCCAGATGCCACAATGTACGTTCATCACATAGCTTCAAAAGGAACATCCACAAGAGGATTCAAGCCCGGTGCTAGTTCAAAGAACGTGGGACAGTCGCCTCGAGAGGACATGGAGAGTAGAGGGTGGATATGAAGGATTCAGAGCTGAGGTTGTTTTTAGGAGTGATCCCAAAGGATCCGAAGGTTCTTGTGTGGATGAAGGCACACGATTGATCTTGCATGATGCTTGAGGATGTTGATTTTACTATTTAATTGTATATGATTGTTCTAGGCTTATGGAATCCCATTTTCATATGAGGACATATGTTGATTTTTTGGACATTAATTATGATGTATACCATACATTTTATATATATGATGATGAAATCGATGATATATTATGGTTTATATTGTGTTTTTAATTTGCATGTGGTATATTGTTATAATTCTATTGAAAATGTGTTAATGTTTTTAGATAGATTTTGATGATATGCTAAAATGTTTGGTTAAACATGGTTAAGATATGGTTAAGTGCTTGATTGATTTAAATGATTTTAAAAGTTATGATCTAACAAATGCGCTAAATCAAAAAAATGTAACTAAATAAAATGAGGTAAAATTGGAATGATTTCCCTACTATGAATTTGGTATGTATACGCATTGGGTTTGAAAAAAACACCCATTCTTGTGGCCTTCTCAGATGTTAAGTAAGATCATCAATGAGTAGTTTTGTGAATCATGATAGAAATGTGGGTTCAAGTGAATGTATTTTTCTATAATTAAAAAGGGATTTTGTGTGTAGGCTGATGTGGGAGAAAATGATATCGTTTTCAAAGGTTTCAAAGGGATGATGCCCCAAATTTTTGTATTTATTTTGGAAGTAAACTGATCGATGTGGGGAGCTTGATATGATGGGAAATATGATCGATGCAAGAAGCTTTCACCAGGTGCTCTCGATTTTTAAAGGTTATTCGATGCGGAAGAATTTTATACGAGTAGCCATCCTTTGAGTGTATGGTCCACATTTTTTAATTTTGACTGGATGGCCATCCTCTCTCGAGGGATCATTCCATCATCTTGATTGGTAGATATCCTTCAGGAGGAATCTACTTTTGTTTTTATAATTATTTAGTATTACTAATAGTTTTCCTTGAAGGGATCGAGGCTATGATGTTTTGATAAGAGGAGCGTCCAAATGATTTTGATATGTTTAAGCTGAGGGAAAACCTAATATATTTTTTTCAAGGAGGGGATAAAATGTGCATGTGACCTACACACATATGCCCCATGTCATGTTCTGATTGGTATGGAATGGATGGGCATAATAATTTTAAGGAGTTCCTACAAAGGAGGGAGTTATTGGAGTGATAAGATTTGAATGGAACTACTATCATGACAATCAATTATTTAATAGTAGAAAGGCCACAAGTGTGAAACATTCAAAGGTTCCCTTTCAGGTTCCTCATCAAGAGAAGTGAGATGATATGCTCCCAACCCATACTTGTGAGTGATAATGTATGGACCAATCCAATTGGGGGAAAAATTTCCACATTTACTCCAGTTCTAATGTAGTAACACTTTGATTTTATTTGAGTATAACATCACCAATTTTAAATTCACATTATTTGAAATGTTTTTATATGCTCTAATAATACGTTATAGATAAACTTGATGATGTTAAAGGGATGTTAAAAATTTCTCATCTAGGAATTTTAGTTGTGCTAAGAGATCTTAGTGATATTCTTCATCGGGATGAAATATTTGAGAGATACATGAAGTGATGAAATTTAAATTTATGGCTTCAGATCCATAGACAAGTGAATAGGGTGTAGCACCCGTAGGTGTGTGGATGATAGTTTGAAAGGCCCAAAGAGAAAACGGGATATGAAGATGTCAATTCCTACCTACGTCATTTAATATTTTCATAATGATTTTATTAAATGTTTTGTTAGAGGCCTCAGCCTTTCCATTTTCTTAAGGATAATATGGTGATGAAAAAATAAGTTTGATGTTAAATGTATCACAGATATGTTTAACTTCCTTATTTTAAAGGATTTTCCATTATCTATGACAAGCTTATGTGGGATACTAAAATGGCATATGATATTTTGATATATGAAATTGATGATGTGTCTATATTTTTCAAGGTTAAAGGGATGGCTTCAACCCATTTAGTGAAATATTTAGTTTCGTGATTATGGAATGATGTTGTTGAGATGATTTTGGATTGATTGTACCAATGAGGTCTAACCCCCATTGAGAGAAAGGCCATAAGTCCTAGGTGGGTTATAATGCTTGACTAGGGATGTGGATGAGATCTGAATGGAGTTGACATTTATCAATTATTTTTACGTATGCACAACAATCTTTAGTGATGGTCAACAAGTAATACCATAGTTGTATGATGCGTTTAGTGATGAAATTACCACTAAAGTGACCACCACATATGCCATCATGGAATTCTTTGATTGCTTTGGTTGATTAATTTAATTTAAGGAATTGTAATAGTATACCATCAAAAGTGCATTTATAAAGGATGCCCCTTATGATGATGAAGTGAGTGATGCATTGCGAAAATGATAGTTTAGTACCATGTGATAGGTTTGATGGTAGTTTACATTTGGTGAGATAATCATATATCTGTGTATACCATAGATCGGTGGATTGTTGTCAATGTTATTAATGGAAGGTAACTCATTTTGATGTGAAGGATTATCTAAGTGTTGAATAACCACAAACATTTTAGTCTTGTATTTCAATTTTTCTATTTCAAAAGGGACAAGGGATCCAAGCGATGCCATAGTGTTTATAAAAATATTGAAAGATCATGAAATGACTTGAATAGGGTAATGATCTAATGCGACAAGGATAAAGTTGGCCACAACATTATATTTTTTAAGTATTTCATTTTTACATTGATATTATCCTTTAAATTGACTAACAACAAGTTATGAATCTCCATAGATTTCAAGGATGTGGGCACCTAGGAGAATGGTGGTATTTAGACCCATGATTAAGGCTTTGTATTCTACCATGTTGTTAGTACACTAAAATTTAAGTTTGAATGATAATAGAAGTGGAATGCTGCAGGGAGGTATGATAATGACTCCATCTCCTCCCCCCTCTTGGAATTCAGCACCGTTAAATTTAAGAGGGTCATTTTAATGGAGATGATGTCAAATTCATCGATATTAAATTCATCGATGTTGTTGATGGAATCGTCGGAAAAATTATGAGGTGGTTCATCAACTGAAATGGGTACATCAGCGAGCTGATTTGTAATGGCTTGACCTTTAATAGATTTCTGAGATATGATTTCAAGATCAAATTTAGTCATGAGTATAAGCCATCAAGTTATGTGATCATTATGATAGGGTTTAGCATGCATGGATGTGAGTGGATTAAATTTGGTGATGACATATGTCTTGTTATTGAGGAGATAATGTTGAAGTTTAGAGGTGGCAAAGTATAATGCATAACATAAATTTTCATATTTAGTGTAGTGTGTTTCATATTCATGGAGTGTGTGACTAATGTAGTATACGACTTGTTCATGACCTTGATTATCACGATGGGAAAACATAGCTCCTAGGGAATGTTTTCAAGTGGATATGTATAAATAGAATGGCTCACTTTCATGAGGTAGATTAAGAACAAGTGGGGATAATAAATATTGTTTGATTTCATCAAATGATTTCTAATAATCAGAATCCCAATGAAACTCTATATCTTTGCAAAGGAGATGGTGAAACAATGAAAACAATCTAAAATCTATGATATGAAACATCAAATGGACTGTAATTTACCTTAGAGGTTGTGTAGTTGTTTAAGATTAGATGGAGGAGGCATTTCAATGATTTATCTAACTTTTTTTAGGTCAACTTCAATGCCTTGGATGGATATAATGAATCCTTAAAGTTTTCTCGGTTAGGACACCAAAAACACACTTTACAAGATTAAGATGAAGACAAAACTGGATGAGATGAGTGAAGATAGATTCAAGGATGTCAAGGTGGTTCTTTCATGTTTTATACTTTCTTAGGAGGTCATCAACGTAGTCTGTGACAATATTGTGGAGTAGATCATGGAAAATGTATGTCATGGCACATTGATATGCAACCCTTGTATTTTTAAGACCAAATTCCATGATGCAATAGTAGAAGGTTCCCAAGGGGTAATGAAAGAAGTTTTATGTTGATCATCGGGAGCGATGAGGATTTTATTATAACCGGAAAAACCATCCATAAGGTAAAGAATTTTGTGGCTAGTTGTTAGGTTGACGAGCTGATCTATGTTTGGAAGAGGGAAATCATATTTAGGACATAAAATATTGAGATCCCTAAAATCTATGCAAATGCATATTTTACTTGAATCTTTAGTTACGGGGACAACATTGGAGACCCATTGCGGATAGTTAATCAGTATGATGAAGTTGGCAGATAAGAGGTGTTACATCTCTTCCTTAACAAGGATATATAGATGGTGATGCATTTTACGAAGCTTTTGTTTAAGTGAATTAGCATTAGGATACGTGACTATGTTATGTACGACAATATTAGGATCAATTCTTGACATATCCCTATATGAACATGTAAAGCATTGGTGATATTTTGTTAAGAATGAGGTGAAATTATTTAATTCTTGTGAATCTAGAGATTGAATGACCTTAAATATGTGGGTATCCTAAGGGGTACCTAAGTTAACTTCAAGGGTGAAATCGTTAAGGAATGTTGGTTTGTATGATGGTAAATTTTTTGAAGGAAATGATCTTCACTCCCATATGGGAAAGGATATCTTGGTTGTCCTAACACTGGAGGATATCTATGGTAGGTGAATCTTCCTCAACCATTTATGGCCAAACAAGGGGTAATGATTTAGTGGAGTGATTGGATTGATAAGTGGCCCTAAAGATATAGAATTTATTTTTAAAAAGGGTTAGATAGGATGATTACAAAGTGTCATCTACATCCATGGGATCTTCAGGGTTTATTGGTGATGATGGTTCTAGTTTAGAAATAGTTAGGGATGTAGCAAGTTTAGATGTAGTGGCTTCACACATTTTGGAGGTGAACCTTTTATAACCTAAACCACTTTTATCATGAGCTTTAAGGGAATGCATGATGGGTTGATCATGGGTTCCTTGTTCATAATGATTTGAGACCAAAAACTCTCCACACACGGCTATGAAGATACATGTGGGCAAAGTTCATATTATCGAGAGATTTGAATTTTAGTGTGAATGACATAGCGTGGTGTGGATTAATGGCATGGGATGGAGGATTGTCAAGTCCCCCATAGACAAGGTTTGTTTTGAGGTAAGCTAGACTATAGGAGATGACATCTCCTACATTTGGGTCATACATGGGTTGTTTGTCAGGGCGACCATATGTTTTAGGTGAAGGGATGGAGTTAAGCATGAGGAGACAATATTCACCGAGCGTAATGTGTTTTATAGCCTCACTAAGAGAGGAATCATCTAGTAACTTGGAAAAGGGATAGATGCACTAGTGGATGCTTCATTAGATGGATTAGGTGTGGATTTGGGTACATAGATGTTGTTTTGGTGGTACACCATGTAGTAGTCATGAACGAATTTGGATCAGTGGAGACAATGAAATTCTAACCTTCATGTTAATATTTGAGACAATGATGGAGATTGGAAGGAACACAATGCATGGTGTGTATCCAGGGGCATCATAAGAACATGTTGTACTGAAAATATCCTTATATAATATAGAAGAGTTCCGGTAGGGTTTTGACACAAAATTTAAGTGGGATTATAACAATGCCTAATGTGGGTGTGATCATGTCATTGAAGGATCATGATATGACCGAAGTTTCAATGACGAATGTATTATGTAATTTGAGTTGGTTAAAAGTGAGGGATGATATGATATTGATGGCAGTACCACTATCAATCATGACCCTCTTGATAGATATGTCATTGATCTGAATGGTGATGAAGAGTGGTAGGTCATGGTATTCTAGTCGAGAGAGATGGAATTTCAGATGATTCAAATGATATAGTGGTGGATGTTTTGAGAGAAACCACAAATTTTGTGAATGGAACCAGATCATTGGCTGATATAGTGATGGATTAAAGGGATTCTATCATAGCCTATTTGTGAAAAGGTGATGTTTGGACTAGTTCATAAAGTGACATCCTGATGGGAGATTGGTGTAATTGTTTGATAGTAACCTTCTGTATTGCGGTGAAAGGAGGTGTTTCTACTTGTATGGAAACTTTGGATTTTAATGATGGTGTTTTATTAGACTCCTCAAGAGATAAGGAAATAAATACCTTAGGTTTATCATATGAAGTTGATAATTCAGGAGGTGGAGGTATAACGATGAAGGTTTTACCTTTCTTAGGCTCAGATGATTCTTTTCATAATTTTATGAACGGGTGGTGATGTGTACAACATCGACTTGATGATCAGATGATTTAGGGATAGATTATTTAGTTTTTATGATGATGATATTGATGTTGGCATTGTGTTTGATTGAGAAGGAAGGAAGAGAAGACTACCAAGTTCCTATACCTTCAAGTGAAAGGCTCTACAATTTTCTATGGAATGTCCACATGTTATGTGGTAATCATAAAAGATATTGAATTCATACCAAGCAGGCTTCCATCTGTGATGATCCGATGGTTTAGGAGGTGGTAGCATAATAAGTGATCATTGAAGGAGATCATATAAGATGGTGGTGTAATTCCCTTTTGGCGTGGACATGGATGGTGACAAGGTTGTGTTTGTATTCCTCTTAGGAGGAGGTATGATGGGTTGTTTAGCCATAAGTTGTTTACTTGATATTTGTGGAGGATTTCTAGATGTCATAGTGAGTGGTGGATGAGGATCCTATATGGGTGGTCTTTGGTGAAAATAGTCAGATTGTGTAACATGTGAGAGTGAGGGACCCTGTATGGGTGGCCGCTGGTGAGGATAGTTGGTCTGTGCGATGGGTAAAGGGTGAGGACCCCATATAGGTGATCATTGGTGTGGATAGTTGGGATGTGTAAAAGATGTAGGATATGGACTTAGTGTAGGGGTTTGGTTAGGGGATTTTAATCCTATAATAATAGGGTGATTAATAGGTATAAGGGAGCAAGGTCCATGCAAAGGAATTTAATCGAGAAAAACATATTGAGGGATTTTGAAAACCTAAAAAATACCCTATTTATGAGGTGTTTTTGTGGTTTTGGATGAACTAGGTGTGGTTGATGAGGAAGCAACAGAAAGGTCTGATTTCCACTGAGGTAGTAGGTATTTTGGGTTGTTTGTCTGATGTGGTTTTAGGTGTAATCTCAGAGAACATAGAGGATGCAGGTGTGGGTTCTGTAATGGCATGTAACGAAAGACATGGGAATAGTTTTAGTAATATTTTCAACAGATGGAGGTACAATAGCTTTGGGATCACTGGATTCTGGTGTTGATTTCACAAGTTTTGATTCGGTAAGTGAAGAGGATCTAGGAAGGGTTTAGTGATGTTATCAATAGGAAAAAACTCAGTAGTATTTTTATGCTCATTGGTTGTTGACGTTAGTTTCATAGGTTTTGATTCGGTAAGTGACAAGGATGTAAGAAGGATAAGCTCTATTTTAGTTATTGTGTTCATGGTGTGGACAAAATTTTTTGTGGTTGATCGGAGGATGAAGGGTGATTCGGAAAATGTTTCTTAAATATGTCAATATTTTGATTTGGGGTACATTTGGATTGTCTAAGTGGAGCTCACCCTTGTCAATCAAATCTTGAAGTACATTGTAGAATGTATGACACCTTTCGATGTCATGTCCATTGACCCTATGATATTTACAATAGTCATTATCTTAATACCAAATAGGTTTAGATATTGATATGTTGATGGGTCGAGATAGGAGGGAGAGATATCATGTTGGATGCAAGAAATTTGTCAAAAAATGCACTATAAGTCTCTCCTATATGTGTGTAGTTACGTTGTTGATGGGGATGCTCGGTGGTAGGTTTCTCTTTGGGAGTGGACTTAACTATGAAAACATTGGAAGATTTTTTTACTTATTATGGATGGATGTTGAATTGGGTGGGAACTCAATTTTTGGTTTCTATTGATCAAAGAAAACACTTAGTTTAACTTGCACACAGAGTCCACACGGAAGAACAACACGAGGATTAAAGGCACGAAGGTATAGGAAGGCATCAAGCGCGGAGATGTAGAGATAGACTTTCAAGACTTAGCCGATTTTGGAGATCAGGTCTATTTTTAGATATTAGTGTGTGGAGCACACAAAGCGATGCCAAGACTTACGCACCACTCTTTGTGGAGATTTTCAAAAGATTACGTTAGATCACTCTTGCATGGGCATAAGCTAAGGATAGATCCACCACTATAGTTAACTATCAATGATCTATAGATAGTATACTTGCATGTATGGCTATAGTTGTAAAAGGCACATGGCTATTATTAGCGTGCGACCTGTTTTGGTAGAGTTAAGTGTTGAAGAGCTAGTCCCCCACCCTATATATATGTAATTAATTACTTAGTAAGATATAGACAAAAATACATGCTCTGAAGGATGAGAGACACATGAGTACATGAGACTGGATAATTGTACCAGATCCAGGCATGCATGTCTGGTATTGTATGAATCTTTTGTATTGTTGGTATGATGAATATATAAAGAAAATTTGCTAAACAATAGTGTCTGATATGTTTTTCAATGTATACTATTATTATCATGATGATTTACATTTAAGCACTTCTAGATTTGGTCCAGTATAATGATGAATAGATGGATTAGTTTCTAAAATATATGTTTACTGCTTTATCATGCTACCATTCTACTATAACAACCCTTAAGAGGGACCCGATACCTTTGCACGCTTCGGGTGAGCACTCAGCCTAGGCTGAGTGATGTGCCAGCGCGACTAGGTGTTAACTAAGAATTCTAGGCTGCATCATTGGTTCTATTGTCGGGACCTCTTTTTCAATTGTTTTAGAATGGTTCGCGATGAAGACATACCAGACTAACTTTGGCGAGTGTTGAAGAATGGATTCATGATCTAGAGGAAGAATATGCATGGAGGTTTGACACTAGATCCAAATTTAGCGCATGCACTTGGGTAGAGTAGAATCTATATGATAGTTTGTATGAAAGATTCTTTGCTATCTTTCCAGTAGAATTATACGAATGGTTGACTACATATGCATCTAAGTGGAATTGGAGGTATTGCACACTTGTTTAGACACAAGAATAATTTCAAACACTATATGATGCTGACTTGAGCTGGACTCACGCGGTAGATATCTAGTTTCACGGTGTCCTAAACAACTATATTTTGGAGTATTCAATTTCAAATTATTCATTCCCGGAGGTAGTGGAGTTCCAGTTCCTATGGTATCCTAGAGGGACGTATTTGCAAGGTATTTTGCTAGTAATCAAAATACTAATGGTAACATTGAACTTGGAAGCTAAACCCATGGAAAGATAAAAAAATCTCCACACGTGGGGTAGGAATAGGATTGGTGAAAGATGGAAGACCTAGTAGCAGCACAACAGAGGGAAGAGAGGTGGCTGAAGTATGATGAGGCACGCGAGAGGGAATTATGCAAGAAACAAGAAATTGTAGAATAGATGGTGTTGTGGAGAGAGATGGCTTATGAAGGATTTGAGGCTCATGGGGAGGAAGAAGAGCAAGAGCATCAGGAACTCCCCCATATAGGAAAGCATGGCGAGAGAACCCTCTTTGGCATCACATGAAAGTACGCCATAGATATGACACAGGATGCGGGTGTGCATTTAAGCCAACCTGTTGACCTAGCTTCCAGTATCTATTATAGTAGGTAAAAATAGTTTTAATTTAGGAAGTGAAAGTGTAGAAATAGGTCAGACAACAAACACATCAATGGCAGCATAGAAATATTTTTGTTCTTTGGTGGTACATTTTCAGGCCCATCATCTGCATAGAATATGAGCACGCCGAGTGTGGGATTCACCTCTAGAACTGGGACTACCTCACAAACTATAGGGGTCCAGTATAGTACCACTGTAGGGACACAGGGGAGTGCATCCATGGGCCCTATTCCAAATCTGGAGGAGGATCAGGCGGTATGGGTAGTTCTAGTTCCGGTGGTTTGGGTGGTTTTGGAGGAAGAGGAAACCAAGGAGGTTACGGGTTGGGTGGTCAAGGACTGCAACAACCCCGAGAACATTTAAATGAAAATGTACCTTCATCTCTAAGAGTATAGAGGTATCGAGGATGCTACTAAACATGTTCATATGTGTGAAATATTTTGGTGCGTGAAAGGTATCACGACCTCTGAGCACAAGGTAAGTCAATTTTCTACTACATTACAGGCGTGCGTGCACAATTGGTATAGGATGTTTGATACCAATCAAACTTGTATTGACTATGCAACATTGAAATATTCTTTCTTGAAAGAGTTCCATATCCCGAGTTTGAGTAGAAGATTATAAGTGCACTCGAGGATATAAATCAAGGCACTACTTGAAAGTGTACATGAGTATGATGCCCATTTTAAAAGACTTCTATCCAAATATCTTATGAAATTCATGCAAGTTAGCATGCACAATGGTTTTCGAGGATTGATTACCCCATTTAGAAGAGAACTATCACATAAAACTTATACTTGCCCACATGAAGCATTGGAATCACTTTACATGTTGAAGCAATTAGGCGTATTGACACTAGAGTTAGTCCATTTTTGGAAGCTCGAGATAGTAGCTATGGAAAAACAGATTAGAGAAATTATCGGCAAACTCAACTCATGAAACGTGCTCAGGAATCTGGTGTACAAATTGTGAATTGGAAGGCCACACCAAGGATATTTTCCCCGTAGAAATGTACATTCATTGTTGTTAGACTATGCGATTTTCCATTTGATCGGAAAGAATGTATCCTCCTTTTGTAAAATTTGTAGGTCCACGACCCATGATACAAAGGACTGTAGATTGATTGTCTAGATCCATGATGTCATTGATATTGGGGTAAGACAGATGAGTGTGGCTGATAATTATAAAGGGAAGAATAAGCATCAGGATAGGGATTATAATAAAATGTGCTATGATAGGAAAGACAGAAGGTTTGAAGGGGTTCATGAAAGGGGATGAGGATATCGAGGTGGATATGGAGAATGAGGTCGAGGTGGGGGAAGGAGTGAATTCCCTCAAGGAACTTGCTATACATGTGGTTCACCTGACCATTATAGGTGTGAATTCTGTAGAATATTTCTTGTTCATTTTTTGGAAAGGGGCATAGTTATGAAGAGTGTCTAGACTTATATGAGCATCTTAGTAAGTAGCACAAGAAAGAAAACAAGGGTGAAAGGATGGTTAGAATCTAATGTGTAATAGAGAATGAGTGGATGCCCAAGTTAACACCAAAACTTGAGGTAGTAACAGTCAAGATAACCACACGAACCGAGGCGAAACGCGTAAGAGGGGTATTGCAGCGGAGATGCCGACAATCACTAGAGAGGAGGTTTTGCATGCTAGGTATCCAGATCTATCTCATCAGAAATAATTCTATCAGGAAACGATGGAGGTCCTTAGAAGCCTTCAAGGTGAGATACAGGGTTTGAAAGAGCAATCTTGGAAATTGGAGCATAAGGATACAGAACAGGCTCAAGTCGATATTGATGACATTAGAGAGGTATTTAGAATGTTGCGCCAGGAGAATATTATTCCTTTATTAGGAAATTGGTTAAAGGAGAATACTCCACGTGTGGGAACTAAGACTAGAAGACAAATACTTCATGTGAATCTTCCCCCGATAACATTGATTACGACAAGGATATCACTTTGAATGTTGTTGTCGACAAGTGGTTGAGCAATATTTTGATTGATATAGGTGCGGAAGTAAATGTACTTACATTGGATGCGTGGGAACAAATGTGGAGACCCCCATTGCAGCCATCATCTAATGTATTGTTCATGGAAAATAGAATGAAAGCTACTCCCATAGGAGTTTTGAAGGATGCATCTATCACTATACAAGGGGCCAAGTTCACAAGAGACTTTGAAGTGCTAGCGCTTGTGGAAGCAGATAGCTTCCTAGATTTTCTTGGGTGCCCTTGGTGTTATGTGAACAATGCTGATTTAAGGTTTAACAATGGGTATATCAGCTTCAAGAATAAGGAGGAAAGGGTTATAATACCATTGAAAGATGGGAAATCCATGCCATATGTGGAACCTTTAAGTGAAGAGGATTTAAATAGAATCTATATACGTGTTATTCCGGAACCAGAGGTCAATGATCCATCTAAGGAAGGAATCCTTCATTGGGAAGATTCCCATTCAATCGATGATACTACCGGTGTTTATTGTGATAATTGGGCTCATGGCACTTATGAACTAGTGGGGCACAAAGTTAAGCGCATGATTTCTTGTAAAAAGGGTTTTCACTCTGTTCGGTGTATAGGTTACTCAATACCCCGCTATACTAGATCTGAAGATTTGGTTGGATTCTTACAGGCCATGGAGACAAACTGGGCTGACCAACTTAAACGACAAGAGATGCTATCATATACTTTAGGTGGGACAACCACGCACTAGTGGGTGGTCCATAGGGATAATCTCTTAGAATGGGAAATGATTGGGACCACCTTATCAACCAGGTTTTCAAGAAGTAATGCACCTACAAAAATTTTCCCTTATCATGATGATCAACCTGCTCAACATCATGTCTAGTAGTGTGAGAGACTCTGGATAGCAAGACAGGAAGCATTACCGCCATCACTTTAGGTGCATCAGTTTTATTCTACTCTACAAGGTTGTGCGTGTGCTTGGTATGTATACGCTGGATTACATCGTGACACTGGAAATTGGAAAAATTTGACTACAGGGATGATCCAAACTTTTGACTTCTTTTCATCTACACCACTAGTGAACACAACTTTAAGCTTTATCAAGTGCTTAACCATGGGAGACAGTGGGAAAGTGGAAGAACTTATTCAAGAATTATTTGGTGAGACAGAGATAGGGGAGTGTTTGGGGATGAATAAGATGGTATCATATTACTTGGCGTGCTTCTCTGGAAAAAGATAATGGGAAGATGGTTTACATAATTGATGATGAGGATGTTGAACACTTGGATGTGGATCATTCACATTGAGCACGTGAAGTGTTAGCTTGTGCGGATGTAGATGCACGCATATATCATGAACCTATGAAGAGACAACAAAGGTAAATATAGGCACAAAAATTGAACTTAAAGAGGTGATAATTATGGATTACTTAAGTCGAGAATCAAAGGTAGCAAAGATCATAGAGTTACTTCGAGACTATGAGGACTTATTCTTAAGAGAATACCATAAACTCAAAGGTGTGCATATATCACTTGGAGAGATGAAGATAAAGCTCATGGAAGGTGCGTGCCTTGTTAGGAAGTGACCATATCGATGAATCCCAATTTACGTGAGAAAGTAAAGGAGAAGATTGACAAGATGTTGAAATTTGGGATTATTTGACCATTGGATGAATCGAGAATGGGTCATCCTATGGTGATAAGCATAAAAAAGATGTTAAGATTCGAATTTTTGTTGATTATAAAGAGTTGAATGCAACATGTGTTACTGAATCCCTTTCCTATGCCATTCATAGAGGAAATATTAGGAGTGGTGGTGTGAGATATATTCATTTACGAGATGGGTTTTCGGGTATCATCGGGTTAGGATTACCCCAGAAGATCAAGAGAATATCACCTTCACTACTTAATGGGGAAGCTTTGCCTATACTATGATGCCCTTTGGATTTAAGAATGCACCTATTGTATTTTCAAGGATAGTGGTACAAGCCTTCAAGGATTTTATTCATAAATTCTTACAGGTCTATCTTGATGATTAGACCATTTATGGGCTAATTAAGGATTATTGTGACAATCTGTGCTTAATGTTTGAAAGATGTTGATAGTTGAGTATCTCATTAGACATCAAGAATTGCATCTTTACTACTCCCTTTGGCACACTTTTTGGGACACATTATCGTAATGAAGGGTTATTGGTTGATCCGAGATAAAGTTGCAATCATCATAGGCTTAAAAGCGTCTTCAGTCAAAGTGCGAAGTGCAAATTTTTTGGGTCATATAGGGTATTACAGGAAGTTTATAAAAGGGTATGCAAAATTTGTCACGCCCTTGGAAGAATTGCTCAAGGGAAAAGGTACATTATCTTGAGGAAGTCACGATAGTGTGTGTTTGAGATATTGAAGAAGAAACTTACTACCGCACCTATCTTGTGCTTTCCTTCATGGGATAAACCTTTTCATGTTCATGTGGATGCCTCTGGCACAACCATTGGTGTTGTCTTAGCTCAACCAAGAGAAGGTATTGTTGATCATCCCATTTTCTTTGCTAGTAGGAAGTTGACCCCTGTAGAATAGAATTATACCACTATAGAGCATGAGGCCTTGTCTATGATCTATGCCTTGCAAAAATTTTGTCAATATTTTTGGCCACACCATTTGTGTTTTATACAGATCACATGTCATTAAAGTATTTGGTGAACAATCGCATTTTACAGGGGCGCATATGCCGATGGATACTCTTATTTCAAGATTTTGACTTTACGGTTGTGGTAAAACCAGACAAAAGTAATTATGGACCGGATCACTTGTCTAGAATTCAATCAGGAGAAGAGGCACAAAAATAGAAGATACCATGACTGATGCACAAGCTATGGATAGGTTACAATGCATGCCATCGGGTTGGAGGACATTGTTGTCTTTATAAGGACTGTATAGCACCAAAAGGCATGAAAGCTTTAGAGAAGAAGCAACTTGTTATTCACGCGGAACCATTCATGTTAATCAGTGGTGATTTGTATAAGTTAGGTAGAGATGAGGTGTTACGTTGTTGTGTATTGAAGCATGAACGAAAGGATATAATGGAAGAAGAACATGGTGGTATTGCAGGTGGCCACTATGTAGGTGATGTAATAGCGTGCAAGATCCTACTTGCTGGTTTATGGTGGGAAACATTGTACAAGGATTGTAAAGAGTATTGTAAGACCTGTAACCATTGTCAACATCTTGGTCATCCAGACAAAGGGATGAGATGCCTTTATGACCAATTATAAGTGCATAACCCTTTGAGAAATGGGAAATTGACTTTGTTAGGCCTATTTCACTAGTCGTGTGCACAACCGGATCATGTTATATCATCACTTATATAGATTATCTTACTCGATGGGCGAAACAGACCAACAAAGGACTGTATAGTAGTGGCTATAGCAACAAGGTTCTTATGGGAGAATGTTCTTACAAGGTATGGCTGTCCTTTAATTTTAACAAGTGATAGGGGCACACATTTTTTAAATGAGACAATAAGAATTATTTTAGACAAGTTTATGGTTGCCCACCATAAGACTACACCCTATCACCCTCAGGAAAATGGGACTGCTGAGGCTTTTAACAAGATTTTGAGCCACACATTGACCAATATTTGTGATGTTCGAAGGAAAGATTGGGTTGATAAAGTATTTGTTTTTCTTTGGGCTTATAGAATAACATACAAAAGATTGAACAAAGCCACACCTTTTCAATTGGTGTTTGGCATGGAAGCTGTTCTTCCTATAGAATTTATGTTACCTTCTTTTCACATTACACGTGCTGGAGGTCTAGCTGATGAGCAAGCCTTGGAATAATGGATTGAGAAGATGGTTCAACTAGATGAGCACCGAGCCATCACACACTAGAGTAATAAATAGGAGAAAGAGCGCCAAAAGGCGTGGCATAATCGAAACATCAGGGATAAGAAACTTATGGTGGGAAAAATGGTACTTCTCTATGACTCCAAGTTTTTGCACCATCCAAGGAAGCTCGAGGTGGATTGGTTGGGGCCATATGTTATCACTCATATACTTGAGTTGGGGGATTTCTAGTTAGAAACAATTGATGGCACAAGGTTTCCCAGTTACTTTAACAGGAGTAGGTTGAAGCCCTACTATAAATAAGTCTTCTTGGTGTTTGTAATAAGGTAGTATTGCCGGATAAATTATGTTTCCCTTTCTACATTTCCTTAACGTGTTTCTTTCATTGTCGTTATGCTTTGTCAATTTAACTCTTATTTATGTAATAAGTGCACTTTCACATGTCAAGCTAACTACAATATGAAGCATGTTGATGCACAAAGGACTGCACATATTTTTGTGTGGGTGGATTGTTGGTGACTCTCGGGTATATCTTTGCGAAGATTTCATGCTGCGGGTGTTGAGAAAGAAGGTTCGAGGGTAACTAACAAAAGATTGCTTCTCAAGATAAGGATGAAGAGGAATGAGGGAATGTATAACACGAGGTAAGAGGCGGCCATGGTAACTACTAGGAGATGGTGCAGTGATGAGGTACTCGGGTGCTAGAGTGCACATTGAAGAGAAGTCTGTAACAAAGGGTAAAAAGGCACGCTAGAAGGTTATAGCGTTTGGTGCAAAGGTATACCATGCAGAAATGATAGAAACGAGTAATAAATGAGGAGAATTTGGTAGGTGGAGGAGCAATTAATGTAGCAAAAAGTGGAAATCTATATAAGGACAGGATGTGATTTCAGTTTTACCCTTGCGACTACGAAAAATCAACAAAGAGCTACACGTGAAGAGCTAAGTAAAGTGATTCAAGGAATGAAGCAAGTGAACCAGGTGGAAAAGACATATCTATTTATTAGAAGGGCTTGAATCACAGTAGGAAAAGGGTTTAAACGAAGCGAGTAGTGAATGAGCTAGCTAGGTATGTGATTTTCATGATTACAAATTAGGGCACGGTTGAATCAAGTTAGGGTTGAAGAAAACTACTAAAAACACACAAAGCAAATGGTCTAGAAAACAAAAACCCAAAGAGAAGAATGGCACCAAAGAAGAAATCAACATCGGTAAAGGAAAAGAAGAAGGTGGTAGTAGAAGAAGAGGAAGAGATGGCCCTAGAAATAAATTTTTCTAAAATGCAGTACCTTGAGGAAGTAATTGTTGCCCAGGAATGGGATAACCATATACGACAGAGTAAGATAAGTGAGTATAATCACCGGCCCAATGATAACCAGAAGAAATTAGACAACTTGCTCACCTCCCGAATGAACAAGAAAACTGAGGATGGCATGCCAATATATGATGATGTTGGGGAAAGGCTACTGAAAGGGATTGGTGTCTACCAGTTGTATGAGCTCCCATAATTTGGAAAGTATGCACCATTATATAGATGGATGATGAGCCGAGTCCATGAGGACTATTTCTATTTTGCAGGATGGAGGGTAAGATTGACACCCATTCTTATTACCACACGATGAATCGGATTAAGGGAAATAAGCAAAGATATTAAGACCGACCTAATCGACAAGAGCGCCATCTTGGAGACACAGAAAGCAATCGCCTATCGAAAGGACTGCATGGAATGGACATTGATAAACTAAAAAATTGTCATTGAGTACGGTAGAAGTACACTTGGTTAAAAAATTGAATGACCAAGAACATTGGTCACAAGTTAACTCTATGTGGCTACATGTGGCAAAGCACATGTCAGAAGGAACCACTTATAACATTGTTGGCTTCATTACAGAGAAAATAGTAGAGGAAGCACGCACAGGAAATATGATAATTTTTCACTTTGTTTTACTAAGTTTGGTCTTCATGGAGATTGGGGTACCAGATGACCCAAAAGAGAATATATGGGAACACCCCATGAATCACAAGTCTCCAACTGAACGATTCAGAAAGTATCTATGCCAGGGGTCAATGACAGATGAGGTCAAGGAGTGAGCAGAGATGTGGTATGATAGGCTCCGCACAATGTTTGGAGAAGAATGTCATATACCCAAGGATTTTCCTTCAGTTCTAGGGATGCAGGCAGATTTTGCAATCTACCAACACTTCTATACTGTGCACTTTCCAATGGTAGATGGGTCGTGGAGCCCTTGTGCAAACTTCCTTACGCATTTTCCGTGTAATACTTCTAAGCTTCAGTTCATCGGTTCACCAACACACGAAGGTTAGTGTTTAATGTACACAAGGTGGACTATGAATACCACACCCTATGGAAAATGTATAGATATCCAAGGCAGAATGTGTATAATGAGAATAACATCTCATATATTTTGAGAATCAAGCTAGAATCACTTCCCATTGCGGATATTGGGGCCACGCTAATATACCTCCAACTTAATCTCAAAATGGAAAATAACAAGTATGTGGAAAACGTGTTAGCGCTTCCAAGGCCACCATAGGGGAAGTATACCATGGAGAACATTCTGGCACCTAGGCCCTCTAAACTCAAGTAAGATGATGAGTAAGAGGATGAAGAACATGAGGATAGTGGTGGCTTGGTGCAGAGGAGGAAGCAACCATCTAGCCAAGAGAAGGAGCACGTGACAAATTCCCAGGGATAAGGAGTTATGGGGGAGGAGCAGGGCGAACAAAGATTTAAGAAGGTATTTAAGCACATAAGGGCACAAGGAGAAACCTAACAAGTGAAGGAGCTAGAGGAGAAGAAAACTTAGGATAAGGAAGGAAGTGAAGAATCTGAGGAGAAGGTGCCTTCATCTCCAATAGAAGAAGAGCCTCAACACAAGGAGGAGAAAATAGAAGGAGAAGAAGGGGAACAATCAGAGGCTACACAGACAAGGGTGAGGATACATCTAGTATTCCTAACCTTGATGCAGCCATTCCAAGAGGGCCCAGATCCCATCGAACAAGTGAGGACACCAAGGCACATACCATGGGATATGCAGAAGACCCAAAGCTGATTATTCGCGCTTAGTTTCAGAGCACCATCGAGCAAAAGGATCTATTCGGATGGGTGCTCATGGATGAGGACAAGGTGACTCATGCATAAGGAAACAACTTTCATGGTCAATGCACACGCATACGGATGAGCCAGAATTTGATATCAGTGAAGCATCATGTGCATCAAGACAATTAAAGAAGTCACTTGAAATAAGGCACATGACAATTAAGCCAACAGTGATGTCAGAAGAAGCAGGTAAACAATGCTCTGGTAAAGGTATTTGCTGAAGTAGTAAGAAGAAACATTGATAAATCTGCTACCATTAAGGTGTTGACAGAGAAGTTGAAAGCCAAGGATGTGGAGATAGCGCACCTAGTATAGGAAAAGGACTTGATCAAGAGAAAATATGACACTTTTGTTAATATGGCGGAGGAAATTGGATATGATGTCCTAAAGGTACACCCACATTTGGAATCCCAAGTACCAAAAGAATTTCCTTCTACGATGCACTATGTAAAGACAATGATAACATTAGTGTTGGAGGATGAAAAGGTGTGTATATCAACATAGCCCAAGGACCCCGGGGAAAAGGTAGAGAAAGCGTAGGATACAGTAGCAAGGAAGATTACTACTTATGAAGGCCTACTGTAAGCCACCCATAATGAACTAAAGAAATACGATCATGTGATAATGATATGCACAATCCCGGATGCACCGATCGCGGAAAAAACATTGGAGGAGGAAAATTAATTCCACAAGGCTATGAAGGATGCTACCCTAGGTCGTCTTTGAACGGTTAATCTGGTGAAGCGAAGCGAGACACTAGCATGGCATAGGCACCGCATAAATAAAGATTAGATGAGCTTGGAAATCTCATTGCTCAAAAGATGGATGTATTGGAGGGGGTGAAAACCTCTATGTCAAGCGTAATGCTTGTGATACAAAATGAGTAAGGAAAGCTCACTATGGAGGAGCTACAGTCCATCATTGTAGATGTGCCAGAGATGGCAGGAAAGGTGTTAACGGAGTGGGAGAACATGGAAGTAGATATAAAAGAAGAATATCCAGAGTTGCTACTTCAGGATGAAATGGAGGGGCCTGAGGCTTGAACAGTTTTGTTAGTTGTGTATACCTTATTCAAAATTCTTTATTCAACCATTCTTTATTTATCCATTCTTTGTGTAAATTTTGGACATCACCATTGTCGGGCGATAATGAGATTAGTGTGGGGTAATGTTGATAAGAGAAAACACTTAGTTGAACTTGCACACAAATTCCGCGGAAGAACAACATAGGAGCAAAGGCACGAAGGTATAGGAAGGCATCACGCGTGGAGGTGTAGAGTTAGACTTTCAGAACTTAGCCAATTTTGGAGATCAGGTCTATTCTTAGAGATTAAGTGTTGAAGGGCTAGTCCCCACCCTATATATATGTAATGAATTACTTGGTAAGATATAGATAGAGATACATGATTGTAAGGATGAGAGACACATGAGTACATGAGATTGGATAATTGTAACAGATCCAGGTACGCATGTCTAGTATTTTATGAAGCTTTTGTACTTTGTTGGTACGATGATGATTTACTATTATTATCAATGTATACTATAGTGTCCGTATCTAGTCCCGTATAATGATGAATAAATGGATTAGTTTCTAAGATATATGTTTACTACTTTATCATGCTATCATTCTACTACAACAACCCTTAAGAGGGACCCGGTACCTTTGCGCACTTCGGGTGAGCGCTCAGCCTAGGATGAGTGATGTGCCAATGTGACTAGGTGTTAACTAAGAATTCTAGGTTGCATCAATTTCTTAGGACGAATCTTAACGCATCCATCTTATAGCACTCACAATTCTAAGTTATGGGACATAGTGAAAGCCTCATCAAAAGTTTGAAATGTTTATATTTGTAGTGTAGATCCGATGTGTTTTGCACATGCATGATATAATACGTTGATTAATTATATTTGTGGTAATGTAAAGGACAGTTAATTGGTGACACCTCTCTAATACGAGAAAAAGTTAGTGATAGATTCGTCTTCAAATTTTTTGATGGCATATAGGTGGTTGATAGTGATTTTGCGTGCTATATTTATGGAAAATTGTTCTTACAAGAGTTGGGAAAGTTGTGTAAAGGAGGATAGGAAATGGTTCAAAATGTTTTTGTACCAATATAAGGATAGACTAATAAGGGACATGGGAAAGGTCATCAACATCAGGTCTTGGTCATGATCTATTATATAACAAGCATGACGGAAGGCATGAATGTGTTATTGGGGATCTTTGTTACTATAAAATTTTATGAACTTAGGAAGTTCCCAATGAGGAAGATATGGCTTATATGGTAGTGAAGGATGAATGGAATAATTGCAAATTTGATCATAAGAGAGCACATTCTTGGATGAGGATGAAGTAGCTTCGAGACTGGATACGTGGTTTAAAATGTCTTGAAGAGGGTCTAGTTAAGTTTGTTGTTTTGAGGATGAGCTAGGTTAAAATAAAGATTAGTTGGGCTGTAAGTATGTCTGATACTCTTGTGGAATGCCTTTATTGTATCAAATGTTTTTTTGGGGAACATTATGTTGATGTTGTGGGATGTGGTATCGAGGATTTTTTTGTTGAGGTACGTATTGTTGACGTGTGTTGTATTGAGGTATGTTTTGTTGTGGTATATTCTATTGATAAGGAACATTTTGTTGAGGGATAATTTGAATATAAGGAATGTTCTGTTGTGGGGTTTTTTGATGAGATGAGAAATTTTTCTAGGAGTCTAAAGGCTTAAAAATTTGAATGTAATGGTACTATAATGGTATTGATGTATGAGTGAGCAGTTGTGAATATGTGAGTGATTATTGAAAGGAATAAGCGAGAGGAGGTAGAGGATGGTGCCTGTTGTGGGATGCTTTATTGCGGGATACTATATTGTGAGATGTTTTGTAGGGGTGTAGATTACGGCATGGAGATCAGTGGTTGTGAAGGTTATGGTATGTATTATGAAATAGGGTGAGTGCTAGCAATGACACTAGTATTGATCAATGGTGTAGTTGTAGGGATGGACATGGTGATGTTTTGAATGGGACTAGTAACTTGTTGGGAGGATACAATAGTAGAAAAGGCCATGGAACTCACTGGAGGTGTTTGTACCTATGAGGATGCCGAAAGAGTGGATGAGGAAGTAGTGGTATTACTTAGGGGATGTGTATAACCTATATAATGGCTTGGTGAGGATGTAGATTATTGGGAAGATGTGTTTTGTGATGAAATCATGTGGAGGTCATAAATGGGTGTTGAAGAGACCTTATATGCTTTGGGTTTACTGGTGTAATATTTTTCATTTTATGTTTCAAATGGGTTATTAGGACTAGAAAATATCTCGGGTTGACTATTGTTTGGTGTTTTAGGTTGATTTGAAGTGTATGGGTATAACTACTAGACAATGGGTTCTTGGTTTTAATCATCAAGTTAACTGCAATGGAAAATGAAGGATTGTAACTATGTTGGGGTGTAAATGGTTTCATCTAAACATTTCTAGCTACTAAATAAGTATTGAGAGAAATAGGATTTGAGTCTAGAATTTCTTTAAAGATAGGGTCACCCGATTGTAGAAAGGATGTTCGGACATTTCGGTTGAGGAATAGAAGAAAAGAGGTGGTCTATTTTGTTTGGTCTAGATGTATGAAGGATCTAAACATGATATTGATGTGGGAAATGAAATTATTTTTGTCCCATTTCATTGTTCTATTTCACTCTGATTCACTCCAAGTTTTTTGGGTGTTAGAAAAGGGATTCACACAACAGTTTGATAATATGGAATTTTTATTGTGTTGGTGTCGAAAGTGTTGTAGTGTAAAATGGGACATGTTGTTGAGATGTAGGTGGTGGAGTAGACATTTTTAATCAGTTTGGTTATGATCTTATTGTCTAGTAAGTACCATGATAAAAAAAACACACAAACACCTAGAAAATTAAAAATAACTAATTGGGATGATTTACAAACACCAAGAAAAAGCCAGAAAAATACGTTGTTTAGTATTTATCTTGATTAGTTATGAAAAAGTGAAATGTGTAAGATGGTTAATGAGGGTCCTTAGAAATGGTAAGCCATGAATGGTTTCATTTGTTTAAGGGCAGATTCCTTGATATACCCAAAGGTACGTGATTCCCAACTCTATATCACTTGTGGTATGGGCATGTATATTGGGTCCTAGCTCCCCATTTCATGATCCCACTGTGATAAGGGAGTTGGGTCCTAAGCCAAAATATCTTGACAGACTGGAGATTATACTCATCCAAAACATCGAGTCATCTTCCATGTTCGATGATGAAATCCCAATCAATTTCACCTAGGTGGGAGTTGTTTGAATGCATTTTTGATTTATAAGTGATTTGGTTGTGTGTGGGGAAAGATAAGTGAATGCAACCAATTAACTTCCTATTTAAAGCTAGATGATCAAGAAGTATGAAATGGTTTATTTTAAGACTTGAAACAAAATGTTGATTTTCAATGAGAACAAACAACCAAAAATGCAAAATAGAAAGCAAAAGGAAGGTTTTTAGGACTTACCGTAAGATCACTCCTTTTTATTTATTTTTTAGATTTTTGTAGTTTTTGTAAAGCGAGAAAATCTAGGAGATGATTTTTCATAATTAGGAACTGCTGCAACCAAATTAGAAGAAATAGAAAATGAAAAGCAAGAAGATGAAGATAGATTATGAGATAATAAGAAAAATATATAGAGAAAATGCAGGTGATTAGGCTAAGAACATGTAATTCTTACACAATGAAAATAGTTAATATTCTAATGATTGAACTAAAACAAAAGAACAAGGGACAAGGGTCCCACTTTGGGTGTACCCGAATGTTGAATTTTTTTTTTCCTTCGCAGTTGGTTTGATATGATGATGACAAAAAACCAACTCAACCTTGAGTATGGTGGGATTTATAAAGTACATGTGGGATGTGATAGGTGTATGATTGGTTGTGCTCCATGAAAAATATGTTAGGAGTCTTTTCCCTACAATTAGACACGTGAATCAAAGAAAGTGCAAAAAATGGAATTAGTAAAATAGGTAGAAAGGTTTCCTAACAAAGGCCAGTTTGTAGAAGCCAAAATAATTCTTTATGTGGACGTCAACCTAATTTTTAAAATTTAAGATTTTGTTGATGAAATGGTGTATAATACGTGATATAAAAATGTGATCAAATGTTTTGTCACTTATTTGGATTATTACATACATCAGCTGATAATGATAATGAAAAGTAATAAGCCTGGAATCTGAAGTAAAAATCTAAGTCTGTGTATAAGTTTTTAGAAAAGAAGTTAGAGCCTACTGAGTAGGCTAAATCATCATCTTCGGTGAAGTATGAGTCGATCTCTGAAATGTAGTCTTCCATGAAGAATTCAGAGATCTCCTCCTCTGTATCATATAGGTGGGAAAGATTAGAATCGGTGTTTGTAAGGATGATGTTGCTCTCAATTTAAGATTAAGATGCGGTTTGGGTGTCCTCAGGGAGGTTGAATCCCACTTCGTAGTTGTACTTGTACCATTCAAGGTTAGCTTATATCCTTTAAACCTTGTATTATGATTTCCAAAATTCATCGATGGCTTCACAAATTCTTTGGGTAGAAGTTAAAAGGGCTTCTAACCTATCAAGAGGTGTTGCATGGATGACATACATCTCTAAGACATGCAATAGGTCATACTTCACCTAGTACAAGTGGTGTTGGACAATTAGAAGTGAGTTGATGTTGGTGATGGGGTGATTTTTTCCTGATATATCCATCTACAAAATCCATCTTGGCAATAAGATTAGTAACACAAAATAATGCATTAACTACTAAAAACTTCTAATGAAAACTGATTACTAATGTTTTACAAAAACACAGAAATCATAGGTGATTAGGCTAATCATAGGTGATTATGTGAAATACTAACACACTGATAAATGAAATAATCTGAGTGTCTAAGATGAAACTATCATCTATTGAAACAAAAGAAAGTAAGTAATGATATAATTAGACTACTTCGAATGAAAACAACATGAAATACGACAAAACTAAACTTTTGGATGATAAATGGTGACGAAATCTTTGGTTGTCTATGATTTTGTTTGATAAGTGAGCCTAAATAGCTCCCAAAATGCTTAAAAGGTGAATTAGATGTAGAATGATGTTACCGAGAGAATGGTAACATTTCTTGAATACTTGAGAAAATATAATAATGCTCTGGTTTGTCAAGATGGTCATGAATGATCCTTAGGAGAGGCTGAGGAATTGGTATTTATAGATCATCGACGTTCAAAGTAATCTCTGAAGTTTTCAAGTAGTTTGAGTTAGGAATAGATACGAGGTGATTAAAATTCCATTTTCAACTCGATGTGGGGGATTTAGGGAATCATGGCTAATTAAATTTGAGAGGTCGAGGGTGAGGGTTAGAGGTAGAATGAAGTGGTTAGAATAGAGTACGGATAATTAGGTAGGTTTCAAAATTTAAACTAGTCCTAACTAGTGAGGAGTGGGAAGTGGTTTATAGGGATAAGTTAGAGGTGGTTAGGATAGTATTTTTGGAATGTGTCTAGTTATAACAATTACAACTAGTAAGTGAGGATCGAGTTCACATGGTGAGGTGTAAGGGTGAGTGGATTAACCAATTAATTAATTAATTAACTTCAAGATGGGTGGTATGATTTTAGGGAATGTGAGGTAAATTAATTAATTGAAGGGGTATGGGGTTAATGAATTAGGTTTTTGGGATTTCATAATGATGTGACGATAAGCTTAACCACTTGAATGGAGGACTTGAGTCGTAAAATGGTATGCAGATGGGAATATTTAATCAATTATTTGTGTGGGAACGGGGTGTGAAGATTTTTGGTGTCTACAAATAATATAATACACAATATTAAATATATAAATACAATTAAAATATTAGTATATATTAGGAAACTATGATATATTTCTACTAAACACACTTCTATAAAGTATAATACAAAAAATAGGGTTATGGTTTGGAACATATTCAACCAAAATGGGATATGGCTATGTGAAAGTGATTTGGAATTAGATTTATTTTTTGTGCAAGGTGCCATAAATCCATAGTTAAAGTATGTGATCTAGAAAATGTTCATCAAATGAGTGTGAGGATAGAAAATATATCCTCTGCTACTACAACCTACAATATACCTATGAAAGCTACGTCACCTTCATCTTTGGATCTGGGTTATATTCATTTATCATCATGTCAACTCTTATATATGAATAGAATTCTTATTATTGCGTTTAAACCCTATCTCTTTACATTTTACCTAAAAGGGGTTTTTTTAGTTGATTAAAGTTACCTCAATACATCCCTTTGATGAATGAATGTTTCCTTCATAACAATACTCTTAAAATTCCTAAGAACTATGTAGTTTTCCCTCTAAGTAGTTGTATAAGAAAACCTAAAAAATATGTAAAATATGGAAAGCTAATTAGCCCCTACACACTTTCCAATGATGTTTGTATTCAATCTTAGTGATTATAATGATTGTTGTCAATTTTTCCCTTTTGGAAAAAAATTGGACAATGGGAGCCTATTATGTCCTAAGACTGGAAAAATCCTTCATGAGGTATTCCAGGACATTCCGGTCAAAATTTTACATTCGGAAACTTTCATGCTATTCTAGGTGGTTTTAAAGTCATCTCGAGTTGTTCTTCTTCATTTTGGGTCTCAAAGGTTTCAAGTTTGCTCAGAGCAAAAAATTATCCCTTAGCAGGCATGCATTCATTCAATATGAATAAGTAATCATAAAAGTTGATAATTTATGTTTAAAAGGTTTTGTTACATTTCCATAACTCTCTGATTTTGAGAAAGAGACCTAGAATATAAAATAGGCTGGATAGGGTCAGATTTAAGGAGTAACATGGCACTGAGCTAGAAATAGCTCGCCAAGCTGCTCAGTGAGCTAAAGGTGAGTGATAGGTTAGCTTGGGAGTAAATGGTCAACCTTAGTGATGGAATTTGGGATGAGGGTAGAGCTCTTAGATGATTCAAGTGATCCCAATGAGCTTAGCTCGATATAATAGTGATGAGCTTGAGTTCAGGCCGAGGGAATCAATGTTGAGCTAGTAAAGAGAATGAGCTCAGAAAGTATCATATTTGGAGGGAAAAAAAGGGTTGAGCTATGCATTAAGAAACTGAGCTAAGAAAATATTGATTTGGTAATTAGGGAGCTTAATCAAGATTGAAAATGGAAACTAGAGGGAAATCTAGGGTGTTTTGCAATCAATCTTTGGCTATTCAAAGGGTATAAATTTTCTTATGAAATTAGAGATAATTGGATGGTCAAGTTAGTGGATAATGGCTCGATTGGATCTCGTGGATGACAAGCTCTGTTATGAAAACAATAAGATAACTCATCTCGGTGTGAGGGATTGAGGCCATAAATTCGGTAAGCTAATCAAGTGTATAGGGGAGAAAGTTATTTTTAGCAATTTGGGCCTTTCATTTTGATTTACGAGGTTTGTATCGAGTTTCAATTCCAATATAGCCCATGTGAGCTTGGGAGGTTTCTAGGTTTGAGATTCGGGAAAATTTGGTAAGTTATTAAGTGTGATGCTCAAGTGAGCCATGGAACTAGGATTCTACGGGGTTAAGAAAATCCTAATTCAACCAAAATAATGGCTCATGGTGGTGATGAGGAGTATCGTGATAGGTATGGTTTGTTAGATGAGACAAGGGCTCGACATAGGATAAATCAACATGTATATACATGAGCCAAGCTATTTGGCTTAATGGCATGAGCCAACGAGATAGGGGTATGTTTAATGGCTCGGGCTCGTCATTATACTAGGAGCTCAAAGGATGGCTCACTAGGTAGAACTAAAGTAGTATAGAAATGGTGAGCTACCAGGAAGAGTTGTATTATATTAGGAAAACTTGTGGATGGATCGGTGAGTCATGATGGTCACTATTTAGAGGAAAAGTTGGTGGAAAACTTAGTACCAAGACGATTCGAGTTGAAGAGCTCACTTGATTGATCATGAAGGAAGGAAAGTTTGAGGCCGAATCGTTTTGATAGTTCAATGAGCTCACACTCGGGATTGGCTAGTAGTTGAAACCACCTCACAAGAAATATCTAATCCATATCTAGGTGGAAGTATCGAAATGGCAAGTAGACATGATAATTCTATGCACGGGAGATTTTAGGTATCCATCCGGGAGAATGGAGATAGTGAACCAATTTTCATATTGTTATGTGTTTGAAGTAGCTTCAAAATTTTATTTGGACTTACACATCATGAATGCCATGTCAAGGTTGGAAAAAAATGGTTGGGTTCCACATCCAAAACAACCATGGCAAGGAGATCGTCACATGAAAAAAGTGGAGTTAATCTCCGAGTTGGCCAAGTCAATAATTTATACGCCAAAGTGAGTCTAAGGGAATGATAGAAAGTGAATCCCGAGTCCATTTCCGAGTCACTTGTGAGCGGTTGGAGGTTGAAACTACCCAATGTGGTAACTAGTTTGAGTAATGTGGGATTAATTCATAATGAGTGGTGGCCATTAAGAATTGAAAGAAGAGTTTGTTTGAGTTAAATTAGAAGTTTCCACCAAGTTGATGGGAGAATATTGAGTTGTTATGAATGGGCACTCATGTTGAAACATCTCCTTGAATCACTCAATTATTTTTCCAATTCATTATAAGGCAGTAAAAAGACAGTTTAAATTTTTCTAAATAAGGTCAAATCGGGGAGCTCAAGGCATGAGTTAGAGCTCGGTGCAAGTAAGTATAGGATAGTCAAAGCATGGACTCATAAATTGATCGAGTGTCTGCGGGGCTCACAAAGAAAGAGCTTGGTAAGTCGAGTCATGGATGAGTAATGTGGTCGAGTGTTGGTTGGGCTCGTGACTAAGGTAGGTCAATTGAATTTGAAGCTTGTTAATTACATATAATTCACTATCAATCGGGAACTTGCTCAATGGATCTACCAAAGAACATGATGGATATATCTCATTAACAAGGCTGAGGTAGGAACTTATGTCAAGCTTTTGAACATCATGCATAATGGAGTTGGCATGACAATCTTGGGATTTAATAAAGGAAGCGAAGAGCTTGGTGACCTATAGCCATAGAAAAATAAGGAGTTGATGTGCCATGATCTCATGCAAAAATATATTTAAATGAAGGTGATGAGAGATCAATTGATGAGTTCAGTTGGTTTTGGGAAAGTTAGTCGATATGAGGAGGGGCTTGACATGGAGTTGTAGAGGGTGTCGATGGTGATCTATCAATAAGGAGTCATCGAGGAGTTACGAAGGAGCTTGGTGGTGGTTAAATGCGAGGAATCTCGATTAAAATGCTTGAGAGATTCGTTGGATGAGGTTGTTCCATGTTCACAGAGGACACAATGGCTTGATGAATGGTTGGAGTTCAATGCCTATGAGCATAGATCAGTCGACAGTGGCAGGACTAGTTAGAGGTGAGCTCAATGGTGATCTCATGAAGGGATAGCTTAGCTCAAAAGGAGGAGGATCTCGTAGCCATTCACCAAGTGAATATGGGGAAAGTGATATTGATGCGAGGGATTTGTGAAGAGGTTGTGAGGATTTTCAAGCCAGTGTGCGAAGGGTTCAATGGAGAGCGATGCATGAGAAGGAAAGAAAAACTAGGTAGGAAGAGCTCAATAGAGAGCTCACACATTGGATGAGATAGACATGGAGAGTGGGTTGAGTCAACATATTTTGGTCAATGTAATATAAGGAGGATCATGACACCAACTCGGTGAGTTGGCTCGGTGAGCCAACCACCGAGTTGGTCTTTTTTGACCATTTTTCATGGACCCCCTCTCTTGAACAAACTACTCTTAGGGGTCCTACTCATTAATCATTAAATTAATATCTTTTATATTAATTTTAAGTAAATTAATATTTTTATTAAAATATTTTAATAATAATGTTTATTATTATTATTAAAATATTTTTATTTAAATATTGATTTAAATTAAATAAGAGGATTATGTCAAACTAAGCATTAATGACACATGATGGAAGCTTCTCAAGTTATTCAAATAATTTTGTAATAAATGAACCATCATGTACCTTCAATTTAAGAAGGAATTTATTACTTTTCCTCTTCTCTCTCACATAATACTTCTATAAATGTAAGTTGAGAACTCATTCCAAGAGGTTGGACAAGTTAGGCATATGAGACATGTGCATAACTTCAAGATTCCTACTTCCTCTACAAGTTGTTCTTTTATGTTGAGGGAAATTTCAAGCCTCTCTTCCAAGATTATAATGGAAAATATTTCCTCTTCGTAATTTAATGATACATTGTGTACATTGTTGAAGTAATAAAAGTGTGTGTTTTGTGACTAATCTTAGTCCTTTCATCCTTCTATACTTATTTGTGCCTTTCTCATGCTTACAGGTACATTGTGCAAGTTCAAGTTTCTATTGCAGGTTATTGGAGTTTTATTCTTATCAAGTGGTGGAGTATTGCATGTAGTTGAGTTGTGGTGCTTTTCACCCTTCTCAAGTTCATCCTTCTTCACCGAAATCTGATAGATTGTTTTATCTGATTGATTTTAACAAAGGGAACACATGTGTCCTAGTTTGTGATATTTTTTTACCCTCTCTAAGTTATAGTAGGTGAATTTGTCTTGTGGTGCATAACACCCTTTTCAAATCAACACTTCCTGAGTCTAGAAACACCCTTTATTTGGTCCATCATGATCCCTAGTATAGTTTCATTTCTTGAATTCTCTTTCCATAAAACCCATGAAAATGTTAGCATAGATCTAGATAACCATTTTATTACACTAGGAGTAGTAAAACACTTAGTTTAGGAAGAGGAATTCAGCCTTCTCTAGAGGTTAACCTTGAGCCTAAGTCCTAAAACTTGAGAGGTGATCCCATGCTACCCAATCACACCGACCATCTTGTTCACATTCTGGACATTCGGAGGGTGCAATGATTTTGTGGTAATATTTTTTGGCACACCTGGTGGGACCAAGATTTGGTACTTATATTCTCACTTTCACAAATCAAAGTACCTAATAACTCTATGTATTTAGATTTCAACTATCAATTCATTAACTTATATGAATAATTCAGACAAGAGCTTCTTCAAAGAAAGGAAATTATCAGCATATTAAACTATCATTGTCTCCTCCAAGGATAAGGAGAAGAGGCATCTCAACATCACCCGTTGTAGTATTACCTCATAGGGGTCATTCAAATCATCCTTATGGAAGGTTTCCTCCACCCAGGAATAATCAACCTCTCGTTGTTATGGCAAGGAACCAATTTTTTCCCCCTTTCAATGCAAGTAGTCCTCTTCTATTGGCTCAATGTGACCCTATACCTATTACGGCACTCAAAAGTTTACCCTTTTACATAGGGAAACTTGCATTACTCAACAAAACATATTCTTGATGTATCCAACATTTTTTCAGTACATAATATCACAGAGGACAACATTGCGGTTAGACTTCTTGCTACCTCTTTTAAGGGAAAATCACTTCAATGGTTTCGAGGGTTAAGTTTTGGTACTATAACCACTTGGGATGAGTTAGGAGAAAATATTTGTAAATAGTTTGAAGACAAGAGTGATCACCTATCACTTTTGGAATAACTCCACTAACATAAAGAGAGATCCCCAGAATACATGTGTGTTTTCAACTTCGATTCCAAAATATCTGGAATAGGATTCCAAAACTCCTAAAACCTTCTCCAAATAATGCATTCTTTTACTATTTGTGAGCCTTAAATAGTGATGTAGTAGTTATGATCCAGTCCATGGGAGGGAATACACTACCTAATTCCTATGAAGTTTCTATAGGAATGGATAATTCCTTAATCTAGGATGGAAATATAGCTACATGACTGCCAATGCCATTGTCTCTGGATCTTATAAACAATCAGCCTACCATTGCTCCTATTCCAGCATCCTACAAAAAACCAACTCGAGTCTACCCCACCTCTTCAAATGACCTATTTGAAGTCAATTCATTGCTACAAAATTTGGGAATGAGCTCATTGCTCTCAAAAGGAAACGATTTCAATATAATCATCCATACCAGCCACAAAATGAATAGTATCAGGCTATCCGTACTCCTTTTCAAGGGAACAATCAGCCTCAAAATCAAACTACAAGTCAAGCTATGAATGTTAGGCCTTTGAACTTAAAGAACCCTCTTTCTACTAGCTCATCTAGAGCCATAATACCTATCCAGAATAATCTAGTTCAAGACTATGAATGGTGTTATCCTTGTTCTCAACCCCACAATAAAAATATTTTCCCCAATGGAGTTCTTAGCCAAGCCCTTATGGTTCAAAGTGTATCTACCCCGGCAACATAAAATTAATCTACACAAGAAATAACATATCAACCGCAAGGCACCTAAGGAAACCACTTTGCTAAATTGGAAAGAAGAAGATTTTTGCGGGTTGAATATAGATTCCTCATCAGTGGTGGAAAACACTTGTTCCAAAAAGAGAGAAATATAATCTCAACCTTCCAAAGCTGATCAAGAATCCACTTCACAACCTTAGCCACAAGTGGTAGTTGATAAATATGTGGGAAATAAATTGCCAAAAATACCTACAAGCCAAGCTATAAAAAGAAGGTTCTTCGGGCATCACGACACCTAAAAAGCATTTTCCAAAGGAGGATCTTAATTCCTAGAGAAGTTTTAGAAAATTAGGAGAAATTCCCTTCAGTATTGTAGAAAAAATGAAGAAGACCAACTTGAGCATTACTATGTGGGACGCACTCTCAATTCCTTCTCAAAGAAACTTTTTGTGAGAGGCTCTGAATAGTTTTGGTATAACCGATGGATCATCATGTTGTGAAACAAAAAATGCTCCAATTTTATGTCAATTGGAAGGGAAAATTATTCCTAAGGCAAACAAACCACCACCATTCTATATTTCCCTGATCATTGGCAATCATTTGGTACATAATTACATGATCGATTCTGGTGCCAGTAGTTTGGTTATGCCCAAACAAATTGTAGATGTAGTAGGCATACAATATGCACCAATTGCAAGGGTATTTATTCATCTTAATGGAACAATCATTCAAAATTTTGGCATCATCAAAGGACTTCAACTTACCATCCATGCATGTTTGAGTTTTTCTTTCACCCAGGACATATCAGTCATTGATATCCCTCCCCACCTTTCTATCTACCTATCACGAGATTTCATTGCCAAGATGGCTGGTTATCTATCATTTGATTAGTCACATATGATTCTCAGGACTCAATACGGAACCAAAGTAACTATAAGGGTGGAACCAATCTTCCATAATCATGTAGAACCCTACACTACTAGTCCTATAAATGGGAATTATACCATCAATGATCCAGAAGAAGAAGATGTTGATCATGAACCGACCACTCTTGTTGAAGAAGTCCCTGATATTGTGTTGGATGAAGTAAGTGGAGATCATTAGTATGATCCCTATGCTAATGTGTTAGCAAAGGAAGAATTTGGTTTTACTATGTTGGAAGAGATGGGATTGGGTACATATTGCATTCATGAAGAAGGTATGATCATACCACAACTGGTCAAAACAAAAAGAAATTTTGAAGGATCATGTTGCAATTGTTCTTCGATGGCTCAAGAAGTAAGAATGGTTTTGGTGCTGGCATCATGATAATTCTTCTAGAAGGAGATAATTAATTTTCATCTTTCTAGTTGGAATTCAATTGCACTAATAATGTTGCTTGAATATGAGGCCCTTATGTAAGGAATTTAGCTAGCTCAAAAGAAGGGAATCAAATCCCTAACTTTTTTAGAGACAACGAGTTAGTTGTTCATAAAATGAAGACACACATTGCATCAAAAATGATCTTTTAAGATCATACAAAAACCAAGTTTGGGGTTTTATGGAACATTTTGAAGCTTTTGGGATCAATGTAGTTCCTAGAAATTAAAATCAAGATACCGGTAGAATTACTACGATTGGCTCGCAATATGACATACTTGTTGATATCATGAAAGAAAGGTGGAAATCAGTAAAAATGGTGGTTCAACCTACAATCCCTAATAATGTGAGTAACTTGAAAGTGTTTGATAGTGATAAACAAATTGTTCTTTTCCTACAAGAAGAGGTAGAGTTTTCTGTGAAAAATCAAGATAAGTTGTAAGAATCATATGGTGATCAAATCATAAAATTGAAAAGAAACAAGATACCAAAAGGTTTAGTTACTCTAGAATCCATTTTCAATTCAAATGATCAAGCCAAAATAAAAATCTCTAACATGGTGGTCAAAGAAGAATATTTTGAGGAAGTCAAGGTAACAAATGAAAAATTTCTAAAGATTAGTAAAGTATGCACTTCCGAAGAGAAATAAGATTTCATCAAAAAATTTCAATAGTATCATGACATTTTTGTGTGGAGCCATAAATACCTACATGGTTTTGATCAAGGTCTAGCACAACATACCATCGAATCGGATCCTAATGCTAAGCCGGTTCGTTAGAAACAGATGCCAATTAATCCCAAAATTGAGCCACTAATGAGAAAGGAGATAACCAAAATCATCGAGGCATGTATAATTTTTCCTATTGGGTAGCTAACACGGTCCCCATAATGAAGAAGAATAGAGAGATTCAGTTATGTGTTGACTTCAGGGATTTGAACCATGCATCATTGAAAGACCATTATCCTCTTCCATCAATGGAGAAAATCCTTCAAACGGTGGTAGGAGCTTAGATATTTTATTTTCTCAATGGAGATTTTGTTTACAATCAAATTTTGGTCCAAGAATTCGGTCAATTTAATACATCTTTCATCACCAAGTGGGGCACGTATGCTTACAACAAAATGTCATTCAAATTGTCCAATGTTGGGGCTACTTTCCAAAGAGCCATGTACATGGAATTTAAGGGACTAATCAATGATATCATCTTAGTTTACCTTGATGATATAACTATATACTCTAAGCATGCAGAAGACCACATCATGCATCTAAGGAAGGTTTTCCAAAGGTGTAGAGAATTTGGGGTTTCACTCAATCCTAAGAAATGTATTTTTACAGTGCATGAAGGAAAATTGTTGGGGCATGTTGTTTTAGCGGAAGTAATTTCTATCGATACAGCCAAGATCCATTTGATTGTTTCTTTATCTCTCCTAACTCACAAGAAGGGTCTCCAGAGTTTTTGGGAACCATAAATTTCATGTGGAGATTCATCCCTCAATTTGCAACATTAGCTAAACCACTGATAGCCATGTTGAAGAAAAATATGTCATTCTCATGGAAAAAGGAAGTAAAGGAGATCTTCAAAGCCATAAAAATGGCCATTTCTCAAGCTCACATGCTAGTGAACCCTAGGTTTGATAAATATTTTACTCTCTATGCTTTTGCAGGTCAAGACAACATTTCAGGTATCCTCACTTAGCAAAATGACAATCTCATGGAGTAACCAATTTCTTTCTTCAGTCAATCTCTCAAAGACTATAAGCTCAAATATTCATTCATTGAAAGAAAAGAATTTGTGGTTATTTTAGATTTGAAGAAATTAAAACACAAGTTGTTAAATAACAAAATTCATCTAATGGTGTCTCATCCAAGTGTCAAGGAATTTTTCGAAAAAGAGATGAACAAAAAGTGTCTTTGGATGAATCACGAAGGTGATGGACTATGATGTACATATCAAAGTTACCAAACTCTTCAAGTAAATATTTGTGTTAAAAACTTGTTGCAGTACATGTAATCAAAAGGTGATGAAAACATGAAACTCCTAAACATTAATGAGGGTGATGATCAAGTCAACTAGTTATTCAAAATGAAGAGTTTCCTTTTCTCGGGAGTATATCCTATGAACATGGATAAAAATCAAAGATGTAATTTTTTTATTTAGTCTATTCCATATGTTCGGTAGACAATGTTCTCTTTTCGAAGGGATTTGAATGGTGTTATCCTTCGATGTGTGGGAGTGGAATAGCTAATTAAGATACTTTGGAGGAGTTTCATAATTTCCTATCTAAAGGACATTATTTTGCATGAACAACTTCTACCAAGATGATGCAAACTAGTTACTATTAGCCGGATTTGTTCAAAGATGCCCATATCTGGGTAAGGAAGTGTAAGGAATGTGCCCTTTTCACTGGGAAAATAGAAGTTGGAAGCTCTTCCACTACATCCAATTCAAGTGGATCAACCCTTCATTCAATGGGGTTGGATTTCATTAGAATGATTAATCCTCCATCCAGTGATGGAAATAAATGGGTTCTTACTATAATGGACTACTTTACTTGATGGATAGAGGCAGTGGTAATGAAAGAAAGCAATGAGAAGGAAGTTCTTTATTTCTTGGAAGGTATAATGAAAAGGTTTGGTGTTCCATTTACAATTATTTCAAATAATGTAATGGATTTTCTTGGTCTGAAGTTGAGTGAATGGGATGTTAAGAATGGGGTATACCTCAATAATTTTTCCAATTACTATCCACAAGAAAATGGATTGGCTGAGTCTAGCAACAAAAACGCTCACAAGGATTATCAAGTGCACAATGGAGACTAACAAGAGGACTTGGCAAACACATCTTAAGACTGGCTTATGGACATATCGAATCACACCTAAAGGGCCATCGGTAATTCTCCTTTCATGATTATATATGGAAGGGAGAAAAACTTCCACTCTACTTGGAATTACCTTCTTTGAAGTTAGGTCATCAGCTTGAAGTTATGGAGATTGATCCTATGATAGTCGTGTTTGTTAAACTCATGGAGTTGGTAGAAGTACAAAACAAGGCTATGAAGAATTTGGAGCAACATTAGGCCCATGTTAATAAATATTTTGACAAGAAGGCATCCGATAGGAATTTTCAGAGAGGAGATTTAGTTCTCAAATGGGATGAAGATAGAGCCAAACTAGGACAACACGTCAAGTTTGACGCTCTCTAGAGTGGGCCATACATCATCAAGAGTTGCAAAGAGGTAAATTAATTTTGTCTATCTAGGATAAATGGAGAATAACTTACCATTCATGTGAATGGGATACATCTCAATGCTTTCTTTTGAGATCATTCCACCCCCTGTCTGAGTTTAGTTAAGTTTCTTCCTCTAAGTACTTATGCACATTGTTGTGTTATTGTTATTTTTCTTTCCTGGTGTTGTGTTTTATGTTGTTCTTGCATATTTTATCATAATTGGAGGTTTTCATTGAAAATAAGGTTCAATGTTTATAAGAGGTTCATGATATCCCAGATTCAGAAGATGCTTCATTCAAAATTCCATAATATTCCATAGTTTCTAAGCATTAAATCAGATTTAGTATATTTCCTTCCTATCATTACTAAAAATTCAAGATCAATAATACCAAGGAGACTTTGGGATGTGTTAGATCATTTTTAAATCATCTTCAAGATTCCAATATAGACTCCATTCCCAATGGATAACTTAAGGCTACTGAAATCATGATTAGTAGGAAAACATCCCAGAGAGGTGGCCAAAATGGTGTAAATTTTTCCCCTTTTGGACAAAATTGTACAACGGGAGCCTATTATGTCCTAAGACTAGAAAAATCCTTCATGAGATATTATGGGACATTCCATCAAAATTTTACATTTAGGAAACCTTCATGTTGTTCCTGGTGGTTTCAAAGTCTTATCAAGTTATTCTTCTACATTTTGGGTCTCAAAGGTTTCAAGTTTGCTCATAGAAAAAAATAGCCCTTGGCGGTGCCCACATTCATTGGATACAAATAAGTAATTATAAAATTTTATAATTTATATTTAAATTTTTTTAATTTTTCCACGACTCTCCCATTGTTAGAAAGAGACCCATCATATCAAAAAGCTAGATAGGATCATATTTAAGGAGTAACATGGCATTGAGCTAGAAATAGCTCATCGAGTAGCTCAACGAGAAAAAAGTGAGTTATAGGTTGGCTCGGATAGTAAATGGTCAATCCTAGCAATGGAAATTGGAATGAGGGTAGAGATATTAGATGATTCAAGTAAGACCAATGAGATTATCTCAATAGAATGGTGAGGAGATCGAGTTCGGGCCAAGTGAATCAATGCTTGAGATGGTGTAGAGAACGAGCTTGATAAATATCATATTTGGAGGAAAAAGCGCTGAGCTAGGCATTAGGAAACCGAGCTAAAAAAATCTTGATTTGGTAATTAGGGAGCTCAATCGAGATTGACAATGGAAACTAGAGGGAAATATCGGTGTGGGTTGGAATCGAGCTTTGGGTATTCAAAGGGTATAAGTTTTCTTGTGGAATTAGAGATAGGCTGGATGGTCGAGTTAGTGGAGAATGGATCAATTGGAGTTAATGGATGAAAAGATCAGTTATGAAAACACTAAGATAACTTGCTTTGGTGTGAGGGATTGAGACCATGAACTTGACAAGATAATCAAGTGTATGAGGGAGTGATTCATTTTGAGAAATTTGGGCCTTTCATTTTGATTTACACAGGGTCGTATCAAGTTTTAATTCCAATATAGCCCATGGAATCTTGGGAGGTGTCTAGGTTCAAGCTTGAGGAAATGTCGGTGAGTTATTAAGCATGAGGCTCAAGTGAGCCATGGAACCAGGATTCTATAGAGTTAAGAAAAGCCTGAGTCATTAAAAATAATGGATCATGATGGTGTTGAGGGGTATTGTTTTAGGTATGGTTTGTTAGATCAGCTAAGGTTTTGACATAAGATAACTTAGTGGGTATAAATTTGAGCCAAGAAATTTGGCTTGATGGCATGAGTCAGTGAGATAGGGATGTGTTTAATGGCTTGGGCTCATCATTACACCGGGAGCTCAAAGGATGGTTCGCCAGGTAGAAATGAGGAAGTACGAAAATGGAAAAATCACAAGCCAAGTTGTTGTATTATCTTGGGAAAACTCATGGATGGCTCGGTGAGCCAAGATAGTTAGTACTCGGAGAGGTAGATTTGGTGGAAAAATTTGTGTCGAGGTGATTCAAGTTGAAGAGCTCACTCGATTGAGCATGGAGGATGGTAATTTCTAGACCAAGTCATTTTGACAGATTTTGGTGAGATCACAACTGTAGATTGGCTTGTAGTTGAAATCACCTCACGGAAACTATTCCATAACTAGGTGGAAGTGTTGAAATGGTGAGAAGACATGAAAATTCCATACATGGGATATTTTTAGGTCTCCATCTAGGAGAATGGAGATAGTGAACCAATTTTCCAGATTGTTATGTGTTTAAAGTGGCTTCTGAAGTCCATATTTCCCTTTTGGATTTACATGTCATCAACACCACGTCGAGGTTGGAAAAATAGTTGCTAGGTTCCATAACCAAAATAGCCATGGTAGGGAGATCATCGCATGCCAAAAGGTGGAGTTAATCTCTGAGTTGGTCAAGTCAACAAGTTAGATGCAAAAGTGAGTCTAAGGGCACGGAGGGACGTGAAGCTTTGAGTCCATTGCTAAGTCACCATGAGTGGTTGGTAGTTGGGATATCTACCCAATGTGGTAACTTGAGTCTAAATAATGTGGGATTGATGTGTAATGAGTGATGGCCATTAAGCATTAAAAGAAGATTTCGTTCAAGTTAAAGTTGAAGTGTCTGCCAAATTGATGGGATAATATCGAGTTGTTATGAATGGGCATGCATGTGGAAACATCTCCTTGAATCACTTAATTGTGTTTCCAAGTCATTATGAGGAAATGAAAAAATATAGTTTAAACATGTCGAAATAAGGTTGAATCATCGAGCTCGAGGCACGAGTTAGATCTCGACATGGAGTACGTAGAGTATAGTCGAAGCATGAACTTGACACTTGATCAATGCGTGGGGCTCACGAGAGACAGATCTTGTTCACAAGTCATGGCTAAGCAATGTCTTCGTAGCTGGTTGGCCTCCCGAATAAGGTAACTCAATTGAATTTGAAGCCTATTAATGGTGGATGAGTCACTATCAATCGTGGGAACTCGCTCAATGGCTCTCGCCAGAGATCATGATGGATATATCTTAGTAATAAGGCCGGGTAGGGAAATCCCATCAAGATTTTAAATGTCATGCATAATGGAGTTGGCATGATAAGCTTGGGATTTGACAAATCCAACGAAGAGCTTGATGAGTTGTAGCCACAAAAAAATGGGGAGTTGATGTGTTATGAAATCATGCCAAACTCTGTTGAAATGAAGGTGAGGAGAGATTGATTTATGAGCTCGGTTGGTTTTTGATGAGTCGGTTGGTACGAGTAGGGGCTCGACAGAAGTCACCGAGGATGTTGATGGTGATCTGTCAACAAGGAGTTGTCAAGGATTTTTGAAGGAGCTTGACGATGGGTCTATGCTCGAGCGAGTCATCGAATGAGCTCATGTCAAGTTCATAGAGGACACGATGGTTTAGTGAATGGTTAGAGCTCAATGCATGTGAGAATAGCTTGGTCAACATTGGTAGGACTAGTCGGAGGTGAGCTCGGTGGTGAGCTTGTGAAGGGACAACTCAACTCAAAAGGTGGAGGAGCTTGTAGCAATTCACTGAGTGAATATGGGGAAAGTTATCTTGATATGAGGGAGTTGTGAAGAGGTCGTTAGGATGGTTAGGCCAATGTGTTAAGGTTCAATAGATCTCGATGCATGAGAAGGGAAGTAAAACTAAGTACGAAGAACTCAGTGAGAGCTCACACATTGGTCGAGATAGACATGGAGAGTGGGCCGAGTCAACATATTTTGGTTGATGCAATGGAAGGAGGATCTCAAAACCAACTCAGTGAGTTGGATCGGTGAGCCAACCACCGAGTTGATCTTTTTCACCTTTTTTTCGTGGACCCCCTCTTGATCAATGCAAACCAGGTCTTGGGGGTCCTACTCATTATTCATTAAATTAATATCTTTTATATTCATTTTAATTAAATTAATATTTTTTATTAAAAAAATGTAATTAAATTAATATTTTTGTTAAAAAATTTTAATAATGATTTTTATTATTATTATTAAAATATTTTATTTAAATATTCCTTTAATTAAATAAGAGGATTAATTCAAACTAAGCATTAATGGCACATGATGGAAGCTTCTCAAGTGATTCAACTAATTTTCTAATAAATGAACCAACATGTACCTTTAATTTATGGAGGAATTTATTACTTTTCCTCTTCTCTCTCACATAATTCTTCTATAAATGTAAGTTGAGAACTCATTCTAGGAGGTTGGACAAGTCACCATCCGAGACAAGTGCATATCTTTCAAGAGTCCTACTTCTTTTGCAAGTTGTTCTTGTATGTTGAGGTAACTTTTGAGCCTCTCTTCCAAGATTGTAATGATAACTATTGCCTCTTCCTAATGTAATGATGCATTGTGCATGTTTTTGAAGTAATAAAAGTGTGTGTTTTGTGACTAATATTAGTCCTTTCATCCTTATATGCTTCTTTGTGCCTTTCTCATGCTTGCAAGTACACTAGTGCAAGTTCAAGTTTCTATTGTAGGTTCTTGGAGTTCTATGCTTATCAAGTGGTGGAGTATTGCATGTAATTGAGTTGTGGTGCTTTTTCACCCTTCTTAGGTTCATCCTTCTTCACCGGAATATTGATATGTTTTTTGTATGATTGAGTTTAACAAAGGGAAGGCAAGGTTCATAGTCTATGGTATTTTTTACCCTCTCTAAGTTGTAGTAGGTGAAGTTGACTTGTGGTGCACAACATCCTCTTCAAATCAGCCCTTCTTGAGTCTAGCAACACCCTTTATTTGGTGCAACACCATCCCTAGTTTAGTTTCATTTATTACAAGTCTCTTTCCTAAAACCCATAAAAATGTTAGCATATGTATAGATAACCATTTTATTGCACTAGGATTAATACATCACTTAGTTTAGGAAGAGGAAGTTAGACTTCTCTAGAGGTTCACCTCAAGCCCAAGTCCCATAACTTGAGTGGTGATCCCATGATACCCAATCACACCAAACATGTTGTTCAAATTATGGCCATTCGGAGGGTGCAAAGATTTAACGATAACAATGATCCATGGTAGAAAAGGATGGAGGTATTCATATTTTCCTAGCCTCATGTAATGTAATCCAAGGGAGATATCCTTCAATATTAGACTCAAATTCCTTATTATCATGTGCTTGGATATGGATATCCCTATATGTCCCTAATGTTTTAGGGTGTAAATGTTTATATAGATGAAATGTGCAAATTATTTCTATCTCAAATGACCGTAAGATGACTAATATAATTGGTGCATTTAAAAATATAACTAAGATGATTGAAATTTTCATTAGCATCAAACAAAGTTTCTTGGGAAAGATAACCCATATAAGATTAAGATGTAATGAATTTGATACATATTATGGATTGATAAAAGTCTCCAAATGTGTTATTTATAAAATGAATTGATTCTTAATGTGTGAATATGAGGATAAATTCATGACATAGATGATTCAGAGTGTAGGAATTGAGAAGTATGTCTTTAAGTTTAATCAATACAATGTTAATTGGATAATTCTCAAATAAATGTTAAGGATTATTTCCAAATTCCATTTGACCAAATTTTGGGTGCTGCAACTCCCCCTTTAATATAAAAAAGAAAGTATTTTTAATGTTAATAAGGGATAAGAAAACATAAAATTATGACTCCTAAACCCAATGGTTTGATGTGTATAAAGATGATAATTATGCCCCCACATCTTAAATCTTAAGTCTATGAATCACGTGTCTAATATATGTAGGATGTAAGAAGTTGACAAGTTTAAAATATATGATATAATTAATCTAGATATTTAATATACCCCACTATAGCTATACCCCAAATGTGGCAGTTTACCAAGAGTATAAGTCTTTAGAAGTCACATTTGTATGTGTGTGATGTCCATGGGTTAAGGTACTCACTATTATAAATTTATTATGAGGAGAAATTGCATAAGGATGTAGGTTGTTGAAACCAATTAATCATAATGTCTAAGTTTTTGTAATGAATGAGAAAGTCACGTGTAGGTCCAATTTTTATATTTTTTTCCATATTTTTTATTTTTGATGTAACAGAATATTATGAATGAGAATTCTAACTTGGATCTATACTAAGGTTCATGTATCATAGGATATAACTATAAAAAAAAGGTATGGGGTCAAAGGTAATAATTATTCCTTTAATAATCACATCAAACCAATGACACATGTTACATCATTAGGTTATTACCTATTTATGGACCATGGGATTATATGTTAAATAATCCTTAATTGTGCTAAGTAAAACATTTGTTGGTGAATGGATGGTAGAAGGATATGTTTGAATAAGAAATATGTACAAGTGAATATGAGAGTGTGTCATATCAATATATACCATCAATTGAATGGTCACATAGAGGTCTTATATTAATATATGTAAGCTAATTCTATGTTATAAAATTAGGTTCCTATATTAAAAATAATCTAGTTCAAAATCAAAGTCCCATTTGGGTACTCTATTGTATCCATTAGGATGTATCTTGTTTGTGTATCCTTGGGAGGTATATATTATAAATTATGCAGGATAGTATATTATTTTTCCTATGTGATTTAACCATGCGTTATGATGAGTGGGTACTATACGGGTGTTTTTATAATAATGATATGCGCGTGAAGATTTGTAGTTCCAATTTTTTTGTTAAATTTTATACAACCCTAAGATACATCTTACCATATTGATGTAGGCCATAAGAACAAAGTATGTCTCAATATTTATTTAAGTCAACACTACACTAGTTTAATTTTTTGTTTATATGAATTAAGGTGCTTTCTATGAGTTAAGGTGCTTTGTGATTACATCTCAATAAAAAACAGTACTAAATAATTCTCCTTGGGAAGGAGTAATGATTGTGTTGGTACACATGATTTAGTGATGGTGATTTTATTTTTGTGAGACTACCATTGAGTATAAGTTGGAATATTTTGGTCTATAATATGGTGAAAGTATTTGTATCAAACCATATAATTAAAATAAATTTTCAGAAAGGTTTACTATAAGTCTCATTAAAATGGGAATTAAATTTATATTAAATGGGAGGAATTTATCTAATTATATTATCAACTAAGATAGGTTATAATTCATGTGGTTGATTTATAATTTTTACTTTATTTTCCAATTTCTATGGAGTGGGGTCATTGTTTCCCAAATTAATAATGTGAAATGTGATGGGTAGATTTCCACCTATGTTATTGTCCATATGTCCTATAGAACTTTATGTGTAAGTACCTATGATGAGATTTAAAGCTTGATTATCTATGAAGTTATCATGGTATGGCGAGAGAGATCATATCATTGGGTCCTATCATGTGTTAATATGTTCCCATATCTTAATATTAAATGTTTCATACATTATCTATACCTCAATAACAATAAAATGAGGCTAAAAATTTATTCCTCATACTTGATGACTTCAGCATATTATTTCTCAATTGGTGTAAATTTAAAAGAAAATAATCCATGTACAAGGTGGGAATGTAAATTAAAGTTGAATAAGTAATTTTTTCATATTAGTTGGTTTGTATAATTAGTATTCTAAGTCTATTATAAACCATTATATATAAGAATGAAAACACACATTTGATCTTTGGTGTGCATCCAAAAGGGGGATTTATGTATATAAAATATGTAACACCATTGAGAAAGTGAGTGAATAATTCCTATTTAATACTTTGAATGAAAAAGGAATGTACAGGGGTAGTGATAAGAACCATTTTGAGTAGGCATCATTAATTTCCTTGGGATTTTTAATAGTAAAATGACTTCATTATCATACTAATATTGAAGGAATTTTGAAAAAAAAACTATATAAACCCTAAGATCAGTTGAGGGATGAAAGGTGATTAGTGAATTATGATGACAAATATTAGGATAGGGGTGTATAATATGATATAAGTAAGTGTATGGTTATGAAGGAAATCATTAAATTGGTAAATAATTTGAAAGATATTGTTTTTTTTTCATGTAATAAATGTTCTACCATAAACAAACTTTGGTTTGGTAGAGCATATTAAACCCAATCAAATAATCATGTAGATTCATCACTTCAAATTGTGTTTATTATGGATTATTTCCTAGAGTATGCTTCAATAGAATATTCCAATTAATTTGAAAATTAACCTAGAATAAAATATAATAATATAAACCAAAGTGTATTGAAATTGATGATTCTCGCATAAGTGAGCATTGGTGTCACTTGAGACAATTTTTTTACTTAAGGGGAGTAGTTTCAATTTATGTCTCGATGTTTCTAAAAGAAAATTGAGCATTAGAAGTGTGAGCATGTGTGACAGGTTTTGCATTTCGAATATGGGTGGTGACAAAATCAAGCTCGAGATGGTGAGTCAGGGTATTGAGGCTTTCGACAAGCCTTTGTGGAAAAAGCTCAAAATTGGGGGTTTTTGTAATTTTATCTCTAAATTGCATGGTTATGATCCTTCATTGTCAAAGGATTTTGGTATGGCTTGGAATGAGGGAAATTTTATGGTGAGAGGTATGGAAATTTAAGTCACAGAGAGAACCATTTCTCAAGCTACGAGAGATGTAGATGGAAGGGCTCAAGATTTTTAAAGATAAAACCCACAGGAGCACGAAATTGAGACATTTTTGTGGGTAAGGAAAGGTGTTCTTTTTTCACTGATGACATTGCTAGATCTTGTATTCTGGGAATTTGGAAGGAGGTGTGTCTCTAAATTATGAAGTACATTACTTTGGAGGGAAAATATCATAAAATTTACACACATCATCTGTCTTTCCTTAACATGTTTAGACATAAAATCATGGTGAGCATTTTGTTTTTCCTTTTCATGTCATTGACTACTTCTTTGAAGGATTTCCAGAATGACAAGGTAGAGACACCTCTCCATGAAGGGCTCATCCTTCTGATGTATGAGAATGGGAAACCCATCCCTACCATTTCCTGAAAGATAAGGAAGAGGAGGAGGACATCACCCTGGTGGAGTGCCTCACCAAGATGAGGGTCGGTAAAATGTCTATGTATAGGAATGTTGCAGAGGATGAAGGACTAGATAAAGGAGTGGAAGGAAGAGGTGAAGCTAGCACTTCTAGGAACAAGGGTATAGATGGTGGTGACAAGGATCTTGAGGGTTGATCAATAAGGTTCAGTATTTGGATAGGGTTATACAGGCTATGGAGGAGACAAATTTTGGCTATCGGAAACCATGATGGAAGTCATTCGAGCTTCCAAAAAAATATGTTCATCCTAGGTGAATTCCAAGTAGAAGATTATTGTGTTGGAGAAATAGGTCAAAGATTTAAGTGACATGATGGACGTGATGGAGGAGGGCATGAAAAAGAGAAATTTTAATTTGTGTATTAGTAGTTTTGAGGAAGATCTGGAAGAAGATATGACTGAGATGAGAAAAGAGGAGGAACTCAACAAAGATAGTCCTGTTGACAACAGGGAAGTTTCCCCTAAAAGTTAATTGATCTTCTAGTCTTGGAATATTGGTGGGATTTTTGCAAACTATCTCAACTTGGTTTTTTCCGTTTGTTAGTTTTTTTCTCATGGTTTGGATTTTCATTGTAAGAGTTAAGCTTGTTTAACTCCTTATGGACCTTTCTGTCTCTTTTTTGTTGGTTTTTTCTGCTCCTTTTTGTTGTTTCCTCCTTTGTAAGGCCCCTGGGAGCTGATCCCTATTTTTACCTTATCTAATAAAAATATCAACCATTATAAAACAATGTAAAATAAAAAAAGTATATTAGAGTCTAGAAAAACATCCAAAGAAAATATATGCTACTGAAAATCATATGTAAAAATAGGAAATGTGAGGAGAAAATCCATAGGTTGGTGTGGTTAATAAATTAAGATAGTTCATAAAATGTAACATAAAAATTGAGTTAATGTAGTTAATAAATTATAAAAATGTGTAATAATATAATATAGAACACTCAATATAAAAAACATAGTAAATATAACATTATGAGATTATGAAAGGATGACATATTTGATTAAATATACTTATAGAAATTAAAATCCATAAATTAAAGTTTCAAAACCTATTTTCCCAAAATAGATTTTGGTCATATGAAAATGATATGAAATTGGGTCTATATGTTATAAAAGGTATCATAAATCTTTACATACAATATGGGAGTGTGGAATTGAATGGATATAAAAATCATCTAGTTGTGAGAATCTTTCTTGACAAAATGTGTTCTCTCTTACCATGACCTATAATCTACCTTTAGAAGTTACTTTGTACATGTCTCTAGATTTGGGGTTTGTTTCTCAATATTCATGATAAATATTTTATTTTTACTTTTTATTTAATTTTTGAAACCATATCTATTCACATATGGCATAAAAATGAGTTAGCAAAATAATGAGTTGAGAGGCTTCAAAGAATTCCCTTGTTGACTAAGTATTATGCACATAACACTATTATGAAGAGGCCTTAGACCAATGTAGTTATCCTCCTTTTTATGTGCATGAGAACATGTGGATAAGATATAAAAATCATGCCCTAATTAGGCCCTCAACACTTCGTAATTATATTGATTTAATCTTATCACATGATGGTGATCCATGGTAGAATACGAAGGATGCATTCATATTTTCATATCTTGTCAATGTTATCTAAAGGATATATGCTTCAATTCATCCCTAAAATTCCTTCTTAGAGTGTTATTAGATATGGAAATCCCTATATTTCCATAATAGGCTAAAGCTGCATGTGTTTATATAGATGTATTATATAAATAGTTTCTATTGGAGGTTGAAAGAATTCATTTTGTAAATATAAGCTCACTAAAACTACAACATGAACATGGTAGTGCTTCACAAATGTGGGACTTAAAAATTAAAGAAAATATATAGAGAGATATATATTACGATCTAATTATTCTCCTAATAATATCAACAATCTACCTAATCTAACACTTTTATGGGAAAATGGAGAAACAATTTAATAATAAAGATAAAAAGAATAAGACAAGAGGGAAATATGAATATTCCTTCCAATTTGTGTTGGAGGATAACATAGTATATTGTAAAAGTTCAAGTATAATGCACACATACATTTATCATATATTAATAATAGGCAAGATAATGAAAAATAGATAAAAGATACAAGAGAAAATAGTACGACATTTATGCCCCACAAAACATTAATCATTTCTCAAATATACACAACTTTATTATACTATAAAAGAGGACCTAGACATATTACATTTCAAAGTATAATAGCTAAGACATCACACAAATAAAGTGAGAATTCAAGTGAATTCCAAAGAGGAGATAAGAAATAGCTAATATACTAAGCGTAAATAATAATTTTGCATAAAACAATTTCATTTTTTTGAGAAATGAATCTCACCCTTTTAATTGAAGAATGTTTTAACTAACATACATAAAACTAATGAATAATATTACAACTATATATTATAATTTAATTAAATTCCAACATTAATTACATAAATCGTAATAATTTTTTCAAAGTGATGATTGATCTATAAAATATTAAAACATGAGATAAAGAGTGCACTTAGCTTATTATATGTGGATATGGAAGATTCTGGGTGGTTTGAGTGCAAGAACATGCATAGATATGACTAGAAATGCTTTATTGTTGAAACTGAGCATAGTCAAAACCACATAACTCAATCTAAAGCATTTGTATGGTCTTGACCCCTTATATACAGTCTTAGACCTGCTTGGAATCTAGATCTATAACTTCATAAGTGCTTCAGAAGCCTATAAGTTTGTGTCAGTGTGTGTTGGCCTTCTTCAATCACCTTTAGAATGACTCTATAAACTCTGCTCAAACCCTAAAACCCTTGCATTGTAAGGAGTACCTGCAAAGCAATTTTTTTAGGGTTATGGGAACCCCTATGTATTTCCTACATCACCAATACTCCAAAGAGGTCTCAAACCACACATTTTCTCTTAGTATGTGATATCTACCATAGAGGAATTAGACTTGACAATCATGTTTTGACAATGCTTTTCTTGAGTTTCACACTTTCTCAAATACTTGGGAAGGATCACATTTATTTCTTGTAGAATGAATATAGAGTCTCCTAGACCAGCGGTGCTACCCTAATGGATGTGCATGAGTTATTTCATAGTTTAGGGAGGTTTGAGTGCCTTTAGTGCTTACTTTTACGTGTGGAGTTCTTAAATTTTCATGCTACCAAATGAGGTATGATTTACTTGCTTATATATGCTTCTAAAGGTTGTTATTTTATGAAATAATGACCAAGGGGGGATATTTTTTTAATATTGTGATGAAATTGAAATAATTAATTCAAGACATGTCGGTTCAAAACCATATAATAGGGTCACGATTGAAATTTTACAATACTGACCGAAATTGATGTTTTTGTATTGAAGGTAGAAAATCATGTTTTAACTTCATGAGATTGAGCATATATACTTATTCTTATATTTTATGTATTTAAAGTTCATATACTTGGTGATAGAGAAATGTACAAAGATAAACAAGTGCATGGAGTGTTATCAAGGTGTGCTAAGAAAGAGTGAGGAGAGTACATATTTACATGCAATTGTGTAATTTCAAGATCAAAAATATCAAAGGATAGATTTCTAAATTTGAGTGTCTACATTTCCTCCCTTTAAGTATGAAATTGAAAATTACATGCTTAAAAGGAAAATATTCCTGAGTATGTAGACATTCTTTTTCTTTTCTTGAAATAACTTTATTTTGTAGTATCTTATTGTGTTTGTGTAAACATGATCTGAAATGAAACCTTTAATTGTCATGCCCAATATTTTATGACCCAATTTCCCCTCCAAAAGTATGGTAAAAATTGTGCATTTACAAAAATATTGATTAACAATTCCATGTGTTTCACTAGATTTATTACAAAACAATTATAAATGAAGTGTGTTTAATATAGCAATGAAGTTAATTTTGTTGATAACGAAACTTTTTTATCAACACACTAATTACACAAGGGTTTATGACCAAAAATTATGGTCAATAATTAAATTCCTATCAAAAGGATGAGGCAAGATAACCATAGTTCCTTTATGCATCTTAAATCTATATTTAAAACTTCATCACTTACTAGTGAAATTAGGGAACATCAACATCATTGAATTTTTGGGATGATTCCAAAAAGGGAGTCTATAAATACTCTAGGGGTTTACTTGCGCTAATTAAGGTATCTTGAACTTAGATGAATTTACTCTCAATGATAAAATTTATTACAGGTGTGATTTTTTGGAGGATAAAGGTTTTTGGCTAGGACCTTACCTAGTTACAAAAGGGACAAAGAAAAGATATTAAATAAAATGCATAATAAGCCAAAAATATTAGTAGAGAACACTAATCAACAAGAAACAAGAAGTCGAGAAGATTATCGAGAAAAATATTAGCATCATCATAATAGATATTCATAAATATTCTAAAAAAACTAGAAGCATGAAGATAAACAAGATTATTTCAAGAGATTTTGGAATCTCTTCTTTACATTATTCAACCTCTTTTTTATGTCTCTGATACTATTTTATATTTTGGCTTTATCCTTTCCTTTATCATCTTCACTATGAGAAATAATGAGAGAAAGGAGGTCAATACTGCTCTTGTGCATGCTAAGGATATCATAATGTTTGGACCTCAAAATTTCTCTTTCCTTTTCAATTTTGGTGACCAATTTGTAGATATCGATCACTTTCTTCTATTCAACCTTGTCTTCATCGTGTTTGAGCCTGCTTCAATATTTCCCTTAAGTTTTTTTATTTTGTCCATTTGGATATGAGGCATAGTTATATATTTTGTGACTTCAACAGGGGATGATTTAAGGCCATCCTTACCAATAGAAATAATCTAGAGAATGGCCTCACCTTATCCAATGATAGGTGGAGGAGGAGGGGCCTCATTTTTAGCATAAAATTTAGGCATTTTGTTCCTATGATATTTACCTAGAAAAGGATCATGAGTTCTCTTAAAAGTATAGGGGTATATACGAGAAGGAATGGAGGATGGAGAAGAGGTGGATGATGGGACGAGAGGTGAGGAGGGTTAGGCTGGGGTAGGGAGGAGAGGAGTAGGAAGGGAGTGAAAAGGAAGGGAATCCAGAGGTTGGGGAACATAAGAAGGGGAATAAGGGGATTGACAAGGGAAAAGGGAAGAGGGTTGGGAATGAAGGATTGAGTAATCAAAAAAATTGTACAACATTAGTATCACAACATGGTGCAAGGGGAAAATATTTTTCCCCATTTCAAAATATTCATAAAATGCTCTAGAGAATGGAGGATTAATAATGGAAAATTAATAGATTATTTTCTATGAAAGAGATCGAGAAACACAATATGGTAACTAAGAATTACAGAGAATCGACCCTTAAGTGTGATGAATGTCATCATCCGGTGGTGTTGTAGGGAGGAGGTAGAGACTCTCGGATGAATCCTTAGTATTCTCGCATAATATGTTCACAATTGTTCTTATGACCCATGATCGGTATTTTTGTAAAGAACTTCAATCCTTTGTTGCGCAGACATGTCACCCATGTGATGACATCTTCATTGATTTAAATTCTTTTCCTTTATAGGAAAATTTCCTTCCTTCCAGCTTAATAACAAAATCTTGGAACAAGTGGATATCATAACCCTTAACCCTTTCCATAAAATTTGTAGACCCCCTTTGCTCAGAATGCTCCAAAGATCAACATTATTCTTTGATTTGTCAATTTTACTAGCTCAACTCTACATCATTCCCCCACCCCATTTTGGTAAAATAACTTCAGAGAGAATACACACAACTAAAAATCTATTGGTGAAAGAAACTAAAGGAGATTGAGGTTTTAAAGTCAAGTACTTGATCTACTTGCACTGAGCCAAATCTAATATGCATGTGGTTTAGTCTTCCTTTTCATTATTGATAATACTTAAGGAGATTAACAAGGACTTTCACCCTCTTCCCAAACTTGTAAATTATTAATATTAACCCCAATATTCTCCATAATGTCAAATATCTTATTTCCCTCTTGGTAAGTATGTTGCAAAATATAATTTTGGAAGGTGTTTATAATATTCTTGGTCTCTTCAATAATTATTTTGATGGACCAACTTACATGATTATTACCTTTTAGGAAGTAGGTAATGTTTAATGATGTCCCCTCCATAATTATATTACGAACATTGAGCTCACTATCCAATCTAAGATGCCACAAAGAAAAAAAATCTTCAGAGTAGTGATTAGAGTTAATTCCCATAGGGCCAACATAAATTTTGATAATGTGTCATTTCTCATTTCTAATACTTCCACCACCACTAGACATACTTGGGTTCCCCTTTGAAACTCCATCTTAATTAAGCTTGATACATTCTAATGGAGGAGGGTTCCATTTTATAAGATCCATTATAACCACACCTTTTTGATGAAAATTGGTAAATAATATATTGAGGTTTCATTTATGTAGAATTTTTAATCTTCTCTACATTGATGAGACTTTTTAGGAGGCCTAAAACTAGATAAATTCTGTTTAATTTCATCCATAAGCCTATTAGTGATTCTAAGAATTGAATTTCACTTGTCTTCAAAGATAACAAAGTTACGAGTTTTCAAATGTTCCAAATAATGTGAGGAAAGAGATGCTTCATAGATTCTTGAAAAAAAAATTAGAAGGTAAGTGTTATTGTTCCCATATAGAAACTATAGAGTCAAGGAGGATCAACTTAACTCCCATGCAAATGAAGAATAAATTCCAAATAGAAATGGAAAAAGATAAATGTAAGAAGAGATAATTTGCACTCTCTAAGGAGTTTTTACATAGAATGCATCCATTGGGAAAGTTTTTTCTCCTCTTCACCCAATTATATAGTTAGAACCTTGTTTTGAATCACGATCTATAATAAGAGATTGATCTTAGGGGTAAGTTCCTTAATCCAAATTTTACTCCAATAAAAATGAGAAGACTACATTTAAGGAAGGAGAAAATAACCAGGACCTTACCAAGTAGGAACCATCAAAAGTGTTCTCCCACATAAATTCATCATGTATCTCCACATGAGAGAGGTGATTAATACCAAGAATATTTTAGATCTCTCTTATAAATTGTGCATTTTTGAGGAAATTCCATCTTCTTGAAGTTAAACCTAGATATTTTTGTTGATATAATTACTGACTTTTCTCTCAAACTGAACCTTGAAGTGGTAAAAAATATGAGAACCTCATCGATTGCTATTAATATGAAGATGAGAAATCTATTTATATTTTTAGAAGTGAATGTATTTACCATTTCTAAGCTTCCACTGGATTCCATTAATAATTAATTTATTACAATTTAAAATAACATGAAAAAAAAATATCCGAAGCTAATCTCATCCTTAGATAGCTATTAGAGCTCAAAATTACACTCATTCCAAATGAGAGTGATATATGGATTTGAGGTAACATGGGACTATCTTCAAGTTATGGTACTGTGCAAAAGACATAACTCTAGAGAAGGTTAGTTCCTCTACCTATTCCTAATGTTAAACTACTCCTAATAATGGAAACATAACTATCTAACTCTCTTGTAAATATCCAAGGGACCAAGGTAAGAAAGAGAGGTATAAAATGCAATCCTAAACTAAGGGGAGGTGATAACACGAAGAAAAAAAGGAAGAAACTCTCAAATGAGTTAAAATGGGATTAAAATTAAGAAGGAGAGGGGAAACATGAGTGCCAAAGTCCATTACAACATTCAAAACACCATTTCCATGGAGCACAATACATTCAAACCCCGCAGGAGAATAAAAATGCACAATTTACCTAAAAATGTAATGAGGGGAAAGAAAATGCAATAGAACACAAGATAGGGTAGATAATAACCACAAAAAAGTATTTTATTTCTTTAAGTGGATGCAAAAATACTTATAATGGAAGAATGAGTAAAGAATCAACTTTGTAAATGCCCAAATCTGAGGCCTGTAACTCACGGTTGCTCAAGAACAATTTTTAGAGTTCGTTTAAAATTTAGAACATCACCCTCTTAAAAATGAGAGGTTTTAAAATATATAGAAGAGAGAAACTTATATTTCCCTTTCCAACCACCGAAAAGATGCATTAATATTATGAATGCAGGTATGGGAAACCCTATAAATGCATTTCCTAGTGGTAATTTTCTTGCGGGGAGAAGGAATGGGTGTCATACCTCCTTAAAGTTGGTTTTGGACCTACCTTGAATTTTTTTCTTTAATGTTAAAGATGTGTTGTCTGGTAGCACATTAACCTTGTGTCGTTTGGGATCATTTTTCTTGGTGTCACCGGGGGCATGTCATCCGGTTGTATTTTAACTATGTGTCATTTCTAGGAGCATGTAAACCGGTAGCATGTTGGCCTAGTGTTGATCGAGAGAAGTTTTTTTGGTTTTATCCAGGACCATGTGGGATGGTATCATATCGATCTGGTGTTGGCTAAGAGTATGTCAACTAGTAACATGTCATCTTGGTGTTGGTTGGGAGTACTTTTCTTAGTTTCGGTCGGAAGCATGTCAATTGGGAGCATTTCTTCTTCTCGTCGGGACCTTAATCTCCAAAAACATATTTTTCTCAAGTTTCTTCTCCAAGAATCCATTATACTTCCCAATTTCAAATTTAGTAATTTGATCAATTTTGTAAGAGGTAAAAATAAAATAACAGTTTGACGATTCATAGGGTAATATTCCTACTAGATTGAAGAGATCAGTGGCCTTGAAGCATCCATTGGGCATAGAATCAACCTAAAAATATGAAAAAATGATCTAAACTCAAAACTCTACCCCAAATCCTACCTCTCCATAATCCTCTATGAAATGATGTGTAAAACCATGTCATCCGAAAGGAACAAAATAATGTATAAAACACTTAGGGAATTGAAACCTACACTACTAGCGAGATAATGTGTTAGTTGAACTTGAATGAATATAAAACTACTCTAATATGTACAAGATGCAATTAAACAACTTAAGCGGAATGCTTGATATAAATTCCATTAACTAGGATGTTTAATACATTTCAATCAAGGTTAGATAAATCAAAAGAGTTAGCCTCTTTGTAAACACTAATTATATATGGACCAATCAAGATTGCATAAAATTTAGAGTGTCTCCCTAGTTTAGCTCTATTTTCATCCCATTTTAAGACTAGATAACCAACTTTCAATATTTGATTCCTAGCCCTTTGATCAAACCACTTCTTGGTTGATTTTTGATGTTACTCCAAACTGATCATGACATAATTTCTTAACTTTTCAATCTCAACTAGTTCTACCATTTGGATTTCTCTTTGATTTGTACCCTCAAATTCCAATTTCTAGGCTAATTCAAGTGAAGGAAATTCAAGTGACAAAGGAAGTGTGGCTTATTTTCCATAGAAACTTTTATAAGGGAAGTTTCAATTTCCTTCTTCATTGTGATCCCACAGCCAAAAGAGAATTTATCACCTTTTTATGCCACTACCTTCTATTAATATCCATTGTTCTCTTCATGATCCTAATAAATTTCTTGTTAGTGGATTCTGCCAAACCATTACCTTAAGGTTAATAGTTGGTAGAAGTATTCAAATAAATTTTGATTCCAAGATCCCAATCAGAAATTTTAGATCATAAGAAGTCCTTTGCATTTGTAGACACCTAAATATGACTATGCAGTTTTAATACTAAAATTGCACTAATTATCCTCTTTCCCATCATTTCTTTACACTTACTTATTTCCCACTAATTAGCTAACATTACCCTTTATCTTGGTTAATTAAATAGCCTCTCCTTCATTCCAAATGCCAATTAATGTTACTTCATTTTTATAATCCTCTTTCAATTGATTTATTATTTATTAGTTAATTAAGACTTTAAATCTCGTATTTTATTAATAAACCTTCTCATTGGTTAAATCCCCTTTCAAATCCTCTAAATTATATCAAATCCCTTCTAAATCACTGTAAATAGCTTCTTAATCTTATCTTGGTCTATTAATTAATCTTAGTTGATTAATTAAATCATCTCCAACTCCCATGAATTACTAATCACTAATTAATTCATTATAATCATGTGTATACCTTTCTAATTCTACTTTATCTTTGTCCCACATTCTCTAGGTTTCTAGCTTCTCCCAAATTGGAAAGCTATATAAAGAACCTAGTATCTCCCTTCACATCTTACACTAGTGTTTTAAGTTTACACTATATGCACATGATAAGAGCATTTCTACCTTGAAATATTATTGATCTAGTATCCATTCCCCCTACTTACAAAGAGTAGTAAAGGAAAATCCAAACATGGCCATTAAGCAATATTGGTGAGATCCTTTCCTCTTCATGGAGATATCCTTCCTTTTATCTCTCATAATCATAATTGGTTCACTTGTAGGATAAAATACAATTTAGAAATCCCATTAAAAAATAACAAGGGATGGATTAGTGTTTGAAGTTTAATTTGGATGCATTGATTAGATTTTTCCCTTTCATGCTTTATCATGATGTTTTTGTTGAATTAGATTAGTTATAGGAACTACTTGGTGTTAGTTTCTAGTTGTTAACTTAGCCTACTTTTACATGCATACATATGGCATGCTCGGTGGGACACTCCTTTGTCTCATGCGCATTTCTCAATTTTTGTAGTTTAGTTTCATTTTTACATACTAACCTCTTTTTGCACATGTTAAAATAACTTGGATTTCTTAACTTGTTTTGTGAGTTTGCATGTGTTGTGTGTTCCTTGCAGGTAAGAAGGAGGTAAGGTGCTACCAATTTTGAAGCTAATCAGCAAAGGTTTGATATTTTTGACATTTTTGGTCAAATTCCTACATTTTTGAAGAGACACATGCTCCCTACACTAGCATTGATCCCTCTGCATTTGTGTTTCCCTTCACACACTAACACAACTTTTTGTGCATCAAAATTAGCCTTCTCTATACTTTTGTTATTTTCTACATACTACCATTTTTTCTCCATGTGCTATAATTTATAGAATTTTTCTTCTATCTACACGGAGGGTATCCATACATGAGCAATGGTCCTCTGCGTCGTGTTTAGAATCTATGCACTAGTGTTTATACACCTACATTTGCATTAGCATCTGTGCACTAGCATTGATCCCCATGCATTTGAATTAACATGTATGTGCTAGCATTAATCCCATGTGTCCGCATTGGCATCTGTGTGCTAGTATTGATCGCCATGTGTGTCGTGTTAGATCTTGTGCAATAGGGTTATGTGTGATTTTTTGGCTCAAATATCAATGTTTCCATAATCTAATTTTTAGTTTTTTTACTATTTTATAGATTTTCTAACTATGTTTTGTAGGTTTTTACTTATAAATCAGTTTTCTAACACATTTAAATTCTTTTATGAATGTCATATTTCCATGTTTGCCTTGAGTTAGATCAAATATTGTGTATTCTCTTCTCTTTCCCTATTGGGAAATGTTTGTTAGGGAAATGACATGAAGATATAATTAATTATTTATAAATCCACAATATAATTACCGATGATTATAGATTATGATGTGCAGATTAAATTAACTATATATTTAGATTTTTATATTGCACATTACAAAATTTAATAACAAGAGATGAAAGTAAATAACACTAAAGTAAAGAGACCGAACACCAGATTTATAGTGAGGAAACATGAAGGAAAAACCCCACTAAAATAAAGCACTTGCCTTTATTAAGAATTTCATATATAACTTTAACCCAACACTTACAGATTTGTAACTTGGTCTTCACTGAGAATAATTGTAGAGCATTTTCTCACAATTATAATACAATGATCATAACTAAAGCATTATAATAATCATATATATATATATATATATATATATATATATATATATATATATATATATATATATATATATATAAATCCTATGAGGATTATCCTATATATATATATATATATATATATATATATATATATAGGATGGGTGAATCATTCATGTTGTTTCACTCTTAATTTTGAAAAACCTAAATGATAAATTTTATTAAATAAAATTTAAAATAACATGGGGCATGAAGTGGTGGTCCACCTAAATGGTATCCCCACTTGACATTATTACCCCAACACTCCCCTTGATGTTAAGTGGGAAGAAAAAACAAAACATTCCAAATTACATTTTTCTACAAAAGGATTTATAGATCCATAAATCATCAACAATGATTTAGAATAGCATATAAACAAGGGAAATAAAAAAATCTTCCCATACAAAAATAAAAAAAGGAAATCATACAAATCTTCCCATATAAAAATTATTAGGAAAGTGCTTTATATATGCATACTTATATCAAATTATGGATCTTTTTATAAAATAAGGCATTCCCATAACTAGAGCTTCACTTGGATTTATAAGTAGATTCACATAGCGTCAACATTTGCTTATCATAAAATAGAGGAAGTGTTGGAATTATTTAATAGGTCGTTAAGAAGTGGCATTGTCATGCAAACTCCCCCTCAATGGAAACTCTGATAGGCCCAACAAGGTACAAAAATTTTAAAACTTCACATCACACAAAGTGGCGTGGTGAATATATATGCCACTTGATGTATGATTTTGAACTTGATTATTTATCAAGAGAAATATGGCCTTCACATAGAAGATGAATACTTCCTTTAGCTCCCATGTGTATCACTTTCTATAACCTATTTAGCCACATGGATCTTTTCCTGCTCCAAGTGATGACACCTGCACCAAAAAACACTTGAACACAAATTGATATGTATATCCACAACATCATCATGATTAGATTCATAATATATTAATAAGTATAATATAAATCACATGATTTCACTTTTAACAAACTGTAAAAGTTATGCACTAGTTGTATAGCAATTATCATAACAATATGCTTAACAACTAACCATGTTAGGAAATGTTTTATAATATATATATATATATACCTTCAATATCTTATTCTAAGTATTTAAATAATGAGATAAGACTTCATAGATAAATGATCTAAATAGATAATCAAATCATACAAGAAAATAAGACAAATTCTTTTCATTCAGAGGTGATAGATGTAGTTTATAGAGTTACTACATCAGCTCTATGATTATTTTCTTCATTTTCATCTTGATTTTGATCTAATTTATTCCATTTTTTATTTTGAAATTTTACTTCTTTTTCAATTTACATTCTTCTTTCTTATGGCCAAATTTTCCACAAAAATGACAGTTACCATAAAAACTAACTCTTAAATTTCATGATTTATCTTTATTAGGAGTTTTAAAAGTTTATTTTTGATTTTTGAATCTAAAATGTTTACTTTTTGATTCTTGAGTGAGAAGATCCCGAGTGGGAATCTCTTTAGAATCAAAATTTTCCATAACACGTTCTTCTTAAACCAGAAGAGAGGACAGAGTGTCCAGATTAGGTAAATCAGACTAAGTATGATATTTAGAGTTAAGGATGGAGATATAGTTCTTGAATTTTTCATGCATATTTATTTGAAAAATGAAATATAGAAAACTTATATTCTAACAACTCACAATTACATCCATCAAAATGAGCTTTAATATTTTAAATTTTAGCCGGGTAATTAATTTTTTTCTCATCCCCTTCATCATAGTTGTAAACAACTCTAAAATTAGCTTAATTATCTTGGATAGATTATTTCCTTCATATATAGTCTCTAATTGCTTCCAAGCATCAATAAGAGAATCCATATGACCTATATGTATTTAAAATCCATATTATATGCTTTGCAATAGGATGGATAGAGCTTCCCATGATATTTGAGAGAAAGAGCTAAGGTTTTCAGGATTTGCAAGACTTCTGGTGGGCTATTTTTCCACACCAATTACAAGATCACATATCTTTCTAGCCATTAAACATGTTTTTAACCTTACTCTCCCAATATTGTAATTAATTCCATTTAATAACTAAATTTTTCCATTAAAAAGTGAACGAAATAGACATTTTAAATGCATAGAAAACTATGAAGACAAATACATCTAAAATGAACCAACCCTTTACAAGTGAGAGCTAAACGAGACAACAAAAAGTTACCAAATTTTTAGCGAAATACACACATACAACTTGTTAAAAAAATGAAAAATACAAGCTACAAAAGGCCAAAAAATAGAGATCTAATATTTACACATTTTTAAATACACAAGATAAATAAAATTAGAAAACCTATTGAACAAATAACCTTAGAAAAAAATGTGGTATGGAGAATATTTGAAAACTACGACACAACAATATTTAAAAAACTATGGTAGAAATAACCTTAAAATTTACCACATATCCCCTTAGGAGATGAAAAGTATCAAAAAATTAATTGAAATAGATAACTTATTAAGACCATAATAGAGTTTTTAAAATGCGAAAAAAAAACAAAGATTTATGCGTCGAAAACGTAAGAAACATGTGGCTGAAATATGAGGCAACATGTGGAGATAATTAAAAAACTAGGGGCACATGTCACCTTTCTAGAAAATTTCCACACAAATGAGCCCAATGGACATGAATTATATGGAATTAACCAAATCAGATTACCTTTTGGGCTCAAGTAATAACAAAGAAAGCAAAGAAATCAAAAGAAAAACAAATCAAACGATGTTACTTGGAAAAAATAAACAAGCTGAAATAAGACACTTGGCAGATTTTTGCCAAAATTTTAAGATATGGATTTGGGCGGACTTGAAGTCCCCAGAAAGAGCCAAAATTAAAATATATTTTAGGTTTAAACAACTAATGAAATCAAAAGATAGGTGTCACAATATCACTAGCTAAGAAAAAAAGACTAACACCGCGAAGGCTAAGAAAAGACCGATATCTTGTGAAAAACAAATATACATGGATTTTTTCAATTGGTTCACACTTTTCAGTGCAACCTAAATGATAAAAGAAAAACTAAACACACGTGGATCCTTCTTAATGGCTCACTTTTCGCAATTCTAAAAAGACTGAAAAATGTGAAAAAATTGTGGCTTATTCTCATTGGATAACCATTGTCATGATTAAAAAGACTGACAATTGTAAAATGCAAAGAGACTTGGAGAAATTCTATTGGCTTGAATTTTTGAAGCGGCGAGTAGCTAAAAAAATTATGATCACGTGAAGATTGTGGAATTACCTTATTGGCTCACACTTTGCAACTAATAAAAAGATCAATAAAAATACTTGACACAAATGAAGCTAGATGGAGTTTAGTGATTGGTTCGTGCTTTGTAAAGAAAAATATGAACAAAATAATGACAACACAAAGCTAGATGGAGCTTAATGATTGGCTCGAGCTTCACAAAAACAAAAATATCTATTAAAATATATGACACGAATGTAGACAAAAATTATGCACTTTACACATATTTTGGCCCAGTCTTGTACTACTATTTAGAAGGTTCTTAAGTGTACAAAGTACTAATTAATCCCAAATTTTGGCCATCTTTATTTTATATTTTATTTCGTAGTTCCTATTTATTTTCCAGCACTTATTTATCCATTTCAAAACTTCCTTGACATTCTAGCCCTAAATCGGGTGCCCCATCTCTTGGGGTGCCTTGGTCTTACTCTAGGCATCGCGATCTATGAAAATACCCTTTCACTTGATTTTTGGTCATTTCTAGTTGTCGTTCATCTTTACCTTTTTCTTAGTCAGCCTTTTCGGATTTATTACAAAATTAAGCTTGAGAGCCCCATGAATGTAAATCTATCAGGACCATAATGAGGGTCCTAAGTCATAACATTACACACTACTCTCACGCATCTAGAGTTGCATCCATTTCATAAATTACATGCACATAGTGTCATGCATCAAGGCTAGGATATCTGCATCACACACACTTCATAGGGGGAGGGATTCTATTATATTCCATGCACACATGCTATTTACATTTTCTATAGTTACTATTACTCGCTACTTCACAAAGTGTGACTGACACAAGAGCACCTAGGGCATGACATGTACACACACACACACCAAAACTACATCAATGTATAAAATATAGTGCAACACTCGGTGATAAAACCACAATTTTGGCGGTGACGTCAATTCAACCCGTTCATTTGCATATATTATTTTTCTAGGGTTTGATACTTCTCTTTGCATTGTAGGTCATTTTCCAAAGCACATCCGTAAAATCCAACGTGATAAACAATGAAGGTTTAGAACCAACTTGCAGCCATACCAATTGAAGTTTTTTGAGCATTTACTGAGTGTTCGAGCACCCGATAGCAGACCAGGGGCACCTCGGAGTGCCAGAGTACACTCTAGGTGCCCCGGTCACTTGATCCTTTAGATATTCCCTTTGCATGGTCCCCAGTGTTCATCTGCACTTCCTTATTTTATTCTCAGACCTACGACACTATGTGACCATCTACATCAATCAACTAATCCATTTCTCCCTACTCTCTTACACATCTAGGGTTTTATTTTACTTAGCATATTTATTTACATCTACTTTATATTATTTACTACATTTATACAACATTTTAGTCCTCCTAATTAGATTAACTAGGATTACTACTTCCTTGCACTTAGTTCTAATTTTAGTTAATCATTTTGGTGAACTCGATGTCTCTTTCTACCACCTTCTAGGGATTTTTCATTCCACCATCATGAATATCTCCATTACTTGAATACTTGCTTACCCATCCTGATTTGCTTCACCGTGTTCAAACCCTCTTTACTACTACCGATGTTTCTACTGACATGCATCTAGATTCCCTGTATGACACATTTTCCGAGGCATTTTCTCAACATATCACATTTCAGGGAAATCCTCACACTGATAGTCACCCATTTGAAAATTACCCAACACTTTACATCATGTCTCGCATTTACAATGTTTCTATCAAGCGTACTCTTATCCATAATGGCTCTAAGCATAATATTTTCCTTATGTTCTTTCTCCACACCTTAGTTTTGTCTTCTTGTGACATTATCCCTTATTCTAGTTCACTCCACGTTCATGATGGTTCTATTCATCCATGTCTAGGCAAGTTACCTTGCCTTTAACTATAGGTCCTAAGACTCTCCCTACCATTTTCTTCGTCATTGATTTTCCTGTCTCATATAATTTCTTATTAGGGAGACCATGGCTTCACACCATGCAATATGTTGCTTCTACCATCCACCATTGCATCAAATTATTACATGATCATATTGAGTATATTGTCTTTTGAGATCGTGATCCATTCCAATATTGTGTCCATGACCCTCATACTAGCATTCATATTCCTTGCATTGATACTACAGATGAACCTCAACCTATGGATGATCAACCTCATTTACCACCACTTGAGGGAACTATTTGTTTGCTAGATATTATCCCCTCTACACTATCTCCTACTACCACTATTCTTCCACATCAGCCATCTGTTCCATCCATACACAATATCCTTCCTTCTTCATCTTCACCATTATCTCATACCCTTTTACATGTACACTTTTCATTCATAACTCTTATTGGGAACATGTCATGTTCAATCCCACATGTGACAAAACCACTTGTTCTCCTACTAGTCTAGATCATCTTGGCTTTACTGTGAGCACCTTCAACCTTATACTCACGCCTCTCACATATATTATGGTTTTTCACTATCACTGCCGCATATGGCTTGTGTGTCTTTGATATTTTAGTCTATCTCATGCATACCCATTTTCCTTCTCCACTCACATTAGGGACTCTTGAATTACTTACATCAGAATTTTATTAGACCCTAGTGACACTAATATTTCACTTCCTATGCCTTTTGGTTGTATTTTCATTTGTAATAGTTCCTTTCTTGGCTATTCACCTAATTACACTCGATGGTACGCTTTGGTTGCCCACTGATGACACCTTAAAATTTCATAATCAAATTAAATAGATAAATAAGGAAGTATAACATCATTTCCACCTAATATCTAAGGTTCTAATTCTAGGAATGTAACATTAATATAGAAGCTTAAAACAATGCTTTACTAGTATGAAAACAATACAAAATATAACTAAACATACCTACTAATATGCTTGAATTACCTAACATGAGCCTAAATGGATGTACGAGGGAAATCAAATGGTTATGGTTTCTACTCCAAACAAGGTTAAATGGCCTCTCCAAATGACTACTTCGTCATTTTGGATATCCATCTACTAACCCCATTGGAGGATTTAAGCAAGAATTGAGCTTGGCTATATATCATATTTATTATATGAGATGCAAATTAAAGCATGGTGTAAAATATAAAGGAATGAGGTGCACCCTTTTATAGTTTTACTTTTGGGAGAAACTTGTATTTTGGTGCATGTGGAGTAAAATCCCCAAATTAGATTAGAATTGCTAATCACAATTAGTGAATTACCAATTGATTAAGAGATGTGAAGCCTTAATCAATCGCTTAGGTCAACTAGGAGGCTAGCATAAGATTTTGAAATTTTTATGATGTTGTAGAGATGAATGGGGTGAGTTTGAGTGGTTAGAAGAGGGGTTTGAGTCAATACTAGGGTATATTAAGGGAAAATAAGCTTAATTATCTAATAAATGTTAATTTCCTATTTTGAAGAGGATTTTGACTTACGATTCGTCAGTAAAGTAGCATCCTGAATGCAAAAGAGGTTTGGTGATCAATGAAGTGCTTGTTAATCAATCGAGTGGCAAGAAACATTAGTTAATTAGTAAAGAGCACAAATTATAATATATTTGGCAAGAGTGAGAGTGATTTGCATTCATTTTGGCAATAAGATTACAAAATTAGAATTTAGGTGTCTACATTATCCCTGTTCAAGGTGAAGTTAGTGACTTCACTTCAAAGATAGTAGACAAGCATAAAATAGGTAAATTTTTGAAGAAAAATTAGTAAGATAAAGAATGACCCCTCGAGTGTCAAGTGGGTGATAGAAGAAATCAATTGACGATCAAAAATATGATCGAAATGGATAGAAGAAAATAGGTCAGAATGGGCATGAAAAACTTAGGTATTGAGAAAGAATAAGGATGGGGATGAATGTGGTTGTTTATTACCTCGGGTGAGTTTTAGGAAAAATTAGTAATAACAATAAATGATAATGGAGAAGAAATGATTAATGGATAAATATAGGACAAGCCCAATATTTGCATCCATCCTTTCAATAAGCAACCTATTTATATCATTTTATCGCTAGTCTACATCATCGCCTTTATTTAAAATAAAAAAGTGTAATAAAACATTAAAATATAAATTACTAAGAATCGTTTATCGCTAAAAATATGTAACTCCATGCAACATACATTACACAATGAAATACAAGTAAATAAACCAAATAACCTAAAAAAGAAACCAATATAATCACACGTATTCAAGAAAATAACATGTTGCATCCATGTTTTTGTTATCAAGATGGAGTTCCCAAATGTTTGTGTTGTAATGAAAAGGGTTAAAAATGATTCCCCAAGCAATAACACATGTAAGGGAAAAATGGAGAACACAAGTAGTCCTATGGAAAAACCTTCGTGCACTACGACACAATCTATGGTGACTCACTATTGCATGGGAGTACCAACATAGTATGTAGTCGATATTTTTTTATTAGAGGTAGATCACGATGATCCACAAGTTTTTTGAGACCAGAACAAGCAAAACCATAGAAATACGCTTTTGTAAGATATATTTCAATGTTTGAGGATGATAAAATTGACACAAACTTTAGCTATGTATATGTTGTTTACCATTTTTTTTTGTAAAATTTTGAAATTTTGCAAGTTTTTGAATTTTTAGTGATTTTATAAAAAAAATTATTTCTTTTAAATAATTTTGACTGTTATATGATTTTTCTCACCTTGTTAGATTATGAGATAGATTTAGCTGATATCATACTTGTATGTTTGATGAGATAATTTTGAGAAACATGCTTATATTTTTGATATTGTTGTGGGGTGGAGGGGGTTGTGATCATGTGCAACCCCTCTTGCCCCATTGGTGATACAATATTTGATGATTAGATTTTAGTATACATGTGTGATGTAGACTTAGCATTATTTTTTGATATATGATGTATAGATGTGATGGATATGTGTGATATGATGATGAAATGATAACACAATGTACAAGTAAAAATTAACAAGCACAAGTTTAAACAAATCTAATCAAAGAAACACATTTATTTACAAGTATGCAATACAAAATGGACTCAATGCAATACACTACAGACTAAAGTGATATTCAATCTAAGTAAGCAAGTGAATCCAATTTAAAGCATACAATACGAAAAAGTAATGCAACCAAAACCATACAAACCAACAACTAAAAGTAAGTAAACCACTACTTTTTTTTTGTGGGATAGTTTTGGGACATTTTTCATTGTTTTTGGTCTTTATTTCTAAGACAAATTTCTATTATTTTGGAGTTTTCTGTGAAACATTTTTGAATGTTTTGGTTTTTTTCTTAGGAACATATATGTATGTTTTTGGGATTTTTGAAAGTTATATGAATGTTTTTGACATTTTCTCAATAGTTTTCCAAAGCAAACATGTAAGGAAATAAAGAAACATGGATGCCCCCAACGTTATAGGATGTATAAGGGAATAATACCACATGGTATATGCTAAAAGTGATGATGTGAAGCTGCCCCTAGCGTGAGAGGGGTTCATTCAATGTTAACTTATCCACACTCAAAAGGTTGGATTAACTGGATCAGGGCAAAGAAGGATAGGCTCATAAGGGGTTCGATAAGGGTAAAGAATAACTTAGTGAAAAGTTGTTTTATTCCTTAAACCTATACTTTTGTGAACAACAAACCCTTACTTGGTGCCAAAATCTAGTTTTCACTAAAGGACTTGTCCAAAGTGCCATCATTACATGGTTTTCACTATTGGATGGACCTTTTTATTTTTCTTTTTCTTTTTCTATTTTTATACTTCTTTTATTTTCTCTATTTTTTGCAAAGACCCCATAATTAAGCATAGAAGCACTTAAGATGCATTGCATTCATGGGTTCTTAAAGCTATTTACCATTTGAATATCCCAAATTATATGCACCTTAAACCGAACTTGGTAGCCACAATGTATGGTCCAGCCATTGAGATCACATTTCCCTTTCTTTTCTCAATCTTTATTAGTGTTCTTATGATTCTCTTTCAAATCCATGTATCCTACCTCAAATTGATGAGGTATGACCTTCTTGCTGTACCTCCTCCTCTGTACTCGATCATGATATACTTTTAGGTGATTCAGGGAATGAAGGTATTTCTCATCCAATAGCTCTAACTCTACCAGTCGGGATACTCTATAGTCCTACTCTTCATTAAGGAAACCCCTTAGCTTGATACACAAAGAAGGGATCTCAATATCTAAAGGAAAGACAACTTCAAAACCAAATAATAAATAATACGGAGTTGCACATGTAGGGGTGTAGATATAAGTTCTAAATTCCAAGAGGGCAGGGTGAATTTTCAGATGTTAGTTATGGCTTGTGGTATTCACCATTTTCTCCATAATGTGAATTAAGGTTTTGTTGGAATATTCAGCATTCCCATTACCTTGAGGGTAATAAGGGGTTGAAAACTTAAGGGAAATTAAAAGTGTTTGTAGATTGCTTTCACATTTTAATTTTTGAATGACTTACCATTCTCATTGATAATGGAAGAAGGTATACTATATCTATAGATGATATGATTCATTTTAAACTTTGAAATTTTGGGACCTTTTGTATAAGTAAGAGGAACTTCCTCTACCCATTTTGTGAAGTACTCAGTGGCTATTATAATGAACTTGTGGCCATCCGAGGAGATAAGATTAAGTTTCCCTATTAGATCGAGACCCCACTTTGAGAATGACTAGGGTGTCATGATTGGTTACAAGGATTGTGTCAGTTTATGTATCAAGTTGCCATACTTTTGACAATCCACACACTTCTTTACATGTTGAAAATAGTCATGCTCCATGGTAGGACAATAGTAACCTACTATGAGTATCTTCTTTGCAAGGAAAATCCCATTAGTATGAGCTCCACAAATTCCCTCATGCACCTCCTTGATTTCTTGGATATATTTTTCATAATTTAAACAACACAAAAATTCTTGTTGTAGCCTTGGAAAAGAGGGTGCCCCCAAGTAGGGTATAGTGGGCTATACACTGGATGAGGTTGCACTTTTCAGCACGAGAAATGTTCATAGGGAAGGTTCCATCATGGAGATAATTAAATATTTTAGTGTACCACGGTGAAAAGGGACCAACAACTTCACACACTAAACAAGAGTCTAGTATGTCGTATGTCATTGTTCTTAGATTTTCAACAAAGAATGGCATATCATTTCTCTTTGGTAGAATGCTCAACATAGATCCTACCATATCCATGGCGTCTACCACTTTGTTATGAGCTCTTGGTATTTTCTCAAATGTTATCTACTCAAAGACTTATTTCGAGAATCGACCATTATTTTATATGGAAGGAATCGACCATTATTTTATATGGAAGTAAATTTTCATCTTTAACTTTATATTCATATGTGACCTATTTGATATTAAGAATTAAATCACCAATGCATTTTACTTATCTGATATCCCATTTTATGGCCATCTTCATTCCTGTAATGAGAGCTTCATATTCTGCTATATTGTTCATGCAAGGGAATCCAATTCGAAATGCCTATGGAATCAAGTCTCCCATGGGAGTGATTAGCACAAATCGATACTTAAATCATGAAAGGTAAAAGAGCCATCGAAGTACATTTTCCAAACTGTATATTCTTCAAGGTACATAATGGATGCATCTGGTAGTTCTAGACTCAAGGGTTCAATACCTGGTAGCGGAGCTTCTGCTAGTTGATCTGCTAACACCTGTCCTTTTACTGAATTTTGATGAATGTATTCAATGTCAAACTCACTTAATAAGATGATCCAATTATCCATCTTTCTAGTTAGTGTTGGTTTGGATAATAAATACTTCAAAGGGTCAACCTTTGAAATTAGCTTGATTTTATTGTTAAGCATATAATGACGTAGCTTCGGAAAGCAAACACCATGGCTAGGAAAGCTTTCTCGATTTGTGGATAATTTAGCTCATATGCTACCAATGTCCTGCTCAAATAGTATATAGCCTTTTCTCTCTATTCTTTGTCATACTGGGCCAACAATGCTCCAATTGCAAAATGTGTAGTAGAGATATAAAGTAATAAGGTTTCTCCTGTCATGGGTGGCATGAGAACAGGGGGGTTGGCCAAGTATTCTTTTAGCAAAGAAAACACTTGCTGTTGTTCTGGTCCCTAGTTGAAATTAACATCCTTCTTAAGAAGATGTGTAAATGTATGACACTTGTCTGCTAGTTGTGAAATAAACCTTTTGATGGCTTGAATTTTCCCTTGTAAGCTATGTAGTTGTTTGATATTCTTAGGGGGAATTTTGGTGATAGTTGTGACCTTTGCAGGGTCCACTTCTATTCCTCTCCGTGACATAATGAATCCTATTAATTTCCTAGATAACACACCAAAGACACACTTATTTGGGTTAATTCAGACTTTGTAATCCCTTAGATGCTGAAAGATACACCATTAAATTTCTTTGTGTTCCTTGGGGTTCTAAATTTAGCTAGTATACCATCTACATAATCTTCCATGATGTCACTTATCATGTTGTGAAAGATTACAGTCATCGCCCTTTGATATGTAGCACCTGTATTTTTAAGGCCAAAAGGCATGACTTAGTAACAAAACATCCCCCACGGGGTTGTGAAAGTCATCTTGTGTTGATATTATTTCACAATCTTGATCTGATTCTAACCTGAGAAGCCATCCATGAGTGAAAGCATCTCATATCCTACTATATAATTGAAAATCATGTCAATTTTTGGAAGAGGAAAATTGTCCTTAGGAAAAGCTTTGTTTATATCCCTAAAATCCGTACACACTCTAATACCAACTAGATTTTTTTGAACTAGGACCACATTAGAGATCCACTCTGAGTAGTCGATAGGCTTGATAAATCCTACTTCTAGTAACCTTTCTAGCTCTTCCTTTACCAAAGTAAGATGATGCAAGGATGTATCTCTCGTGAGCTTTTTTTATGGGCTTGAAATCTGGGTGTACCAAAAGATTGTGAACCACCAAAGTGTAGGATCAAGTACTGGCATGTCAGTATAAGACCAAACAAAGATGTTTACATAATCTATTAAGATTCATGTGAATTTTTTTTTTTCTTTGGCTAAGAGGGAAGCTCCCAACTTAACTATCTATGACAGTTCCTCCATGCCGATATTAACATCTATTGTATCTTCCACTAATAACTTTGATTCATCCCCCATGCATGTAGGATCAAGAGGGAGATTGATATCCTCCTCTATCAAAGGTGGTTCATGAATTTCTTCATCTTAAAGCAGGTACATTATCTTTTCCATAGGTTATTCTACATGTTTTTCCACAAGCGCCTCAAAGAAGTTTTCGCTATAGGACTTCCCCTTTTTATTTCCACAAGGATTTTCTTTGGAAATTTTTCCCTTGCTCAATTTTTTACTTAAATTCCCATACAAATCTAACTCCTCTCCAAAGTAGGTGTATGCGGAAGATAAATGGAGAACCCCTTCTTGTGATCATTTCTTGGAATGTTGTCTCTAATTCCTAGGAACTCACCAATGGCCTCATCATTCTGAAATACATCAATAGGTATGTGTTGTTGTTGATCCCAATTCATGAGTGATGGGTAGGTGAGGGTTAATGGTTGAGTTATAGGGGATATGGTGGGTATAACAGGGGTTATAGTAAGGATAGCCATATTGGTGAATAGGTTCATAGAGGCAAGGTCTTCATAAAGACTACATCGGGAATCTGTTTTGCTTTCATTTCCAAACAAACTATCCTCACTCTTAGAAGAAGCATACTCATCATCTAAAGAGTGAGACTCATATAAATGGATGCCTATACCTAATTTACCTATTATACACCAAGGTATTGCAAGAGATTCTAATGGGCCTTGTTCTTGACAATCCACAACCATGTCCTTTATACCCCATGAAAAGCATTATCTGATTAGGAATGGGATAATTAGGTGATTTATAACATGTAGCCATGTCATCATCATTTAGATGGAATAAAATGTCCATAAGAAACCTTTCATCTTATAGCAAGCCGCCAGGAGTAAAATTATTGAAAGGGAAATCCTCTCTTAATATTTGAACTTTAAAACATGACCTACCATATTCTTTTGCTGATAATGGACCATTGTGAACCATTATGAATTGTTGTAGATCATACTATCCACAACCGCTTGGTTTTACATTCATCTCCTATGAAGAAAAATGATTTTATGAGGTGGAAGCACCATTTCCATTGATGGATAGGGTATCTATATCCACTCGTGAATCAAGGGCCTTTGACTAGATAGGAATAACAATCTTTGTAGATGGAAACTCATAAATTGTAGGGAAAAATCCTCACAACGCTCTACAATGAGAAAATGTTAAGGGTCCTCTTGTATGGTGAGTTTATGTCCCTCATATTACAAATTTAAACACCGATGATACGTTGATGGAACAACGTGCATGGTGTGAATCCATTGGTGACCAAGAAAGATATTATAAGGGAATTCCAGTCTAAGACGTAAAGCTTCGTATCATGTGTTATGGGACCCACTTTTAATGAGAAAGTGATCATTCCAGCTAATTTTTTTCTTCATTTTTATTTGCCTTAATGGTGATGACCTTTGTTTCCAGATCAACTTCTGTGCAGCCTAGTTGGTGGACTAGTTTGAGAGTACATATGTTAAGACCTGATCCTCCATCCATAAACACTATCTTAACCTTCTTACGTTTGATGATAACCTCAATATGCAATGGTAGGTTATGTGAAGGATATTCAACTAAGGCTTATGTAGTGCTGAAGGTTATGTGTTCCAAAGGAACAAGTTGTGCTACCATGGCTTGCAAATGTGTTGGGTCAACATCAATGGATACTCTTGATCCCTATAAGGTTTTGTAAATTATATCCTTATGGACGCTAGAGATATTTAGAAGGTCTAAGATGGAAATATTAGCTGTAGTTTTTTCTAGTTGATCTAACACATCATAGTGAATCTCTTGAGGAGGAGGGGGAGTAGGTTTATAATTTATAACAAGGAAATCCCACCATGTTGCCATAACGCACTCTCTTGTCTTGATTCTAACTATATTGATTTTCTCAATGAGGGGGTCAACACAACATATCAGGGCATCGAAATGGTATTTGTTTGACATATAGTTAGCATTATTATTATGAGACGATTGTCCCTGATCCAAATTTTTATTTTCCTCATGATTGGGAAAAGGCTTTTTGAAGATCCCTAATTTTTCATTTGGAGATTTTATAGTTGCAACAGAATCTACTTCAATATCACCACTATCGACTAGGTCTTGAATATAGTGTTTTAATCTTAAACACTTGTCTGTTTTGTGACCTTTTATGTGGTGGAACTCACAAAATTCATTCTCCCTAAACCATGATGGTTTAGGTGTATTGTCCCCATAGGGTTGTGTTTCAAGGTATTTTACCATGTTTACGGCCTCTAACTATTTTAGTATATATGATATGGATTCAAATAGAGGAGTAAAAGTGTGGCATTTATACTCGGTGGGTGGATTACCCTTTGCAAGTTTCAAAGGTGTGTGGTTATGCATGGCTTGCACCCATTTAAAGTCTACTATCCCATCACTAATGAATTTTTTTTTATATTAGGAACAAACTTTATTTTATCGTTAGATTTAGAATCATTGTGTTCATGGGAGAAAGGTTGTAGAGCCCCTAGATAACAATGCATTTTCAATTTGAATCCATTTTTTCTATTACATCTTCAAACGTGTTACCAAAATGCATTTGTAAGTGGAATGCAATGTCTAGATGGAGGTTGGGAAAAAATATGCCTATCAACTACTTTTATGAATAGGGAATAAGGGAAGTGACTAGCTAACCATTTACATCTTTGTAAAAACAAAATGAAGTTTTTGTTGTTTCATTACTTGGAATTACAAATATCTAACATGGTAACATCATTTTCTACATTGAAAGATAACTATTGGACAAAAATCTCTACTATTTCTAGCCATGTTGATATGGATCCCTTAGGGATATGTATAACCCATTCTAATGCGATTGCTCCTAAACTTTGTGGAAACAAGCACATAAGATAATTTTCATTGAATGCCACATCTTGACATGCCATATAAAATTATTTTATATGATCACAAGGGTCACCTTTTCCCTTATATTTATAAACTTTTGTAAAATAAAAATGTCTTGGGAAAGGTACATGCATCATGGGTTTTGTCAAATGGGTAAGGAAATAACTCATCAAATTCATATTTCTTGTTATTTTCACTTGGTTTGTTCCTCTCATAATGCCTGAAGGAGTTCTTCGTTGTTGACCAATATTGATTAAAAACTAGATCTTGCATGGGTGGTGGTGTGGTTATATATAAAGGGTTAAGCCTAGGTATATGCCCACCCCGATTTTTGGTGAAAAGTCCTCATAAGGATCTTTTTTGTCTCCCATCGAGGAGTTTTTATTGGGAATTCGTAAAATGAAGCTTAGGTGTCAATTTTGGTATAGTTTGTTTCACAATTTTTGGTTGTTCCTTTTGTATATGAAAATCCAAACTTTCCAATCGATGAGAGAGGGATTTGACCTATTGTTCTAATGTAAGCTCTTTAATAGATATTTCATGATGATATTTTTAGGAGGAGGTTGTGTATGATTAACATGTTCTTCATGGTCTTCACAACTAATTTTAATAGGAGGAAAATGATAGTATCCATCATTTTCAAAGGTACTTCCTCATGATTTTTTCATGTAGAAGTAGAGGCATGACCTAGGTTTAATATGTCATCTAGATGGAGATGAGGATGTTTCACTTCCTCTTCCCCTCAAACTTTTACACAAATGAGAGAAGGGTCCAGTGTGGGGGGTAACCTAGCTCCTAGTTCCATAACACACATAAGAACCTCATGTTTTTTTTTTAGAAATGTAATCATCAAAATTGGTAGGAGGAAGCTCTATATTAATATGAGGAGACTATTCCTCTCCACCACTCTGGTCAGCCATGATGTTATCCTCCAAAAGAGGGTTATTACCTTCAAATATATTGGCTTCTAACTTTTATGACCCCTTTTTGTAGTAGACATTACTTAGAATAGAAGGTATAACATGAAATATTTCCACTAAGGTTTATTAACAAGGGACCCTAGTCAAATTTGTGCAGGGTAATGACCCTAAGTCGTTAAAAACAATGGTGACTATAAAATAGCCAAAAATTCAATTAGTCAATGTGAACCTAAAAATTAAATAGTAAGCTACCTTACAAGGTAATATATGAATTTTTTTTTCCATAGAATAATACAATGATGTACAACTCTCAAAATTTTGTTACACTAAATAGTTTATTCTCTAAGATTTTATCTAGATATGTTTGAAACCAAATAGTGATAACACAACATCACCAGTTAGGTCAAATTTGCAACAAACAAGGCCTAAATGATAAGAGAATGTTGATGTAATCTTCTAACAAGATATACTAAAAACCAGTTTCTAAACACTAACAAAGCCCAAGTCTCATAAAATTGATGATAACAATGTGAGCAACAGTAACAACACTATTCAGAAATGTGAACCAATATTTTGAGAAAGCAAGATTTATAGTGTCAAAATGATGTTATCGTGATGCTAAAAATGTATCCTCAACACTCACAAAACTTACGAAAAAGTTTGGTTATTAGAAAAACGTCTAAGTATAACAAGAAATTTCTATGTGTGCAAACAACGTAACTCTACAATATAGAGATTTAGGCTTAATTTCACAATGGAAACAAGATGTAAATATCTCAATTACATGGCTATAATGTGGGTAGCGTAACAAATCAAAGTAAGAAAAGGATGAAATCACCTAACTATGATGATAATAAGTCTCAAATATGGGTTTTTGAGACAAGGGGCCTATTAAATAGTCCGTACATACCATGCACACTTTCAACACTTGTGATATGGCATTGTAACCTAGTCACACAAGTAGAATACAAAATTGGTTGACAAAGGATATCTAGTGGTATCTATATATGTTGTTTCCTTCTATATAAAAATGGGCAACAAGAAAACAAGGGTGTAGACCAGGTCGCATTGAAATAAACATGGTTTTATTTTGGTAGAGTTTTGCCTTGTCTTAAGACAATGTCTTAAGATAAGTAAAAAACTAGGAAAAATGAAACTAAGAAGATATCATGATAAAAATCATGCGAGCTTTAAATTTAATAGATTCTTTCCTTTTCAAAAATAAGAGTTTGAATCTAACAAAGTTGTCACTTTGTGAGAGCTCTCAAGTATACTATCTAAGACAAAAATAATGGCTCTAAGCGAACAATCTTCCCGGGTGGTTCTTTCTCTAGTTGTCACAAGATATATAGAGAATGATTGATTTACCAAGGTTTCCCAAGGATTATCTCAGATTTACTTTGCCCCCTTCTATATAATGAGCACCTAAGTGTGTTCAATTATACTTTCACTGCGAGTCACAATATGCATATCTTTGACGCTAATCTCACAAAGGCGTACTTAGACAAGTCGATAGTGTGGATTACTTTCCTATTTAGTTCACAAGGTTCCCTCTTACATGAACTACTTTAGGGTTCCTATGACCACCCTCATTGTTGTAGCTTAAGGATTCTACCAAAGGGGTTATGCCCTAGTTGACTGGAAGAGCCATATATCTTAACCAAAACTTGCAAATACAATGTGATGATTGTGGTGTATTTTTAATCTTTTAGACTTAATGTGGTTTTTTTCGTACTCCTTTTTGAAACCTACAATCACACGTGTAGTTACAAAATTTTTTAGGTCCTCCTTTCTTTGACTAGTGTTAGGTCCTTCACAAAAATGGTTAGTAGTTTCAAAATAGATTCATAATATCATAAGAAAATAACAATGAAAAATTCTTGTAAATCAGCTAACTAACATCAAATTTTGCAAAAAAAGGTTTATTCCCAATTCATCCAAGTTTTTTTTAATGAAAATACTAAAATTGATTTTGATTCCCAAGATCACACTAGGTGCAAGGGAAGAGCATACAAAAATTCTTTCCTTGGTTATTTATCAAGTGAAAAGTATTTAAACTAAAAGATTATTAACAAAGTTTCCTACTTACTCTAATGATAGAAAAAGAAGGTTTAAGATTTATTTTGATTCTCTAGATCATACAAAGTGAAAGAGAAGAGCATATACAAACCTTAACCCAAACTCATACAAAGCATTTAAACAATATTAATTCCTTCAAACCCTAAGTGATTTTATAAGAAAATTTACTCTAAATCTATAAAATTAACAAAAATAGAATCTAAAACCTCGATTTTATAAGAAAAGTTACTCTAAATCTATAAAATTAACAAAAATAGAATCTAAAAACCTCTGAAAAGTAATAGATGTCCTAAAACCAAAAATGGAAACTTTGAGTTTGTAGGAAAAATTTATACTGAACACACATGCGTGCCCCTACCGATGTGTGCGTGCCTTTTCAGCGCTTTATGTGCCTCTGTCACATGCATATGCAACCCTATGTAAAAAGTGACTGATAACTGAAAAAGTTGAGTTATGTATGCACTTCAAGAGAAGTTGTTGCATGCTTGTTTCAATGCCTATGCTCTCATTTCGATGTGTGCACACTGTTCCAATGCCTACGATCCCGGTTCAACACCTACACGCGCCTTTACTCGGAAGTGGTCAAAATTCAAGTTTTGACAAGAATTTCTACAAAAAGGTCAAATATTTTGTATTTTTTGGCAATTTTGACAGGGCTTCACCTCCTTGAATCCTGTAAGGAACATAAAAACCAACTTCTACCACTAATTTAGTTTAAACAACTACCTAGTTTAAAAAAATGATCTACAAATTTGAAAAGTTCTATTAAACTTTGAAATTAATCTAAAAATATTGAGAAACTAATCTAAAAATATTTAAAAGTACTATAAAAAGCTTGAAATTTAAATTAGAAAACTTGAAACTAATCTAAAAAATTGAAATGAAAAACTTTGAAACTAAGTTAAAAAGCTTTAAAAAGTGAATGCAATGGGGTATTGTCCCACCAGGTGTGCCAAATGATGACACCCTAAAATTTCATAATAAAATTGCAAAGCTAAACAAGGAAGGCTAACACCATTTCCACCTAATAGCTAAGGTTCTAAGTCTAGGAATGTAACATTAAGATAGAAGCTTAAAAGAATGCTTAACTAGTATGAAAACAATACAAAATCTAACTAAACATGCCTACTAATATGCTTGAATTACCTAACATGGGCCTAAATAAACCTAAGAGGGAAATCAAATGGTTACGGTTTCTACTCTAAAAAAGGTGAAATGGCCTCTCCAAATGACTACTCAGTCATTTTGAATATCCATCTACTAACTCGATTGAAGGGTTCAAGCAAGGATTGAATTTGGCTATATATCATATTTATTATATGAGATGTAAATCAAAGCATAGTGTAAAATATAAAGGAATGAGGTGCACCCTTTTTATAGATTTAATTTTGGGAGAAACTTGTATTTTGGTGCATGTGGGACTAAAAGCCCAAAATTAGATTATAATTTCTAATCATGATTAGGCCTCGTTAATCAAAATTAGTGAATTACCAAGTGATTAAGAGGTGTGAAGCCTTAATCAACCGCTTAGATTCAACTATGAGGTTAGGATAAGCTTTTGAGGCTTCTTGCTAAGATGTTGTAGGGGGAATGGTTTATTTTTAGAGGTTGGAAGAGGGGTTAATTCAATATTAGGGTATATTGACCAAAACAAGGGGAAAATAGGCTTAATTAGCTAATAAACGCTAATTGTCTATTTTGAAGAGGATTTTGACTTATGATTCATCATAAAGTGGTATCCTAAATGCGAAAGAGGTTTGGTGATCAACGAAGTGCTTGTTAACCAACAAAAGTGGCAAGAAATGTTAGTTAATTAGTAAAGAGCACTAATTATAACAGAATTGGGAAGAATGAGAGTGATTTGCGTGTGTTTTAGCAATAAGATTGCAAAAGTGGAATTTAGGTCTCTACACCCACATCCCTCATTCACTAATAAGAATATGCTATGGGCATGTACCATTTGTCTCTCACTAGCTCATTACGTGATCAACCTCATACTATAGCCTACCAAGTTGCCAATTCTGATCCATTTGACTTTGATCCAGAGGATGATGATCTCCTTGATGAGTTCACCTAGCCCCACACACACTACCGTCGAGGGGCATATCACAACACATACTTACTCCCCTTTTCTCTATCCTCATATACTTATATCATCTTACACTATATACATTTTCTATATCATATTCATTTCTATCTCACGCATCATAGCACCATCATTCCCGATGAAGCACTCTTGTGCTTTGGTTCACACTGGACTGTTGAGGGATTACCATTACACTAAACCCCACACACTGCACTATAGGTTCTACATATTTACATTCTATCACATACACCACAAATCCTACATTATCCTTTCTATACTTATTTTATATCCTACATCATCCTATACATACCTCATCTATTAGTCATTTATACATCATTTATCTTATGCATACTACACTAGTCATCATCTCACCTGTGTCTAGTTTTGCATCCCATCACTACATATTCTATCCACACTTATATTCACATCTTGCATCATCCACACATCATCCCTTTCTTACATTGTCTTATTCACATAACACATCTATCCATACTATCCATTCTATACTACACTAGATTCCATCATATCTATTGGTCTAGTTCCATTCATCATCTTTACATATTCTATTTTTATATATGCCTATTGTTGCACCCTACATACCCACTTTGAACTTATACATCCTATTCTACATGCTACACTAGATCTCCTTATACATGGGTCTAGTTTTACCTATCATCATTACACATTCTATTTCTATCTCCACACTTATTACATTACACATTCCATACCCACTACACATTCTACATTGCATTGACTACACCACACACTCACATACCTTAGTCATTTATACTATGATATTTTCTATACATCGTATTCACCACCCTATGATGCACTCTAGTTTGTCACCCATACTCAACTTCGAGGGTTTGCCAATCAAATGGACCTTACCTATATCCGACATGTCATCATATCACATTCATTGGAATAGTGACCAATGTTCTACGCTATATCATCACCCACACTTATCATCACATCATGTAGTGGTATATACCTTAGGTTAAATAACTACTCTTTTAATCAATTTCTCATTATCCTCTTACATCATATCATCACATATTCTATTATCCTATTCTAATTCATTCTATTACATCATCCTTTATCCTACTCATCACTTAGTGGTATACACTTTAGGATAAATCACCACCGCATTCTTATTCATCATGTAGTGGTATACACTTAGCGCTAAATAACCACATTTGGTTATCCACCACATACTCATATACACTTCATACACCCTCATCACCCATCTCATAGTGACATACACTATAGGCTAAATCGTCACCTTCTTCTTCCATCATGTAGTGATATACACTTAGGGATAAATCATCACTCATGCCTCCCACAAGTTGTGGTATACGCTTAGGCTATAGGGTCCAAAAACACTGTTCTATATGGTTTATTCCCATCCATTCACCTTATAGTGATATATTCTTACAGCTAAACCATCACTCTTCCATTCAACAAGTCATGGTATACACTTAAGCTATAGGGTCCACGCACATATTTCCAATCATCTTACCACCCTACACTCATTTTGTAGTGATATACCCTTAGGGATAAATCATAACTTTCCTATTCAACCAAGTCATGGTAAAAAATATGCTATAGGTTTTACGCACATCTTCTCCCCATGTCATATCTCAGCACCACTACATATACACATTCATCACGGTGCACTAGACACAACCAACACCGCTCGACCATTTCCTATGATGCACTCTCGTTTATGGTTAATTCTTGACTAATGAGGGATAAAAAAATGAACCTCATTACATCCAATTCCATTCAATCAAAGGCACATTACTCCTATCATTCCATCTTGCATCCCATTCCATCTATCCACAACATATTGCATTATCTTGGTAGCATTTACTTTTTCTTACTAGTGTTTTGCATGCTCATTTTACTACACATGTTAGCTTGATTTTGTATATGTCATTATCATACACACATGATTGTTCACACCTTTGTCTAGTGTGATCACATATATAGGACTTTACACATGGCTTGGATGCTCACTTTGCTACCCTTCCTATACCGAACACTCGAGGCATCCACATTCATCTTCTACAGTGCTATTATTTAATTTTTTACTTAACATCTTATAATACTTTTTTATACACACTTTGACATATTGGTTTCACTCTAACATGTTAACGGGTCTTCCATGTGCCAGACTTGTTTTTGTAGGATTACATGTTCTTATGAATACTTGTTTTTTTAATTGTCTTCCATTATTTGCTATTGTATGCAAGATTTTTCCTTTGTTTGTGTGCACACTTTTGTACTATTTTCAACCTTGATGGCCTTGCATTTCTTGCAACATCGTGAGTTACGTTTCATGTTTGAGACTCTATTTTTGTGGTCTTCTTGTTTACTTGTGTGGTTACACTACTTTTTTTGGTATTTTATATATTTTCTCGTGTATTTTAAAATTGTCTTATTGCATGCATGTGTTTTCAAACTAACACTTGTATTGGCTAGCCATCCCCTTTGTGCATGCCTTGGTATCTACCAAGCATTTCCCTTTCCCCTACAGGGAAGATTTCTACAAGTTAGAGTGCGATTGGTCCTCTTTTGGGGCTGCATTCTCCTTCTAGGGTAATCGCATGTGCCCCTCAAGAGGGGGGAATTATTGATGGTTTTCTACTAACACAACATATTTACACTGGTTCAGACACAATGAGTGAGTTCAAACTAGTCTACGAACTCCATACATAACGATGTTAACAGGATAAGGTGCGCTTAATAAATTCTATGAAGTGGTTATAGGCTTGGGGTTATAGTGGGTGTGCCTCTCTACACTTCTCCATCCAAAGTGGTGTTTAATCACACAAAAACTAGGACAATATAGATATCTCTTCAAAAAAATTCAGCAGAAGTAGTTAGAGTTGGAGGACACAAAGAATTTCCTCCCTACACTTCTTCAGCTAGGGTGGCATGAGATCACCCAAAAAAATCATGACAGTACATGATATTCTTATAGACCCTTTTTCTTGACATGGATCATGTGTACATGTTCCATTTACACTTTTTCTAGTGTAATTTACATTTGTTTACTTTGCACATGTGTATTTCACACAACAATTTTACATACATACATATTTGAATACTAGATTATTTTCTCCTTGCACGTCCGCCATATGAGAAATAAATAGTCAAATTAGGGGCAATAACAACAATAATAACAAAAATAATGAAAAGAATCCATGACGGTACTTTCCATAATAACCATGTAGGAACACTAAACACCGCAACAACTACATACATGTTTCTCCCTAGGTTCACTCTCATCACTTTTTATGCACATTTTTCATCTTTAGAATCCACACTCCACAACATTTTTCTTTTTTCATTCCACGCTTGAGTCTAGTCCATCTAACACCCTCTTCTACACTATAAATGGATAACACGTACACATCTCTATCTACTTTATGTTACCGATATTTCCACTCACCAACATAAAGTGGGGAAAAATTTAGACACAAAATTATGCATTTTACACATAATTTGGCCCAGCTTTATACTACTATTTATAAGGTTCTCAACGTACAAAGTACTAATTCATCCCACATTTTCTCCATCTTTATTTTACATTTTATTTCATAGTTCCTGTCTATTTTCTAGCACTTATCCATCCATTTCACAACTTCCTTGACATTCTAGCCCTAAATCAAGGTACCCCATCCTATATCAGGCACCCCGGGTGCCTGGTCTCACTCTAGGCACCCTAGGGTGCCCCAATCCCACTCTAGGCACCCCAATCTATGAAAATCCCCTTTCACTCCTTTTTGGGTCATTTATAGTTATTGGTCATCTTTATCTTTTTCTTAGTCAACCTTGTCAGGATTTATTACGAAATAAGCTTGAGAACCCTATAAATATAAAGCTATAAGACCATAATGAGGGTCTTAGGTCATAACATTAAACACTACTATCACTCCATCTAGAGTTACATCCATTATATCAATTACATCCACATAGTGCCATGCATCAAGGCTAGGAGATCTACATCACACACACTTCATAGGGGAGGGATTATATTCTATTCCATGCACACATGTTGTTTACATTTTCTATAGTTACTAATGCTCGCTACTTCACAAAGTTCAACTAGCACAAGAGCATCCAGGGCATGACATGCACACACACACGTGCGCAGGTGCGTGCGCGTGCGCGCACACACACACACTAGAACTACATCTAGGTCCAAAATGTAGTGCAATGCTTAATGATAATACCAAAAATTTTGTGGCTGAGGTCATTCCGACATATTCATTTACATATTTTATTTTTATAGGGTTTGATACTTCTCTTTGCATTGTAAGTCATTTTCTAGCTCATCTGGAAAATCCAGTGTGATAAAAAATGAAGGTTCGAACCAACTTACAACCATACCAGTTACAGGTTTTGAGCATTTACAATGTTCAGAGCACCTAGATAGTAGACCAAGGCACCTCAGGGCACCTCGGTACACTCCTAGGCACAATCACTTCAAATCCTTCAAATATGCCCATCGGAGGTTCCCTAATTATTTGTCTACACTTCCTAATTTAATTCTCAAACTTGTAACACTATGTGGCCATCTACAACAACCAAATAATCTATTTTTCTCTAGTCTCTTACACATCTAGGGTTTCACTTTACTTAACATATTTATTTGCGTCTACTTTATGTTATTTACTACATTTATACAAAGTTTTAGTCCTCCTAATTAGATTAACTAGGACTTTTATATCCTTTCCCATAGCTTTATTTTAGTTAATCAATAGTGATGCTACCTAAACTTCTCTTATTGGTTGAAGCTTCACAACAATAGAAATTGAAAAAATAAATATTTTTAATGTTGGGGTGGACTTAAGCGACAAAACTAATTAGATCTAAATAAAACTTTTGAATCCAAAGCCAAAAACAGCTACAATGTCTATAAAAAGTGTCAAAAACTTAAAAAAACTTGTAGAAGATGTATTTTAATTTTGAAATACTAAGACAAGATCATTGAAACATAGATCTATACAAAAATAGCATCTAAATGACTAATTAACTAATATTTCAAAAATATTTTTGTGGGAATTGTAAATTTTCTCCGATTAGCTTGAATTCGATGGCGGAACAACTAGGGTTTCATATATCTAAAAATAAACTTCAATATTCTTCACTCCTACTAATCAAAACCATCTTGATCGATCCTACACATGCATAATCACTCGCTCCGATACCATGTTAGCAAAATTCCAAGAAGATATAATTAATGAATTATAAATTCACAATATAATATCCAAAGATTATAAATTATGATGTGCAGTTAAATTAACCATATATTTATATGTTTATATTACATATTCCGAATGTTTTTTTAATATTGGTAAATAGTTTTTTGAAAGGGACTATACCCTTGTGTACAAAAGGAGGCCTAAAAGCCTGAATAAGAGAGAGGAGCAGAGAAGCTGTATCAAAGCACAAAAGTTACAGCAAAGAACACCGAAGCCTAGAAACAGCAACACAAACGAGACTTAACAGCAAAACAACGGCAACAAAACAGCAAGCCTACAGCCAAGAAGCAGTAGTAAAACTGGACTACTTCTTGGCCGCTTGATCAATACTCATCTTTACTTTTTTCCAAGCATGATACATACCCAGCGTGGTCATATGAGCAGCATCCGTCTTATCGAGCTCCTCTCTGGTTCTTTTACTCTCTTTCTCATTGCCCCAAAGAGTAATCGGGACACCGCTGAGATGCGAAACACTTCTTGCATGACCTTCGATGAATTCCTCTATGGCCCTGAATGCTGCAATATTATACTCATGCCTAGTCTTCGTTTTCCCAAGGCGGGAGTCTAGGGAGGTCAGTTTTTTGTATATTTCATCAAGCTGGCTATTGCCAATGCTCCCTTCTCCCTCAATGCTTTTTTGCCTTTTTGCTTAGCAAGATTTTTTACCTCATCCTTCAAGAATTTAGCTCACCTCTAAGGCCTCCAATCTTCTAGAAGGGTTATCCGTTGGTGCCGCCTGGGGACCGGCACTACTAATGTTCAAAGAGATCACGAGCAATGTCATCCAAAGGTTCATCCCCTCGGCAGTAGAGACTCAAGGTTGAGTCTCCTGAAGCCCCGTGACACGTTTAGAAGTAGAGACAGTGGGTGGGTGGCGGGGGCAGCGGGAGGAAAAGAAGGAGAAGCATGAGCAGCTGCATGGGGGCATCGGCACCGGAGGCGGGCAGCAGCAGGGGACAGCAGGGAGACAGGATCGGCAAGAAGAGCAACAAAGCCAGCCGGAGAGGAAGGGAGGCCGGGAATTTGATAAGGCGGTGCTTTGTGAATAAGCGAGATAAGCCCTTGGTGAAGGGGAACCGCCCGGGTATGCTTCTGGAACTCCAAAATGGAGCGCTCAAGAGAGTTTAACAGATAGTGGGGGAAGCAAACCAACCTACTCCTACGAAAGTGATTCAAAAAGACAAGGTGCTTGGCGTGACAAGAACAAACCCGCCTTCCAAGGATATGTAGCGAATCATCATGCGGGTGACTTCATCATACGGAGAAGGAATTGAATTAACAAGGACCCGCGGTGTTGAATATAAGCTTCTCCTCCTCCTCCACAAATCTTCTCTCTTCAACCTCTTTGATAACCCTCTTGTTGAAGAAGCGGTATCCTTCCAAGCTGAGGCCGCCGCCTGGCTATGAGTTCGTCATTAATAAGAATCTTCTGCCCTCCATAGTCGACCATCCTCTCATTCCACTCCTTGGCAAAGCGAACAGAGATGCTTTGATCATGCCCTTGCACTCTCTCCACAAAGTTGGTGAATCCACCAATACTAAGAATGTTCCAGAGCTCAGTGTTATCTTTCCAGTCAGGGTCTGCACACGGCTCAATCTGGCAGGGAGGCCCTCCCATCTTCACAAGGATGTGCTGGTTACAACAATTTTCAAAATACCTTTGGGCGTTGAGAGTGGTTCGTTTCTCACCGTTGCGGGTCGCATAAAAATGGGAACTGTAGCCGTTGGTCCTCCCACGAACGGCTGTAGGATTGCCGATCTGAGTCTGCGTGAAGTCGCGCGTGAAAACCCTTATCCTGTCAGCTTTCACCTTGTAGTTATCTTCGGTTTTCGCGGAGCTTGGCAACCGAATATCAACAGCTATTGTACTTCCCGCGTGCACTGTTTTTAAATTTAGACAACTCCACTTGAAGTTCCTAAACAAAATCTTGCTATCATTTGGAGTAGATATCATATGCCACGCCAAATAAACTAAAACAGCACCTGTGGAAGAATTTATGGATTTCCTCCAAAGATTAAAGCATATCTTTAGAGATTGTTTGCGTGTGAAGGTCCGCATGTATGCTGTTGTGAAGCTGATTAGGGATACTATCATTATCCCAAATAGTGAAATTTAAATTAATGCCATAATTGGCCATTGCATCGGCCAGCTTGTTTCCTTCCCTGTAAGTATGTATGATTCTGATGCTGTTGAAGGTATGACTGATGCTTATGGACTCAGAGATAAAATCTTTGATATTCCAGCTAGGAGAAGAGGACTGATTAAGCAGATTAATAATATTAAGGGAGTCCCCTTCAACAATGAGGTTCTGGATATTTTGGGCCCGAGCAACTCTCAAACCCCAGAGAGCAGATAAAGCTTCTGCAAAATGATTGGTTTGGATTCCCATTTTTCCAGCATATGCAACAATCAAATTACCTTTATGGTCCCGTATTGCTCCTCCTCCAGCTGCTGTTCCAGGGTTCCCCTTAGAGGCACCATCAAAGTTCAGCTTGAACCAATTGGATTCAGGGGGATGCCATTTGACCAAAGATCTATCCACACTATTCCCGGGGTTGCTCCAATATCCGATCTGCCAATTTGATAAGATGTGCTTTTCATTTTCAGGGTAACAATTGTTCTTGGGAGGTTTAAATCTGGCCATGTCCTCTTTGATGCCTTGGGAGATCTTGCCAGTAGTGAATTTAAAATTTTGCTTCTTATTTCTAAAAACTATATTATTTCTATCCTTCCGATCCTCCAAATTAAATGCGGGATGGCTAATTTCCGATTCTTTTGATAGCACAATGTCTCGAATGGTGGGTTCCATTGGTTCCACAAATGAGTAAGATCCTCCCATCACCCAGAGCTTCAAATTTGGAAAGGACAAAGTTCCAAACTCTAAAGGCATAATCACAGTGTATGAACAGATGTCTAATGTCTTCATAGCTATTCCTACAAAGGTGGCACCAATTGGGAATGATAAATCCTCTTTTCATCAAATTGTCAGTGGTGAGAATTTTACCTCTGATGGCCAGCCAAAGAAAAAAATTTATTTTGGGGTTAACTCAGGCATCCGATCAAGTTCCAGCTTAAAGTCTGATTGGTTACTGTGGAAAAGACTGGTATAGCCAGATTTGACTGAGTATTTACCCTCGTGTGAATTGCTCCAGATCAGCTCATCCTTGGAATCCAGCTGACACAAAGGGAAGAGATCCAAAAGGTCTTGGAGGGAGGAAATAGTCTGTTTCAGTTCAATACTCTCCATAGTAAGTCTTTTCCAATTCTTGTTGGTGCCATTTCCATCAATGTAGTCCTTGACTTTAGTTCCATATTTTCTTATAAGACTGTCCTTAGCAGTCCCAAATCTCTCCAAGAGATTATCATTGGACCAGTTATCCTCCCAGAAGTTTATGTCGCTGCCATCCCCAACTTTCCATTTGCTTCCCTTCTTAATGAAGTTTCTACTCTTAACCAGATTATTCCAAAAAATGGAACCATTGGGGAGTTGCTCATCATGCAGATAGGAGTAAACAGCTTGCTGATTCAAGTATTTTGTTTTAATGACATCAATCCAGGGTTGTTTCTCCGAAAGCAATCTCCAGCCCATCTTAGCAATGAGTGCCTCATTCATTTTCTCAATATTTTTATTCCCACCCTCCCCTAGATTTAGGGTGCGAGACTTTATCCTGTGCCACAAGGTGAAATCTGAACTTTTCTTCCATGCCTTGCCATAAAATTTTTTTCTGAATCCTTTCAATTTTCTCTCTGAAGGAGGAAGGAATTTTGAATAGTGACATGATATATATGGGCAAACTTTGGAGTGTTCTTTTAATGAGAAGGCACTTACCAAGCACTAGAGAGAGTGGTCCCTTTCCAACCGGCCATTTTTTTCGAAATCTCGTCAATAAATCATCCCACACCGTGTGAGAGACTTTCTTCGTGCAAGAGGGAGGCCTAAGTACGTTAGAACAAGAGCTGAAAGAAAATAATAGGAAAGTAAAGAGACATGAACACCAAATTTATAGTTGGGAAACCCAAAGAAAAAAACTCCACCGAAATAAAGCACTTTGCCTTTATTAATAATTTCATATACAACTTTAACCCAACACTTCCACTTTAACTCCTTGGTCTTCACGTAAAAGTTTCTCACAATTACAATACAATGATCGCAATGATCATAACCAAATCATTATAATAAGCATCTCTCATATAGGATGGGTGAATTGGTCATACCGTTTCACTCTTAAGTGTAAAATTCTTACATAATAAATTTTATTAAATAAAATTAAAAATAACATGAGGTGTGAATTGGTGGTCCACCTAAATGGTATCCACACATGACATTATTACCCCAATAATCTTGAGAAACAAAAGTAACTTTAATCTTTATTTTTATAACAATGGTATTGACTTGGAGATTTCATTATTTATATTGTTTAAGGGAATGAATATTTTACAAAGAATTTTAATATTCATTTGATTTAAATTTTTCCATTTCTATTTTAGTTAGATCAAACCTTGCATATTTTCTTCTCTTGCGTCTTATGATGATCTTGAGAATCAACAACAACTTTGATCCTATTTCAAAACATTGTGGGGTTTTGGAAAACTTCTAAATCTTTGAGTGCAAGACCATATGTGTATCAAAGAATCGAGATGTAAACAAATACTAACGACAATTTATATAAGTTTTCAATGGTGTGTTAAAACCAGATTTTAAATCAAAGATAAAAACAAACCATTTCATTCAAAATACATATTTGCGAGTTCGAGATAATGTATTAAACCCATCTTATTTAAAATGTGGGATTATATTGGCATAAGCCATAAAAATCATTATTTGGATTACCACAAGAACCCCAAATTAGTCCACACCTTAAGGGAATTGGTGGAAAAAATGGAAAGTGCCACACTACCTACTTGACTAGAAATACCCATGAGGAATGCTTCACGTTGTCCGTGTGAGGCCTCGTTCATTTATTTGATTATGCCGTAATGGTTCTTCATCTAAAAGTTATCTAGAGAATCATATCTCTCTTAGAAAATTATTGGTGAGTGTTGAGAATAAAATATTAGGTATACATTTGGCATTGGGGCCAGCAAGTGACTTTATCCAATCATGTTCTAAAGAACCTTCACAAAGCGAAAAATTCTTTGGAGTCAAAACCTTGTTATTAAAATAAAGGGAGAGTACATGGAATTTTGTGCCACGTGTTATTAATAATGAAACTTACAAATGGAATTTTTTCCCTAGTTTCTACCTTGTTATAAAACAAGGTGAAACTCTGCCAAAGTTGTGCCACGTATTTTTCATCACCACTTATATTATCTCCCTTGTTCTCTTGTTGAATTTTTGGTCAAAAGAAATCAATTTCTAAGTATTATCAAGAACATTCCCACCACTTTTGCACATGCTTACATCCTTCCTTATTGTGATTGTGATAGTAAGCATTGAAAGTGTGTTGGTACATCTTCATATTTCTATAGCCTTATCTTGATATCCATATTGAGATGTCTCATTGTAGTTAGGTTATCCTATCTTGATTTCCCTTTTGTGTCATTACATTGCTTGCATTATATCAATACATTTTTTATACTTACCTTTTGTTTTCTTAAACTTGATCTAAGTGTCCAAATTGTAAAGTTACGTTGCTCGCATTGTGTTGAATCCTTGTTATACTTTGACCTTGTTTTTTTCAAACAATGAATTTAATTTTATAAGGTGTTGTAGTTATGTTTCTCGCATTGTATCAATAACCTTTTGATAATAACATATTTTTAATCCTAAAAATTTGTTTAAAGTATCAAAATTTTATTGTTACGTTGCTCACATGTGTACCCTCCATTTTCAAAAATTGAACTTTGTTTGTATTGAAATTATTTTAAGTATACCTTGTATCAAAATCACTTCAACACCATTTTAATTATTAAATATTATTTTAGAAAAACTTGGTTTAAATATTGAAATTATTTTTTCATCATATCGAAACAATATTAGAGAAAATTTAGACATAAGGAGCAGTTCTATTTGAAATTTATCGCTTGTTCATAACTTGATATATTTTCCTTGGTACATTTTATCGAATATTCCATCACCTTGGAAGTTTCTTTATGCCATTTATATTTGTTATCTTTTTTAATTTTTCCTTTGTTTTTTGTGATTCTTTGTGACATTTGCAGTTGTCACGTTGCTTATTTTTTATCCTAGGTTCACTATAATACTTGTACACATTTTTCAAACCTTATAAAAAAATTCCTATTATGCCTCATATTAAAATAATGGGATATATAATATTAGGATAAAATACTTTTGTGGGAAATAATTTAGTCCCATAGCTTGAAGACAAAAACTTGGTATACAATAGTGGAGATGAGGGGATTTCTCCTCACAATAACTTTGAATTTGATCAAGCACACATGGATAACTTCCTTTTTCAAAATAGAGATCAAGTTCTAGTATGAATTATAGAATTAGGGGATAAATTTCCACATGAATTTGACCATAGTATTTTTACAAACATGTTTCACTAAGAAGAAGAAATATAACATCCCCTTTGATCATTGAGGAAATATTAAATTAAGGATATGATTCTACTTCTGGTCAAATAAATAACAATGAAGAATATGTCACTCTTAAAAAACAATTTTTTATTACATACCACTCATTATAATTAATCATGAAGATAGGGGTGAGAACAAAGACCATGAGCAACCACCTCCACGTGAAAACCAAGAAGAACCACAAAACTACAAGGAAACTATTCAAAGGACTATTAGAAGACCTTAGTTGGTAATTGGATAGCTTGGCTTCCCATGTTCATAGAGACATGAGGAGACCCTTTAATTACTATTTTAATGGTATCATCTTTTATATATTTTGTATACCTGTACTTGTTTATCTTGGTTGTCTTGTCAAAACATACACTTGAACTTAAACTTATGGCACTTATATATTAATTAGTATAAATATTAATAAGTTACTTTGTTTCATGGATTTTAAATGTGCATGTTAATCTCTTTGATATAATGAATGGTTATTAATGAATTTTTTTGAATGACGTACTTATTTGCAAGAAGATGTTATATGTTGTCACTAACATGCCGCCAAAGAAACTCAAACATAATGCAAAGGAACTTGTCTCAAGCAGCAACTAGAATGCAACAATCGGGAATATTCCACGAAAAGAACCTATAGCCAAAGGAGAACACACACACACACACACATATATATACAAGAATGTGATTTAGGGAAAATTGATCAATGTGGATAGTACACCCGAGTTCACGCATGCCAATGAAGAAGTAATTACAAAAATAAGAAACAGATCTCACATCAATACTAGATTATATTCTACAACTATTGTGGAACTAGTTGGTTTAACTTGATTTATAGACTAAGAAATTAGTTATGTTGTTGTATTAGAACACCTTCTCTTATGTTTTGATTGTATGCATAAGAGTCTATGGATTTATTGGTTGTGATATCTTACTTATTATAAATGTATCATTAGTTTGAAAGAGTCTCTTCACATCTATGTTGATTATAAAGAGAGTGGCGAGACTATAGTAGAGATCGATCCATAGTGGAGGAATTAATGTAGGTTTCATTCTGAATCTTCATGTTTATGAATAAAATCCAAGTTCTATCATTTTTCTATAAACACAAGCTTTAGGAAGGGTTAAACACTTAAGGCAGGGGCCACTTGTGGTTTTATAAACCCACTTTTCTTTATGTTTACTATTTTAGTTCTTTGCATGCATAGATTAGAATTACAATAGTTCATTCATTTTCTTATGTTACACTTTTATTTTCTTATTACTTAGCTGTAAAATTTAATTTCATCTGCAACATATTTTACTTCCAACATTTTATTTCTAATTGTTGTGACATCAATATTTTATTTTATACCTTGTAAATACCTGTAAATATGTATATAACACTTACAAATTTGAAAGTTTACATCCCTAGGAATGATGAATAAATTAATGTGGATTAGTGAATAAAATAATAATTGGTGATAATTGATTTACACCACCATTTTTGGTGCCATTTCTGGGACACTTTGCCAAGTTATTAGGGTTTTATAAGGGTTTTTAATTCCTTAAAAGTAGTCTAGGTTTTAGTAATTTATCTTAGATTAAACCCCCAAATAATTTTTGTTGAATGAGTTGAGAAGTTGATGCATGCACCATCCAAGGGATGAATATGGTATATTTTTACCTAATCTGAAAGTAACACAAATCTCTTCATTTACCTCTGAATTTTTTGAAGATAGTTCTTTAGCTTATCTGAGCAACTAAGAATGACCAAAGAAGTAGACCAAAATGCTTGAAATGGGGAAACCACCTTCAATTTCCCCATCACTGACAATAATGTAACTTCTGGTATGAAGAATATTTCTCCATCAGCTCTGTGAAATTTCCATGGAGCTATGTAAGAAGATCCAAACACCTTTCTCTTTGAGTTTGATGTTTTGTGCAGGATCTATGATTATACCACTGATGCACATAAATTAAAATTGTTTCCTGTAACACTCAAATATGCAGCTATAAGGTGGTTCATGGGATTGGGAATGAATTTTGTTACTACATGGGAAAAAATTAAGGAGACATTCCTCAATAAGTACCAAGACTATTGCATACCAAGAAGCATAGCAGGTGATGAAATCTATAAAATGCAACAAAAAGAGGATAAACCACTGGAGGATTATTTGGAAAAGTTCATATTTTGTGTTTAGATTTCAAGGAACACCATTGACATATCACATGACTCCCTCAAATTACTCTTTTTGAAAGGACTTAGTGATGAAGACATGGATGTCATGGATTTGATAAGAGTAGGAGATATTTCAAAGGCTAGTTTTGAAGAGATTTGTGATGCCTGTAAAAACTATTCAAGAGCTACTATGAAGAGAGTAAGGAATGTAAGATCAAGAGGTGGATTATCTACCAAAACAATGGGGGAAATATCTAAGTCTGAGATTGTTAGCATGTTCAAAAACATGAAGTAGGAGATTTTTAATGATATGGTCAATCAACTAGATTCTTTACACATAAAAAGAAGAAAGAAGATGCAGAAGTAACACTCACAAAGTACTTCCATGCATGTATAAGGAATAAATCAGACTATAGATGTAGATAATTGGCTAACATTGCTCAAGAAAGAGAGGCTTCACCTAATTTCAAAATGTTGGAGACAGAAGATGGGAAAGTTTTCTATGTTTCTCAAAGGAAACCATGGCCACCAAGGTAAGGAGGTATGACACAAGACCCTATGCATTCATTTCAAAATTGGTCTAATAATTCATATATTCAGCCCCCACCTTGGGATAACCCTCAAGGATGGGCCCCATATCCTAACCAATACCAAAAATAGTGGCAACCTCAATACCAAGGCCACAAACAATAACAATGGAAAAAACCTACCCAATCATGGAAAGAACCCTAGTGGGGAAAGCAGTGGAATAAACCACCTCCTAATTACCAAAAATATTATTAACAACCTCCTTATCAAAAGAAATAGCAAGATCTTATGCCAAATGCACAATTAGGATCCCAATCAAAAGCTACACAACTAACTACTTAACCAATGCCGAATAATAAAAATACAATAGCTCATGCCAGGTCTTTTCAACTAAACCTATTAGAAATTGAGGATTCAACTAGTATGGATTTAATCAACATTCATATTAACATTTAAACATTAATACATTATGCCATATAATAAAATAAACATTACATAATGAAACAAGTAAATACATACCAAAGATAAATACACATGTGACATAGTATGTATAGTGGAAAACCCCAATAGGGTAAAAACCACTTCAAATAACCTTTTATTATCAGAGAACCAAACTTACATCCAATAACTTTCACCTCCTCCTTTCAACCCTAATCACAAGGGTAAATAATTTTCACCTTTGATATATTTTCATGAACATATCAAATGAGGACCTTAATGTCCTTTTTATACAAGGTGATCGGGTATGTCTCCCGACCCACCTTTTCAACCTAAAAGGTTGACACATACACCTAGGTTTATAATATTTAATATTAGAAATATAATCATTTCATGATATTAAATATTTAACCTAAAGTATATACCTAGGTTAGCATATTTAATAATAGAAATATAAATATTTCATATTATTAAATATTAACCTATATAATAGTGATGGACCCATTTAATTAAGGGGTGGCCAACCCACTTAATCATTATGTTCCAACACTCCCCCTTAGTGATAAGTGTGGTAACATATGCCAATAGGTTACCTTCCCATGGTACACTACAGGATTTATAATCCTTAAACCATAAATTTTTTTTGGCTAGCATATTGGGTGAAGGAATTATAACACCTTCATCATACTCAAGTTACCTTTTGGTACAAAAGGATTTGGAATCACAAATATCATCCCATGATTAGTGGCTAAGTATGATTTTTGAGTTTTACATGTTCGTACAAGTTCTCATAAAAGGTTATTGAACCCAAGCATATAGGATCCTTTTATAACTAAGGGGATCCTTAACAATATGCTTGCATTGGATGTTTACTAGTAAAATGAATAGCACTAAAGAGTTTACTGAAGACCGCATTTAAGGTATTTCTACACTTCTTTCTAAAAATAAGATGAGGAGGTATACATTCCTGAAGGTCTTTTAAACTTGCCCAAAGGTCTTTTCAATTGAATTTTTAATGTTAAAAATACCAAGTTCCATTTGGAGGTGACATTTTCATGCACACTCCCCCTCAATGGAAACTCTGACAATCCAATTTTTCCACTAAAATGACTAAACTTTATAGTACTAGGGACTTTGTAAATATGTGAGCAATCTGCTCTTGATCGACACAAACTTGATATTTATATCATCACTTAGCTTATTTTCATGAATGAAGGGTATATGTACATCAATGTGATTCATCCTTTGATGTTGAATCGATTCTTAATCAAGAGTAATACAACTCTGACCACCACATAGAAGAGGAATAATTCCTTTAGCTTCCATGTGTATCTCTAACAATAGCCATTGTAGCCACATGGCTTCTTTGCTTCTTTCATTGTACTTCTCTGTCTTAGTAGATGAAATGTAGAATTTTGATTGCATTTGTTATTCCACATAATGGTTCCTTTACCAAAAACTTGAACACATATCTAGTATATTTTATAACACAACATCAGTATGGTTAGAATTACAAAATCCATATAAGATAGCATTTTCATTCTTTGTATAATGGAACCCATAATTGATTGTTCCTTTAATATATTTAAAAATTATTTTTTCAAGATTCCAATGATCTTGAAAAAAAGGTTCTAGTATAAACCTTGAAGTAATTCCTACTGTATAGGAAATATCTAATCTAGTTATAGCTAGATAAATCAAACTATCAAATAACATCCTATATAAAATATGATCAACCTTTTTCATATGTAGTTTTTAGGATCAATATTTAGTCCAACTTCCATTGAAGTAAAAAATGGTTTACAATCAATCATAATAAAAAATTTCAATACATAGGTTGCATATTGTGTTTTGAAAAATAACAATAGAATGAAATGCAGTCATATAAAGAACATGATGTGAGAAACCTAACTCATTCATTTCAAAAGTATTGTTTCAATTTCTCTTTAATCCTATGAATTAAAGCAGAACTATTAGCACTCATAATAAAATCATCAACATATATACATATAATGATAATATGAGATCCTTCTTGTTTAATGAATATATCATTGTCGAATAACAATTAACAAAAACTAAGAGTTTAAAGAAGGAAAAAAAAATCACTTACCAAGATCTAAGAGCTTTATTTAAACCATACAAGGATTTCTCAACTTACAAACATAGTTTTCTTTACCATTTTCTTCAAATCCTTTAGGTTGAAACATGTAAATTCATTATTTTAAATCACAATTTAAAATAGAATTTGCTTTATCCATTTGGTGGATTTCCCACCCAAAAATGAGCAGAAATAGAAAACAAGGCCCTAACAGTACTCATCTTAGCTACAAGAGAAAAGGTCTCAACATAATCAATACCAAGTTTCTGAGTGAAACCTCTAGCAAAAATTCTAGCTTTATGTTTATCAATACTTCTATCAACATTATATTTTACTTTTAGTAACCATCTATACCCTCTACAACACTTCACATATGAGGTTCATAAAAGGTCATTAATGCATGGTACATATGATGGCTTCTAGTCATATTCCTAAGGTTAATAGGATTAGAACTTTCTAACACAGATTGAGCCCATTTTGGTTTCTTAACTAGGGAGATAGGAGATTCAAAAACATCTATAGTATCAACACAAGAAACATCATCATGACCATTTACCAAATTTTCATTATCAAAATCAAAACCATCATTAGAAGAATTGACAGATTTAGGAATATCATCACCATTCGTAGATGAACAAAAACATTTTTCCAACACAATAACATTGTGATTTTAAGTTACTTCCTTTTTACAGGGTCGTAAATCCTTAGACATGCATTGTTTTTTTTTTATTATGGATAAATAGTTTTGAAGGGACTATACCTTGTGTACAAAAAGGCTCAAAAAGCCAGATATCAGAAGGAGAAAACCCATCCAAGAAAGGCTAAATACCTTAAACAAGGAGGCTCAAAAGCTAGATACATTAGTAAATAGAGAAAAAATTATCAATCCAGATAGTGATCCAAAGAAGAACAAAAGGGCCAAAAAATAGCAAAGAGGGATCCAAAATAGGGCATCCCAACAAGAAAAAAAATTCAAAACTACCGAAAAATAGCACCTTCACAAAGAACAAAGCGAATCAGGAACCGCATCACTTGACTACCCTTTCAATCTTGACCTTAATTTTCTAGAGAGAGGTGAAGAGCACAATGGCTGTGGCATGAGAAGGATCATTTATGTTCACCTGAGTAAGTGTAAGGTCAAGGGTCTCATTAGAATCCCAGATGTTTTCTGAAATGTCGCTAAGGCTGCACACACTTCTCACATGTTGTTCCATAAAATTATAGACACCTTTTAGAGCAGAGAGGATGCAATCTTGATGCCCCTTGGCATTTCTAGCCTAGTATCAAGTGAAAGTAGCTTCTTGAAAATCTCAGCAATAGTATCCATGTCCTCAGAATTTTGCAACTTCCTCTTACCTTTTGTTTTTTCCATATTCCTCATAGCATTTTTGAGGTCTTTGATCTCCTCTTCAAGCTTACTAACCCTGGTAAGAAGGTCCACTTCTCTGGAATTATCAACAGGTTTACTTATGTGCAATAAGTTCTCCACAAGTTCCAAATCCCTATGACTACGCAAAATCCTCTGTGAAGAAGGTAGAGCAACCTTAGCCTTCTTGTCTTTCCTCTTCCTATCAGAGGTAGTAGTGTCCAGATCTCTGTCAGTTGGGAGAGGGATAATAATAGGGGGAGTAGGCAGAGGGTGAGAGCCGGAGAAGAAATGGTGGTGGATGAGCAGGATCAAACCTTGGTGAAGGGGAACAACCCTGGTATGTTTCTGAACTTCAAGAACAAACTTCTCCAAGGAGTTAAGTAAATAATGCAGAAATTGTGATAAGATTCTTGCGAAAGTGATTGAGGAATATTAAATGTTTCAGGGGAATGGTGACATATCTTCCCTCCAAAGAGACATACCTAACCATCATACGTGCAATCTCAGCAAAGGGCTCAGGGATAGAGGTCACCTTTATTCCAGCCGCAACAAACTTGAGGTTCTCCCCTTCATCAAGAATTTTTTTCACCTCCACCTCTCTATCGACTTGTTTGTTGAAGAACTTGGCACCTTCCAGGTTTAGCCCAGTGACCTGGGCAATGAGTTCCTTAGAGATCTCGACCCTGACTTCCCCATACTCAACCACACGATTTCTCCATCCATTAGCAAATTTCACTGAAATGTCCTGGTCGAATCCCTTCATCTTTTCAATGAAATTTGAAATACCCCCCATTTGTAGATAATTCCAAAGAATTTTGTCATTTTTCCAGGATGGATCATGAATGGGTTTGGTTTTGCATGGAGGTCCCCCATTTTTCCTATATTGTTTCTACTCTACACAACGATAAATTTTTTTTTGAATCCCATACGACTCAACACCACCTCTACTTTTGGAGACCTCTGAAGCGTGTAGAATTTTAAGAGCATCATTAAACTTAACTTTGTAATTAATAAGCACCTCCTTAGCATCTGCTCTGTATCTATTAATGATTACATTTAAAATCATGTATATCTTTAGTGATGTCATCAAGTACTTTGGCAGGAAGGGGGTCGCCACTTAGCCAAGTTTGCATTGTATTGTTGACCCCAATATTTGCTAAATGATCGGCCACTCTATTGCCTTCACGGTAGGTGTGGATAATCTTATAATTATCAAAACCATTGCATATTTCAATAGCTTCATTAATGAAGTCCTTGATGGACCAGCTTGGAGGTTGCTTTTGATTTAACAAATTAATAATGTTCAACGAATCCCCCTCAATTATAATATTGGAAATATTACAATCTCTAGCCAACCTTATTCCCAGAGCACTGCTAAAGCTTCAGAGTACATGCAGACTCATCTCTCCCTAATTCATATCAGCCAACATGATAATAAGGATGAGATTATTTGGAAAGATTCCTTTGATGGAGAATATTCTGTTAAATCTGGTTATAACTCTTTTTTTGCTTCTATTGATAGTGAAATTGAATGGCACAAGCTTTGGATGCCCGAGCTAACCCCTAAAGTAAATTTCTTCTGGTGGCTTATCATCAAGGGTAAGATTCTCACTAATGAAAATCTCATCAGGAAAGGTTTCATCATGCCTAACAGATGTTGCATGTGCCAGGAAGAAGCTGAAGACATTAAACACCTTTTTCTGCATTGTAAGTATACTTAAAAATATGGCATCTTATTCTTGAAATTTTCAATCAAAATTGGGTTTTCCCCCATACTTGTTTGTAGGCATGGAAACAATGGAACTCCCCTTATAAGCATTGTATGGTTAGGAGGCTTTGGCAACTAGTTCTCCCTCACACCATGTGGAGAGTTTGGAAAGCTAGAAATGATGTTATTTTCAGAAATACCCAGAAAGATATGTACAAAATTCTTTAATGAAATTATCATTCCAGAAAAGAAAACATTGAAAGATTTAATCCTCCCAAAAATAAAATTTATCCTGAGGAAGAGGAGCACATTCTTCTGCTTGGAACATTGGCATTGATAGCAGTAAATGTAAGGACAACAATAACATTGATAGATCTATTGTACGATGGATCTAGCCTCCCACTGCATGGCACAAACTGAACTTTGATGGAGCTTCAAAAGGTAATCCTGGGATTCGGGAGGTGGTGGGGTGATTAGAGATCACAGAGGCTACTTTGTTGCCACTTTTTCTGGCAAGATGGGTAGGCATGCATTGTTAATACCATATCCAACACAAGAAAAAAGTAAGTCATATCAAGTTTCTTTCTTTTCTTTTTAGGGATATATAAAGAAGAATTTAATGAAGAAACTTCAAAAGAAGAAGACAACACATGTAAACCTTTCACTAGATTATATCTAGACATTTCATATAAGCTTTGATAATTAACATGTCCTAACCTTTCATGTCATAGTTTTGAATTATTCAAACTTTGAGATATAAAACAAGATGCAGAAGAGAAATCATCACAAAATATATAGACCATTTCTTTGAATTCCTTCAACAATTATGTTATCATCACTATCCTTGATGTACCAAGTGTCCTTCAAAATTTGAATAGATAATCCATCATGAGTTAGTTGAGAACATGATAAAATATTCTTTTTCAATTTAGGAACAAGTAAAACATTATTCAAAACACCATTCACAAATTTTACTTTTCCTTTTTCTATTGCTTCTAAAAGTGAATTATCACCAAGATATACATGTTCATTGATTTTCATACTATCAAATACCAAATTGGAAATACCAGTCATATGATTTGAAGCACCTGAATCTAGAATCCATTCAGAACTAGAGGAAGAGAATAAGTCAGCATTTAATGCAACATTTTTAGGAGCATCACTAGAACTATCCTTTTTCCTTAAATTATATTTAGAAGACACAACCTGTTTCTAATTTTCTTAGATTTTCAATATTTATTTTTATGCCCAAATTTACCACATTTGTGACAAAAACCATTCAATATTACATGATTGTTCAGAGGAAACAATGTTCTTATCAACAAATGAATATTTAGATCTAAAATTCTGATCCAAGAAGGGCTTGCAATTTCCTGAGAGGCATTCTCCTCATATTAAAAGTTCATCAACACTTTCTCTTCTTGTATCAGAAGAGAACTCAAAGAATTTAAATTAGGAAATTCATCCTTATTCTGATATTTAGAGTTTAAGATAGAAATAAAATTTCAAAATATTTCATGTATATTCAAGTAAACAATAAAGTAGATTAATTTTTCACCAATTAAGTCACAATTGCATCCATCTAACTGTTCTTTAATATTTTTAATTTTGGCCAATAAATTAACTAATTTTTCATCTCCTTTCATAGGAGTCGTAAAAATTCTAAAACAAGCTTAATGATCTTAGATAAGCGTGTACCTTCATGCATGGATTCTAATTATGTCTATACCTCTTTCGGATGTTTGATATTACCAATGTGTAGAAGATATTCATCATTCGAATTATGAGGAATCATGGAAAGATTATCCTACATCTTCTCCGAGAATACATTCACGTTATCTATCATCACTTGACGACCCGTGGGAGAAACTTCAGATCCAAAAACAAAATCCAAAGTTTCCTTGCCATAAGTTCCGATTTAACCCTGATCTTCCAGATGTTGTAATTGGCCCCATTCAAGATCTAGGATTTATCGAGGCAAAAATAATTGGATGCCATTGTCTTCCTAAACCTGTAAAACACATCTCATTGTAGTATATAATACACCACAAAGTTAGATACATATTTAAAAAAGATGACAATATCCAGATTTTGATCAAAATAGTTTGTATCAACAATCAAGTATATATTTTTAAGTCTGATTATAACTATTTTACAGAACCAGATCTACGAAATATATGATATGTAATATATAATACCTAATTTTGAAAACATTACAAAAATTGCTAGCGATTCCATGAATCGTTTGCGATTCTAGGGTGAATACTCGACGATTGAGCCAATTGTTGGCGATTTGGTCTCAAAATTTAATTGAATAAAATAAATGGTTATATTTTCCAAATTTGGGTTTTTGGTTGGTAAATTGCTATAAATGACAAAAATTTCCATTGATTTATGAAATTGCCTACGAGTCCTGAAACCATCAATATTTTTTTAAAATTTTGATTATGATTTTCTTTTGTTCCAGTTTTTAATATTTTTGTTTAGATTCTAAAGGGACCAAAGTATAAATTCTATTTTAAAATATGATTTTTCTTTATTAAAATAAATAATTACTATATGTTTAAGACTATATTATCAATTTATTAAAAACAATTAGAAATAACCCCATTAAAGGGATCCCACTAAAAAATAGATGATACTAAATTTTAAAAAATAAAATTCAAACTAGAGTATTTGGTAACAATATTATTTTTCCCCATTCCAAGATTCTTTAACCGAACCAATACAAACAACCAGATTCCTATTCTCGAGGAAGATTGTCTCCCTCTAAATTTTTACATGTTTACCTTAGAATTTAACATGGGCATGCACATATTAAAACTTAAAGAAACATAGGAAAATATTTCATACAATATTTAACCCTTACCAGGTTTTTCACACAAATATTCATGGGAGGTAATATTCTTCCAAAATTTTCACTTGTGCATCCACATAAATTCTTCACAAAAACTTAGGTTGCACAAAAAAATTAGAAAGAAGAGGTCTCGACCATTTTGAATACCCTTTCGAAATGATTGAATAAACCCATAAAAATTAAATAGATTAAATACTATATCTAACCTATTTAATTTTACCCCAAGCTCTGGTACCATGTTAGAAATTGAGGATTCAACTAGTATGGATTTAATCAACATTCATATTAACATTTAAACATTAATACATTATGCCATATAATAAAATAAACATTACATAATGAAACAAGTAAATACATACCAAAGATAAATACACATGTGACACAATATGTATAGTGGAAAACCCCAATAGGGTAAAAACCACTTCAAATAACCTTTTATTATTAGAGAACCAAACTTACATCCAGTAACTTTCACCTCCTCCTTTCAACCCTAATCAAAAGGGTAAATAATTTTCACCTTTGATATATTTTCACGAACATATCAAATGAGGACCTTAATGTCCTTTTTATACAAGGTGATCGGGTATGTCTCCCGACCCACCTTTTCAACCTAAAAGGTTGACACATACACCTAGGTTTATAATATTTAATATTAGAAATATAACCATTTCAAGATAGTAAATATTTAACCTAAAGTATACACCTAGTTTATCATATTTAATAATATAAATTTAAATATTTCATATTAACGTGTATAATAGTGATGGACCCATTTAATTAAGGGGTGGCCAGCCCATTTAATCATTATGTCCCAACAGAACCAACTTAATATCCTTACTTATAGGGAGGGCAACAAATTGGCGGATGCACTGGCCAATTATGGCATTAATATAAATTTCACCATCTGGGATATTAACAGTATCCCTAATCAGCTACACAACAACATTCATGCGGACCTTCATATGCAAGCAATCCCTAGAGATGAGTCCTAATCTTTGGAGGAAGATCAGCATCAATAACACTCTCACACGTGTTGCTTTAATGAAGATGATGAGGCAAATAATATCAAATATACATGATAGTAAGAATTATTTGGGGAACTTCAAGTGGAGTTATCTAAATTTGAAAATCGCGCATGCGGGATGTACTACAGCTGCTGATATCCGGATTCATAGCTCCTCGAAACCGATGATAGATGTAATGTGATTGTTGACAGGGAAAGGGTTACTCTCACGTGACTTCCCGCAAGCTCGGTTCCGAGTTACGCACCGTTTGTGAAGACCAATGGCTATAGTTCCCAGTTTTGTGCGGCCTTCAACAATAAGAAGTTGATGAGCTTCTCTACGCTCACAGACATTTGAGAAATTGCTGTAACCAGTATATCACAGAGAAGATGGGAGGGCCTCCCTGCCAAATTGAACCATGCGCAGACCCCGACTGGAAGGAAAATACAGAGCTTTGGAACACTCTCAGCAAAGGAGGCTTCACCAACTTCGTTGATAAGGTGCAGGGACATGACCAAAGCATTTCTGTACTGCTTTGCTAAGGAGTGGAAAGAGCGGACTGTCGACTATGGGGGTCAGAAGATTTTAGTCAATGAAGATCTCATTGCTGAAGCGACCGGCCTTAGTTTGGAGGGGTACCGCTTCTTCAATAAAAGGGTTGACAAAGATGCTGAAGAAAGAAGATTTGTGGAGGGAACTGAGAAGCTCACATTTAGCACAGCGGGCCTGCTTGTCAGCTCAATTCCATCACCCTATGATGAGGTCACTCGTATGATGATTCGATTCATCTCCTTGGAAGGTAGGTTTGTCACTGTCCCAGCTAAACATCTTATCTTTTTAAACCACTTCCGTAGGAATCGATTGGTTTGCTTCCCCCATTATCTGCTGAACTCCCTTGAACGCTCCATTTTGGAGTTTCAGAAGCACACCCGGGTGATTCCCTTGCATCAAGGACTTATTTTGTTGATCCATAAATGCTACCTTCTGAAGTACCCTGGTCTTCCTTCCTCTCCTAGCCCGGCTCCCCCTTTGATGGGCTCTGCTGCTGCCAGCCCTGTTCTCCCTGCTTTGCCCCCTCCACCGTTGCTGCCACCCCCATGCCGGCTGCACTAACTTCTCCTTCCATTCCCCCTGCTGCTGCTCCCGTCACCCACCTCGCCTCTACCTCTAAGAGACCAGTCACCAGGGCTTCCAGGAGGCTCAACCTTGAGACTCTTATCTGTGGAGAAGGAGCCTTTTGAACTTGAGATTGCTCATGACCTGCTGAACATCAGTAGTGCCAGTCCCCGGGAGGTGCGGATGGATAGCTCTTCTAAGAGGTTGGAGGCCTTAGAGGCTGAGATGAAATTGCTGAAGGATGAGGTCAAGAACCTAGCTAAACAGAAAGGCAAGAAAAGCATGGAGGAGGAGGGGAACATTGATAGCAGTCAGATTGAAGACATATACAAGAAGCTGACCTCCTTAGACTCCCGCTTAGGGAAGGCCAAGACTAGACATGATTACAACATTGCAGCCTTTAGGGCGATTGAGGAGTTCATTGAGGACATGACAAAAGTGTTTCCAACCTCAACGGTGTCCCGCCGCACTTTGGGGCAACGAAAAGAAAGCAAAAGAACCATTGAGGAGCTTGATAAGACCGATGCTGCCCATATGACTACTTTGGGTATGTTTCATGCCCGGAAGAGAATCAAGATCGATATCGATAAAGCTTCCAAGAAGTAGTTACGGATGCTTCACTTTTTTTGTTGTTTTTCTCTTGTTTCTCTGCGGTCGGTTTCTGTTTTTTTGCTTTGTTGTTTTGTTGTTTTGTCTCGATTGAGTAGTTTTCTAAGCTACTTAGATCTTCATTGTAACATTTGGATCTTGATCCATTCTCTTTGTTTCTCACTCTTATTCCAGCTCTCGGGCCTTCTTTTGTTTTCAAGGGTATAGTCCCTTTCAAAAACTATTTGCCAATAATTAAAAAAATATATCCTACACGCTCTATTGATATCAAAAATATCCATATTCACTCAGAAGAGCACTTCCTTCACCAAACCGGACCCACCATTATTAATTTTTTAGAAGAGCCACATTTGTTGCATGACCCAAATCAAGGACAAAAGACACTCCAAGATGATATGCAACAACCTCAAAAAATCTAGCAAGCATAAAACACAGGATAATGAGACACCATTTCCTAGAAGGCTATAAGAAAAGAATATTGACCTCATATCAAAATCTGATTTTGACTTTGTCAATCATCTCAAAGACATTTACATCAAAATACCATTGATACAAGCTAATATGCCCATATACAATAATCTAGTTAAGGACATATGCATTAAGAAGCCAGGAAGGAAGAGGAAAGACCCATCTACTATATAGGTCATTGGGAAATTAGTTGATATTATTCTTAGAAACTAATTTCTACCCAAGTATATAGATCCAAGAATCCCTCTAGTAAATGCCACAATCAATGGTATAGTGATAAAAACACATTGATTGAAATAGGGGCAAAAATAAATGTAATGACAAAATAAATCATGAATGATTTGAAATTGGAAGGATTAAGAAAAAACCCACGATTGCAGCTTGAAAATAGATCCACAAGAAAGCCCTGAAGGAGTTTTGGAGGATTTGGTAGTAGTGGTAAACTCTTGGGAGTACCCTACTGACTTCATTGTTCTCCAGCCAAATGCAAGCTTAGGGGCTATCCTATACTCTTAGGAAGATCTGTGGTTATAAAATAATGATGCATTCATTATATGTAGGTATGTAAATATGATCATATCTAATGGAAGTGGCACCAAAAATATTATGCTCTACCCCCTTTTTATCCATTAAATGAAGAAAACCAAGCCATTTGGGTGGAGGAACCAGAAGAAGACTAGAGCTCAGTTCAAGCAACTCATGATGCTAGAGAATTCATGCATAATAGAAGGACATGAGGAGGATGTTATTTTAAACATTCTGTAGAATAATTATGGTAAGAATGATGAAAAAAATGGTAAATTTCAATGCATAAGTTGTCCTGAAAATCAAATCTTTCCTCAACAAAGTACTAAGAATGTTCTAGGTAAGAACTACATCCTTTAATAGCTTCTTCCACGTGACTTTATCTTGGATTCTATGAGTAGTAACATATGTTCCATGACCGGTATTTCAAAGTAAGTGGATATTACACCTGACTAGCCACTCAATGTTAACAAAACATTAAGCATGTAGTAGGAGCAGTTGTTAGTTACACTTCTCAAAAATCATAGGACAAAATTTGCATGGGATTATGGAGACATGCATGGAATCCATCCTAAAAATTTTACTCATAAGATATACATCAAGGAAACATGCAAGCCAATAAGATAACCATATAGGAGGATGAACCCAACAGTGAGGGATATAGTGAAAGATGAACTAAGGAAATTATTAGATCTTTGGATTCATATATCCAATTTTAGATAGTCAATGGGTGTCACCACTTGTTATTGTACCTAAAAATAATGGAAAATGGAGGATCTATGTGCACTATAGGGAGCTTAATCCATCCACAAAGAAGGATCATTTCCCACTTCCTTTTATTAATAAGGTACTTGACACTCTTACTGGAAAGAAGTAATTTTCTTTTCTAGACGGTTACAATGGCTACAACCAAATTCAGATTGCACCAGAAGATCAAAACAAGACCACATTCACATGCACATGGGGAAATTTTGCATACTTTGTTCTTCCCTTTTGTTTGTGTAATGCACCTACCACAAGAAATTCTTAGCATCTTCTCAGATCTAACCAATGACTACATGGAGGTATACATGTATGACTTTAAAGTCCATGGTATCACTTTTGATGAATAAATGAAGAAGTTAGACAAAGTTCTCAAGAGATGCAATGAACATAATATGTCCTTAAGCAATGAAAAATGCTTCATGATGATGTCTTAGGGGATAGTATTAGGTCATTATTTTCCATATAATAGAATCTAGGTAGATCCAACAAAGATATAAGTGATTATAAACCTACCAAAACCTAAGAAGTAGAAGTATGTAAGGAGATTACTAGGCCATCCTAGGTATTCTAGGATATTTCTCCAAGATTTCAGTAGAATTACAACACCATTATTTTTTTATTAGGAAAGGACGTTACATTTGTACGGATGAAGAAATATGAAGTTGTATTCTAAACTTTGAAGAAAATGATAACTTTAGCACATGTTATAAGAGGACCATTTTGGAGTTTACCATTTCACATACAAATTGATGCCTTAGATCATGCCATTGGAGTTGTTTTAGGATAGAAATATGGGATACTTGATTATGTAATCTATTATGTCAATAAAAACCTGTAGCACATTGAGCTTCACTACATAGTCACCGATGCTACTTTTCATCGTAATTTTGTTGTTTTTGTTGTTAAGTCTAGAATTAACAGAGCAGCCAAGAAGTAAAGGAGGTCTTCATTACCGATGCTGCTTTTCATCGTACTTTTTGCTATTTTTTGACTTCTTTGTTGTAGCGCACGCTCTGTTTTGCTTTTCTTTAGTAACTCTCTTTCGGTTATTGTTGGCTTTAATGCCTATTCTGGATGTTGATCCTTTTTTTGGAACCTCTTCATGTTTTATCTGGATTTTAGGCCCTCTATGTAAATAGGGTATAGTCCCTTCAAAACTATTTACCAATAATAAAAAAACTACACATCACTAAGAAGGATTTTTTTGCAGTAGTATACATCATTAACAAATTCAGACACTATATCATGGGATATATAACTTTTATCCATACAGACCATGCTTCCATTAAATATTTGATCAAAAAACTAGTTATAAGTATCAGGATAATCATATGGTTGTTGCTCTTACAAGAGTTTTATTTAACAATTGTTGATAAGCACAGGAAAGATAATGTGGTAGCTGATTTTCTCTCACAAATGGAAAATAATAATGATGAAGCACTAGTGGTTGACTATTTTTAGATGAACAGTTGTTTTCCGTTTCTACCAAGACACCCTGGTATGCTGATATAGCCAACTATTTGGTTTCGGGTAAGACACCTCCACACTATCTATATTACGAAAATAAATATATTATAGATAAAAGTGTAAAATTTTCTTGGATAGTTGGTTTCCTATTCCACACATAGCAGGATAATATTATGAGAGGATATATAGATGATGAGTAAATTTATGACATCCTCAAATTCTTCCATAGTGAGCCATGTGGAGGAAAATTTTCTCTAAAACAGAAAGTGCGAGAAGTATTAACAACAAGGTATTATTGGAATACACTACACAAAGATGCAACATTGTATGTAATAAGATGTGATAAGTACCAAAGAATAGAAAATTCTACCAAATCAGATGAAATTGCATTACATCCTCATCTTGTATTGTAACCATTTGAAAAATGGGGATTGGACTTAAGTATCAACAAAAAGAGTAAATTCGGTGTGCACAAAACACCTCACCTAATGGACTGAAGTGAAAGCATTACCATATCGGAAGAGTGAAAATTTTGCAAAATTCCTATATGACCATATCTTTACAAGGTATGCAATGCCAAGAGATATTTTAATAGATCAAGGTACCCACTTCACTACTAAATTTATTGTTGATTTGGCTACAAAATATGAAATCAGGCATAGTAAGTCCAAAACTTATCAACCATGATCTAATGGAAAAGTTGAAGTAGCAAATAGAGAAATTGAAGCCCTCTTGACAAATACTATTACATTACGTAGAAGGGATTGGTTATAAATACTTTCAGAGGTAGTATGGGCATTCAATACCACATCAAAAACAACAACTAGATTCACACATTTTGAGTTAATCTATGGTAATATTGTTGTTCTCCATATTGAGTTTGAGCAGAAGACATTAAGAAATGCATTATAATTGGGCATATATTTTTTGAAGCTCAAAGCCAAAAGATTATTCAACTCAATGAGTTGGATGAAATGAGAAGGCATGTTGTTTATAATACAAAGGTGGTACAAAAGCAAAGGATCAAGTTGCATGACAAGTTCATAAAAAAGGTCATTTTAAGAAGGTGATTGGGCACTTCTCTTTGACTCCAAATACAAAGACCACATGAGAAAACTTAGGATAAGGTGGCTAGGTCCATATGAGATTGAGAAAATATTTCCCAATAGAGATGTGAAACTCACCACTATTGATCCTATGAGATTTAAATTATTGTTAAATGGTCATATATTGAAGCTATACAATAAACCAACTGATAAGAACACCTTCATCTAACAGTTTCAGAGGAGGTCAAAGAAGGATGGAAATGAGAACATCAGAATTGAGAATAGAAGTTGAACTTGATGGTTCATCTTCTGAAGTTTAGGGGAGTGAGATATTTAATGGCCTTGGTTTATCCATCTTTAGATACCCTATGGAGGAATAAAAGTGATGTGATCATCCTTCATGGTGATCAAAACCACTCACTAACATGTTTTTTATTATCATTTTTGTTTTGCGGGATTTGGACTATTTGTAGTAAGGTGTGCATAATCTCTAATGAAAAGAGGTGGTGCAAACACTAGAAGGTCTACTTATAGCAACATGCAGCCAAATATTATTTTGATTTCCTTTTGATATGACTTGATTGTATGAAGAATTAAGAGATCGGGTGAATGAGAACAAAAAGATGAAGATAGCTAGCACTTAAAAATTTAATCTTCACTCTCCGGGGAATTAATTGATTTTGTTATGGATTTTATTCTATACAAAATCATCTACAACAATTGGACCTATAGTAACACTACTTACAACCACACAATACCTCAAATGTGTATCATATATACATCCAAGGGCGTGAGCTCTAAAACGGAACATGTCACAATCATACGACGTATATCTTGAGTTAAGTGCACTTAATTTCCTTTAAATAAAGTAGTGCTAGAATAATTATATTTAATTAGTATATGTGCCAATAAAATTTAATTATCATAATGTTCCACCGCCTTCTGTAAAGTGACCTATCTCCCACATCATTCCACCTCGTCACCTCACACATGTGAATTGGATATAAAATGTGAAAACATACAACACTTGAGTTATTTGGCTCATTTAAATTTTGCATCGTCAAAGAGAAACCTCTTGCTTCATATCATTTGTAAAAGTTTTAGAACTTAGCAATGGGTGGAGAATTGATAATAAATGAACCCACAAACCATTTGCAGTTGCGGAATCAATCAAAAATTCTACAGTACTTTCATGATAATGGCTGGATGGACTACATCAATAAGTTCCAAGGTTTCAATGAGTCAATATTCACATAATTCGGCACCACCTTTAATGAAAGACATGCAACAATGAAAGGTTTTCATGTTAAGGTTGATGATGAAATATTGGCTGCAATCACTAGACTACCAATAGAAGGTGAGATGTATCCTACAAAATCCAATTTAGAGGAAGCTCAAGAAGAGTTTACATATGAGGATGAAAAATTTGTAATAGATAGAAAAGGTACTTTATGAACTTCTTTAAAACCTTTTTGGGAAGATTTTTCTAATTATATCATAAAATATTTTACCTGTGAGGGTTGATATTCATGGTTGAATACTTCCCATTTTAAACTGCTAAATCATGTGAATAATGATAGACATGTGATTTTTCCAAATTTCTTGCATGAGAGTTTAAATAAGATGAGCAGGGAGTAACAAAGGGGAATTTCTTCCTTGTCTCACCATTGTCTTGACAATTTAGTTGTAAAGTATGCATTGGCAACCGAGCACCCTACATTAAATTTGAGATAATTTGCAAGATCAAAGCATATTACTGATATATTGGGGAAGGGTAAGAAAAAGAGATGAAGCTCAACCAGTTATTCTATGCCTCAAACTGATCCCTTAGTTTTAGAAAACCCTACTCCTACAGAAATTCCCATTCCTTCAGAAGCTTCCATACCTTCCAAAACACCTATCCATGAGGAAACTCCATTTCCGAGCAAGGCCCTAGGCTCGTATCTCTGACAGGGGTTTTGGTTACTAAAGAATTGCTAAATATATTAACCCCAGATTCTTCTTCCTCCAAAGGAAAGAGTAAGTCTTCCAAAAAAACCTCTGTGACACCAAGGGGATCCCATAGACTCAAAACTAAAAAGCCAAAAACTTCAAAGTATGGATGAAATATTCAAATCTCCTTGGAACCTGATGAGGAGGGGGTGGAGAGGACTGAGAAAGCTATTTCAATGGAAGTTGAGAAATAATTTTTTATACTCACAGAAGTAGACATAGTCACGGAGGAACAGACCAAAGAAGTAGAGAAGACATAAGAAGAATAGTTAGGTGAACAACCTTCTCATCAGATCCCTACTGAACCCATTTAGGTTCATAAAAAGGCCATTCATGTTGTGGAAACCCATATGAAACATGAATAAGAAGTGTCGATAGAAGGAATTTAAGTTTTAACCAATGATCATAGAATCCCCGAGGAAACAAAGATTGTTAATACACAACATGAAGAGGATATAGTAAGAAAAGAATTTTAGGAAGTAACCACCGGGGCTACAGATGATAAAGGGAAGCCTAAGGAAGTGTTAGTAGAAATAATACATGCAACACAAACAAGTTCCATTGATACTGAAGAAATTTTTCTACTTTATATAGAAGATACAATTGACAACATTTTCCAAAATATTAGTCATAAATTATCCAAGAATCTAGTGAGCCAATGCACATAGATAGCCCTCCAATTGCACATGTATCCCCGTAACTCCGTGTCTCAACCATCCAACCTGCAGCCACATGTTATCATACAATAATTTTTAGAAATCCTCCTAGGCTAGTAAATAGAAATATGGAAACACAAACCAATTCAGAATATTTGGTAAAAAGTTTGATAATTATTGTAACAATGTCGCAAATAAGTTGGGAACAAGAAAGGAAGAGTTACTCTTCCAACACCAATAGGATTTAGAGGAAAAAGATAGGTAGCTAAGGGCCAAGGATAATGAGATTGCAAGGCTTAAAAAGAAACAAGAAGATACAGTACAGGTAACAAATGAAATTTTCAAGTGTAGACCACCATCAAATATTTATTGTCTTCTTAAAGGAACAAATGTTGTAATTAAAATACACTTGTATCAACAATGACATACCATTTGATATCAGTGGAGCCAGGCCATTCTTCAGAATATATCTAAAAATTCCCCATGAAATCCAGTTACTTCTTTGTGAATTGTATATGTTCAATTATGCTTTAGAATATGACAGAGCTTGGATCCCTATTCTCTACATTGGAGATGTACAAGTTCAGAACTATGTTCTTATTTCAATAATGAGCTATACAGGAAAAAATGGATGAATATAGATAATTATTTGAAGAAAAACCATTGATGATAAGATAAAAGGTAGAAAATACCAAAGAAATGATTGAAGAGTATGGTAAATTTATGGAGTAGAAAATAAAATAGAGGGTATACATGATGAGAGAAGAAGTCCATGATGAGGTTAGAGATCACATTAGGTTCAACGGTGTAGAAATAGTACAGGCATATAGAAAGATATGGGAAGAAATATCACCAGAGTTGAGGAGAAAATAAATGCATTCATATCCAAACATTATCCCAACTCTCTAGAGAATCAATCCATATATTGAGGTAGCAAAGGGATGTGGAAAAACTTGGTTCCCTATTGGATACTATCCACCTATTTTCCACTATCCAATACCTCATTGGTTTGGGGATAAAGAACTAAATGAGGAATTAAAGGAAAGGATAATGGAATGGTACAGGAGGAATGCAAGATATTTCCTTATTGAACCAGAGGGAACATCCATGCCAACTAAATTTAACAAATTTTGCAGCATCATCCAGGCAGACCCCAAGAAAGAAAAAGATAAACTATGAGAGCTTGAATGAGGTCATTCAAGAAGCTAAGTCTGGGGGTGTGATGAGACCCTTTAATTACTATTTTAATTATCTCATCTATTGTATATTTTGTATACCCTCGTACTTTTTATCCTGGTTGTCTTATCAAAACATCCACTTGAACTTAAACTTATGGAACTTATATATTAATTAGTATAACTATTACTAAGTTACTCTATTTCATGGATTTTGAATGTGTATGTTAATCTCTTTGATACAATGAATGATTATTAGTAATTTATCTTGAATGCCATACTTGTTTGCAAGAAACTGTTATATGTTGTCACTAACATGCAGCCAAAGAAAGTCTTACACAATGCAAAGGGACTCGTCCGCAAAAAAACACCTACAAAATGCAAAGGAGACCACATACATATACAAGACTCGTGATTGAGGGAAGATTCATCAATGTGGATGCTTCACCTGATTTAACGCATGCTAATAAATAAGAAGTTACAACAATAAGAAACAAATTTCACTTCAATACTTGATTACGCTCTACAATTACTATGCAACTAGTTGATCTAACTTGATTTCTAGAATGAATGCTTAATTATGGTGTTTTATTAGAACACCTTCTCTTAAGTTCTGATTGTATACATAAGAAACTACAAATTTCTTGGTAGTGATATTTTAATTAATCTAAATACATCTATTAGTTTGAAAGAGTCTCTTCATGTCTCTTTTAATTATAAAGAGAGTGGTGAGACTATAGTAGAGATCGATCCATAGTGGATGAATTGTTGTAAGTTTCATTTTGAATCTTCATGTTGATGAATAAAATATGATTTCTATCATTTTTGTAAACACAAGCTTTAGGAAGGGTTAATCATCCAAGGTAGGGCCCACATGTGGTTTGTTAAACCCCCTTTCCTTTCTATTTACTATTTTAGTTCTTTGCATGCATAGATTTGAATTGCGAGTAGTTCATTCCTTCGCTTATGCTATGCTTTTATTAGCTTGTTACTTATATGTAGCATTTACTTTTATTTTTAATTTAGTTTACTTCTAACATTGTATTTATAATTTTTGTGAAAAAAATATTTTAGTTTATACCTTGTAAGCACTTGTAACTGTGTATACAGTACTGAAAAAGTTGAAATTTTACATCCCTAGGTTTGATGAAAAATTATTGTGGATTAGTCAACAACATAATAATTATTGCTAATTAATTTGAAACACCAACACACATGTATAATTGTGCATAATGAGAAACTTAAGGTTACATATTATGATATTTACATTTAAATCCATGAGGGTGAAACATCTAAATCTAACTAGGTGTATATGCATGTCACACCTTCATATGGTTAAAACTTTAACCAAGAGTGGAATTCTATGAAAAACATTGTCACAAGTTTACAAGAAAATAACATTGGACATAGTAATAAATACCAATTTGAATAATTGTGCCCATATCCTTTTGATCGAGTGATGTTATAGACGCCATTTCCTCCAAGATTTGACTACCCTAAATTTTACAAATATAGGGGTAAAGGTGATCCATGTGATCATGTCAAATAATTCTTCATGGATTTCCAAGAAGTTGCATATAATGATAATTATCTTATTCACTTATTCCCATAGAGTCTTGGCGGCCAAGCACTTGAATGGTTTCTCCATATACCTAAAGGGTCTATCTTCACATTTGTTGAATTGGCCAAAATGTTTGTGCATCACTTTTAATTCAATATGAAATGTGACATTACTATGTTATACTTATGCAATGCCAAAAAACATAATAGTGATAACTTCAATGGTTTCCTACAAAGATGGTGAGGGTTATCTATTCGCTTCCCTCACTCTATTATGGAGAAACAACTTTCTAGTATTTTTGTGTCAAACTTACACCATTAAATTGACTTTATCTTGCAAATGCATTGTGTGAGCACTTTCAAGAATTCATAGAGAAAGGAATCCAAATTGAGAATACTTTATTAGATAAAATGACTTTAAAGCCCTTTCAGAGAGATAACCATGAGTTCAATCCTACAGACAAACCTAAATTATTTAATAAGAACAAAAATGTTGTAGGTGATGGCATCATAGATTCAAAACATGTGCAAGCAGTTCATAATAGTACTCCTTTGTAAATTTCCAAAGGACTAGTTGCACCTAAAATTAAACATCGAGTGTTCACTCCTCTTATGGATTATTTTTCTTCAATCTTGAAATAATTGGATGTAGTGAACATGGATAATTTTCCTAACACTACACTCTTTATAGATGATGCACCAAAACCATTATGGTATAGATACCATGAATACTATGAATATCGTTGTGTTAAAGGCCATACCACATATAAATGTTTGAAGTTAAAAAACTTTATTCAAGACATCATATATAGCAGATATGTTGAAATGGATTTTCCTACACCCAATAGAAATTCTAACCAATAGTTAGGAATTTATAAAGAGTCATTCTCTAAGAATAAGAAAGCAAAGAAATATTTAGATCAATGTCATTCATCCCATAATAAAAATGCAAATCATGTTGCTATAGAAAAACTCATTCATTTGATTCCCTAATTGGCTTTGTTCATCCTTTTAGTGAGCATGTGAATATCATTAAGATCAAGACATGAGAGTGTGTCATGGTAACATGACATGCTCATCTTGTTATTAAACAACCTCCTTTTCCTACCCCTATGGATAGTCATGATGATCTCCTTGAGCATCTTGAGGATACTACTAAAAATATTTCCATCTTAGATCCTCTTAAGATATAGAACATTCATAAGGACATCATTTATAAAACCCTTCAGGGGTTGGGAGTTTCAACAAATATTGATCCATCACGCTTCCAAGCCTTGGTTGTAAAAATTTCTCCTTTTGAACATATTACCTTTATCCAGCATGAGATTCCAAAGGATGATCATACACACAATATAACCTCATACATTGAAGTGATTGTTACTCATAAAATGATAAAACATGTACTTGTGGAAAATTGATATATCCTAAATGTTTTTACTTTATAACTAATTAGGAAAATAAGATACGCTCGCACTGAATTAGACCCTAATGTGATCACCATTAAGGCTTATGGTAATTTAGAGTGATAATCAGCTAGTATAATAGCTTTTCCTATGGAAGTTGGGCACACTATTAATGATACCTAGTTCCATTTCTTGGACTTGGAACTACCCTAAAATATGTTCCTTGGTCAAATTTCCATCAATGTATCATACTATAACATGGAGGAAAAACTCTTACCATTCTTGGGGACTCCCAACCCTTTACACATTGCAAAGCATTATCGGGCTATTTACCCAATACATATGAATTTCCTTCTACCAAGATAGTTGTTCGGATTTAATATGAGGCTCTCACCTCCCGCATTGATCCTAATACATTATGCTCATGTGAAAATGGTGCTTCTAAATTTGTATCTTCCTTTGCTTCATGGGAGATGAAGGTCCTTTCTACAAGTTTTGGAGATTAAAACCTCCAACAGGCCCTTGTATAGACACAAAATCATGCACTTTGGGAAATTATCTAGACCTAATTGCATAATACTATTCATATTATTCCTAAGTAAGAAAATTACTAACTAACCCATGTATTTGGCCACCTTATTTTGCTATATGTTATCACTTTTGGTCTCACACCCTTACTTGCTTAGTCTACATTTTTACACTCCATATTTTATCATCTTGCACACCAACACCCATCTAGGATGCCCGTGTACGACATCCTCATCCCTTTTGTGTGCCCCCGACCCATTTGTACTTTCCTCTCACACTTTTGGGGTACTTTCTATCCATTATAGCATATTATCTTTTTGTTAGTCATCTATTTTGGGGTTGATTACAAAATTCAAGAAAAGAATCATATAACTATAAAGTTATATAATCATAATAAGGGACAAAACACTAAGCATTTGATATCATCACTTTGAAGGTTGCATCTATTGAGCATCTAGGAGTTTCATTGCATCCATATAGAACCATCACAAGGGTCACAAGGGATGGTTATTCTTCATACACACTTCATAGGATGGAAGTTAATTTTATTCCATGCACGCATCTATTACATTTATTTACATGTAGCTTATTTTCTCATTATTAAGTACGACTCGCATAAGAGCCACCTAGGGTAAGATTTTGCACACACACATAGAACTACATTGGGTTTGAGATGTAGTAAAATTCTCATTCATAAGTTCACCATTTTGACACTGAGGATAATCCAACCCCTCATTTTGCATCTTTATTTTTTAGGATTTGATGTCTATTTAAGGGTTTTATAGGTTCATATTTCATTGCAATTTTTTAGCGACCTTAAAAATCTTAGTGCGAATTTAAAGTGACTAAAGGAGAATAAAAAAAAAATCTTATGACCACCGAGAGGATGTTTCATCATGTTTTTTGTAGACCTAAGAACCCAAAAATAGGCCTAGGGCACCCATGGGTGCCCATGTCCCTCTCCAAGTGCCTCAGTTTAGCCTATCATTCCATATCTGCATTTTCTTGGGTCTTTGTGTGACACTTCTGCTGATTTTTTCACCTGGTTAGAACTTCAATACATTCTATATTTTATTGTGAATCAATGAAGCACCTCTTTCTCCTCCTTGCAATTAGGGTTTCATAATTTATTTCTTAGTTTCTTGGGTGTAATTTATGTACTTAATTGTATATTTATTTTATTGCTACAATAACATCATATTAAGCATACAAATCCAAATTTTAGCTTAATCATTTTTTGTTAACGATGTGCTATATCATTTACTAATGACAACATATCACCACTTGATGATGAAAATCCATGTGTGCCTTTTCTTATCAACACTATTATCAAGAACCACATGTATTAAATGTGTACTTCTTGATAATGGATCGATAATCAACCTATGTGATAATTCCCTTCTCAAATAATTGGGCATTAATGATAATCTAATTTCTAAGAATTATACTCTTATTCGGGGATATGATTTAACTACTCGCACATGCCTAGGAAATATTTCATTACATATTCAATTCAGTCCTAAGATTGTCCTCATAGACTTATTCATTATAGATGCTTCATTTCAATTTAATCTATTACTAGGTAGACCTTGGATTCATGCAATGCAAGCAGTCCCATCTACTATACACCAATGCATCAAATTATTACACGATGGATACGAACATACTATTACTTTGTACATCTGAACCATTCAATTTTTTTTGCATAGACTATGTTACTGCTATTTCTATTCCTCCTTCACAACATATTCCATATAGTAGTATTGATACATATTACATTGGTCAATTTAGCACTTCAAAGTATTCTTCCACTGCCATAAGAATTCTAACTATTTCTACTCATACTATTGTAATCATCTCACCCACAGTATCTTCTCCGCTTAACACTCTTTCTCTGGTCATTAAGGCTCATCTCACTCCTACATCTAGTACAACTCCTACCAATATCCTCAATACAACTATACAACATGACAATGAAAACATAAACAATTTTGTTGACTCTGATGACGAAGTTGATACTATTGAACTTACTAATGAAACATTGGGAAAACTCAATTTCACTCCTATTGATATAGATGACTCTTATTTCAATGACACTTTTGTGGCTGATGGTCCTGGTGAATAAAAATTCAATACCCCTCCTTATACTAATGTTATGGTACTTTATCAAGGTTCTATCTATACTTTGGATACTATTTCACCCTCTCCCTAGTAGTCTGCATCTGTGTCACCTCCTTTCACATACATGATTTTCATGAAAAATTCTTATTGGAATAAAATTCCTATGGATCGTACTTGCTCTGATACTATTTTCACATACAAGGTCTTAACTAGGCTTTAGTTGATGCTCAATATCATTCTCACAGTGCCTCACTCACCTCATTTTTATCATGGCTATTTTCACATTATGACCACCTATGGTCTTCAGGTGTTTCAATTAGCATTCTTCGTTGCACGTGGACCTTGTACTTCTCCACTAAAAATTAGGAAATCTTGGATTGATTAAATTTGGGGCACCTTAGATTTCACTCACCCTTCTATTACTTTCCCTATGACATTCAAAAGTATTACCATTGATAGTGAGTCATCTCCGTTCATTCTCAAAATCTCACTCACTGGTATGCACATGGATGTCCGCCAACACCTTTCACCGATGAATAATATGAAATTAATGTGTACACATTACATTGTAATGGCTCTTTATACAATCCACCTCATAGTATTTCCTATCAAGTCTCCAATGCAGCTGAATTATCTTTGATTTAGATAATTATGATCTTTTAGATAGTGGCACTTGATCACTTTCATCCTTCACACGCCTAGGGGCATCATGTTTATCCCCCACCTTATATCATTGGCACATGTATTACATTCTCATCAAATCACATTAGGTTCCTCACATATCATAATTTCCCAATGATGCACTCTTATGCTTTGGTTCACACTTGACTATTGAGGGCATCCTATACACATGAACCTCACACACTGCACTACACACTACACTACATACTACACATCATACTCTTCACATATCACATGTTATTTACACCTCTTTCTCACAGCATCTACTACACACTTCACACATTGTGCATCATACACTTAGGACATCCTCTCTCAAAACATCTTCTACACACTTTGCATCTTATTCACTCCACACATTTGCACTACATCTCTCTTCCATTTACTTATACATGTTGTGGTCATTACCTTATGATGCACTCTAGTTCCATGGTACATACTTGACTGCTGATGGTATATATATCAAATTGACATTACCACACACATGAATTTTCTCACACACTCACATGCTTAAACTCTATAATTTTGGATTTGATGATCACATCTTTTTACTGCACACATTTCAAACCATTTCTTGATGACACACTCTTATTTACGGTTCATTCATGATTGCTAAGGGGAATAAATAAATTAACCTATCTACATACATACACATCCACTTAGGGGGAACAGAACTCCTATCATTCACATTTCATTCCATTCCATCTCATCCGTAACATAGTAGTGCATATCTTTGTTGCATTTACTCTTCTTTACATTTACTAGCTATATGCTTACTTCATTACAAACGCTACATAAATATAATGTATTTCATTATATTTTATCATATACACATGAAATTTCACTTTCATTTGTAGTTGTGATCACAGATTATATAGATTTGTTACACACATCATGGATGCTTGACATAGTACCTAGTACCAGTTCCATAGTGGCTCTTAGGGGCATCCAATCTTATACACTATAGGTGTTATTATTTCATAACTCATCAATTTATCATATTATACACACTTTGAAATAATTTTTATTTTTCTAACATGCTAGTGGGTGTTTCATGTGCAAAATTTGTTATGCAAGGATATTTTTTTTTCATGTTTGTCTATTACATTGTTTTTCATTGCTTTCTCTTTGTATGCTCTTGTCTATGGGATTTTCCATTTTTCTTGTGTGCACACTTGTATGCTTGCGACCACTATGACCTTGATTATCTTTCAACATCATGAGTGATGTCCCATGTTTAAAGCCTACTTTTTATGTTATACATTATCTTCTTGTGTGTTTACTTGCTTCTTAGTTTACAAATTGTCTACTTAGCTTACATTTCATCTTATATATGCATGTTTGTCTTTCTTTGTGCCAAAAATTTCTTCTAGCCAATTTGTTTGCATGTGCCTTGGTTTCTACCAAACGCATTCCATTTCACCCTACAGGGCATAATTTCATCATAACATTTTTTTCCTCTTATGGGCCACATAATCCTTAAAAATTTCACATATACTCCACAAAAGGGGGCATCATTTGAGTGAATCGGTTACCCCACACAACATTATACAAAAAAACATAATCCTGATTTCACATAGTTTCGATTTAAGACATGGCTTAAAATAAGACTTGGGTCCTTAGTAAAATGATTTCCTTCCTGGCCTTCCCGGATACTAATAACCAGGGTGCAATTACAAAGAGATTGGTATCTCAGCATAGTTTAAAAAATTCCACTCAACAGATTTTATAGGACATATAGTCCTTATCACTTTCACCAATTTTACACACTATATGCAATGATGTCTGTATAGTGGGAAGCGATTAATGGTTAGAGGAAGACACTATAATTTTATCCCTACACTTCTTCCATGACTTGGTGTGAGATTTCCTAAAATTCAGTCTTGTACAACATCTTCAAGATCCTTTCTACACCCTTTTTCTCATCACAAATCAAATTCACATGTTACTTTTTCACACTTTTATCATTTTTTACATACCTTTTACACATATACATGATTATTTTAATACTTGTTCGTTCTTCTCTTTTGTAGGTTTGTTTGTATGGGAAGCATAGTAAAATTATCAACATTATCACATCATTAAAAACATCAACATCAACAAGAAGTACATCACAACATCTACACATGCATTTCTGCCCTAGGTTCATTTTCATCATCAATTTTTTAATTTCTCCTCCTTAGCATCCATGCTTCACATTTTTATCACTCCACACTTTGTCTAGTCCCTCAACACACTTTTTACATCGATCTACATGGTTATCAGGTATGCATATCTTATCTAATTTATATTACCAAGATTTTCCCTCACCAACATAAAGTGGGGAAAATGTAGACACAAAATTATGCACTTTGGGTAATTATCTAGTCCTAATTACATACTACTATTCATATGATTTCTAAGTAAGAAAATTACTAATTAACCCATGTATTTGGCCACATTTCTTTACTTTATGTTACCACTTTTTGTCTTACACCCTTAATTTCTTAGTCTTCCTTTTTATACTTTGGCTTTTATCATCCTAGACACTAGCACCCAACTAGGATGTCAATGCTAGGTGTCCTCTTCCCCTCCGGGAACCCTTGATCCATTTGTAGTTTACTCATATTTTTGGGTCCTTTATAACCATTTTAGTGTCTTATATTTTTGGTAGTTGGCCTTCAAGTTAATTATGAAGTTCAAGAAAAGGAATCATATAAATATAAGTTTATGTTATCCTAATAAGGGACTAAGAACTATTAATTAGCTATCGCCACCCTAAGGTTGCATCCATCGAGCACCATCACAATGGACACAAGGGTTGGCTATTCTACATGCACATTTCATAGGAGGAAAGTTCATTCTATTCCATGCACACATATATTACATTTCTTTACATCTATCTTATTTTATCAAGTGTGACTCACACAAGAGCCACCTAGGGAATGATTCCACACACAAAAACACATAGGGATACATTGGTTCTAAGATATAGTGAAATGATTAGTTGTAAGTTCACCATTGTGTCCCCTGAGGAAAGTCTGAACCATCATTTTGCATCTTTCTTTTTTAGGATTTGATGTCAATTTGAGGGTTTTTAGGTTCATATTTCATTACAGGTTTCTAACGACCTTGGAAATCTTAGTGCGACCTTGGAGTGACCAAAATTGACTAACAAAGGTGAAAATATTGTGACCACACGAGTATTTTCTTTAGCTTTTATGCAAACCTAGGTACCTAAAAATACGCGTAGGGAACCTATGGGTGCCCTTGTCCCTCTCCAAGTGCCCCATTCCAACCTATATGTCCAAATCTATATTTTTCTGGGTCTCTGTGTGATGCTCCTAATGCTCTATTCACCTAGTCAACACTTCAATACACTCCATATTTTATTGTGAATCAACTAAGTACCTCTTTCTCCTCTTTGTAATTAGGGTTTCATAATTTATTTCTTAGTTGTTTGGGTGTAATTTTTGTACTTAATTACATTTTTTTCTTCTACAATAGCATCATATTAAACATATAAATCAACATTTCAGCTTAGTGACCTTCTAATTTCTAATCTCCCTTATCACCCAAGACACGTGCTAGCCCTAATTTTTAACTTAAATAGTCTTGAGAACACTATAATATTGACACTTTCCTTCCTGGTGGCCTTTTGGAAAACGAAAAAAATATTGACACTTCTAATCCAGATCTCTTGATGATGTAATGGCTTTGTGATATCAAGCTCCTAAATATGTCATGCCAAATAAGATGATATATGCCATGGGTTACCAAGGATATAGGTGCGGCATAGATTATTAGGGTGTGTGGGAACCTATTCCAACACCACATCACAAGATGGAAAAATATGGTATTGGTATTCAACCGTATGGGTCCCATCCTCTAGAGGTTAAATCCACCTCTTCGAACATGATGATAATTCTTCTGGTTATGAAAGTGAAACATAGTCCCAATGTAGTCTTTACAAAGACCTTTCCTCCATGAACCTATTTCCTAATATGGATATTTTAATAATATCCCCTTTCACTCCTAAATTGAATATTTTTCACCCATCCCTTGTAAATTTAGGACCAATAATAGCACATACCAATTGATTTATTCTAGAATGATGAAGTAATTTGTGAATTTATGGGTCTACGTGATGACATTCCTATCAATGACCACATAAAGGGATTCTCTATCAACCTTGATGCATACATGTATTTCATGGAGGAGGATGAGTTCTATGGTCAAAAAATCAAAAGGAAAAAAGGAAAAATATCTTCCAAAAAGACTCAAAAAATAATAAATCCAAGTCCTGTAGTAAAAACCTCTTTGAGGCACTAACAAAAAAACAAATTGAAATATAAACGAATATAAAAAAGTGACTAGTATAAGGGTGAAAATCTTGTTAAGAAACCCTAGATAAAAATATTAATCTCCTCCCAATCCAACGCGTATGGAGGATGAATCAAAATTTATTATGGAGGAGACTATTGATGCTAACATTGGAACAAAAGATGAGTCTAAAATGGTTAAACGGGGTGCTTCCCTCTTAGCACAAGAACATAAAACTTTTGTTATGATTCTTCATGAATTCTTAGATATATTTGTTTGGTAATATGTAGACATGTCAGGCTTGGATCCTTCTTTGGTAGTGCATAACTTAGTTATACATGAATCAAGTAAAGTTGATTAAGCAAAAACTTCATAAGATGCATCCTCATGTAGCTCTTTTGGTCAAAGAAGAGCTTGAAAATTATTGCGTAGGGATTCATCAAGTCTATTCACTACTTAGAATAGATTCCTAACATAGTGCCAATTTAGAAAAATCCTATAGGTATCAAAATTTGCACATATTTTAGGGACATCAACAAAGCATGTCCAAAAGATGACTTTCCTCTTCCAAACATCGACATGATTGTCAATTCAACTATAGGAAATGAAATGATATCGATCATGGATGGATTTTTTTGGATATAATCAAATAAAAATTACATAAGAGGATTAAAAAAATACTTTTAATACCCCTTGGGGATATTTTGTTACCAAGTCATGAATTTTGGCCTAAAAATCTAGGCGTAACTTAGCAAAAAGAGCCATGACTTGCCATCTTCCATGACATGTTGAATAATATTATCGAATAATATATTGTTGACATCTTGGGAAAGTTCATGACTAGAGAAGAACATACAAAAATACTACGACATATATTTCAACATTTAAGATATTATAAGGTTAGACTCAACCCAAAGAAGTGTATCTTTGGTGTGATTTTAGGGCAGCTATTAGGTTTCATTATTTCAAGAAGAGGAGCTGAAGTGTACTGAGTAAAGGTCATGGTAATTACGAAATGTATCCTCCCAAGAACCTAAAACAATTTTTTAGTTTGCAACATAAAATTCAAGCTATCCATAGATTCAGTTCCCAACCTCGGAGATAAATTCCATTCATTCATTTATCTTCTTAAAAATCTATTGATTTTCACTGGGGCAATGAATGCCAACAAGTGTTTTCCTTGCTTAAGGATTATTTGGCTAACCCACATGTTCTTATGCCACCTACACCAAGAGAACCACTTATTCTATATAGATCAGCCACCAAATTTTCTATCGGCACACTTCTAGCTCATTATGATCCCAACAAAAAGAGAAATTCGTATATTACCTTAGCCATACATTGATCTCTTATGAGCTCAACTATCCGAAATTGAAATAGCTTGTTTGGCCATTTTTAATTTTCGAAACCTTGTCACTATCTTTTAAATAAAAAACACCAAAATTATATCCAGAGTTGACCCACTAAAGTATCTTTTGTCTAAACTCGTACTTCTTGGGAGGATAACCACTAAAATCATCTTTTTTTTTATTAAGGGCAAATAGTTTTGAAGGGACTATACCCTGTATACAAAAGGGCTCAAAAGCCAGATAGCAAAGATGAGAGAAGCAGCCCAGAGAAGGGCAAAATAGCCAACCAAGGAAGGCTCAACAGCCAAATATTACAATATAGGTGAAAAAAGGATCTAAACGTACATAGATCCAGAAAAAAGAAGGCAAGATCAAAAAGGAACCAAAAGAGAAACAGCATAAGGAGCCCCGCCACAAAACAGCTCCAGAACCGCCCGATGACAGCCGCATCGCAGCCAAAAAATAGCATCACAACAGCCCTTTACTTGATGGCTCTGTCAATTTTGGTCTTGATAGCCTGCAGTGACATGAAGAAGGCAATGGCAGTGGCCTGAGAGGAGTCTTGTAAATCAGCTTGGGCAATTGCAATGTCCCTTTTCTCTTTAGGGCCCCATATGTCCTCATTGATCCCACTTAAACTACAAACACCTAAAATCATCTTGCTTAGTGAATTTGATATTGATTATTTCATCCATAAATCAATAAAATGAAAAATTCTCCCAGATCAATTAGCTAAAGATCCTTTACCTAGAATGGAACCATTACACCTGGATCTTCCAAATGCTTCTATGTTATATATTGATGAATCTACCACCTAGAAAATATACTTTGTTGGATCATTTAAATTTTATGTCTCATGAGCAGGAGTTGTTCTTATCACTCCTACAGGTGATTTGATTCCTTGGGATTTTAGAATTGGTTTCCCATGCACCAATAATATAGATGAGTATGAATCCCTCATTGCAAGATTGAAAATTACTATACAGTGGGATATCAAACAAGTCAATGTTATAGGTGACTCCCAATTGATCATCAAACAAGTGAATGATGAGTATAAGGTCAAGGATGAGAATCTCATCCCTTATAAAAATATGGTGGATACTTTGAAATAATTCTTTGTGAAAATCACCTTTCATCATATACTAAAAGGACAAAACTATTTGGTATACTCCATGGATATAATTGGATCTTTTCTATGTATTCCACCAGGTAACAATGACATGTCATTCTTTGTGGAACATTTGATAGTACCTACATATGACATGTCAGAATATTTCTTGGTATGTGAATTTGTTGGTCCCCTTTCCCCCTAGTACCTTGATATATTTAATTACCTACATGATGGAACCTTCCTCCTAACATTACCCATTCTAAAAATGTAACCTCCTTCAATGCATATCTCGCTACTCCCTAATTTGGGGAACTCTCTATGGTTGAGGCTAAAGTGTGAATTTGTTACATTTTCCTAACTCATAAGAGTCCATATTAGTGATCAAAGAGGTGCAAAAAGGAATATGTAGGGCCCATATAAGTGGAATTATTCTTGACAAGAAGCTATTAAGAGTAGGTTACTCGGCCTACTATGGAAACATATTACCATCGCATGTAAAATAATTTCATTGTGTCAAATATATGACAACCTAATACATATTGTAATGCAATCTTTGCAACCTATCATGAAACCATGGCCATTTTCAAAATGGGGAATTGATCTCATAGGGAAGCTCACACCAACTTCCTATGATGGCCATAATCACATTATAGCTACCACCAATTATTTTTAAAATTTTTATAGGCTATTACTTTTATTTATGTCATTGGTGAGAAAATTGCTAAATTTATCATGAATCACATCATATTTTGTTACAAAATTCCCTTTATCATTGTATCTAGCAATAATAAGTATTTCAAGAATAAAAATGATGGCATTATGCCAAAAACTCTAACTCCACTAGAAATGGTCAACCCCCTATTACCCTTAAGGTAATTGACATGAAGAAGCCTTAAACAAGACTATTTTTTGTATCATGGAAAAGATGGTTAATAAAACTGGTCGTTATTGATAGCTACAAACCCATCCTTCCTTATGGGATTATAGAATGTCTATCCACACACCTATCGGTGCAACTCCATATTCCCTTATTTTTAGCACAGAGGAAATTTTACCCCTTGAGATTGAGATTCCTTCTTTGTGCATATCCTTGAGATATTATCTGGACAAAGAGGAATACTATAGAGTGGCTAGGCTAGAAGAGCTAGAACTACTAGATGAAAAGTGCCTCCATGCACTGGATCACCTCAAAGTGTATCATAACCAAGTAGGAGCTACAAAAATACATCATACCTCATGTATATGCAATAGGATATCTTGTTTTGAAATAGAATTAGTTCAACACTACAAAAAGTGAGATGATAAAGGAAAGTTTGAGCCTAACTAGTTAGGGATATATATTGTGGTCTCTACATTTGGTTCTAGTGCATGTAAAATTTCCTATCCCAATGGTGATGAAATTTGGGAACCCATGAATGGTATGCATCTCATGTGTTTCTAATACTAAGCATGGGGACCTATAAAAATATGAAAACGTAACAAAAAAGTAAAAATTCAGATAAAACAACAAAAAAGGTAAAAGAAATATATTCGTCCAAATGTGAAAACCACATAATTTTGTCACTTTGGACAAGTTCTTTAGTGAAAACCAGTTTACGGTGCCATAAGAAGGTTTATTATTCACAATAATCTCACACCTAGGGGCACAATTTGATCCATAGGGATACAAAAAAACACACCACTTCATCAGTTCCATCAGCACCAAGAAGGAGAATTGAAGAAAATGAAGAAAAATGAGGTAAATGGAGGTTCTAGATAGAACCGCCACTCTGTGCAGAGTGGCGGTTGTAGAACTACAACCCTATAGGGAGACGGTCCTATAAACACTGACCAAACAAGGTGGTAGTCCTGAAACTATAGGTCTACTTAGGGTGGTGGTTCTGAAACCGTCACCTACTCAGGATGATGGTCCTGACACTTTTGAATAGAAAAGAGAAATGGAGCACAAATGGACATGAATTAGAATTTCCCAACTATATCTCTTCCCTCCCTAACTTTTCCCATTCTCTATTGCATGGGAGGACATGAGAGAAGGCTATAAATATAAGGAGGAGAAAGAGAATTGATCATTCATAGATCCAAAGAGATCAAGAAGCAAAGTATTAATTATATGAGAACAAGTCAACAAGATCTTCAAAGTTGGAGTGGAATTGTAGGAGAAAGGTATAGGAATAGAGAAAAAAGCATAGGAAGGGATAGGTTTACATTTTTGTCTCCATTTTCTACTTCTTGTAATCTATAATTATCTATAATTGTCCAATAAAAGAGGGAAGAAAGAGTGAGGTTTTCAGGATAAAAATTGTTGTTTTTTGGAGTTTGAATTTTTCCTATTATCTATAATTTCCTCTCCGTAACACTAGATAATCAGTCACTCAAGCTCCAATCTTCATCTAAAGCTGTCATTTTACAAATTAGAAAGTAAAACAACATAATTGTGTGATTCGTAGAGTTCTAAAGTATAAGTTTATAGATCATTTTTGTATCGAGCTGATTATATATCCAAGATCTGTGGAATTTGATTCTCTCTTGTGATTTTTATGAAAATGAAAAGGTCTAAAGGTGAAGAAGTTTTACCTTGTGAACAAGATATTTCTACGAAGAAGTGGAAACAAAGAATTCAATCTCAAATGGATGAAGAGAACTTGGTCTATAAATTTGAAATGCTAGAGACCATGATGGATAGGTTACATAGAAAAAATAAGATCTTTGAGATCTCCAAAATAGGGATTCAATTAAACAAGATTATATTGAATCGATGGTTCGATCATTGGCCAAAAAATTTCTATCGAAAGAACAAAAAAGAGGAATAATGGGAAGAGTGTGAAGAAGGGACGCCAATTGTAAGTGAGAAGGTAAGATATTTTCATACACCTTTTAAAGTTGAAACAAAAGTGGAATTAAAGAAATTTGAAGGAAAAGTAGATGCAAAATTACTTGATAAGTTGATAAAATGGTTGGAAGTTTATTTTAGTGTGCATAATGTCAATGAGGCACAAAGGATCACCTTTACACATCTCAAAATGGGAGGTCATGCTCTGGTTTGGTGGGAAACCCATCTAACCACTTTTGAGAAGAAGAAACATCTTATTATCGAAAGTGCTTGGAAATGTTTTAAAGAATTTCTTAGGGATAAATTCTATCCTATTGGACATAAAAATGACATGATGATTAATTGGCAGTACTTTAGGTAGGGTAGCAGTCAAAGCATGTAAGACTACACTACATAATTTTGGAGACAAGCCATGTTTCTTAATATGGACTTGGAGGTTGATGACATTCTCGACCATGTATTTGGGAGGACTTCACACTCACCTTTGGAGGAAGGTAATCTCCATGAAGCCCAAGGATCTCAATGAATCTTGTATTCAAGCATACTACATTGATGGCAATAATAAGAAAGGATAAATAAATCCAAAAGGAGACTAGTCAATGATATAAGGTGGGAAAATAACAAGGGAAGACAAGTGGAAAAGGTAAATGGAAAGGTAAAAATACCTCTACTACTTTGCATACTTATAAAGATCCTAATAATTTATGTAAGAATTGTGATATAAATGGACATATTGATGTTGCATGTTGGAAGTTTCATGCGAATTACACCTAAAGTGCTAAAACAAGGATTCCAAGAAATCCATGGCCACTGTGAAAACAAAAGGAGAGGTGGAGATTCAGGGATGATTCGGATGTAGACGAGAGGTGGGATGCATGGCCACTAAGATGTATGGGGTACAAAAGAATAGTTGAGTAAGATATTTCAAATCGAATCCAAATCAAGAAGACTAAGGTAAATTCTTTAGTATATTTCGGTTCTCGGTCAAATATGATTTGTAATGTGGTTGTAGAACAACTTGCTCTATAAAATTATGTGCATCCATATCCATACCCATGAATATGGCTGAAGAAGGGTGTTGTTGTTGCAGACTCACAGCACCCCTGGATGCAGATCAGGCTTCTAGGTTGATCACTCTAGCATCCAGTGTGATTACACAACATGGAAACCTCTCTCCAAGTGTGGGACTTGTGAAATTGAGAGAGGAATCTCTAGATTAGAGGCTGGTTCCTCAAAATCCTCTGATTAGATCTAATGCTTACACAACTACAGAGGTTCAGATCCTAATCCTACTCTAAACTGCAAGGAGACAGGGATAGAAATGTAAAAATTGAAACTAACTAAAGATGGTGATGCACCAAAAGGAGTGGTGAAACATTTCTATCATGAAAATAGACACAAACCAGAGATTGCAGCATAAAACATACACAGGCTGATAAGATATAATTTAGGATCTGAAATGAAGCAAACAATACAAACAAAGGACTGAAACTCATTCACAAAGCTTGCATTATCATTTCCAGTGTCAAAATCACTGCATTACAACCTCAGAGAGGTAAAAAACTGTTACAGTCTTTGGAGAGGTTTGATTCTTCAAACAATCACTTGCTGGAGGTGAAAGAAGAAGTTGTTATGTCCAAAAAATGTTCCCCCTTAGAAATGAGCCAAAACTGGCTTTTACATTGCATGGGTCGAGCCCAGGAGATAGAAACGTACAAAAACATGAGAGCCCATTCCTCTTCAACTAAAGATGCATTAAAATGGCATGGGATACCTCAAAAACCCATACCCTATCAATTTTTACCGAATTGCAGGAGAATGTGACCCATTCTGTGTTAAATTTGGTCGCTGAAATGTCACTTACGGCATGAACACACGTCGAGCCATCTCTTAACTTTCTCTCTCCAAACTGCACTAAAATTCAATATTAACCCTGAAGCATGTAGAGAATTTCATAAGATTTCCGTCGATATAAAAACGTGCAAATCCTCGCTCTGGATCAAAAGATATGGAGATATGAAGATTTAGGGCACAAAACAGGTGAAAATGTGTTTTAAAATTTTTTCCCGCGCTCTGCACCTGGATGACACGTGGCAAGCACTGATTGGATGTGTAATTCTCTCTCCTTTCCTGTCCCGTGGGTTTTCCTTGAGAATTTTGACTTTTTGATGATTTTGGAACATTTTCACTTTTCCTCCGCGCCCCCGCCACTTGGGACACGTGGCATGATCTGATTGGAGGACAGGGTGCGGGGCATCCTTTACTTTTAGCTTTTTGGCCGAAACTCTTGCTAAATTCTCTAACTCCTCCCCGAGCTCCATGCTTCCCTGTTCCATTGGACACGTGTCCAATTCCTATTAGCTCGGGCCAATGCTTGAAACCTCGCCCTTTGAACTTTTGGACGTTTCCCCCTTGTGACACGTGTCATGATTTGATTGGTCTCTGGGTCTCCGGCTTTTCGCATCCCTCGCATCCTCGTGGCATAGCTGTCCCCAAACTACTTGGGATAAATATCTCGATCCGCCCGAAATGGGCTTCCTTGTCCCTTTTTCGGCCGATGACACATGGCGTAATGTGATTGGCTCTCGGCTTTCTCGGCTATCTGCGTCCCACGCATCCCTTTGTCCCAACTGTCCCAGTGTGAAATTTCTTCTTTTCGGCCAATCTGGGTGGTTCATGTCCTTCACGTCCTCGTGGCCCAGATGTCCTGATCGCTCCACCACTCAGCGATTAGTCGATTTTCTTCTCCTTTGGCTGAATCGGCTTTCTGCGTCCCATGCATGCCGCGCGTCCTGACGGCCCGGATGTTCCTTTACTCTGCAGACTGCCTGGCGACCTTTCGGCCGATTCGCGCCCAGATGTCCCTTATGTCCCGACTATTGCAAGGACTAGGACTTAGCCATTTTTCATGATTTTTCTTGGCCCAAGCTTGTTTTCTGCAACCTTTTCACCTTTTCTCAGAACTTGCTCTTTCCTTCTTGGATAGGGGAGTTAGAAAAAATCTGAGGGGACCCTAGAAACATGATTTTTGCCCCTGAATCAATCTATTTTCCTGGGACTTGAGAATTTAATGCATGTTATCAAATTTACCTGGGGGTGAATTTTGGATAACAGTGTACAAATAAAGGTTACAATAAAGTGTAAGTTTCAGTTTCAGATAAATACCTAATATAGTAATGTATTAGAGGCTGATATCATTCCACTTGATCGATTTGACGTTGTCTTTAGAGTTCCTGACCTGTATGCTAGGGATGCTATGTTCACAAGGAGGGAAAAGTACTACAGATGGGTCAAATACTGAGTCATTTTCAACATCCAGGCACACCATAGAAAATCAAAGGAGGCTATGGTAAGTGTCGACCAATCACCGAGTCTTATTCGGAAAATCATCAATTTTTTTACTTTCATCGAAGAAAAAAAAATGGACGTGAGAGCACTGATATTTCTAACTAAAGTATGGATAATTTTGATAGCACTTTTCAGGTTTATTAGAAGAATCCACCACAGGAACTTCTCAATTAAGGATAAAAACTTATGGTATGCAAATCACCATATCTACCTATGGATTCACTGGACCTAACCATGGGGCAGCAGGGAGAAGAGGAGATACAAGGAAAAATGGTGACTATAACAACAACGTACATGGAGAGGATTCAACCAATCCATCTCGGGAGACCTTTAGGCCATACTTCACCTAATAAATCCATCTATGCATGAAAAGAAGGAAACATACAAATGTTTCCTTCCAAAGAGAATTTTACTTGAGGTAACTCAGAGGAGGATGTAGCAATGAAGAAGAAAACCAAATATCCACATGTACCTTAGTAGGTTAGAGGAGAGAAGACACCAAGGCGGATGATGCACCGGTACTTGAAGGAGCAAGAGAGGGAGTTGATTCCACTACCACTCCCCCAATAAGCTTTTATGGGACAAAAATCCTCCTAAGTAGGGGAGGTATGATCCATAGGGATCTATAAAAACACACCACTTCATAATTTCCATTAGCAACAAGAAGGAGAATTGAAGAAAATGAAGAAAAATGAGGTAAATGGAAATTGAGGGAACTACCACTCATACAAAGTGGTAGTTACGAAAATGCCACCCAGACAAGGTGGCGGTCTTGAAACTGTCGGTCTTCTTAAGGCAGTGGTCCTAACAATTTTAAATAGAAAAGAGAAATGGAGCACAAATGGATGTGAATTAGAAGTTTCCCACTGTGTCTCTTCCCTTCTTAACCTTTCCCATCCTTTAGTGTGTGAAGGACAAGGGAAAATGATATAAATACAAGGAGGATCAGAAAATTGATCATTCGTAGATCCAAAGAGATCAATAAGCAGAGTATTAATTATATGAGAGAAAGTGAGCAATATCTTCAATGCTAGAGTGGAATTATAGGAGAAAGGTGTAGGAACAGAGTAAGCAAGCATAGGAAGGGAGAGGTTTACATTTTTGTCTCCATTTTCTAGTTCTTGTAATCTGTAATGGTCTATAATTGACCAATAAAAGAGGGAAGAAAAAACATTTTCCCCTTCCCAACTATTTTTCCACCATTAGAGGTTTCTAGGATAAAAATTGTTGGTGTTTGGATTTTGAATTCTTTCTTATTCTCTGCAATTTCCTCTCCATAGCAATAGATAATCAGTCACTAAAGCTCTAATATTCATCTAAAGCTATCATTTTCCAAAGTAGAAAGTAGAATAGCATAATTGTGTGATTTGTAGAGTTGTAAAGTAGAAGTTTATAGATTAGAATAAATTTATCTTAAGATAGTTTTTCACATGTTTCGATATACTTTTGAGCCTATCCTTCGTCGACTTGATGCATCCGATCCTACTCTTGTATATATGCATGGAATTTTCCTTGTACATTCCCATCTATTCTTTGGGGGGATATTTGCATCTTCATTTTCCTTTACATAGCTTCAGAAAAAATACCAAAAACACTCAAATAGGTTTACCCAAACAACCCTAAAACATTATAATATTGTCTTGCGAAGACAAAAAAAATTGTACTAAATGCTTTGAAAAATGTTCCAACAAAAATAAGGTAGTAAATTTTCATTTCTTGTTTGTTTGTTTGCACATAATTTTATTTTCTTATTTATACATATAGTGTGTTGTCTTACATGATTTTTAGATTAATTTGTTGCTTAAATTCATTATATTAGTTATTGTTTTTACGAGATAGAAAAATTACATCCGAGTTATTAACATTTTAGTTCATTTATAACTTTGGTGTGGGTAATTCATGCTTGTTTATTTTTGTACATTGTTAAGTTTTTGTGTTGTTTAAAAATGTGTATATAGTATATTTGATTAATCATTTCTTATGCTTATGTTCTTTGTTTATACATTATGAGTTATCATTTCATCATTACATTTATCATTTCATCATTACATCCATATCATCGCATCTATCATCTAACATCATCATATTATCAATAAACCGTTAAGCTAAAACATCATAAAATGAAATAAAACATGCATGCTATGATAACATCATATTATATCATCAATGCGGAAATAGGGATTATTTTTATCCGCCCTCTCATTATAAAAACATGGAATAACATGATATCTCATACAAAAAAATGGGATATATCATCGTTGTCCATCATCATCATAAACATGTCATAATAATCAATGTCCATATTCAAAAGTTTCTCGATAGAATAAGATACAAAAACAATCCATCATGGGCATGGATCAAAAATGTGTTCCTTTATCTTAAGATAAACAAAAACATACATATACATCATGTCAAAAATTTCCTTCATTTTGAGGCATATACAAAAATTATACATGTATATAATCCATCTCAATAAAGGATTCAACCTTGACTCTCACCTACATAAGGACTAACTTGCATGTGACTAGGAATTTTTGACCTTTGACCAGGTGGGGGCATCTAACTAGGTGGGTGAATCAACACTAATCTCATAGACCGAATGGTCTATGTGATCTAGATATTATGCCTCTAAGATGAATATAAGGAGGTTATCTATGGCCCTCTCAAACCACATACTGATACAAACCACTGTATTAACTAGCTTCCCTAAAAGTGGCTAGGAAATCATAAACCAATTCACTGGATTTTGTTGCTACTACTACTTGATGTAGAGTATTTCTCTCTCCTAATCCGGGACACATAAATCCTAAGCTAGGTCCTTTGTGAGACATCCTGGGTCCTCTCTGCAATGGAATGTTGAATTTTTATGTAAGGAAAGCGTGCTTGATAGATCACTACTCTACTTGCCTCTAGAGATTCTATTCTATGATAAATTCTACATCTCTACATTACATATCCATGTCTCATTGTATCTACAAAGTGGCCACTAATGGCCCACATATTGCTGGTATAATTCATAAACCAATCATTGGTATCTATAGCAGTCCTGTACGACCCCCACTCCATCTCCATCTCCACCCCCATGAACAGCTATAATACGATGGATACCTTATCTAGTAGGTGAGGGTGGATGTAACAACCACAAATTTGACACACAAATACAACAAGAAAATACCAGGATTTATTTTTTGACTTACATTGTTATATACACAAAATCACATGGGAATTATTTGGGTAATTCAACCTCACACATGAAATTTATAATATCATGGACCCACATGTATCACAAAGTGTGAAGTTATTTTCTTCAGAGGGAAAGATGACACACATAAAAATCCTACCTAAGAGGCTTAAATAGGGAAGAGATCATCATTGCAACTACCCCTTATCCCCCAAGAAGGGATCTTGGCTAGCCTTTGGTTCCTCTAAAGCATACACACCTCATAAAATATGATAGTCCCCTTTTTCCCTACAACATAACACGCTCTTATACCTCCACTAAGACTAGCCATGAATCCCCTTGTTTCCTCAAAAACAACACACACTTATCCCTTATTCCTCCCTTCACTAGCTACACCTTATTCCTCCAATAAAAATGATGGAACCTCACCCGAATAAGAATACAAAAAAACACATGATACACATGATGAAAATCATAACTACATTTCCCAATGATAAGGAACAAACAATTATCACATTTCCCAAAATGATGAAGCACAATAACAATCCAACCACATTACAAACTTATAGATAGGGTCTTCCCACGACATGATATTTTTTTAACATTACACATTTATTAGAACCATGTTTAAAATTTTAACTTAAGGTATATAATGTCTCATAATATGTTAATAATACATTATTTTTCCTTTTGATAAATTCCCTTTATACCTTTAACATTTAACTTATGGTGTTTTTCATTTAATCTAGATACTATAAATTATTACAATTACTTGTTTAACTCATAATTATATTTACATAAACACAAAGTTATTATGTCTTATCCCCATGATTCATTCCTAAAGGAATGCATCTAGATCTTATATAATACCTTCATAACACAATGAGACAAGTGTAAGACCAAAGGAGGTGAAGTTCAAATTTTTTTAAGGATTTAGGGTCATGTTTCTTTCATTCATTTATAAATTAATATTTGATTTAGTCCACAAAAATATTATATGACATGAGTTATTTATCCACAACAAGAAGGTTTAATAAAATTACAAGGAATATCAAGATTCACTTTTATTGTGGAGTAACATCTTACGGTTACACTTTTGAAGGCCAAACATCAATTATAATTTAATTATAGTTATTTTCCAACAATTAGGTTAATAATACGAAGGCACTTATGGTGAAAACATACTTTCTTGTTCTTTTGTTTCAAGGATAATTTCATTAGTATCGATTTACATCCATATTCCTTTTGCAATTGATCGTGTAACCCATTTGTTAATAGGGACATTCATATGCTCATGAGACTACTAGTCCTTGTCTTAGAGATTTCGTTTCTAAGAACATGATTGCATAGTTTCACATAATACATTCATTACACAATAGGAAAAGTGGGAGAGAAAATAATAGTAGTCCATTGTTTAAAAGGTTAAGATTCACATTAAATTCTACACAATGTGGATCATGTTTCTCGCCACAAGATAATTTAAATATGATACATGAATGATCTTAATTTCTCTTTTCTTCTAGAAAATCATCTTGTGGTTACATTTTCACAAACTAATTATAAATTAAAATGTTTTTAAGTTTCACAATTAACTCTTAGTATTGTACCATATAATCCAAACAATAATTTAAATTGGGTATCGAATTCATTTATAATCCTAACTCCTAAAGGTGACTTTCAAGGGTAGTTGGTGATCTTTTCCACCTAATACCCTTCACTCTACATGTGTGTTGGTCTAAGTGGGTTTGCATTATATTTAACATTTTTTTCCCATACACACATGACTATCAATCCTAGGAAGAAGCCAAGTACTCAAGACAACATTTAACCTTTACCATCCCTAACTATCAGGTTCACAAAAATGTCATTAAGCATACAAGATATGATGATAATCTCAAACTTTGGCTCTTATTTCCTTAATCTAGAAGTTTCCATCGATTTTAATGATTTATGCTCACCTTATGGTTTTATGTTTTCATGTTAACAAGGATCATGCAATAAGGATAGTTATGCAAGAGTTTTATACTAGGGTTGGCTATTTTATTTAGATTTATTTTCTATATTTTCAAGTCAAATAACACAACACACCAGAGATTTCATCATCAATTTCACACCAAAATGCACTATAATATGTCAAATTTCAATTTCATTTAACATGTATACCCAACTTTTACAATACATAATTCTGAATCAGAATGACACCCAAGGTTAGATGCACATTTCCCAAAATACCCCTAAACACTAGTAACTCATACATATTATGAAATTTCAATAATAAACCTTTCAATACATCACAAAATGTTGATTTAGCCTCTATAATTTCATTGCTTCAAATAGTATGCAAAAATGATATTTCTAGTGACACTTCACATCCGTCTATGTCTCAAGATTTCTTACAACCATTGCATGGTCAAGCAAATACTATCATGGAATTCACCTAAATATATTATAATTAATGTTATTATTTTTCATTTGCATAATAAGAATAATTCACACATAACTAGAGAGGGTTAGAAATATATATGATCATTTCATTGCACTTCAGTTCTTGATTTAGGGAGGAGAGAGAGAAGAGAAGAGAGAAACACTATTTCTCCAAAAGTTAAATTTCACACAACAAGCCACAAGAGAGAGTTTCATATAGTTATTTATAAGTTTCAATAAGTTTTCACGATGGTTTATTGTCTTGACTAGGGTCCTATGGCCTTATTTTACATTTTTCTACTAGTTGCGAAAAAAATCAAATTTTGGCTCTTGAGACTAAGGAACAACATTCAACAACTATCTTCCGATAGAAAATTCACAATGCAAAATTCCTACATGTAATCTTACTTACCAAGAATCACAGAACTCGGCTGAATTCAAAAATGACAAATGGTTTACAATTGGTGGCTAGTTTTCCGGGGCCATTGGTCGTAATTGGCCGATTGCAAAAAAGTATCATACTTTAGCTCAAGTGCTAAGATACCATGTCCAAAAATTGACTTATGAAAGGATGAATTATCAATATAAAAATTTCTACATGATCTCTTATATATTGAGAATTCACTAGAGTTGAAGGAACAAAGAACTAGAAAATGGGTTACAAATAACAACTAGTTTTCTAGAGCCAACGGTCGTAATTGGTCCAGTTTGACCTAGTCAAAAAAGTGAACTCGAGGCCTACAAATCCCATTTTCCAAACTAGATAGAATTATTTTTTTTTCAAAAACTAAAGGTTACAAGAAATTTTATAGTAGAAATACTATATGTTTGTGAAGGAAGAAAAACATTCCTTCGCTTGGGGTCTAAACAAATAAGCAAAACAAAACCCAACTTTTCCCTTTTAACAACTTCCTAAAACTGCAACATGGGGTAACCGAACTCCTACCAAGGAGATGAAAAGAGCACAAATGATCAATCTGGGTCAATCTAAGGCTTGGTGTGACTCCCCTCATAACAAGGAATGTAGATGAAACTTGACATCTCTTTTGCAAGGCTCAAAATGTTGTTTTGAGAGTCTCTAAATATTTCATTTTTATAACTTTGTGAAGTAGAAAAAAATGGTTAGTTTAGTTGACGACTTGTCTAACTTTCATAGTACTAGCGGACACAGAACCTAATGATAATACACTATTTTATCAATGTATAAATTTTTAATAGCAATCACAGTTGATGGCCAAGGTGTAAATCAGTCACATAAATCACAAGGTGGAGTTTTATTGTTTTACACTAAAAGTTTGGTTAAAATATCCAATTGTATAATTATCTAAGGGATTAATATTTCTATTATATTGCAAATGAAGAAATAAAATATGAAAATTATAAAAGATGAAGGTAAAGGAGACCATGTCCTGGGAATGAATACATTTGAAATTGTGGGATTTGGTCTAGCATCTCAAATAGAAAATTTTTCAAGCGGTTTGCACGCATCTAGAATTCTCCCACTTTTCATTTTGTTAAAAGCTTCAATACCCATTCCAAAAAATGATTTGATAATTTTCCACAATGATTGTAACCCGCTAGACCAAGTTTGGTTGAGGTTCTCCCCCTTTATTAATTACCATTCCATATCCTTTTCTAAGCACCCACATTTGCATTTGCTTGAAAGTTTCTAAAGGTTTTTCAACGAACCCATTTTCATATAACCACAACCATGGCACTCCAAGGGATAACATCTAGTTGGGGAATTTCTTCTAAATAATTTAAGTCTCATCATGAACACCATTATGAGAACATTAATCTATCAACGCATTTATGTGAGATTACTTTTTTTAATAAGTATTTTGTTAAACAATTCACGTGGCCTTGAGTATTCTTCCTTATTTTGTATACATCTCCACCAAAAACTTGTAATCATAACTTATAACAATGATCCCATTGTATTAAAATCTATTGTTTGTCCCCACCTTGCTTACATATCTCCACTTGGCATAGGGAAGAATGAAAGAGATAAAACTTGCGAGAGATATACATGGGATAAAGGAAAGAAAATTTCAAAATCTTAAATCTCTACAACATCTACTCAAATAAAAGATAAAGAACCGGGAAGATGAGTGATATCCACTTGATGTCACATTTTATGTAACACAATTGTTCAGAGCTAGAAGATGCAAATTGAAAACGGTTTGACATTATGCCCTAAGGAATCATATCTTAATGCTTAATCTTCTTCTTTTGTATACTATAAAAAAAGGTGACAAGAAGTAGTTTATTCCCCTCGGAGACATTGAACCTGCTTTAGACATAGATAGAAATCTAGATCAAACAATTTGATCATAGCAGAATGAGGAGACATTAGGGATACAAATTTATCTCCATGCGTAGGGTTTTTAATCCCAAAATGATACTAATTTTAGGACAAATGCTAACCATGAGAGATTCATTTAGTGCGTCCCAATAATATTTTATTTATTTAATAATGATATTATAGGAATCTGCAATCATTGTAACTATCCAAATACTTTTAATTCTACAACGTTAACTTGGGTTCCACCGTGGTTCTCTAGATCTTGGATAAGGTGCCTCTGTTATCAACCAAGGAAAAGATAGATCTGAAAGGTTATTTCACAAAACCATGCAAAAATTTGTCAAAGGTCCTATCCCCTAGCCTAGGTAAGGAGGAGTTTGACAAGGTTGAGGGGTGGATTTACATCTAACAATTGCATTTACTTTGAATGTTTCCAAATTCCTTTCAACAATTTAAAATTTGGTGCCTTATACCCACGAGCCACTTTCTAAGACACGTCACTCCTCCCTTCAACCAATGCATCAAACACCCTTTTTATTATTATTAATTTTAGATAAATATATTTTTGATTCTTGTTTTTGTTATTATTTTATTATTTTTATTTTATTTATTTATAATCTAGCTTAGTTATTTATAATAGTGATCGTTGATAAAATCCACCACTAATAGAGAGGGGAAATAAATTAAGGATTTAAATCTCCCTCCCCTTATAATAACATCAACCTTGATGTGAATTAAAGCCAAGATTAGAAATGGTAGTCATAAGAATCGAGGAAACAATCAATCATTTATGTCACCAAAGTGAGAATATACCTATCATTAAAACACAACCAAAAGAAAGAAGGAGAGGTTTGAAAATTCTTAATGTTCTGTGAAGACTATTAGTTCCAATTTACATTATTACTTAGTTAATATTTTCCCTTAACAATATGTATTAAACTCAACCTCTTAATAATTCATAGTTTAAGATTTCAGTTTATTTATTTTCATGGGTGCCCAACAACAACTAACATCTAGATGCCACACTAGGCCCAACAAGAAACTAATGGTCCACAAGACATATTGCTACATAATTTCACGACTATATCACGTCACAATAAATCAATGAAACCATGGAAGGAGCATACATGGTCCACATAACATAGTAATTTTCAGACACATGCCCCTAGCACAAATGTACTCATAACATAAGGATAATATAACAACATCGAATTCCCAATAGTACACATATAAAGGTTTCACACAACTTGTAACCATAACTCTAGATACATAGTGTCAAGATGGAATAAACATCATACCATCAATGAGGAGCATCAATCCTAAAAAACACACAACATAACCAGCTCATATGAGTACACATAACTCATAATACCAACTCCATACACCTCAAAATCTCCATAAGCATCCCAAAAAAATCCATATACCTCCCACAACATCACAAAAAAACTCCATACACCTCCCAAACAATAAAATAAAGAAAAATTTTACTTTTATCTCCATGAAAGAGGCCAGTCACACTATGGCCCTAGGCACATAAATTTTGAACACCTTTAACCCAAGTGACATAATAACCCACGGTGCAACAACCTACTAGTTATCTCAGTATCTCCTTGGGGCATACCCCCATACAATAAAAAAGTGGGACCATAGGTACCATTAGTACTTGGTGAACCCATGTCCCTATTACAACACATAACAACATTAGAACCAACATGCCAAAACAATAAGAAAAATTTCCAAGTGGCATCAAATTCAATCGCTTTGGGCCAAGTGAGAAAATATATTGAAACTCAAGGAATAATTTAAATTAAATTCAACTTCCAATCAAAGAAAAATAAATGGATAATTAGCCATATTTAGTGTGAAAACTATCACGTTAGTACAAAAATATAAAAAATAATTCCCAAAATTACAAACCATAACTCAACCAAAAGTTAAATAGAATAATTTTTTGGTTCCAGAAAAGGAAGAGAAAAGAAAAGTCAAATTTACGAATAAAATGCATATAGAAAGTATCATGTCAAAATCACTATGTGGCCTTACAAGACCACCAAAGGGGTACTCATCAAGTTGTTGGCACTCAAATATCAATCCTCATCTCATAAAATATATAATAAAAGCAACATCACAAATACCTTAGATCTCATCTGGCATCAAGTGTACATCTCGGAATATAAATAATAACTATCATAATCTTTATCTAAATCATGCCTCCATATTCCCACAAGGATTGACATAGTCTAAGAGGGGATGGTACATGTAACCATCTACTGAGCCTAGGGTTTTCATGAAACACAATATATGTGGTGCCCATTGGGCAAATGTCATGTTTACCAAATGAATAGAAGTGGGTTTTCATTATATATAAGACCCCACTCCCCATCTCATACTCATCTCAAGTGACTAGTAAATGGTACACCAATGCACATGTATACATAGGTCATCTATATGAAAAACATATAGGGAGAGAGAAAAAGTTATAGGTCACCATCTATTGAGCCTTAGGTGTTTGTGAAACACAATATATCTAGAATCCATTGGGTAATGTGTCATACAAGTCTATATAAGGCTCCACTTCCTATCTCATGCTCAACTCGAATGACTAGTCAATGGTACTAATTACCTCTCTCCGTACTTATGCTTTTTACTGATTGCTTCCCTTGGGGTCGTTTAGTGTAATTTTCACAACATAACACATAACTAAATTGCAAACACAATGGTGATTCACGCATATTAACCATAGGATATTACACATGGTATATATACGGGTATAACATAATGTTTCGTAATGGTTTACAATACATCACATTTCCACATAACACAATCAAAGTACAAGTAGAGTACAATAGGAGTCATACAACCACCACATGCCCCTACTTCGCAAAATGAATCCATCATATAACACATGAATTATATGTATGATGAACATAGTGACTAACATCACAACATGTAAAAAAATGTGATACAACATGATGACATAACATAATACATCACAACACAAAGGTGCCATCAAGATATGATCCAATTCACTATGCAACAAATTTTTCATACAACACATAAGCACACATACATATCACAAAATAACAAGACACTCCAACACTTCACAATCCACAATAAAATTATTTTCACACAAGGTATAAACTTCACACATGAAATTCTCATTGAATTCACAAAAAGAGAGTGAATAATCTCATCATGAAACATCTCAACATGATAACAAATCTGCACTAAGTGGCATACACAACATGTTTATTCATAAGATCACAAGTACAACATTGGTCACATCAGAAGATATATCACTTTACTCATCCCATCTCCACCACCACCATAACTCCAATTTTTCCTAGAGGTTTAAGAGAATAAATCTTCACTTTGATACCAAATGTAATGCCTAAAATTTTGACACACAAATGCAACAGTAAAAATACCATAATATGATTTTTACTTACATTGTTGTATACATGAAATTACATGGGAATGATTTCGGTCATTAAAACTCACAAAAGAAACTTATAACAACATTGACCCACACATATCACAAAGTGAGAAGTTATCTTCTTCACCATGGAAGATGAAACACATAACCAAGCCTACCTAATAGGTTTACATAGGGTAGATGTCATCATTGTATCTACTTATTATTCCCCAAAGAAGGGATCCTGACTAGCCTTTGGTTCTTCCAAAGCACACACACCACATCAAATTTTATAGGCCCATTTTTCCCTAAAACATAAAAAACTCTTATACCTCCACTAAGACTAGCCACGAATCCCATTGTTTCCTCCAAAACAACACACATTTCTTCTTTATTCCTCCCTTCACTAGTTAAACCTTATTCCTCTAATAAACATTGATGGATCATCATCCAAAGAAGAAGACAAAAACCACATTATACACATGATGCAAATCATAACTACACAACCCAATGATAAGGAACAAACAATTACCACATTTTCCAAAATGATGAAGCACAAAAACAATCCAACCACATTACAAACTTATAGATATGGTCTTCCCATGAAACAATATTTTTAAGATTACACATTTATTACAATCATGTTTCAAATTTTAACTTAAGGTATAGAAAGGCTCATAATATTTGAATCATACATTCTTGTTCCTTTTGAGAAATTGTCTTTATACCATTTAACAATTAACTTAAGGTGTTTTTCATTTAATCTACATCATATACATTGTTAAAATTACTTGTTGAAATCGTTTATTAATAGAGTATTTATTTAAACCAAAGGATATTTAAATAATCACTAGGATACTAGGTCTTATCCCTAGGATTCATTACAAAAGGCATGCATCTTGATCTTATATCATACCTTCGTTACACAATGGGACAAGTGTAAGACCAAAGGAGGTGAAGTTCACAATTTTTAAGGATTTAGGGTCACATTTCTTTCATTCATTTATAAATTAATAATTGATTTTTTCCACAATAAGTATTATACGACATGGGTTATTTGTCCATAACAAGAAGGTTTAATAACTTAATCACATTAAAAGGAATATCAAATTTCACTTTTATTGTTAAATAACATCTCAAAATTACACTTCTGAATGCCAAGCGTAAATTATAATTTAATTATAGTTATGTTGTAACAACTAGTTTAAGAATACAAAGGCACTTATGTTGATAACATACTTTCTCTTTCTTTTTTTTTCTAGATATTATTTTTTTACATTCATATGCCTTTTGTAATTGATTGTGTAACCCATTTGTTAATAGGGACATTTGTATGCTCATGAGACTACTAGTCCTTGTCTTAGGGAATTCATCTATAAGAACATGATTACATAGTTTCACATCATACATTCATTACACAATAGGAAAAGTGGGAGAGCAAAAGAGAGTAGTCCATCATTTAAAATGTTAAGATTCACATTAAATTTTACACAACGTGGATCTCATTTCTTGCCACAAGATGGTTTAAATATGATATATGAAAGATCTAAATTTAACTTTTCTTCTAGCACATAATATTTTGGTTATATTTTCACAAACTAATCATAAATTTAAATGTTGTTAAGTTCCATAATTAACTCTTAGTATTGTACCATAGAACCCAAATGATAATTTAAATTGGGTATCAAGTTCATTTATAATCCCAAATCCTAAATGTGACTTTCAAGGGTCGTTAGTGATATTTACCACCTAACACTCTTCACTCTACATGTGTGCCACCAAGAGGGTTTTCATTAAATTTAAATTTGGTTTCACATAAACATGTGACTATCAATCCTAGAAGGAAGCCACATACTCAAGAAAATTTTTAACCTTTACCATCCTTAACTATTAGGTTCACGAAAATGTCTCTAAGCATACAAGATATGATGATAATATAAAAAATGGGCTCTTATTTCCTTAATCTATAAGTTTCAATCGAGTTTAATGATTTAGGCTCACCTTATGGTTTTAGTTTTCCATGTTAAGAAGGATCACACAATAAGGTTAGTTATGAAAGGGTTTTATACTAAGGTTGGTTGTTTAATTTAAATTTCTTTTCTATATTTTCAAGTCAAATAACACAACACACCAAAGATTTCATTATCAATTTCACATCGAAAATGCACTATAAAATGTCAAATTTAAATTTCAATTAACATTAATACCCAAATCTTTACAACACATAATTTTGAATCGATTGACACCCAAGGTTAGATGCAAATTTCCCAAAACACCCCTAAACACTAGCAACTCATACATATTACAAAATTTCAATAATAAACCTTTCAATACATCACAAAATGTTGATTTAGCCTCTACAATTTAATTATTTCAAATAGTATAAAAAAATTATATTTCTAGTGAAACTTCACTCTCTCCATGTCTCGTTATCTATAACCACCGCATGGTAAACAAATGTTGACATGGAATCCACCTAAATCTAGCATAATTAACATTATTAGTTTTTAATTTGCATAATAAGAATAATTCACACATAACCAGAGAGGGTTAGAAATATATATGATCATTTCATTACACTTAAGTTCTTTATTTAGGGATGAGAGAGAGAGATAGAGGAGAGATAAACACTATTTATCCAAAATTCAAATTTCACACAAGCCATAAGAGAGAGTTTCATATAGTTATTTATAAGTGTCAATAACTTTTCATGATGGTTTATTGTCTTTTTTTTTATTAAAGGTAAAATAGGGTTGAGGGGACCCTACCCCTTACAAGTCAAAGCTCCAAAAGAGAAGATGAAACAATACATAACAATAAAAAAATATAACATATATAATGATAATAATGTTTGGGCTCCACCACGAGCCATAAGACTAGTTAAAAACAAAGAAAAATAACAACAATAACACCACAACCAAACTAATAACAAAGTAAAAGTAAAACAAAGTAATAACAACCAACCCAACAAAGATCACTTTTTGGCTTTTTCAAGCCCATCAAGCACTTTCTCCCACTCCTTAGCTAGAGATTCAATGTTGACACCCAAGGATGCCAGATCACACCCTTCAACATCCACTTTTCTTTTCTTGGAATTGCCATGATCATCCACAAGCCTGTAAGCGTTTGCTAGTTGACCAAGGACATGGAGATGCTGCAGAGTAGATTTCACCATGACCACACTCCATTCCATGTAGCTATGTAAAACGTAACGTCTTGATTTTTAGAATCTACTATGATAACCTCTTTTCGTGATGTTGTAGAATCAGGAAATGAGGACTATTATGTTAAGATATATCTTTTAATCTTAAAAAGAATGTGTTACTGATCTGAACCCTTGCTTACTGTAACTTTGTTTACTTGGGATGGAGGTCATTATAACTTGTGTTTTGCAAAGTGTGAAACTGCAGACTTGCTTTTGTGTTTGATGAACTCATATTTTTGTTGACAACACACCTTGAATCAATTCCATTGATCCAAGGTATGCTTCGGCCTTCCTTGTGGTCACTTTGTCGATTTACTTTCTAATTAGAATGAAGTCTGGAACCAGGCTGGAGATTGTTATAAATTTTAAAGAACCTGGTTACAGGTATAATTACTCGGCACCATGCTGCCAATGGAAAGATTTGATTTCTGGAATACATACAAATTGTAATGCTAGAAAGTGTAAGGCAGTAAGAGTTTTGATGCAAGTGAACAAGGTATATATATATATATAGATATATATGCATTGGACGGAACGTCCTGAATTATACTAGTCTTGAACGTAAGTCGGTAAAACTTACTTGGAACCTATTAAGTAAAATACTATGGGTTAAGTTCTAACCTATGACCTAATAACTATCCTAGGTGGATTTTAAATTAAAGGGGATGTAAATTATTACAAATCCTAATGATTTGCGACCTAGGTGGATACCTAACTATGGATAATGTAACCTAAACTAATGCTAGCCCTAAAAGGGGACCTAAGGATACGTGCCAGTGGGAGGATAAGGAGGAAGGTGTAAGCTTTAATGCAGGACTTAATTTCAGTCCTTGTAGTTTTTAATCGCCAAATTTGGTGGGAGCAGAGAAGATGGAGGCTCCTAATTAACCATGCTACTAAATTTGAATTACAAGCAAAATTGTGAGAAAAAGGCCTACCAAACCTGAGTCGGTGGTGGCGTGGGGAAAGAGGAAAAAGTAATGCATTCAATGCATTAATGGCCTTGGTTTTGGTAAACTACCCGCCTTGGAAAGAGAAAGAGGAATTTTTGTGGATTATTGTTGTTCATTCGGGTTATGAGTTATTTATCTGCATTTCCTTTTGTTTCTCTTTCGAGCTTGTAAGTTTGCTTCCAGCCATTGTCAGTTCGACCACTTTCTCCTAGTGGTTTCTGAGTCTATGGAAACGTGGAAGAAGTTAAGAGACCTGGTTTAATAACTTGTTGGAGGGAAGAAATTTGGAAGAAGCTCAGCTGTGATATTCTACGAGCTAACCAGAAAATATATAGGCATGTTAGGCTCTTTTCTTTAAATTGTTTTGCTCTTGTTAAGTGTCTTCATTAAAAGAACTCTGCTCTTATATTGGTTTTTTTTTTGTAAAAATATAATGTTGATATGTATTGATGTGATTTCTGGGTTGAGTTGTCTTTTGAAGACAAATACAATTTGGGTATTTTCTTGATGCATACTAGAGAAAATGGGTATTTTCTTTACTGAAATGGTAAATGAAATGAAATCTATCTCTGCTGTTTGAATTTTGATAGTAATGGGTATTCAGTTTTATCACCCATTATGGGTTTGATTTGATGAAGGCAACAGTGATGTGTAAATTGTTTTCTAAGTTTTGTATGCACAATGGTTTTTTTTTTTTTTTTAAACGTGAGATTTCTTTGATAGAACTGTTTGTGTGAACTATTTCTCTATCGTATTATAGTGTATGGGATGTGAATACTTTAGGGACATCGATTTATTGTATTGTCCTTACTCTTGCCTAGATGTAAAATGATACAATGTCTCCTTATTTGGTTTTGAAACCCATGAATGATTGTTGAGAAATAATTTATTTAAACCTGGACTAGAGTAACCTAGTTATTTGATGGATGGAATAAAGCGTATCATTTTATTTATTCTTTGAATTCAATGGTGAATATATATATATATATAAATCTGCAGTCTAAACTTCTTCACTGTTTTCATTAAAACTGATTCGAGTTGATTTCTTAATATAGTGTTTAAAAATGATTCCTTTAATTATTACGGTGAAATCGTGATTTAGTTGTCTTGTTGTACACCCTTACTTATTACATACCTAGATGGATATGTCTGTTTTTGGTGAATAATTAATGGAAATGATTTTAATTGGAGGTTCTATTGTTATCGATACTTGTGGGTTAGATGCAAAATGAATTCTAGAATATTTCCTTGAATGGAAGTTAGTAAATTGTGAATACTGTAATAGACTTGTATAGAAGAAATTACCCTATTGGAAATAGGTATGCACCAAATAGTTGATACTTGGCTAAGTGATGAGAAGAGGTAATACTGAATCTTCTTCCTTTCATTCGATTATTGACTTTAATTGTTCTCTCTCCTTGACTGTTACCGTTGATTGTTATCTCTTCTTGTTCAAATCATCCAGTTCGGTTGTGATGAAAAGAAAGAGATTATTGAGTGGGTAATCGGAAGTAATAATTATTTTCTTCTCTTATCTAGTTGAAATTTTGTTATCTGATATTGAATGAATTTCCTACTACCTTCGGCATAAGCAACTGCATTTTATCTGTTGTTTTTCTTCCTTTCTGAATTGAAAGAGTACTATGTTGTTTGTTGAATTCTGGGAAATAACACCAGTGTTGTCATGGTGTACGTCTACCTTTCTCTTCTGCATTTGAATTGGATGAAATTAAATGAGTAGTATAAAAGTGAAGGAGTTCTATTTAAAAAATTTAGTTAATTCTTTCTTTGGAATCCCATCTATAATGAGGGAATGGAGTTGATAATAATTGCATTAGAACAACAATATATATATATATATATATATATATATATATATATACATACATACATATACATACATACATACATACATACATACATACATACATACATACATACATATGTATGTATATGTATCGATTCTTATAGATGCTTTTAAACTAGAGCTATTTGGAGAAAATAATCTTGGTAGTAATTGTCTAAATCTGGAATGAACTCTTTGCATTATTGGAAGAAAACAGTAAGGAAATGAGAATAAAGTGTTGCATGTTTACAGTAATTATTTGGGAAAAAGTTGTTAGTTAATCTTATTGGCTGATTGTGATGATAATTATTGGGATTGGGTTGTTAAATTGTTCATCCTTATCAATACTTAATTCGTAGATGATGTCCATCTCAATTTCAAAAAAAAATCATAAAAGCAGAGTTCTTTTATTGAGACAGTTAATCAAGAGCACCTCATTTTAATGATAAGTGCTTAATATGCTCAGTTCGATGAACTGACCCATGCAAGTAAATTTTGCAGATGGATTCCATGAGTAAAAATGAAGACATGTTGTTTTATGATGCTTCTTCTGATTAACTAAGGGATGGATCTTTTCTGAGATTCTATTATTCTTCTCTCAGGGAAATGGAAAAAGAAAAAGTTGTATTCTTCTTTCTTTTCGAGTTGATAATGTTGTTTGGCATGAATGAAGTCCGGTTGTGTGGACTTGTAAAAATGTATAAATTTTAATCTAGAGGAATGAGTAAAAGGAGAAGGTGTGTTATTTTAATGGTTGTACCACCTTGGAACTATTTGAATATGATTGAGAATATAATTTTATTCATTGAATTTGGACTTATTCAAATGATGGTTGTTAGATTTTAAAGGGACATAATGTCTATTATTTACTTGAATACAACTTTTAAGTTGGAATGTGCAATTAATTAATACTTAGGTCAATATGGATTTTAAATTGACATTAGTAAAAGAGTAAAATAAATATGAACTCTTAAATGAATAATATTCGGAATTAGATTATAAACTAATGAATATTAATAAAGGGACAATTGAATTATGTATTCTGATTTCGTTAATATTTTTGGGATGTTTTGGTCAAAAGGATATTTGGTATGAGGAATCATATCTCCTCATAACAAACCTTAACTGAAGTAAGGTTATAGTGAATAAATGAATACATTCAATTGGGAATAGGCCTCATTCAAATGACGTCTAATGAAATGGAATTCTGAATTTAAATTCAGTTGTGAATAAAAACTTGGTTAAGCTTAGTAAGTTGATCTTACTACGTTAAGTCTGTAGTGGACTATAAGTCTGAAGCTTTAATTAAAGAACTAAGATGAAAATATACAATCCTTTAGTAAGGAAGGGTGAATGTATATTAAGCTATGAGACAATTTAAGTCTTTTCTAGCTATGCAATTGTAATGAACAATGAGGTTAGAGGATCAACACGGTTGCTGAAACTCATTCTTAATAGAATTAAAGTTAAGAATCTAATCACACTTTTAGCTGGATGTGTAACCCTTGATGGGAGGATTCCGTAGGACATTGGCACATGCCAGCTGCAATATGGTGTCTTCATGAAGGCGGGGCCTTCATGACGACACAATGTTGCAGCTGACATGTTACAATGCCCTTCCGAATCAAATCATCAAAGTTTACATAAGCTTGGACCAAGTTAGGAATGTGACCTTGTATACGGAGTGACTCAGAAGACTAAAGGTAACTAGACACACACATGTCGACTAGGGTCGACAAAGTATGTCTGTGTACCTTTAGTCACCACGAGTGCCTCCCTATACTCTTTCATATTGCTATCTTGGGTTAAAGTTTAACCTTAGACAAGAGGACTGACAAAAGTCAGAAAAGACCATTCTAGATAACAGAAGAAGTGAGGTGAAGGACATATTCCATTGATGTGTATAACGTCTAGGAATATGATCATGCTAAGCATGTGAAAATATTTGGCCAAAGTATCACAAGTTGTTGGTTGCGTTGTCCTAATCACTGGTTTAAGAAGAAGGATTTCAGATGAACATCGGTAATGTAATATTCGAGATAGGCCTCTTAAATGAAACACTTCAATAACTGAAAATGGTAAAGAGAACCAAGTATACTTAGTATATAATGCATAGATTAACATGAAGCATCGGTAAGTAGCCGAGTCATGAAATGAGAGATCGTTGAAACTCTAAGCCATAAAATGAGAGATCGGTAGTTCTTCGAGTCATTACGAGTAATACATGGTATCTATTATATGATTTAATGGCATAGAATGTGTGTTCCATATTATGAACATGTGAATAGAGAACATTGACCTAAAGAGCATTGTGTGTTCCAAATTACATCATTTAGAAAAGAGAACAATTATCAAGAAATTGAAACACGTGTTCTCAATTATGTAATTTAGAGCAGAGAACGTTATAAAAAAAAATTCTTGTTCTAATGTCTTAAATTGGGAATGTTACATAAAATAGATCTTATTTGATCCACCTCATTAGTGAGGTAACTACAATTGGCTTTCATAATTTCAATCTCTCCACCATTACCACTTTTTGCCACTTCTTCGACATGCACCTTCATTTTGTGCCAATCATTAAAAAAACTACACAGAGCTCTTGGTCAGCCTCATATCACCCTTCAGCTCTTCTATATCCAACACCATCTTAGCCAAATGGTTATCACCTTTTACAGGACCCACATGACCCATAGCCTCAAACTGTTGTTCCAATTAAACATTAATAGGAGCCTGATTCTCCTACTTACTTGATTCCCCTTTGGATTTGATAGAAGGACTAGGAGCCTGCTTGGATTTAAGCTCTCTAAGATTCTGAGAAGCATATATTTCAAAGACATACTTTCCTCCTTTGATGAATCACCTTCCTGTGACTCTGAGGCATCACTAGAGTCCTCCTCATCCGAGTCTAAGTCTTCTTCCTCAGCATAACCCTCAAGATATTTCTTAAGGGAACCAGATTTTTCTATATCAAGAGTGGATATTTTAACAAGGGCGAGGATGAATCCCTGATGGAGAGGAACAATGACTCTATTGTTTTTAAACTGGGTTATGGAAGCGCTCAGAGAGTGGAATAGAAAGTATGGGAAGATGAAGCTATGGCCATGACGAAAATGATTAAGCATGGGTAGATGATAGGTGTAAATACACTTATGATGTCCCTCTAAAGTGATAAATTGAATTAGGGTAAAATCCACCTCGTCATAAGGCTGACGGTTTATTGTCTTGATGAGGGTCCTACGACCTTATTTTACATTTTTCCACTAGTTGCAAAAATATCTTATTTTGGCTCGAGGCTAAGGAACCATGTTAGAAAACTATCTTCTGATAGATAAATAAAAAAATTTAAATTTCTACATGTACTCCTATATACCAAGAATCACAGAACCCGACAAATTCGAGATCTAACAAACACTTTACAATTGGTAGCTAGTTTTCCAGGGCCATTGGTCATAATTGGCGATTCACAAAATCGGCCTATTCTCACTCAAGGGCTAAGAAACCACTTCAGAAAATTGAATTTGGAAGTATTAATTCTCAATATAAAAATTCCTACATGATCTCCTATATACTGAGAATTCACCAGAGTCGGCGTGAACAAAGAACTAGAAAATGGGTTACAAACGATGACTAGTTTTCTAGAGCCAACGGTCGAATTGGTCTAGTTTGACCTTGTCAAACAATGACTAGAGGCCTAAAAATCCCCTTTTCAAAACTAGCTTGAAATGTGTTTTTCCGAAAACATAAGGTTACAAGAACTTGTATAGTAGAAATACTAGAGGTTTATGAAGTTTAAAAATCATTCCTTCGCTCAGGGTCCAAACAATGAGCCGAAAAAATACCCAACTGTTCATTTTTAACTACTTCCTAAAACTGCAACATGGGGTAACAAGACTTCTACAAGGGTGGAGAAAAGAGCAAAAACAATCAATCAGGGGTCAATTTAAGTCTTGGTGTGACTCCCATATAACAAGGAACATAGATGAAACTTGACATATCTTTTCGGGGATCAAAATTTTGTTTTGTGAGTCTCTGAATATTGTGTTTTTCTAACTTTGTGAAGTAGGAAAAATGGTTATTTTAGTTGATGAATCGTCTAAATTTCACCAAAGTACCAATGGACACGAGAACCAAAATATGATACCCTATTTTACGAATGTATAAAGTCATGGTAGCAATCATGGTTGATGGTCAAGGTGTAAATCGGTCAAGTAAATCACAAGGTGGAATTTTGTTTTTTGGCACTAAAATTTTGGTTGAAATATCCCATTGTATAATTATCTAAGAGTTTAATGATTTTATTAGATTGAAAATGAATAACCAAAATAAAAAATTATAAAATATGAGGGTAAAGGAGATCATGCATGATTAATGAAGTCGGCCAAAATTGTGGGTTTTGCATCTCAAATAGGCAATTCATCAAGCAGTTTGCACGTAAACATAATTCCACCATTTTGCATTTTCTTCAAATTTTCAATACATGTTAAAAAAAATTATTTGAGAATTCTCCACAATGATTGTAGCCCACTAGACCAATTTTTGTTGATGTACTCCCCCTTTAACAATTACCATTCCATATCCTTTTCTAAGAACTCACATTTGCGTCTTCTTGAAAATTTCTAAATATTTTTCAAAGAACCCATTTTCACATACCCAAAACCATTGCACTCTAGGGGATAACATCTGGCTGGTGCATTTCCTACAAAGCATTTAAGTCTCATCATGAACACCATTATGAGTACATTAATAAATCAACACATTTCCATGAGACTAATTTTTTTAATATGTATTTTGTCAAACAATTCATGTGGCCTTGAGTATTCTTCCTTATTTTACATATATGTCCACCAGAACACTTGTAATCATAACTTCTAACAAGGATCCCATTGTATTAAGCTCTACTAGTTGTCCCCATTCATTCCACACTCCACTTGGCGTAGGGAACAATTAAAGAGACAAAAATTATAGAGATATACATGGAATAACAAAAAGGAAATTTAAAAGTCTTAAATCTCTAAAACATCTACTTGAATAAAAATAAAGAGTTAGGAAGTGAAGTGGTAGCCACTTGAGGTTACAATGCATGTAACACAAGTGCTCAGAGCCATAAGAAGAAAATTCTAAATGAATATACATTACACCCTAATGAAGTGTGTCATAATGCTCAATCTTCTTGTTTTGTACACTATAAACAACAGGTGGCATGCACTAGCTCCTTCCTCTTAGATACATTGAACCTTATTTAGACGTAGATAAAGATCTAGGTAAAAAAATTGTGTATAGTAGAATGAGGAAAAATTAGGGATACTGATTTATCTCCATGCACATGATTGTTTTAGCTTAAAATGATACTAATTTTAGGATTACTAACCACAAGACATCCCTTTAGCATAGTCTCTCAAATTTTTGTTTATTTAATAATGAGATTATAGGACTCTATAATCATTACAACTATCTAAATACTTATAATTCTACAACATTAACTTGGTTTCCACTATGGTTCTCCTCTAGATATTGGATAAAGTTATTGTGTCATCAACCAAGGAAAATACAAATCTAAAAGTTCATTTCACAAAACCATGCAACACCTGGTCAAAGGTCCTATCTCTTGGCATAGGGAAGGAGGATTGTAACAAGGTTGAGGGATGACTTTACATCTAACAATTGCATTTAATTTGATAGTTTTCAAATTCTTTTCAACATTTTAAAATCTCGTGCAGCCTACATCCACATGACACTTTGGAAACACATGCCACTCCTCCCTTCAACAAACGCAATGAAACAACCTTTGTATTATTATTATTTTTAGATAAATATATATTTTATTCTTGTTTTGTTTTATTATTTATTTTATTTTATTTATTTTTAATCTATTTTAATTGTTTATAATAGTGATCATTGACAATATCCATCATTAATAGAGAGGGAAGTAAATTCATCCATTACGGGACCTTGTAAAGGAACCTACTATATAACGAGCATCGAATCGCATGTTGTAGTACTTGCTAAATAACAGGGACCTATATATGTATCTAAGGCTATACATGTGTCCCCCTGTAGAACTCGGAGTCACCTATAGCCATAGATCAACATGTACCTATACATGAGGACCTTTTCCCATGCTTGTTCCTATGCCTTGGATGCCTCGGCACTCTTCTCACGCCCAAAGTAGCCCTGTCTCGTAGCTCCTAGCCCCTAAGTCCTATTATGGATACCACTATAGTAGCTGCTATAATTTCCTATGGAATGATGATCCGCCACTATATCATAGTCATCTACCATGCTTGACAATCTATAGTAGGCCCATGATCAACTATTTATGTATGTGTGTCCCATGCACGTGGGACAACACTTGAAAAACATGTAGTGCTACATGTGGTCTAATGTGAGGTCCAAAATCAAAAGTCTTGTGCACTACATGTAGTGTCCACTTCCCTTTGACCCCTTTTGATACTTATTTTGATACGGGTGGTTACATTTTGAACATTATTATGTTTTGATTTAGTATGATGTTGGATATTTGATCATGGATTATTGTTGATCTTGATTTGATTATGATGCATGATGATTATTAGAGACACTCATATGTGGATGATGATATACTATTTGACATGGATGTTTTATGGTTGTTGTTCGGACATGTGATGTTGGATATTATGAGTAGATCTAAAAATGTATATTATATGACGATGATATAGTTGTTGATATAAATTGTATGTGATAATGTTAAATTACCTTGATGTTATTGTGGTTCATATATATAGATGATTTTGTGATTATATTTATATTAATTTTAGAGGTTCCGATGTGGCCACGATGCCGAAGGAGGTATTTATGTTTTATAGGTTAATATCACAATAAACATCGGGGATCGGAGACCAACCACAATGGAATTCTAGGTGAATTCGACAAGGTCACCATGGAAGCTTGTTTTGTTGTGTTTTTGTTTGATTGTTGTTAGGGATTCCCATGGGGGGGATCACCTTTAAATGTGACCATGGGCTTTGTGCATTTTATTAATGTGTTTCCTTTTATTATTTTTGTATGTGTTTTATTAGTGATGTGTCCATACGATGGAAAAGTGACATGTGAGCATGGGAATCTACAAGTGACTCTTCCTCGCACCCGACCTCCTGAGGTCATGCCAAGACATCCGGTAGGGATGGAATACACGTGGGATGCAGATAAGCTAGTTAGGTAATCTTATGTCTTACACACATAATGGTAGGATCTATGAATATAAGGCCAAGAAGGCCCTCCTAACTCCGAATCGGTGTGATAGATCATTCGGCAAGGATAGCTGCCCGAAGGCTCCAATACATATCGAGCTCTGTTATGATCTGATTTATGGGTTGTGGGATATGTGGAAGATAACTTTGTGGGTGTTTTGTATATGTCTCCCGAAAAGCTCATGAAAATGGAATGGCTAAATATGTAGTGGATCTTTTGGTGTTTTATGGATGATTCTCTAGTCTAGTCCGAAATATTTAGCTTGATTAGCTACTACGTTTAATAATGATAGTTGTGTAATAATGTCTAGTGGGAGTGGAGAGGATTTAAAACTAATGTTTACAAACTAGCATCAACGTTGGATTGATTTGTAGGCTTGTTGGGATGTGGGACCTGTGGATCACAACCATAAGTTCGTGGTTGTTGTGGACCTCCTATGGTCATGTGAAGAATCAATTCCTAATTCCAAGTATCCAGTAGAGTCGTATGCCTTTTCGGTCTCTACGTTTAGAACTAGAAGTTTCACAATTTTCTCAGAGTACCTAACAAGTGTTCAAGCAACTTGGATACGTAAGATAGTGTCTATATCAATGAGGAGGTCTCCCATGTCTAGCTATGGGACTAGTGGATCAAAACCGAATGTTTTACCTCTTTCGTGTCCTACAGTCATACGGATATCTATCAAGGCAATATATAATTTGTCTGATTTGACTAGAACGTGTGTGTTTTGTCATCTTCTATGTTTAATTCCCTTAACTGTGAGCTGATTTCTTGTAGGTCTCATTGTTGTTCGGAAGATCTAGATTCTGAGATTTTGGTCTATGTCAGTTATTGGTGCAATAGTATTTGGTTGAGGCACGATTGGCTCAAAAACATATTCCTTGGGCTGCCTAGGTCTCGTGATTGTCATATAAGATCAATATAAGCCTAACTTAAATGAAATAAGCTAGCTATGCGAGATATATCTACAACATATATATATATATATATATATATATATATATATATATATATATTCCTCTATTTTTTTGTTTTTGATAAGTTTTTGAATGGAATTGAAAGAGCAACTAATATAATATATTCAGAAAATGACAACTAATCTAATAACAAAATTAAAACAAACAAGGTAGCCTGGTGTAGCTACTTTTGTGCGGTTGTGAGTTGTATCCTAAATAACTAGATAGCTGATTAACTTAATTGAAATGTTCTCGATCCTACCTCGAAGTGAGGAGTGAATCATAGTTTCTTAGAAACTATCAATCCCCACACTTCCTCTAGCAATATCAAGAATGAAATTTAACTAAAATGAAATATTTCACTACTCTATTTGATATATTTTAACTAGAAATTTGACAGATAAAACTTGGAATTTGTAGAGCGTGGCGAATCCAATAGTGTATTACTTTGTCCCCTCGAGAATGATCTCCTCATTCTTTTGTGTTCACATGAATCCGAAGATCTTGTATATGCTAGCATCAACAAAGAAGGTATTCAAACAATGGCAGCTTTGGATATAGACTCGAATATAATGCAAGTAGGAGAGGGATAGTGCAAGTGATAGAGCTTGGTGTATGAAATTCCTATCGGGATTTATTACGGAAATACAACACAAGGGTACCGAGAGATTATAGAATCTACCTTCTGTGAAGAACACAACCTACAACTCTAATGAATTCAATCTAAAACTGACACTACTCTACTCTAGACTAATTTGTATGGACAACAATGAATAAGACTAAAGCAAGAAGATCAAATTGCTTCCAACAGTAAGGAAAACTAGCATGGATGCAAACATGAAAACAAAATGAGCTTCTAAACAAGAAATTGACAGACTTAAACAATGAAAAATGAGAAGTTGAGGGGCCATTTGCTTGAAAACAAGCTGGCTATTTATAGATTTTACATTCACCCAAAGGTAATTCCTATTAGAACTCTTTTACCATTAAACAATGAAGAAACACTATTCCAGGGGACACAAAACATTAATACAAGCCAAGGTGGTGGAGAAAAGCTAGTAAAAGTTAGAAATTACACAAGTTGTGATCTAAAGAATGTGTTGGAAAACACGTGAAGGACCACCGCCCTAAGCGGGGCAGCAAAGCGATTATAGGACCATCGCCCTTATCGGGTGGCGGTTACAGGATCGCCACCACGACATGATGGTAGTTTCATCACTAAAGGTCAAAGCACTACTAAAAATGGGGGAGAGGGATAGAAAAGGCATGAGGAACTTAGATAAAGCATTTGGGATGCTAACATATATTTCATGAGCTTCTCTGGACCCTAAACACCTTGCAAGGTAACCTGTATCATCATTAGGGTATGTGTAACACCATTTCGGCCGTATAGTACCCTATAATTTTGGGTACATACATATTTCCCCCTTGGAGAAGCATTTTAACAATAAAGAGGCATAAAACGGTGGGTCCGAGTTATGGCCATCCCAAATTGGAAAGTTAGAAATTATACCTAACACACCGTGCATCGAAATGTCACCATGCCAAGTTCCATCGCTACCTACAAAATGGAAAGAGGAATCAATTGCAAATAGATAGAATAAATAAAAAATAAATGCTAAATTAGTATGAAATGAGGAATCACCATTTGCGTGGGGATAAGTACTTACCTCCGTTAGCGCTCTAAACTGTGAGAGGGCATTCAAAAATGAGTCAACACACACACTCTCTCTCTCTCTATATATATATATATATATATATATATATATAATGGGACCATTTTCCTATTCATTTACACGTGTTGATTTGATAGTTTTGAGCTCTAGGTCCCACGGTGATAGTTTTCAACGAGGGTATAGTTGAAATGTTCATAGCGAGATAGCGATCATGCCTCTGTGAGTGGAACATCGACTGCGAGATCTCGGTTAGTTCTTCTTGTTTTAACGTTTTTGCACAAAATCTTAAAATTTCGAAATCTTTGTCTTAGGGGGTCATTCTTAGAAATGTTAGTTTTAAATGTGTCTCTTAGGGGGGTGCTAATGGGTAGGCTTTTGTTTTAGCTAAAACGGTCAAATTTTTAGTTTTGAGCATTTTAAGGTACGTGACCCATTTTGAAATGCGGGACAGACCGCCTCCCGAGTAGGGTGGTAGTTACAAGACCTTCACCTTGTAAGGTGGCGGTTGTGGAACTACCGCCCGATCAAGGCATTGGTTCTCTTAAGAATGTCAAAACAACATTATTTTGAGTTTACTTTTGCATTTTTAGTATTCTCATTTTCTTTAATGATTTTTTTATTGCAATATTGATACTAACTTGCTCCTTTTTGTCCATTTTTGTGTGTTTTGCGAAAAGAAGGAAGAGTACATCAGATGGAGCCGAGAGAGAGAGAGAGTGATTGGCTTCCAATAGTGCTAGATGCACTTTCTCAAGATGAGTAGGATACACTTCAGAGGGCAGGCATATTGAGGATTGCATGGGTTCCCCACGTTGCACCTTCCAGTCACATATTATGTGACTTATTTTCTTATTGGGATGCAGATCGAAACACCTTTCGATTTCCAGGTGTTAGGGGTGAGTGGAATATCACCCTAGAGGATGTCTACCACATTTTGGGAGTCCCGATTATTGGGAGGAGACTTTCATTTGATACAGCAATATCCAAAGCTTAGGTGACTCAGTGGGCCACCTATATGGGAGACGCAGTTGTCTCCACTAGGTTCGAAAAAAGGGGGTGAAGGTCCGTTCTATTCCTGGCTTGCCCATCCCTCTAATCCGTCAGGCCATTATGGGAATCCTTGCTTTGAGATTGATCAAAGACAAGGGAGGGGATACTTTACTCTACTGTTGGGCCCCCATCATCACACAGATTGAGGCACATGGTCGATTTATGCTTGGGGAGCCGATATACTTGGGACCACCTATCACGACTTATACAGGGTGGTTCATTATAGGGACAGTCACTGAGCCATCCGACCTTAGTTATGAGTTGGGTCTATGAGTGCATTATCCCTTATGGGAGAGGCATAGAGGTGGCAGATCCTGAGCCATGAGGGAAGCTAGATGGAAAAAGATGACGGTGCTTAGAGCACTCCACCAGCCAGTTGCTTCCCTTGACTACTGAGGATATGGAGGCCACACCTTATCAAGCCATGGCAGGGTTGTGGGCGAGGATACCTTTACTTTGATCTCCTACTCTACTACAGGACAACTTGTGGATAGGACGGGGAAGGTAGAGACACACCCCTTTGATCGAGTGCCTCAATAGTTCGGCCTTTCTTACATTGACATGCTTCCCCCAATGGTGCCAGTGTTTAGATCAGTTTGGGAGGCTAGGGGAGGTCCTAAAGGCTAGGGTTATCACTTGTTACTCCCGGTGTCCCTATTATAGCTAGGGGGTGGTACGCACCTAAGTGAGAGTCGGTTCTCCTCGAGCACCTTTACTTTTGATTTCCACCGATCCCGCCTTACCCATAGCGGATGACCCCATTAATATAGACTCTGAGTCTAAGGAGTTCAAAGGGGGAGAGATAGATGAGGAGACCGAGGACATGGAGTTTAGTGAGTCAGGCGGGGGAAGGATAGCAATCCTAAGTGGCATGACACTCGGAGATTTTACGAGCCAAGAGGGAAGAGCGAGCATGGAGAGGGTGACTCTAGTCTCAGAGGAGTTACTTTCTCAAGACTTAGGTGAAGAGGATGAGTCCATGGCAGCACGCCATGTTGTCCCAAACCTGGGAGGAGGACATCAATCAGCAGTGGCATCCGTGGTAGGCACGGACCCTAGAGATCCTCCTTGGAGGCCCGGAGATCCGAGTGAGTTTCCACTCTTCTTTTGATATTTATTTTAGCTAGAATTGCCTTAGTTGCTACCTCTCTTTTGTTCATCCTTGGTTTTACCTTTTGATCACTTTCTAATTTTTTTTTCTCCTTTGCTTGCAAAGACTACTGATGAGTGGTGAGACTTGATTCATTGGGTATGTACTGATACCCTGATGCTCCCCATGGAGAAGACTTGTGTCGAGCTACTCGTAGATGCCAGGGGAGCCTTCAAAGAGCTAGTAGGCATACCGATGTTTTTCCCCCATCTGGCATGTGGCCAAGATGGTGACTTCCCTCCATGCCAAGGTAGCCGGGTATAGGGCTGCAAAGCACTTGATGAGGAGGATCCACTCTCATAGTGAGGCTACAACTACCATTCAAGATCACGAGCCCTCAATGCACTTAGAGCACTGGCATAGCTGGAGTCCTAGACGTGATCATGCGCCTTCTGAATGATCCCATAGGGATTGAGAGGCCACTTGGCTCTTTTTGTAGTGACTCTTGGTAGATTTTTTATATGAACATTATGTATTTTTCAGGCTCATTGAGCATTTTGACCATGCCTAGTGCATGATGGCATTGTACATAAACCTGATTATATATATATACATACATACACTTCTTTTTGGATCTAGATGTCTTTGTACCTATATTTTTGTGATTCATTTTCACATGTATATTAGAAGTTTGTAAAAATTTTGTTTTTATATGCTTTTCAAAATGTATGCGATGGAGAACAAATATCACAAATGTTTTATTTTTTGTATGTCGTGATGCTGATGTATGATGATGTGGACACTATGTGATCTTGAAATTTAGTTTCTATAAGAAATTTTTGGTACTTCATATTGTTTTGACAAAATGTGATGATGAGCTGGTATGATGAGTAGATGAACTTGCCCCACTTCTAACTCCATGCAACCAATAAGATGCGAGGGCTCACCACCAAGAGCTAGAAAGGGCACAAGCTATGAGGTGTGTTGAAATGGTAATGATGGGAGATAGACAAAGATTTGGTGTAACCAAATTAGGATGCTACAAACCTATCTTACTAAAGTACTCCATAGTTTAGAATGCAACTTGCTTTGCAATTTATCCAGAATTAGATCCGTAGATGGCCACTTGGTTAACAAAATCTGGTTTTCAGGGTTTTGAACTCTCTTGGAATTTTGGACATCTGATTCATTTGTTTGGACTCAAGATTTCAAAATTTTGTTTGAACTATTTGCTTATGACTTTTAATGTTTTCTGTCAAGCGGACCCCCTACACCTTTCCCCATGCTACTAGTAGGAAGAATGGGCTTATCACCATGGACAAGGCATAGGCGAGTAAAGGCATTCCCATCCTTTCCCAACCCTACGTTACTAGTAAGAGATGCAAGCTCATCACCGAAGGTTGGTAGGGCAAGGAAATATGTAAAAGTAAATTTTTTTGTTTGATCTATATTTGACTTACTTGAGCAAAATGTTAGTATGTTCTTATTTCCAAAGAGATATATATACATGGGATACATGTGACACCATGAATCTTCTAGAATAGGCCATAGGAAAGACACCTACCCAAGGAAGAAACCAAAAGTGAGAACAAGAATACATGCCTTGGTATGGCTATCATTAAGACTTTGTCATATCTAGCTTTAATTGATGAAATGATTCTAAAACAAATGATTATGTTATGAAAATGAAGAAGTATGATTTGAAAGGTCCCGCCAATACTATCAAGTTTGTAATGAATTTATTAAGAATAAGTCCCTTGATCACCAAATTTTATGAAACGAGTGAAAAAATGAAACTATCTAAATGAATATGTAATTTAGATATAATTATACAAATAGTGCGATGCTTCATACGTAAAACTTATTTAAGGTGCAAGGAATTGACCATTCACTGAATTTCTCACCCTCTAGTGTGCACAAGAGCTATGCACCATTACCTTAGTCCTTCATGACTTGATATGGGCCCAACCATTTGGGCGAACTTTCTTCCTTCACTTTGGTTTTCTTATTGATATGGATGTCTAATCTTAAAACTAGATCTCCTTCATATATTTCTCACTCATAGACCTTTTTGTTATACTGTCGGAACATCTAGTCAAAGCATAGAATTTATGCTAGTGTTTAGCATTTAACCTGGCCTCGTCTAGGCTTTCTAGTTGGGAGAGGCATGCCTCTCTATAATCTTCTTCATCTAGAATCCCTTGTAGTGAGATGCGGAGACTGGGTATTTCAACCTCAAGTGGGAGAACTACTTCTACCCCGAATACCAGTGAGAAAGGAGTTGCTCCTGTTGGTGTTCTTATTGAGGTTCGGTGGGCCCACAAGGCCGGATATAATTTTAAATTCCAATCTCGTTTATTTTCTTTTACCGTTTTGAGGAGAATAGCTTTCAATGTTTTGTTTGTCGCTTCAGCCTACCCATTGGCTTGAGGGTAGTAAAGAGAGGCCATTTGATGGTTCATTTTGAACTTGCTACATAGCTCACAAACTTTTTCATTCTTAAAGGGCATGCCATTATCTGAGATAATAATTTTTGGGACACCATACCTGCAATAATTTGGTTTAAAATGAATTTGGAAATCACCGAACACGGATACAGTGGTGAGAGGCATGGCCTCCACCCATTTGGTAAAATATTCCATGGATGTGATTATAAAATTATGGCCATCGGTTGATGAGGGAGAGAATTTCCCTATTAAGTCCAGACCCCAAGTGAAGAAGGGCCACGAAGTTGGTATTAGTTGTAGGGATTGTGTTGGCATGTGAATCTCGTGAGAGAATTCTTGACATTTGTGGTACTTACATACAAATTCCACTGCATCATGTTTGAGAGTGGGCCAAAAATAGCCCATCCGATGTATTTTGCGAGTGGTGGCATGACCACCAAAGTGGCCCTCACATATCCCATTGTGGGATTCATGAAGGATCCTCTTGAATTCTTCTCTGTCGACGCATCTTTGAAGCATGTCGTCGAAGGCTCTACGATAGAGAGCTTGGTCTAAAACAACATATTTAGTGGCAATAATGTATAACCACCTTCTTTGTTATGACATGGCACTTTCTAGGTATGTATGGTCCATGATAAAATTGATGATATCAGTATACCAAGGACATGTAGAGATGGGGGGTTTGGTTTTGAAAAAGAATACACATTCATTGGGAAAGTCTAGATCTATCAGTTCACCTCCATCTAGTGGATTGTTAGCTAACTAGTCTGCAATGATTTGTCCTTTGACAGATTTTTGGTTTATGAATGTTGACTCAAATTCTCCGATTGGGGTTATGAAACGTCCGGCCTTCTTAGACAAGGAACCTTGTGTGAGGAATGTTCGTAAATGGTCTGTCTTCACAATGACCCTTGTTTCTTGATTTTACATGTAATGTCTTAAAATTTTTGTGGTGAAGATTATGGCAAGGCATTCTCTTTCTTCCTATGTATAACGCATTTCATAATTGAGTAATGTTCGGCTAATAAAATAGATCGTGCATTCTTGTTTATCATTGTCTTCTGGAGCCAACATGTAGGCCAATGAGACATGAGTGGCTCGTGAGTATAGGATTAAAGGGTGGTCTTACTTGGGAGGCACTAGCGTGGGTGGTGACAATAAGAAGTGCTTAACTACTTCGAAAGCCTCATTGCAGTCTTCATTCCAATCGATACTATAATCTTTCTTGAGTAGATTTTTGATTGGATGAATGGAAAAGCTTAAATCTATGATGAACCTTCAGATTACACCGAGTTTCCTAGTAAATAACCTGATTCTAGACTAGTTTGAAGGTGGGATCATTTTGAGAAAAACCCGTATTTTGGCCGGATCGACATCAATCCCTCGTTAATATATAATGTATCCTAGAAGTTTGCCTCTTGTTACACCGAAAATGCACTTCTCTGGGTTTAATGTGACACCATACTCAATTAGTCATGAGAGGATGATACGGAGCACATCCGGGTGATCATAGTGCTTCTTGGCCTCGGCCAACAAGTCATCCATATATGATTCCACAATTTTATGGATAAGATCATGGAATATGTACGTCATTACCTGTTGATATGTAGCATCATTGTTCTTAAGACTAAATGGCATGACATCATAATAATAAGTTCCCAGGAGTTATAAATGTGTTTTTGGCTTGGTCTTGTTCGGATATTTTTATTGATTATATCCCAAGAACCCATCCATGAGAGACAAAATCTCAAATCCAGCTTATTGCATCAATGATGAATTTAATGGATGGTAATGGGAAATCATCCTACGGACAATCTTTTTTAATATCCCAAAAATCTATGCAAATGCATATCTTTCCATTCTTTTTGAGAATGGGGATGATATTAGATACCCATTGTGAATAATTGACTGGTTTGATGAATCCTACTTGGAGAATTTTTATTACTTCCTATTTTACCATGAGAGCCACTTTTGGCTTCATTAGTCTTGACTTCTGTTTAATTGGCTTTGCATCTAGTTTAGTGACAAGATTATGTACCGTAACTTGTGGTGTAATACTTGTCATTTCTTTATAATTAAATGAAAAAGAATTTTGATGTTCTTTGAGGATTTGGGTGTGTGTTTCTATTTCTTCTAGAGTTAGTGAGGATCCTAACTTCAAAATTCTTGGTTCTTCCTCCATTCCAATGTTTATGTCAATGGTTTCTTCTATCAAAGAAGTGTTACCTTCTTCAAATTTAGGTGGGGCTAGAGGTAGTTCCAAACTTTCTCCATTTTCTATCTCGTAGATATCGAGATCCTTCTGTGGAAGAGACTCTAATGTGGGATTTCCAAAGTAGGAAGAGGAATGTGGTATTAAGGAAAGATCAACTATACGGTGAGCAAGGTGTAGCTCCACATAGGTGTTTAGATATTCGAGAGTGACTTTATCACTATCAACATGATGTAAGATAGGAGATTCATTCTTAGTTGTATGTGTTAGCAGAGGGTTTGTTGACATTTTCTTCACCAATGGTTTAGTATGAAGTGATACTTGAAACTTGTATCTTCCAACTCATTACTTGGGGTAAAATGTGAAGCTAAGGTTGCTATTGAATCTGCGAGAAGGTTCTGTTCTCATGGGATTTCCTCAATGGATATGAAGTTGAATCTTTTGCTTAGATCTAATACCACTATTTTATAGAGTTGTAAGTGCTTAGCTTTAGTCTCATATACTTCAGAGACTTGGTTTGCAACTAACTGTGAGTCTCCTAATACTTTGATGTTATTGACACCGATCCTTTTGGCTATGATGAGGCCAAGGAGGAGGGCTTCGTACTCAACATCGTTGTTTGTACATTCAAAGTTCAACTTAAAAGCAAAAGGTAGGATCTTTCCCTCAGGAGAAGTAAAGATCACACCTGCCCCGGCTCCATAGCAACATCTAGCCCATCAAATGGAGAGTCTAATACTTACTAGGAAAGATGGATGTTGGGACATTCTTTGCATCTATTTATTTATTTTTGGTTACTTCTACCATGCAAAGTTCCTCTGTTGGAAGAGAACCAACTCCTAGGGTACGTCCCATACCTGTGGAATCAAATGGTAGGAAAATTGGTAGATCTTGTTCTAGTAACTTGACAATTTTTGCAGTAGTTCCTAATGACACTGTTTCTATAATGTTAGCTTCATCCTTGAGGGCTAGGATGCTCTTGACTAGGTTCATAATTTCTAGTTCTATTGTAGGTATTAATTTTTCTTCTAGGTTTTGAGTCAATTGGTTTGTTAAGTTGGTTTGTTGGGAGTTCAAACTCAGAGTGAACACTTGGTATTTTCTTCAGGTCTGCTAGGTGTATTTTGAATGGTTTTGGGTCACCTTTTGCTACGAATATCTTTCCTAGGTGTAAGAATCTTATTTCCTAGAATAACATAGAAGGGATTGCTTTCATGCGATGTATCCATGGTCGACCGAGGATCATATTATAGTTGGTTTCCTGATCTATGATATAAAACTCGGTGAGGATTGTCTTGGGTCCTAAGGTGACTGGTAATATTATAGTCCCAATTGAAGTAGCTTTAAGGCTATCATAACCTCTTAGCATATTTCTTGTTGTGGAATAGTTTGTTTCTCCATATCCTAGATTTTGAAGGAAAGAGAAGGGGACAATGTTAACTGTTGCCCCATCATCCACCATTGTGTGTTTAACGTAATTATTGTAAACCCACACCTGTAAATGCAAGGCCGGATCACCTCTATGTGTAATTTCAGCATCTGTTGGCATTTTTTTATGTCAAATATAAACTCGATATCCCTATCTGGCTTCCCTGGAGGGTGGATATCGAAGTCTATATGGTTTACTTGTGTTTCAAGAGGTGGAGTGATGTTAATTAAATGACCTAGACCTAGTGCTTCTAAAAAGTAGCCCTATGTGGGGAGAATTTTTCAATAAGTCCAAAAAAGAGATGTGAGAGAAGGTCTTTGTTAAGTCATTAATTAAATCACAAGTGCCCACGAGTTTTACCAATGTTTGTTGAATGTTATCTAGTTCTAGTGGATAGATTGGATTTGGTTGAGAAGAATATTCTCATGTTCTTGTTATGGCTTCTACGTGCAGCTCAATATCTAACTCCACTAGACCAACTATCTTGGTTCATGGCTGATTTCCTAATTGTGGTGCGATAGGTGGATTTAGTGAAGTTGAGGCTTCATGATCATTATTTCCTGTCATTACACCTTTGTTCATCCCATTTGGATTTAATTTATTATTTCTATTGTGATTTGGAAGTGGATCATTGAAGATCTTAAGAGGTGCATTTTGAGGGGAAACTACCCCTTGTGAAAGTATTTGGCATCGGTGTCACAGAATCTATTAAGAACATATCTATGAAGAGTTTTCTTTGATCTTCTAGCAAATGTTACATGAACTTATTGTAATCATGGCAAGTAGTAGTGTCATGGCCTCAAATTTTTGAAACCAAAATATGAGTTGGGATTATAACTCCTAGGTTGTTGGTTTGGCACATGTTGTGGTCCAAAATTCTGATTGAACTATTGACTATTAGGATTAAGTTTTGCATTTGTTTTCTTTGGTTTTGATATCTAGTTGAGTTTTGACTTGGACCCTATGTCTAGATCTCCCATTGTTTTTTGTTTTTTTGTCATTGGGGACGATTAAAATCTACCGCATTGATTATTGGGGTGAAATTGTTGTTATCTTGGTTGTTAACTAGTGGTGGAATATTTACAACGTTTGTTTTTTTAGTTTGGCCAATCACTCCATTTGTTGTCACTCCGTGGTTTTGTTAAGGATTTTAGGTTCTTGATAGTGTTTGTGGTAGTAGGATAAGTCCTAGTGTTTAGGTTGGGGATGATTAACCTCCCATTTGTTCCATATGTCTTGTGACCTCTATCTATTGTAGCTTGATCTATTCAGAGAGTGCTCTCAAGTACTTCATCATAAGTTCTTAGTGGGAAATTCTAGACTTCTTCCTTTATCTCTCATCTGAGAGAATGAAGGAATAAATCACATAGTTCCATCTGATCCATGTTTAGAGCACTTGCTGAAGAATAGAGGACTGTACACCATCTTTGGATGAAATGAGCAACATATTCATTGTGTTCTTGTTTAATATGCAAGAATTCCCTGATTCCTATTCTCAACAATTTATTCATGTCAAATGCCTTGATGAACTCTGAAATGAGTTGTTTAAATGAATGTATTGAGGCTTTAGGTATTTTGTAATACCAATTGAGGGTGAAATACCCTCTAAAGTTTTAGGAATATTTTATCAACAACTCCATCCCAAGGAGCATTCTTAAATGGATGTGGCATAGGCCTTAATATGTGCATTTGGTCTCCCTCTCCTTTGTACTTGGGTAGATAAGGAGAGGTCTTGGAAGCACATGATGTTTCATATAGTGAAGTCCAAAGGTTCTTTCAAATATTTTAAATAAGTTCCTATTGCATAGGTTTCGACCATTGATGGTGTTTGCTGAGGGGGTGGAGGTGGAATGGGTTGTTGATATGGCATAGCATATGTATTTGCAGGGGCATAAGGGAATCCCTATGGTTGATTGAATATGCCAGGAGAAGAGAACATATCTCCCTATGGTGATTTGGAATACATGTTTAAGTATGGAGGAGCATTGCTTAGAAATGGATTGTTTTGTACTAAACCGAGAGGTATCATATTTTCCACTAGAGCGGCATTAGAAAATGTGGTTCTAGTTGGTGTTTGTTGTAAATACTGAGGAGGCATGCCTAAAATTCACATTCCCATGAGCATGTCTACTTGGCTAGGATGATGTGGAGGATTGGAAGTTTCTTCCTACATGAATTGTGAATTTTGACTTGCTTGAGCAAGTTCCAACCCTCTAACTTTCTCAACTAAGGCTGAGATGACCTCGTTTGGTGAAGACACATTATTTTTCCTTAGTGGTGTTTGTTGTATACCTTGAGGTTGTATAGGAATATGGTACCTAGCTATGAATTGATCAATGCCCTGCCAATTTTCACCGAGGGCATTTCCTATAGGTGGAGGGATGGGAGTGTTTTATTGGAATGAGACCTCGGGTTGTGTTTGAAAACCTCCTATAGATGGGTACATGTTTTTAGAGCATTGTTCACTCCTAGCATAACATGCTAAGTATTCATCATCTAATAATAGATATGGATCTGATTGTCTACTAATTTGTGGTCTAAGGAACACACGAGGACATGATGAACTAGATTCTCCAAGTGAGCATCATATTGTTTGATTTTGAAGGCTTTTTTTGTTGCATTTGAGTGAGCTGATCTAACTCCTCTATTTGGAAAGAATAACTATATCTAGTCCTTTGAGGTGGAGTTTGTGTTGAAAATCAGTTAGTTGAATAGTTGTCACCCCATGCTAAGAGCAAGGGTGATGGTTGTGTATTTAGTTGATCGTAGTATGCTTCAAGACCTAGGAGAGGTCTGCCATATGCATCATATCCCAACATATTCGGGGGGTATATGAATACCCATAGAATAATGGGAAAGAGCGAAGGTGGATAAAATTAAAAGAAGAGTGTGAAAGTGAAACAATTGTTCCTTTTACGTAAGTTTCACTAATTTTGTTGGTAAAGCTGATGTGAAGGCTAATGCGGTGGAAAAGATGAAAAGTATACTAATTAGAAGAACAAGTAGAAATAAGACTCTAAACTAGAAGGTAGAAAGTTTCACGTCGGGTTCACCAATTTTGTATGATGGAAAAGTGACATGTGAGCATGGGAATCTACAAGTGACTCTTCCTCGCACCCAACCTCCCGAGGTCATGCCGAGATAGCCGGTGGGGATGGAATACACGTGGGATGCATAAAATAGTTAGGTAATCTTATGTCTTCAACACGCAATGGCGGGATCTATGAATATAAGGCAAAGAAGGCCTTCCTAACCTAAACCAGTGTGATAGATCATTTAGTGAGGATAGCTGCTCGAAGGCTCCAATCAATATCGAGCTCTGCGCCGTGATCCAATCTATGGGTTATAGGATACATTGATGATAACCTTTTGGTGCTTCGTATATGTATCCCAACAAGGTCATGAAAATGGAATGGCTAAATATGTAGTGGATCTTTTGGTGTTTTATGGATGATTCTTGGTCTAGTCTAAAAATCTTTAACTTGATTATCTACATTTAATAATGATAGTTGTCTAATAATGTATGGTGGGAATGGAGAGGATCTAAACACTAATGTTTGCAAACCAATGTCAACGTTGGATTGATTTGTAGGCCCGTTGGGTTGTGGGACCTTTGGATCACAACCGTAAGTTCATGGTTGTTGTGGACCTCCTATGGTCATGTGAAGAATCAATTCCTAATTCCAGTATCCACTAGTCATATGCCTTTTTGGCCTCTACTTTTAGAACTAGAAGTTACACAATTTTCTTGGAGTACCTAACAGGTGTTCTAGCAACTTGGATACATAAGCTAGTGTCTATATCAACGAGGAGGTCTCTTGCGTCTAGCTGTGGGGACTAGTGGATCACAACCGAATGTTTTCCCTCTTTCAGGTCCTTCTACAGTCATACGAATATCTATCAAGGAAATCTATAATTTTTTTGATTTGACCAGAACGTGTGTGCTTTGTCATCTTCTATGTTTAATCCCCTTAACTATGAGCTGATTTCTTGTAGGTCTATTGTTGTTCGGAAGACCTAAATTCTGAGATTTTGGTCTATGTCAATTATTGCTGCAACAATATTTGGTTAAGGCATGATTGGCTCAAAAATGTATTCCTTGGGCTCCCTAGGTCCCGTGATTGTCATACAAGATCAATATAAGCCTAACTGAAATGAAATAAGTTAACTATGCAAGATATATCTACAACATATATATATATATATATATATATATTGTATTTTTGAATATAATTTTAACAGAATCGAAAGAGCAACTAATCTAATATATTTAGAAAATGAAAACTAATCTAATAAAAAAATTAAAACAAACAAGGTAGCCCTGGTGTAGCTACTTGTTGTGTAGTTGTGAGTTTTATCCTAAATAACTAGATAGTGATTAACTTAATTGAAAGATTCTCAATCCTACCTCGAAGTGAGGAATGAATCATAGTTTCTCAAAAATATCAATCCCCACAACTTCCTTGCAATATCAAGAATGAAATTTAACTGAAATGAAATATTTCACTACTCTATTTGATATGTTTTAACTAGAACTTTGATAGATAAAACTTGGAATTTGTAGAATAGTGGAGAATCTAGTAGTGTATGACTTTGTCCCCTCAGAATGATCTCCTCATTCTTTTGTGTTCACGTGAATCCTAAAGAGCATGTATATGCTAGCATCAACAGAAGAAGGTATTTGAAAAATGGTAGCTTTTGATATAAACCAAATATAATGTGAGTAGGAGAGGGATAATGCAAGTGACAGAGCTTGGTGTATGTAATTCCTAGCAAGATTTATTGCGGGAATACAACACAATGGTATCGAGAGATTCTAGAATCTACCTTCTATGAAGAACAAAACCTACAACTCTAATGAATTCAATCTAAAACTGACACTACTCTACTCTAGACTAATTTGTATGGACAACAATGAACAAGACTAAAGTAAGAAGATCAAATGGCTTCCAACAGCAAGGAAAACTAGCATGGATGCAAACATGAAAACAAAATGAGCTTCTAAACAAGAAATTGACAGACTTAAACAATGAAAAATGAGAAGTTGAGGGGCCATTTTCTTGAAAACAAGCTGGCTATTTATAGATTTCTACATTCACCCAAAGGTAATTCCCATTAGAACTCTTTTACCATTAAACAATGAAGAAACACTATTCCAGGGGACAAAAAACATTAATACTAGCTAAGGTGGTGGAGAAAAGCTGGTAAAAGTTGAAAATTACGCAATTCATGATCAAAAGAATGTGCTAGAAAATGCGTGAAGGACCACCACCCTGAGCAAGGTGGCGGTTACAATACTTCCACCACGAGGAAGGCGGTGGTTCTGGATCGCCGCTCTAGAACTTTCGGATGCCACCTAATCGGGGAGGTAGTTATAGGACCACCGCCCTAACGGGGTGGTAGTTTCAAAATATTCAAGAACAACTAAAAATGGGGCGAGGATAAAACAAGGCACGAGAAACTTGGATAAAGCATTTGGGATGCTAACATATACTTCGTGAGCTTCTTTGGACCCCGAACACCTTGTGAGGTGACCTGTATCATCATTGGGGCATGTGTAACATCTTTTCGGTGTACAGTACCCTACAATTTTGGGTATGTACATATTTCCCCTTGGAGAAGCGTTTTAACCATGAAGAGGCATAAACAATGGGTCCGAGTTATGGTGGTCCCAAAATGGGAAGTTAGAAATTATACCTACATGCCGTGCGTCTAAATGTTGCCATCCAAGTTCCTCTACCTATAAAATGGAAAGAAGACTCAAGTGTAGATAGATAAATAAATCAAAAATAAATGCTAAATTAGTATGAAATGAGGACTTACCATTTACGTGGGGATAAGAACTTACCTCCGTTGGTGCTCTAAACCTATGAGAGGGGCATTCAAAATAAGTCAACACACACACACACACACACATATATATATATATATATATATATATATATATATGGGACCATTTTCCTATTCATTTGTGCGTGTCGATTTGATAGTTTTTGAGCTCTGGGTCCCACGGTGACATTTTCCGATGAGAGTATAGTCGAAACGTTCGTAGTGAGATAGCGATCATGCCTCCATGAGCGGAACATCAACCTGTGAGATCTCAGGTTAGTTCTTCTTGTTTTAATGTTTTTGCACTAAAATGTTAAAATGTCGAAATCTTTGTCTTGGGGGTCATTTTAGAAATTTCAGTTTTAAATGTGTCTCTTAGGGGGCACCTAATGGGTAGGCTTTTGTTTTAGGTAAAATGATCAAATTTTTGTATTTTTGATCATTTTAGGGCACGTGACCCATTTTGAAACACGGGACATGACCACTACCCCGAGTAGGCGGGGTGGTGGATATAGGACCGCCCATTTAAGGCGGTGGTTGTAGAACCACCACCCCCTTAAGGTGGTAGTTCTCTTCAAAATGTTAAAACAACATTGTTTTGATTTTATTTTTGCATTTTTAGTATTCTCATTTACTTTAATGATTTTTTTAATTGCAATCTTGATACTAACTTGCTCCTTTTTGCATGTTTTTGTGTGTTTTGTAGAAGAAGGAAGAGTACATCAGATGGAGCCGAGAGAGAGAGAGAGAGAGTGATTGGCTTCCAGCAGTGCTAGATGCACTTTCTTAGGATGAGCAGGATACACTTCAGAGGGTAGGCATATTGAGGATTGCACGGGTCCCCCATGTTGCACCTGCCAGTCACATATTATGTGATTTATTTTCTTATTGGGATGCAGATCAGAACACCTTCGATTTCCATGTGTTAGGGGTGAGTGGACTATCACCCTAGAGGATGTCTACCACATTTTAGGAGTCTCGATTATTGGGAGGAGACTTTCATTTGATACAACAATATCTAGAGCTCAGGTGACTCAGTGGGCCACCTATATGGGAGACGCAGTTGTCTTCACTGGTTCGAAAAAGGGGATGAAGATCCATTCTATTCCAGACTTGCCCATCCCTCTGATCCGTCAAGCCATTATAGGCATCCTTGCTTCGAGATTGATCGGAGACAAGGGAGGGGATACTTTACTCTACTGTTGGGCCCCCATCATCACACAGATTGATGCACATGGTCAAATTTATGCCTGGGAGCCGATATACTTGGGACCACCTATCACAACTTATACAGGGTGGTTCGATTATAGGGATAGTCACTGAGCCATCCAACCTTAGTTATGAGCTGGTTCTATGAGCACATCATCCCTTATGGGAGAGGCATAGAGGTGGTGGATCCCAGAGCTATGAGGGCAGATAGATGGATAGAGATGATGATGCTTGGAGCACCCCACCAGCCAGTTGCTTCCCTAACTACTGAGGATATGGAGGCCACACCTTATCGAAGCCATGACAGGGTTATGGGGTGAGGAGACCTTCACTTTGATCTCTGCTCTACTATAGGATAGATTATGGATAGGATGGGGAAGGTAGAGACACACCCCTTTAATCAAGTGCCTCAGTAGTTTAGCCTTACTTACGTTGACATGATTCCCTCAATGGTGCCAGTGTTCAGATCAGTTTGGGAGGATAGGGGAGGTCCTAAAGGCCGAGGTTGGACAATTGTTACTCATGGTGTCCCTATTGCAGCTGGAGGGTGGTACACACCTGAGCGAGAGTCGGTGCTCCTCAGGAACCTTTACTTTAGATTTCTTCTAGTCCTACCCATAGCAGTGATGATGACCACATTGATATAGACTTCAAGTCTGAGGAGTTCATAGGGGGAGAGATGGAGGAGGAGACCGAGGACATGGAGGTTAGTGAGTCGGGTGGGGGAGAGGATAGTAATCCTGAGTGGCATGACACTCAAGAGATTTTATAGGCCGAGAGGGCAGAGAAAGTGCAGAGAGGGTGACTCTAGTCTCAGAGGAGTTACTTTCTCAGGACTTAGGTAGAGAGGACAAGTCCATGGCATGATGCCATGTTGTCCCAGACATGGGAGGAGGACATCAGTCAACAGTGGCATCCATGGTAGGCACGGATCCCAGAGATCCTTCTTGGAGGCCCAGAGATCCGAGTGAGTTGCCACTCTTCTTTTGATATTTATTTTAGCTAGAATTGCCTTAGTTGCTACCTCTCTTTTTGTTCATCCTTGGTTTTACCTTTTGATCAAATTTTAATTGTTTTTCTCCTTTTCTTGTAGAGACTACTAATGAGTGGTGAGACTTGATTCACTGGGTATGTACTGATACCCTGATGCTCCCCATGGAGAAGACTCATGCCAAGCTATCCACGGATGTAGGGGAGCCTTCATGGGTGTAGGCATACCGATTTTTTTTTCCCCCGTCGGCATGTGGCCAAGATGGTGACTTCCCTCTGTCTTTGAGGTAGCTGGGAATAGGGTCTAGAGCACTTGATGAGGAGGAGCCATTCTCATAGTGAGGCTACAACTACCATTCGGGATCGCAGCCCTCGGTGCACTTAGAGTTCGGTGTACCCGAGTCCTCAGATGTGATCATGTGCCTTCGAGGGATCCCATAGGGATTAAGAGGCCACTTGGATCTTTTTGTAGTGACTCTTGCTAGATTGTTTATATGAACATTTTGTATTTCCTAGGCTCATTGAGCATTTTGACCATGCCTAGTGCATGATGGCATTGTACATAAACCTGATTATATATATATATACCTCTTTTTAGATCTAGATTTCTTTGTACCTAGAGTTTTGTGATTCATTTTCACATGTATATTAGATGTTTGTAAAAAAAAAAATTATATGCTTTTCAAAATGTATGCGATGGAGATCAAAATCATAAATGTTTTCTTTTTTGTATTTCGTGATGATGATGTATGATGATGTGGACACTATGTGATCTTGAACTTTAGTTTCTATAAGCAATTCTCTGGTACTTCATATTGTTGTGAAAAAATGTGATGATGAGCTGGTATGATGAGTAGATGAACTTGGCCCACTCCTAACTCCACGCAACCAGTAAGATGCGAGGGCTCACCACCGAGAGCTAGAAAGGGCACAAGCTATGAGGTGTGTTGAAATGGTAATGATGGGAGATAGAAAAAGAGTTGGTGGAACCAATTTAGGATGCTATAAACCTATCTTACTCAAGTACTCCATAGTTTAGAATGCAACTTGCTTTGCAGTTTATCCATAATTAGATCCGTAGATGGCCACTTGGTTGACAAAATCTGGTTTTCGGGGTTTTGAACTCTCTTGGAATTTTGGACATCTAATTCATTTATTTGGACTCAAGATTTCAAAAGTTTGTTTGAACTATTTTCTTATGACTTTTAATGTTTTCTGTCAAGTGGACCCCCTACACCTTGCTCCATGCTACTAGTAGGAAGCATGGGCTTATCACCATGGATAAGGCATAGGCGAGTAAAGGCATTCCCATCCTTTCCCAACCCTATGTCACTAGTAAGAGACACAAGCTCATCACCGAAGGTTGGTAGGGCAAGGAAATGTGTAAAATAAAATTTTTCTGTTTGATCTATATTTGACTTACTTACTTGAGAAAAATGTCAGTATGTTCTTATTTCCAAAGAGATATATATCGCGGGATAGATGCGACACCATGAAGCTTCTAGAATAGACCATAGGCAAGACACCTACCCTAGGAAGAAACCAAAAGTGAGAACAAGCATGCAGGCCTTGGTATGGCTACCGTTAAGACTTTGTCATATCTAGCTTTAATTGATGAAATGATTATAAAATAGTTGATGATGTTATGAAAATGAAGAAGTATGATTTGAAAGCTCATGCCAATACTATCAGAAGTTTGTAATGAATTGCTTAAGAATAAGTCCCTTGATCACCAAATTTTACGAAACGAGTGAACAAAATGAACCTATCTAAATGAATATGTAATGTAGATATAATTATACAAATAGTGCCGATGATTCATGCGTAAAATCATTTAAGGTGCAAGGAATTGACTGATTCATTTAACTCCTTACCCTCCAGTGTGCACAAGAGATACACACCATTATCATAGTCCTTCATGACTTGATATGGGCCCAACCATTTGGCCGGAACTTTCTTCCTTCACCGGTTTTCTTATCGATCCAAATATCTAGTCTTAAAATTATATCTCCTTCATATATTTCTTGCTCATAGAAATTTTTGTTATACTGCCAAAGACATCCAGGTTAGTATAGGCTCTATGCCATTGTTCGACATTTAACCCGCCTCATCTAGGATTTTTAGTGGGAGAGGCATGCCTCTCTATAATCTTCTTCATCTAGAATCCCTTATAGTGAGATGGGGTGGTGGGTATTTCAACCTCAAGCGGGAGAATTGCTTACCCCCGAATACCAAAGTGAGAAAGGAGTTTCTCCCGTTGGTGTTCTTATTGAGGTTCGATGGTTCGAGAAGGCGGATATAATTTTAAATGCTAATCTTGTTTGTTTTCCTTTATCGTTTTGAGGAGAATAACTTTCAACATTTTGTTTGTCGCTTCAACCTTCCCGTTGGCTTGAGGGTAGTAAATAGAGGCCATGTGATGGTTTATTTTGAACTTGCTACATAGCTCACGAACTTCATCGTTCTTAAAGGGCATGCATTATTTGAGATAATAATTTGTGGGACACCATACCTACAGATAATTTGGTTCAAAATGAATTTGGCAATCACCAAACTTGGTATAGTGGTGAGAGGCATGGCCTCCACCCATTTAGTAAAATAGTCCATGGCTGTGATTATAAAATTATGGCCATTAGTTGATGAGGGAGAGAGTTTCCCTATTAAATCTAGACCCCAAGTGGAGAAGGGCCACGAGTTACTATTGGCTGCAGGGATTGTGCTAGTATGTGAATATCATGAGAGAATTCTTGACATTTGTGGCACTTACGTACAAATTCCATTGCCTCATGTTCGAGAGTGGGAAAAAATAGCCCATCGATGTGTTTTGCAAGTTGTGGTGTGACCATCGAAGTGGCCCCGCATATCCCACTATGCGATTCATGAAGGATCATCTTGGATTCTTCTATGTCGATGCATCTTAAAATCATGCCATCAAAGGCTCTACGATAGAACACTTGGTCTAAAACAACATATTTAGCGGCAATATTAAGCGCATTCTTCGTTGTGACGTGGCACTTTCCAGGTATGTATGGTCCATGATAAAATTGATGATATCAATATACCAGGGACATGTAGAGATGGGGGGTTTGGTTTCGACAAAGAATACACATTTGTCGGGAAAGTCTAGATCTACCAATTTGCCTCCATCTAGTGGATTGTCAGCTAACTAGTCTGCAATGATTTGTCCTTTGTATGGATTTTTGGTTTACGAATGTTAACTCAAATTATCCCATTAGGGTTATGAAACATCCAGCCTTCTTAGACAAGGACCCTTGCATGAAGAATGTTCGTAATGGTCTATCTTCACAATGACCCTTATTCCTTGATTTAAAATGTAATGTCTTAAACATTTTGTGGTGAAGATTATGCCAAGGCATTCTCTTTCTGTCTATGTATAGTGTGTTTCATAATCAAGTAATGTTTGGCTAATGAAATAGATCATGCGTTCTCATTTATCATCATCTTCTTGAGCTAGCATATAGGCCAATGAGACATGAGTGGCTTGTCAGTATAGGATCAAAGGGCATTCTGGCTTGGGAGGCATTAGCGTGGGTGGTGACAACAAGAAGTCCTTAACTGCTTTGAAAGCCTCATTGCAGTCTTCAGTCCAATCGATACTATAATCTTTCTTGAGTAGATTGTTGATTGGATGAATGGAAAAGCTTAAATCTAGGATGAACCTTCAGATTGCATCAAGTTTCCCAAGAAATGACCTGATTCTAGACTTGTCTGAAGGTGAGATCATTTTGAGAACAACTCATATTTTGGCTAGATCGACATCAATCCCTCGTGAAGATATAATGTATCCTAGAAGTTTGCCTCCTGTTACACTCGAAAACACACTTCTCTGGGTTTAATGTGACACCATACTCAATTAGTCATGAAAGGATGATACGGAGCACCTCAGGTGATCACAGCGCTTCTTGGCCTTGGCCAACAAGTCATCCACATATGATTCCACAATTTTATGGATAAGATCATGGAATATTTACGTCATTGCCCGCAGATATGTACCACTGGCATTCTTAAGACCAAATGACATGACAACATAACAATAAATTCCCCAAGGAGTTCTAAACATGGTTTTGGCTTGGTCTTGTTCGGATATTTTGATTTGATTATATCCTGAGAACCCATCCATGAGAGATAAAAGCTCAAATCCAGTTGTTGCGTCAACGATGACGCTAATGGATGGTAATGGGAAATCATCCTTGGGACAAGCTTTTTTAATATCCTAAAAATCTATGCAAATGTGTATCTTCCCATTCTTTTTTATAACGGGGATGATATTAGATACCCATTGTGAATAGTCGACTGGTTTGATGAATCCTACTTGGAGAAGTTTTATTACTTCCTCTTTTACCATGAGAGCCACTTTTGGCTTCATTGGTCTTGACTTGTTTAACTAGCTTCAGATCTGGTTTAGTGACAAGATTATGTACCGTAACTTGTGGTGCAATACCTTTCATTTATTTATAATTAAATGTAAAATACTTTTATGTTCTTTGAGGATTTGGGTGTGCGTTTCTATTTCTTACCGGAGTTAGTGAGAATCCTAATTTCAAAATTCTTGGTTATTCCTCCGTTCCAATTTTTATGTCAATGGTTTCTTCTATCAAAGAAGCGTTACCTTCTTCAAATTCGGGTGGGGCTGGAGGTAGTTCCAAAATTTTTCCGTTTTCTACCTCGTAGATATCGAGATCCTTCTATGGAAGAGACTCTACCAAGGGATTTCGAAAGTAGGAAGAGGAGTGTGGTATTAGGGAAAGATCAACTATAGGGTGAGCAAGGTGTAGCTCCGCATAGGTGTTTAGATATTTGAGACCCGACTTTATCACTATCAACATGATGTAAGATAGGAGATTCATTCTCAATTGTATGTGTTAGTAGAGGGTTTGTTGACATTTTCTTCACTAATGGTTTAGTACGAAGTGATATCTTGAAACTTGTATCTTCCAACTCATTACTTGGGGTAAAATGTGAAGCTGAGGTTGGTATTTAATCTGCGAGAAGGTTTTATTCTCATGGGATTTCCTTAATGGATATGAAGTTAAATATTTTGATTAGATCTAATATGCTATTTAATAGAGCTATAAGTTCTCGGCTTTAGCTTTGATATACTTCGAGACTTGGTTTGCAACTAATGCGAGTATCCTAATACTCGATGTCCTATCATAGGCTCAAGCACTATCAAAAGTGAGGAGTGAATCATAGGTTCTCGAGTCACGGGCGATGTGGCAAAGGCGAGACATGATTTTAGCCCTTGGACCTTATTAAAATTTTGGGAAAATTTTACCATTTTTCCTGCTGCCCGTGTCCTATGATAGGGTGTCACGTGGAAGCATGGCGTGTTAGCGAGAGGGGCCAAACCCTCGCGACCACTGTTGGATTTTGGGAAAGTTTGTTTAAAAACCACGTGGCCGTTGCACTCCCACCCTTGCCTCAAAGCATTATTCCCCATGGACGCATGGACCCACGTGTCAAACCTTTCCCTTTTTCCTCCCTCAAAGCAAAATTCTTGAAACTCTCCCGCCACTGCGCCCTTCCCTCTTTTCTCCTGGCGATGACTCTGATCTTTGTCACATGTCCCTAGAGGACTGCAGAGGCATGAAAGCAATTTTTGAATTTTCACTATGTGGGGAAAATTTACCAGCACCACCCCGTGACCCGTCAACCCGAAAAATGGGTTTTCTTCCCCACTTGACACGTGTCCCCTTGGGGGAAAATTTGACCCCTAAGGTCCACCGGTCCATATCTGGAGTTCTACAAGGAGTTAGGAGGACTTCTTTATATAATTAGAAAGGTGAGAAAATTTCCTATCCAATGGGAATGATTTACAGAAATTTTGAATGCTTTAAGTATGAAAAAAATAATTTGAAACCACGAGCACATTTGTTAGAGAGTGGGTATGGTGTTAATTTACCCCCTAAACCTAACTGAAACCCTTAACCCTAAAATATGGACCTTGTGACCTCTATAAATTGTTAATCAATGAAAAGTATGTTCTTGTAATTTTAAGTTTGTTACGGAACTGATAGTGTCAACTATTGTCTTAGAGCCTAGTTGTAGACACTTCTAATCAAAATAATTTATTCCATAATTTTCCTAACTAACCCTAGGTTATTTCTTGGGTCTCAAGTAGGTTGTTTTATAGGGCATCACAGTACACGTGCACACCATCTCTCATCCAATGTGATACCCTAAATGATGCCAAGATGGCATTGTACTCTATCCACCTTGTACCATTCTAGAATTTGGCTATGAATGACTATGAAATAATGATCAACCTCTATGATGCTCAACTCTATGGCTTCAATGTGCCACTAGTACAGTCAATATGGTCTCCAAGTCACCATATGTAACTATATATCATAAAAATCTCACCCGTAGTAGGCATTATCTCTAGGAAACTTCTAACATCGACACCCACCGGCTCCTAGCCTTTGCGGGATGGCTCATTTGGATGTATAGCTCATAAAACACCATGTGTGCATCTAATTGAAATATGATCCCATGCCAAAATATAAAGAATGGTCACATGACTCGGAATCCTCATCCCTATGTAATAAATAAAATGTAACTCTTTGTATAGGTTGGCGGTATACACTAACCCTAGGTGAATACCTAACCATATATCGATCGATGTACTACACCTATCAAACCCAACTAAAAGTGTGTACCAATATTATCAAGAAGCAAGTATCCACTTTGATAAGATCCATAAGATAAATAGGAATCTATGTAATCCTCCTACTCTCGAAACATCTATATAAGTGCACTATCATACCCTCTTGGGGTATATCCTCTCGGAGGAATAAATCCTAGAAGTTCTTATAATCCGGTCAACGTACCCATCGGATATAACCAAAATGCCCTATATCGGAACTCAAAGAATCCAATAAATGTCCTTGAGAGTCACAATCATATCTCTAGTAGGAATTCGAAAAGTTTGGCTCTTGTTGCACCATCGCTCTACTAAGGGTATACGTAGGCCATGATCTAGTATAATGTGTGGAAAATCAACAATTTAAGAAAATCCCATCACCTTGAGTACTGCAATCAATCCCTCTCCTCGCATTGAATAAAGGTCATCTCAAAATCTTGCAGGCCCCTATGATGCTCCCAAACATCTAAGGTCTGTGGTCTCTCTTGTAGATCACATAAAACACAAAAAAATAAACATCATTTCTTCTAAATCATATTCTAAAAGTCTTCTAATCACTCCTACATTCGTCTAAAAACTTCTCAAAATATCCTAATTTCTTCTAAAACCTTCTAAAAGGTCAAAAATGCACTAGTGCACTTCTTTTTGCATTAGTGCACCTCATTTCATGCTAGTGCACCTCAAGCTATGCTATCCATTTTCATGTTAGTGTGCCTATTATAATGCTCGTGATCTCATTTTCATGCTAGCACACTAACTTTTCTAGGGTAAAGAAGGCTAACAATTGTGCCCTCGGTTTATGCTAGTATGTGACATTCACACTAGCACATCCGAGAGTTATGCTAGCATGCTTAAAGTTATGCATGAGTGTTAACCTTTGATTTGCTAATGCTAGAAATGTAATAAATATACTTAAAATCACAAATTTTTACATTACTTATCAAGGCACCATATGTTGGAAGCCTCCCATACTATCAAACATGGTTTGCATAATGTTTTTGGTCTTGAGTACACACCATCTCTCTCATAAAACAGATAAAAACACACAAAAGGCTAAGAAGGTGTAATAGCAAAAATGGTCGCGATGGATTTTACCCCTCCCCACTTGCTATTTATACCCTCCTAGCCCTATTTCTCCATTTTGATTACCTCATATGGGAAGGATTACTAAAATTTTATTCTATTTTCCTCTCACCACGTACTAGAATTTTGTTGCGATGATTTATTTGTATAAATCGTCATTTTGGCGGCCATTTTCATCTCTATGGGGAATTTCCTTACTTCCGGGAAAAGTTTCTTCTCGTTGGGCGTATTATTACTTCCTAACGACCTGAGTCGGTGTCCCATAGACAATGTCATTTCTTATATTTTGCATTCTTCCTAAAAATTTGTAGAATAAAAAAATTGGTAAAATTCAAAAAATCCAAAAATTGGTAAAACTTCAAAATCCAAAAACATTGATAAAATTCAAAAAATCACAAAAAATGGTAAAATATTCAAAAATCTAAAAACATTGGAAAAACATAAAAATCTAAAGAAAAATGGAACATAACTTTCAACCATATAAATTATTCATAGGACACAATATCCTCAAACATTGAAAATTATCCTACAAAACATCTTACTTTAGTGCTCTCTTGTTCTTACGCATGACATATAGATCATTTTGATCTTCCCTCATTAACAAAGTTGGTTTTCTTGCTATGTCTATATTCCCTTGCACATATAGTTTCTTTAGGATTTTCATAGTACATTATTTCTTTTTCATGGCACTTATATATCATCTATTTATTCACCTTATATGTATCCTTGCTTGGGGTACCATTTTTAACCCTTTTCGTATAACTCAAACATTTGGGAACTGAAGATGGATAAAAAAAATTGGTGCAAATGTCTTGAATGTTGTTTGTTTGAGTATGTTTTTTTATGTTGTAGGTATTCTTGTTTACTTTCTCAAACTACATTACTTTATGTATTTTTATTTGATTCAATCCTTTAGCAATGAACAAAAAATCAGTATTATGGCTCTTTATGTAATTTTACACTTTTTGTTACATGTTTATATTAAATAAAAAGCTACTCCTGAGCCAAATGGTTCATTGAGTATGTTGCGATATGATGATAAAAAAAAATTCCTAGGCCATATGGTTTGCTTCTTATCAAAAATATACGTCATACACATGTTTGTTTTATTCTATTTATTTTTCTAGCAATCATTCTCTAAATTTTATCGATTCTAACAATATCCAACCAAGCTCAATGAGAATCCCTTCCATCACTATCACTAGTATCTTCCAAAACACTTGGGAAATAGGTATTATATTTCTTCCCCTCCCCCTTGTTTCTTCCATCCATTAAAAAAATGATTTCTTTTCTAATCAAATGAATTGAACACTAGCCTATCTAGATCATTTTGAATCTTCATCTTCCTTATTATTTTCAATCATCGATATAACTCTTCTATCACCCCATCCACACTTTATGGGGCATCCTTCATTCTATAAATTTTTCCACTACTACTTCAAAATCCAGTTATCTATAATTTTCTACTATCTTTGAAGTGGTGTCGCTTGCATTACACCACATCAAATAGAGGAAAATGTAGACACCTAAATCTGACTACTAAGTTTTAATACTAAAATTATACTAACTATCCTTTTTCCTATCATTTTTTTATAATCAGTAATTTCCTACTAATTAGTTAACATTTCCCTTTGTTTTGGTCAATTAAGGACACTTCATTAATTAACTAGCCTCTCCTTCATTTCAAATGTCAATTAATGACACTTCATTGGCTATAATCCTCTTTCAATTGATTAACTATTTTTTAGTTAATTAATCCTTTTAATCTTGTATTTAATCAATAACCCTTCTTATTGGTTAAATACCCCTTTCAAATCCTATAAATCCTATCAAATCCCTTCTAAATCACCTCCAAATGGCTTCTTAATCTTATTTTGGTCTATTAATTAATCCTAGTTGATTAATTAAATCATCTCCAACTCCCATGAGTTGTTAATCACTAATTAATTCCTTCTAATCATGTTTATCCCTTTTCTACTTTTACGATATCTTTTCCCACATTTTCTAGGTTTCTAGCTTCTCCCAAATTATAAAGCTATATAAAGAACTTAGTACCTCCTTCACATCTTACACCAATTTTCAAGTTTACACTATGCACATGATAAGAGTATTTCTAACATGAAAGATTATTTATCTAGCATCCATTCCCCTACTTGAAAATATTAGTAAAGGAAGATCCAAACATGGTCACTAAGCCATATTAGTGATATCCTTTTCTCTCTTCATGGAGATATCTTTCCTTTGATCGCTCGTAATCACGATCGGTTTACTTATAGGAGAAAATACAATTTAGAAAGCCCATAAAAAAAAAAGGGATGGCTTAGTGTTTCAAGTTTGATTTGGATGCTTTAATTAGCTTTTTCCCTTACATAGCTTTATCATGATGTTTTTTTGAATTACCTTAGTTATAGGAACTAATTTCTATTTTTTTCTATTTGTTAACTTAGCCTTATTTTACATGCATACAACATTATCAGATATGATAGTTTGAGGAATACCAAACGTTGTTAAAATGTCTTCAAGGAAATCCAATATAACTGATTTAGTTGCTTCCTTGAGTGGTTCAACCTCTGTCTACTTGGTGAAGTAATGTTTCACTATCAAAACCCATTTGTGACTAGCACTTGATGGAGGGTTGATCATGCCAATGAAATCAAGACCCCATTATGAAAATGGATTGTCTTCTTGAATTAGATGAAGTGGAAGGGTAGCTAACCTCTTATTACCAATGAAAAAATAACATTCCATGTATTTTTTGACCCATTTTTGAGAATCAACAAACAATGTAGGCCAAAACTAACCTGCTTTTAAGATTTTCATCATAGTATCTTTGGCTAAAAATGTCCACCAGATAAACCATCATGAAAATCTATCAAAATCTTGTCTACTTATTCACCTTCAATGCACCTCAACAAAACTCCATCATATTTGTTTTAAATAAAATCCCATCAATCAATGCATAAGGAATGAACTAAATCCTCAAATTTATCCTTTTGTCTTGTTTAAGCTAAGAGGATATGCACTAGTGGATAAGAAGGTAATCATATCACCAATCCAACTATGGCCATTAACTGCATTTCATTCATTATACTAAATTTCACAATCATGTGAAGATTCCTCATTTATGAAAAAGGAGGTTTCTTGGTCATTTTGAGCATCCAAAGAAAGCTTCTCACAAAGTTCTCTACCTCTTACCAGCTTTGTGGCCTTAATAGTCACATCATATTCCATGATTTTGGTCACCCATCTAGCTCTTTTCTCACTAATTTATACTCCCATAATAAAGTATCTCACACTATAATGCGAGACTAGAACTTTGATATGATTAGTGGAAAACATACTTTTAAATTTCTTCAGAGCCCTCATGATAGAAAAGACCTTTTTCAATGTGATTGTACTTCAATTCATAATCCTTCATGTTTGAATGAACAAATCCACTATTTATTTCAATCCTTGATCATTTTGTTTGTTGGTACATAAATTTGTTCTCCTTTTTAATCTAAGCAGCATCAAAGATATTGCATGAAGCTTGAAGATAGATGGATCATGGTGTGTGTCATTTTGTAGCCGGGGATGTGATCTAACTAGCACTCAGATTTGTGGAAAGATGGATAGCACTCAAATAGGACTTGATCTTGTCCTAACTATTTTAGGTTGTTCCTTTCAACCAAGGTAAGAGAACCTATTTTGTAACCCTCAAATGGTGAAGGAGATGAATATATCCCTCAATTTGTGTAAATAGTATGAAAAGGGCCTTGGAAAAATATGATCAACACTCCAAATCTGACTTTCACAAGTTGTCAATTCCAGATTATGGAGATACTTTCAATGCAAGGCAAGGGTTACTAAAGACATTTTGAAATCCTGATCATTCGCATACTTTAGCAAATGGATTTTGATATTTTGTGGGTATACAGGTCAAAACAGGGGTAAAATATGGTAGGATTAGTTGTTTTAAATTATTTTTGGTGGGATTTTAGATAAGACAAAAAAGGTCTTCTCGACTCTTTGAGGATTTAAGAAAAATATGGACAAATTTAACAACAAAAAGTATCAAAATGGTTAATCATCCCTTCAACTAGGATATGTGCATCAAATGGAGGCCCAGATCTACACTTTTCCACACAATATTTGATCATATATCACAAAATCTTGAGTTATAATGAACCAATGAAGCATTTAACAATCACTATTAAATCATGACCTAAGGTGCACCCAAAGGTTTATAAACAATCTTTGAGATCAAGGAAGGTAAAGTGATTTTAAATTTTATTATCTGTTTACCAGATGAAAGCTCTTTTGAATGTGAGATTACAAATGCCACTAAAATAATCACAAGAAATGAGACCATGTATGATCAAGAGAGATTTTAAACACAAGACTGCAACAGGAAACAAGAAACACAAATTTGAAATGCATTCTAAAACATAAGTGTATGCAAATTTTGCCAAGAGACAACACAAAATAATCCAAAAATGATCAAATTTATCAGCAGGGGAATGTTTCAAGAACAATCTCAGAGCTTGTTGATGGATTTACAACTGAAACCAACTCAACATGATACAAATATGATGCAAAAAGGAATTAGAAATGGTTCTTAGGTGGTTTCTTAGAGAATGGGCTTCTTCCCATATTTTCCCATGAAATTTTTAGTTTTCCAGATTTTTTAAACTCTTCCAACCCTTTGCATGAAAAATTCATGCAATATATAGCTTTCAATATCCTTCGAGCCTTCTTTCCTAAGAAAAGAATATGTTGAAGGATCAAATTTGTTACGAAAATTCCTCATGACTTGCAGATAGGGATGTTTAACAAAACACATCCTAAAAGTTGTCATTTATCTCAAAAGAGATGAATCATTGCAAAATTCACATCATTATCCATTTTGGAGGCATGTTTTTCATCTTCAAAGCATGTAGACCCCCTTCCTTTCATTATTTCATCCTTATCCCTCCAAAATTTGACTCTGCAACTTTTGGATCTGATATTTCACATTTTTGGACGGGTTAGGGAAAAAATTCATTTCAAAAACATCTTTGATCTTCAAATTGATCCTCAAAACTGATTGCATTGGTCCTTGCAGGCACAAATAACATGAATTTTCCAAAAAAATTGTGAAAATTGATGCAAAAATCACATCTCCAAGCTTCCTGGAGCTCAAATGGCGGCCAAACTGAAAAATGCATAGTTACTGTTGATCTTCCTTTATCCTTTAATCTGATCCCTCCACGTGTCACAATGTGATTGGAAATGGGCTTGGGATCACTTTTGACATTTTAACACTTTTGGAAAAATGTAAAAATTTGACATTTTTCTCCGCCCCTCTCGCCCTTTGAAAATGAGCTTAACACGTGTCCCAATGTGGGTCCTAGTGGAATCGTGGCTCGATTCTACACATTTCCACCTTTTTTGGAAAAATAATTTTTTTCAAAATATCTCCACATCTCCACTTCATGAAAACAGGCACGACACGTGTCCCAAAGTGGGCCCCATTGGAATCGTGGACCGATTCTACTGATTTCCACCTTTTTTGGAAAAAGATTTTTTTCAAATTATCCCATGGACCCGCACCTCTAATTCTGTCCCTAACACATGGCACAATATGACTGGATATGGAGTCATGGCTCAATTTTAAATATTTTTCCTCTTTTTGGAAAAAGGAAAATTTTCTATTTTTCTCTCGCAGCTCTACCCTCCCATAGGACACGTGTCCTCACCTGATTGGCTATGGGGCAGCGCTCTTATTTATATTTTAACAACATTTTCCACAAAGGAAATTTTTCACCATTTCTTCCACACTCCCGCACCTCCTCATTTCCCTACCATGTGTCCACTCCTTATTGGCCTAGTGGACCCGCACCCTTTTCACAACTTTTGTTCCCTTTCGCCAAAAGCAAATTTTTTCTAAGTCTTTTGCACCTCCCATTCCCGCCTTTGATGCAAACGTGACACATGTCCACTTGTGATTTGCTATGGAGTTCAAGATTATTTTTTCACTTTAATCCTTTAACCAAATAAATTCAAAAAACTTCAAAAGAAACTCGACCACCCGCAATTATGTCCTTGGCTCAAGCAACCACGTGTTCCATTCTCGATTCATCATGCGGGCCCTAGGCATTATCTTTGCACTTTAACTCTTTTTCCAAAATACCTTAAGGAAAAAAAAAGACCCACCGCTTCTCATCCAATCAAAAGAGGACACGTCAATAACATTAGAACCAATCGAGTAAAGCGAGCCATGGTGCCAAATTCACCCTTTTACCAAAAAAGCAAAAATTGATAAGTTAAAACAATTTTCCATCATCCCTCGAAAATTAGAACAAGCCACATTTCCGATGACTTCTAAAGAAGAAATTTATGGGAAAATGATGCCTGTCGACCATCAAAATACAAAAACACCAGGGATGCCCTAGAATTTGATTTTTTCGCTAAGGACAACAAATTTCTCAAAATTGAACTAACTAAAACATGTTTTCAAAGCATTTTTGATCATGGAATTGGATTTTCAATGGCATATAAGTGCAAATCGACCAATTTTAAAATTTCATAATTGGGATAAAAGGAAAAACGACAGAGCTCATAGATTTTGGAAAAATTATGGCACAAAACAAGCCACACATGTAGATTTCTTTCAAATTGGGGCAAAACAACAAGTTTGTGAGCATTTCAAGGCATTCGAATGGAGGGAAAAGTTGTAGACAACCAATTTGAGAGAAAAATGTTTTAGAGCACATAGAATGAAGGAAAAATTTAGGGAAAAATGGTGCAAGCTCAAAAATGGCACCAACATCGGCTCCTTCTCGGGATGGGAACTCCCAGCGAGTGCCATAAGAACAAAAGAAGTAGACCAAGTGCCAAAAACAACCATTGGGAAACGGATTCAAAAATGCAGGGTAGAAAAACTAGACCTAATTAACAAAAAATGGCTGCCAAGAATAGGGAAAACCACAAACCGACAAAAACAAAAAATAGAGCCAAAAAAAAGACTTTACACTATAAAAGTTGTGCATACCTCAAATTTGGGGATTAATCCAAGAAATGCTTCAGATGCCTTCCATTAATAGGTAGTTCAAGTGATTCCCCATCTAAGTCCTTGAGAAAAAAGGTATTTTCACCAATTCTAATATCAATGGAGTAAGGGCCCATCAACAATGCATCAAATTTACCAAGTTTTTCCTTATCTTCATGCCTACTATCCCACAAAAAAACCAGATCTCCAACATTGAAATCCCTAGGAGTGACCTTCTTGTCAAACAACCTTTTCAACTTCTCTCTAAGTATGACATGCCTTTGGTGTGATGCTTTTCTTTATTCATCTAGCTCAACAATCTAATTAATCCTTGCTTCATATGTACTGACCTCATGATCTTCAAGTTGTTGAACAAACTGAAATGAAGATAATTTTATATGTAAGGGTAGAAGAGCTTGAGTTCCATACACCAAATCAAATGGAATTTTACTAGTATCTCTTTTAGCAGTGATTCTATCAACCCAAATTGCAAATTTCAATTGTTCAACCCATTTTCTCTTGTTCAACTCCAAGGTTTTCCTAATTATCTTCAAGAAGTTCTTATTGTTGGACTCAAATTGTCTATTTCCTTGAGGATTATAGTTTAAATCATAAGTCATAATCATTCCATACTCTATACACATTTCCATCAATGGTTTATCTTGTAAACACATGACATTATCAAGAATAATCTGTACTAGCACACCAAATCTGCATATGATATGATTCAAAAGAAGTCCATAACAACTTGGTGTGTTGCTTTCATTATGGGGATTTCTTTTACCCACTTGGTGAAGTAATCTATGGCTAAAAGGATCCACTTATGTCCATCACTAGAAGGGTCTAAAATCTTACCAGTGAATTCTATTCCCCATTGTTTGAAAGGATCTTCAATTGATACAGGCTGCAAAGGAAGGGAGCCCGAAGATTTCATTCTTCCACATAAACACTGGTAGCTTTCACATTTTCTAACTAGTAGGGTTTCATATTTGAATAGAGTATGCCACCAATAACCAACTCTCAAAATTTGTGTCTTTGTAACCCTTCCAGCAAAGTGTCCTCCAAAAAATCCCCCATGGAAATCAGTAACTATTTTGGGAGCTTCATCTTCAGTTACACATTTCAAGAGGACACCTTCAGAGTTCTTCCAAGCCAGCCCAAAGTCGGTGATGATGTATTTTTGAGAAGCCAACCTGAGGGCTCTTTTCTAATTTTTATTCCAATGATCATGGCAGCATAGGTGTCTGAGGTAAAAGATTACATCCTTGTACCACTCAGAACTTACCAAATTCTCAAGAACATCTGCCCTTTCTTCCTCTACTTCATTCACTTCCACAATCAGAGCATGCTCTCAAACATGAGCTTATCCAAGCCCAAAACTCTTACCAAATTTGTGGTTTGGATGTCCATGTCATACTCCTACATTTTTTTCACCCATCTACATCTTTTGCTTAATATCTCCATCTCTCGATAAGATGTCTTTTACCATGGTGTGGGAACATAAGCAACAACTTTTTAACTTAAGATATAAGGCCGAAAAACTTTCTTTGCTTTCACCAAGTCAAATGCTTATTTTTCTATGATTGTGTATTTTAACTCAGTAGCTTGTAAAGCCTTGCTAAAGAAGGAAATAGGCCTCTTAGCCCCATCTTCATCCTTCTATAGCAAAACATATGCAATGGTATTTTCAGAACCAAAGGAGAATATTTGTAAATTCTTCTTGTAATTCAGAGTCAGGTAAGACATGTGCATGTTTCAATGCTTCTTTGATTCCATAAAAATACTAAATAACAACCTCCTCCTATTTGATAACTTGGTATTTCTTTAACATGCATGTAATAGGAAAAGTAAATTCAGCAAAATTAGACACAAACCTTCTAATGAAATTGATCTGCCCAAAGAAGGATTGGATTCCCTTCTTTGTTCTTGGAATTGGAACCTTGTTGATTACTTCTACCCTCTCAAGGTCAATCATGACACCAGCCTTTGAAACAATATGACCAAGCAGCTTGGCCTTTTGCACCCCAAAATGACACTTCTTTGGATTGAGAGAAATGCCATATTCTCTACATCTGATCAACATTCTTTCCAAGTGCTACAAGTGATCTTTTCTGCTCCTTGAAAACATAGTCACATCATCCTGATAAACTACAATGAAGTCATTTATGTAACCAGCAAAAGCAACATCCATTTCCCTTTGGAAGGTAGCTCCAACATTCATAATAACAAAAGGCATAATTACATAAAATTATGTTCCCCAAGGAGTGGTAAAGGGAGTTTTAAATCTTTCTGACTCCTCGACAACAACTTGATTGTAGCCAGAGAAACCATCCAAGGTGGACAACAATTCAGATCCAGTCACTAACAATAGCTTGTTTTCCATGTTTGGCAAAGGATAATTTTCCTTCAATGAAGCTCTATTTAGATTTTTGAAGTCTACACAAAGTCTGATATCTCCATTTTTCTTTTCTGATCGGGCACAAGGTTTTTTGACCAAGATGAATACCTTGTGGGATGAATGATCCCTCCTCATTCAGTTTCTTCAATTCATCTTGCATTTTCATGGAGAGGAGTGGATTAATTGGCCTCTTCTTTTGTCTGAAGTGCTTGGCATTTGTTTCAAGAGGAATCTCATGCTGAAACAAGTCCTCTCTATATGCTTTCAGCTCTGAATAAGACCAAGCAAGACAATCCTGATATTTCTTCAATAGTTAAACATAGGAATGTTTTTCTTATTTGTTTAGATTGCTTCCCAACCAAAAATTTCTTGGTTTATCATTAGTGCCAAAGTTATTCTCTTCCACATCCCTTGAGGTAGACATGTTTCTATTGATGATGCAATCAGCATTGTTAAAATTTGACTCAAGTGCAACAAGACCTCTAGGAATGGTGTTAGTTTTCAATTGGATAATATCCTTTCCAAACAAATTCTCTCTTCCTTCAGTCACACATACCATTAGTTCCCAATCAATATTCTAATCTACAAACTCACCTTGATTTTTTAATAACCTTTGCACTTGAGCATCATCATTAAAAACTTGCCAATTCTTGATGTTGGTAGGGAAATATGGCCTAGTTAACACTTCAATATTGTACTCACAATAAGGTGAAATGGTGAAATTTCCAAATCTTTACCCCAACACTGCTAACTTGTCAGCAACAACATTAAAACTCCTATCATGATGCATAATGTTGAAGGAATCAAACATCTCAATTAGATCCCAAATTGCATGTTTGTACTGTTTCATTCACTAATTTTTGTAGCATACGCTTTTCTTATTTGTTTGACAAATAGCTCTAAATCTCCTTTTGCAATGATTTCCTTGACACCATACTTCCATGTAATTCTCATAACCAACAATAAGGCTTCATACTCAATAATGTTGTTTGTACATTCAAAATTAATCTTGAAGGAAAAAAAACTCTTCCAAGCTAGGAGAAATAAGAATTATACCAACACCATTTCCAAATTTGGAGAAAGCTCCATCAAATAGCAAGGTCCAAGGGGAACCTACACATTCAATGCACTTTGAGTGATCCATCTTGTGTTATTTTTCATTAGTAAACCCAACAAAGTTATCATCATTAACATCAGCAAACAACACCTCATAGGAAGCATTGTTGGGATCTTCAATAAGGTGTAACATCTTCTTTTCTTCATAGAGCTTGACAAGGCTGAATTTAATGGGAATAGTGGAAAAAGACATGTCCATTTGAATAGTACCACCAACACTTGCAGCCCACTGTCTTGATAATAACATACCCCATTTGGTAGGGCAATCAACAATCACAACATCAAGCTTCAAATTGTTACCCGAATAGGCTATAAGTTGTACCACCAAACCCTTCACACAACCAACTATCGACACTTCTCTTGAGTCCATGGCAGTACACTTTCCATAGGATATTTTCACTTTGATATCCAGCTCATTCATGACTTCTAGAGGCATGACATTACATGATGCACCAGAATCAAACATACAATTGTTAAGTAGTCTATCCTTTATGATCAAAGTTGTAAAGAATGGATCAACATTTAATTGGGAATCAACCAAGGATGTCCGAAAATATACCTCAGGTGTTTCTCCAAGATCCTCTAATGCTAGTGGTGTTTCAAGTTCTAGAATGATTTGAGGAGGAGTTTCAACAATGTTTACATTTCTGCTTGGGGTACTCTTCTCCTCTTTCAATCCCAAGTACTCAAATGCTCTCTTCCGTGCTCAAGAATCCTAAGAAAATAAATGATTGGAAAAATCAATTTTATTTGGATCAATACTTGGGCTATGTCATATGGAACACTCTTTGGCAAGGCAACATTGGAATGGAGACAAGTAGATTCATTAGATGGCATGGGATTCTTGGCAGCTTGGGCATGAGGAGGAATGAAATTTTTGCTTGGGACAAAAGATCTTTTGGTAGGTGTTTCTCTTCTAGGAGCTTCTTTGGGAATACTTGTAAGCAAGGGTGTTTTAGGTTTGGCTTGAGGCCCAACTCCCATTACAACCTTGCTCCTAGTGTTATACTCTTTCTCTTGAGCCAAACCATCATTCATTAATAATTTTCTATCTTCCTCCGAAGGGATACCACCATCATAGTTCTTAATCATCAAAGCTCTTAATTTTTCAAAGCCATTGTTAGGAATCTCAAAATCTTGCACTACATATACCTCAAGAGTATGAGAGGGAAAAAGAACTTGTACCCATTTGATGCAATCCCAAAAGGTTACAGCTTTTCTTGCACTTATTACCTCGATTGATGTTGTTCCTTATTGTGAACTTGAAGAACAACCCACCATGTAGATATCACCATCAGTACCATCATCATTATTAGCTTCACCATCTATCTAGTCCACTTCACATGGAGGATGGGGCAGAAAAACCTATCACAACAATGAATATTAACAAATTCCTCAAAAACAACAAGTCTAGTAGTTAGGGGATCAGGTAACACTCTTCCTTCATGTGCTTGAGGATGTCTATTTGCAGACCCCATGGGTCCTTTCCCTCTATCATCAAATCTCTAATCACCCCTAGGATGATTGGAAATTTTTCATGGTTTTGTGCTTTTTTCTGACCTTGTGAAGTCTTCCCAATTCCCTTCTCTTCCCGGGCTAGTTTGTATGAGATTTCTTTGACAGCCCCTGCCAAAGTTTTCACAACCTCCTCCAAATCAGCACCCTTGCTAGCTTGAGTTTTTTCAGGGTTTATCAACTTTACACCATGTCTCTTGAGAGGTTTCCCAATTTCTTTAATGTTATTTTCAATCTACAGTGCCATGGTAAAGGTCTTCCTTAAATTGGTAGGGTTCATGTCTCTTAGGTAATAGGCTTCCTTCTTATCAAATGCATCTACATATTTGATTTAAAAGATTCATTACAAGGCCTCAAATTAATAGGTAGCCTTCTCAAAGTTTTGTTGAACCTTGTGTTGAAGTCGTGAATTGATTCATTGGGGTTCTTCTTGATATTCTCAAATTCAGACAAGAGAAATCTAGGATCAATTTTGTCACCATATTACAATCTAAATGCATTTTGCATTTCAGTCCATGAATCAATAGAATTATTTGGTAAGGCCTTGTACCAATCCCTAGCATCCTCCTCTAAAGTGTGGAAAAACAATTTAATGTACACATCCTCAAATCCAATTTCAAAATCCTCCATCATATTAATAAAGAGTTTTAAATGTTGATCACCTATTATGGCATTATTCCCTTAGAACTTTGGCAATCTACTTCTAACATCATGAGGCACAGCATTAGGATAACCAACCATTCCCCTAAAATTTATTGGGCCAAAGGTATTGACCATAAATGGAGGCCTAGGTGGAGGTTGAGCCATGTTTTCTGCACAGGTGATCATGGGGGTGACACAAGCTGATAAGGAGTGCAAGGTATTTGGGGCTTAAAAATGTGGTTTACAAGATTGGTATTCTCTAGGTGTTGATTTTCTTGGAAAGTTTTACTAGAATTGAAACACACAGGTGTAGTTTGAAAAATGAACTCACTAGGTACAATAGAAGGACCTTCACTAGTTGAAGTAAACAAGTTTATGAGAAGATTGCTTGAATCAAAATCACTAGAAGAAGAGTGATAATCCTCTACTAAAGGTTGATCTCTCTCACCAATGGATATACCTTTTCCTGATGTCTAACCTTCAACAACCTTCCAAACTTTTCTTTCCTCTAAAATTGTCTTTCCCAATTCTTGAAATAACTTTCTACTTGGATCTCTCCTGAAGAGATATATTCTTCTTTCCAATTTTGCAGAGATTAACAACACCAAGAAACAAATGATAGAAGCTAAGAAAGTGGTATTTATCAAGATCAAAACAACATGGGGTTACCACTAAGGACTTTCACCCTAGTTGTGTAAATGTACTAAAATACTCTATCAAATACCTATTAGACTGAAAATCTTGCCAAACTTTATAGATCGATGTTCCTTTTCTTGAATTTATCAATCGAAAATGTAAATGAAGTGCAAAAACTACTGAAACTTAAAAATTGCATATAGAACTTGAAACCTTTACATACACCTTTCAAAATTGAGTATAGAATGATTCTTTAACAATATATTTGTAGACAAAACTTGCAAGATACATTACAAGGGTTTGATATGCATTCAAATATTTCAAATATGTATGCATGTGGATCGATTGAACTAAAAATCTCCCTGGAAATGATGCCATTGGTGTTGGTACCCAAATTTGTTCTCCTTTTTAGTCTGAGTAGCATTAATGATATGACATGAAGCTTGAAGACTCGATGGATCATGGTGTGTGTTTTTTTGTAGTGGGATGTGATCTAACTGGAACTCAAATAGGAATTGATTTTTTCCTAACTATTTTAGGTTGTGCCTTTCAACCAAGGTAAGAGAACCTATTTTGTAACCCTCAAATGGTGAAGGATATGAATATATCCCTCAATTTATGTAAATAGTATGAAAAGGGCCTTGGGAAAATTTGATCAATGCTCCAAATCTAACTTTCACAAGTTGTCACTTCTAGATTATGGAGATACTTTCAATGCAAGGCAAGGGTTACTGAAGAAATTTTGAAATCCTGATATGTTCTGTATACTTTAGGAAATGGATTTTGATATTTTGTGGGTATACAAGTCAAAACATGGGTAAAACAGGGTAGGATTAGTTGTTTTGAATTATTTTTGGGTGGGAGTTTAGACAAGACAAACCAAGGTCCGACAAACCCTTTGAGGATTTTAGCAAAATATGGAGAAACTTAGTAGTAGAAAGTATCAAAATGGTTAATCATCCCTTCAACCAAGATATGTGTATCAAATGATGGCCCAGATCTACACTTTTCCACACGATATTTTATCATCTATCACAAAATCTTGAGTTAGAATGAACCAATGAAGCATTTAACAATCACTATTAAATCATGACCTAAGGTGCACCCAAAGGTTTACAAACAATCTTTGAAATCAAAGAAGGTAAAGTGATTTTAAATTTGTTTATCTCTTTATCAAATGAAATCTCTTCTAAATGTGAGATTGCAAATGCCACTAAACTAATCACAAGAAATGAGACCATGTATGATCAAGAGAGATTTTAAACACAAGACTACAACAGGAAATAAGAAACACAAATTTGAAATGCATTCTGAAACATAAGTGTATGCAAATTTTTCCAAGAGACAACACAAAATAATCCAAAAATGATCAAATTTATTAGCAAGGGAATGTTTCAAGAACAATCTCAGAGCTTGTTGATGGATTTACAACTGAAACTAACTCAACATGATACAAATATGATGTAAAAAGGAATTAGAAATGGTTCTTAGGTGGCTTCTTCCCATATTTTCCCATGAAATTTTTAGTTTTCCAAGCTTCTTTAAACTCTTCCAACCCTTTTCATGAAAAATTCATGTAATATATAGCTTTCAATATCCTCTTCGAGATTTCTTTCCTAAGAAAACAATATACCAAAGGATCAAATTTGTTACAAAATTCCTCATGACTCATGAGACAAGGAAGTTTAATAGAACACGTCCAAAAAGTTTCCAGTTGTCTCAAAAAGAGATGAATCATTGCAAAATTTGCATCATTATCCATTATGGAGGCACATTTTTCATCTTTAAAGCATGCGAGACCCCTTACTTTCATTATTTCATCCTTATCCCTCCAAAGATTGACTCAGTAACTTTTGGATATGATATTTCATGTTTTTTGATGGGTTAGGGCTAAAATTAATTTCAAAAACATCTCTGATCTTCAAATTGATCCTCAAAACTGATTGCATTGGTCCTTGCAGGAACAGACGATTTGACACGAATTTGCCAAAAATTGGTGAAAACTGATGCAAAAATCATATCTCCACACTAAAAATGGTGGCCAAACTAAAAATACACAGCTACTATTAATCTTCCTTTATACTTTAACCTAATCCCTCCACGTGTCACAATGTGATTGGAAATGGGCTTGGGATCACTTTTTCACATTTTAAATTTTTTGGAAAAATGTAAAAATTTGACATTTTTCTCCGCCCCTCTTGCCTTTGAAACCGAGGCTTGACATGTGTCCCAATGTGGGCCCTAGTGGAATTGCAGCTTGATTCTACACATTTCCATATTTTATGGAAAAAGGAAAATTTTCCAAAATATCCTTGCATCTCAGCCTCATGAAAACGGGCCTAACATGTGTCCCAAATTGGGCCCCATTGGAATCGCGAACCAATTCTACACTTTTCCACCTTTTTTGGAAAAAGAAAATTTTTCCAAATTATCCTCGTAGACCCGCACCTCGATTCTATTCCCCGACACGTGACACAATATGACTAGATACATAGTCATGGCTCAATTTTAAACATTTTTGCTCTTTTTTAAAAAGGAAAATTTTCTATTTTTTATTCGCGGCTCCACCCTCTCGCAGACACGTGTCCTCACCGATTGTTGTGGGGCGCTTCTCTTATTTATATTTTAATAAAATTTTCCAAAAAGGAATTTTTCACCATTTCCTCCAAACTCCCACACCTCTACATTTCCCTACCACATGTCTACTCTTGATTGGCTGGCACACTTGTGGACCCGTTTATAACAACTTTTTTTTCCCTTTGGCCAAAAAGAAAAAAAAATTCTAAGTCTTCCGCTAGCCTCCATTCCCACCTTTGATGCAAACGTGACACTGTCCACTGTGATTCACTACGAAGTTCCAAATTGCTTTATCACTTTAATCCTTGAACTAAATAAAGTCAAAAAACTTCAAAAGAACCCGACCACCCGCAATTCCATCCTTGGCTCTAAAGCCGCCACGTGTTCCATTCTAATTTGTTGCGGGCCCTAGGCATTTTCTTTGCACTTTAACTCTTTTTCCAAAATTCCTTAAGGCACAAAAAGACCCGCTACTTCTCATCCAATCAAAAGAGGACACATCAGCAACATTAGAACCAATCAGAGTAAAGCGGAGCCATGGGACCAAATTCACCCTTTTTCCAAAAAATCAAAAAGTGATAAGTTAAAACAATTTTCCGCCATCCCTCGGCCAATTAGAACAAGCCATGTTGCCAATGAATGCTGAAGAAGAAATTGATGGGAAAATGATGGACGTCTGACCTTCAAAACATAGAAAATGCCCAGGGATGCCCAAGAATTTTATTTTTTTGCTAAGGACGACAAATTTCTTGAAATTGAACCAATTGAAACATGTTTTCAAAGCATTTTTGATCATGGAATTGGATTTTTAATTACATATAAGTGAAAATCGATCAATTTTAAACTTCCATGATCGGGAAAAAAGAAGAAATGGCAGAGCTCGCATATTTTGGAAAAATTAGGGCACAAAACAAGGCACACATGTAGATTTCTTTCAAATTGGGGAAAAACAATTTTTTTGGAGCATTTCAAGGAATTCAACTGGAGGGAAAAGTTTTAGACCACCAATTTGAGAGAAAAACATTTCAGAGCATGCAGAATGAAGGAAAATTTAGGGCAAAATGGTGCAAGCTCAAAAATGACACCACTGTTTTTTAGTCAAAACAACAACCTTAGATTCAGCTCCATATGTATATAAGATAAAATATTTATCATAGTTAGGATGGAAAAGTGTAGGATCCTGAGAAATTTCTTTTTTAATCTTGTAAAATATCTCTTTCCCTTCAACTATCCATTTGAAAACATAATCCTTTTTCAACATTATACTTGATGAGCATTACTAATACTAAAAATTAGGAATAAATCTCCTAACAAAGTTAATATTTCCAAGGAATTATTGAAATGATTTCTTGTGATTTGGCAAAGAAAGGGATAGGATGGAGTATATTATTTCTAAATTAATGTAAATGACATCCCTTGAAATAATATGCACCAATAACTTCCCCTTAGGGAGTGCAAAGTTACATTTCTTAGGGTTAAGAGAGACCCCCTTTCTTAACATCTCTAAAATACCTTCTCAAGATGGTTGATATGATCTTTAATTTTCTTTGAGAAGATAGTGATATCATCCAAGTAGATAAGGATGAATTTATTAATATACCCTTTGAAAGCAATATTCATTTCTCTTTGGAATGTGGCACTATCATTTAATTAAAAATTACATTTTATGATAAGCATATGTTTCGCATATTTTTGTAAATACAATATTGTATTGATCCTCCTCCTTAACCTTGATCTAATTGAAACATGCCTATCCATCAAGCATAGAGAACATTTCACCTCCTCGCCACATTTTGTATAATTTTCTACATAGAAGGTAGACAATAATGATTCTTTAGGGAGGATTTGTTCAAATATCTGAAAGCAACAAATATTCTAATTTCTTGATTCTTCTTCCTCACCAAGGCAATATTTTCTACCCAAGTAGAGTATTTGATAGGAAAAATTATTTTTGTCAAGTAATAATTTTGGATAATTCCCTCCTCATGACGGGATCTATCTTGGGATTAACCAATATTTTATTTTTCATAATTGGCTTGACATTAGGATTAAGATAATAGAATGTTATAAAATTGTTTATATCAAACCCTTTAATGTCTTCATAATCCCATGATAATACATCATTAATTTTTTTACACAAGGAAATAAGAGCTTGCTTCTCATTTTCATCACATACCTTTCCAAATAAAAGTTCCTTGCCTTGTGCAATGTTGATTGGTTGATGCCTTCTTTCCTTGATGTTATGTTCTTCTCTTTACCTCTAAATTCATCATCGAGAGTGAAAATATACTCTAATTTTACTAATCATTTCAGAAATTTGTTTGTCTTTAGCTAAATAATTTGATCACCATAGTTTTCATACAAATCAAATTACATTATTGAAGAAAATTTGGCTTCATTCTAGATAAATTGAATAAAAATTCATCACTTTCAAATACTTTCCAACTAGTTTCATTATCTATAATAGATGGCATGACCACTACCTTGATGTGTTACATATTTCCTTTAATAAGATCCTCAAGCAGGTGATAATTGTGAACCAAGGGCTTCCATCTAGTCTACTTATTTGTTCAATTTTCTAGGCACCACTTGCATATTAAGAGCATAAAAACTCTCTAGAAGATCCCAAACTCTGTGTTTATAATATTTTAAAATCTTATTCTTTGTGGCACACTTCCCTCTAACTTGGTGGATGACCAATTTAGTATCTCCAAATATCTGTAATGTTTTTATTTTCCTCTTTTAGAAATTTAAAGACCATGCACCAATACCTCATACTCTGCTACATTGTTTGAACATGAAAAATACAATCTATGGGAAAATAAAAATTCTCGTTCATCTAAGAAATTAATATAACACCTACCTAGCTCCATTTATGCTTTTCGAGACATCAAATAACATTTTGCATAATCCCAAAGCATTATCATTTTCTTGCTTGAGTGGTGTAGGTAAAGTAGACTCTTCTTCCATAATGTAGTATGTTCCAAGTTCAATTTCTTAGGCTGTTTTATGAGGATCAAACTCATAATGTTCCTTGTTCCATTCATCTAATAAAAGAACAAGTATTGAAGGAGGAATGGGATGATCTTCTGAAATGGATTCTTATTCATGTTTATCTTGTAATAGAAATTTTATTGGAGAGGAGTGGGATCATAAGACTCAATATGATAAGAAAATATAGGCTCATCTTGTATTGTAAATCTTATACCATATCTAGTTCTTAGGAGCATATGATTCCAATTTGAAGATAAGTAGCCACCTAATTTAGCAGTGAAATATCTTGATAATAAAATGAAAAACATGGGAGGAAAGTCAATTACTAATATATCATGAGTTATGGTTAGACTTGGACAAGCATGAAGGGTTAACTCAATATATTTTATCACTCCTAAGATGCCAATGATTGAACCATCAAGTTGTAGAACACCTTTAGAAATAGGATTATACTTAAGACCTAGGATATCAACAATATTTTTGGGAATTATAAAGTACTAGCCCCTGAATCAATCATGTAATTATGAACCAAATGTTTTCCTACAATTAAAGACATATAAAAGGGTGGGGTCTTGAAAATTTTTCTTACCTATTCTTCCTTTTCTTGGCACAAATTATTGTTTTGAACAATTAAATCAGCTTGAGGAAGTTGTTTGAGAGATTCATGTAAGATATCCCTTTGTGATGGAATAGCTAAAGCATCCCACATTGTCACATTAACATTTATTTTCTTCATATGCTCAAAAATATTGAAAGGAATTCCTATAGAAGTGTGCATTTGAAGTACAATATTCTCTTTTCTTGATTTCTATAATATCGGGATAAACATCTTTGTTTGGGAATAAAATTCTTTTCCTAAATCAAGTTTGTTAGGAACCTATGGAAATGTGTTTTTACTTGCATCTGTAACAAATTCATTCTCCTTTTTGACAATGTTTCCTTGATTAGGAGGAGATGAAGGTTGAGAATCCAAAATTCTCCTCTTGAACCTTATGTTATCAGCAACATGAACAATAGGCTCATTGAAACTACTCACTACTTGATTCATTGCACATAAGTCATCAGTCCCAAAGAACACAAGATTAATATTTGAATTGACTTCTTGAACTCCTTCCACATTAGGATTGGATACTTAAAAACATGGCTCTTGTTGATTAGAATAATTTTGAATCATAAAGGCCTGAGCTTGTAATGGAATTGGATTAAAAATTGATTATGTGGCTGATTACATGGGAAACACCATTTTGTTTCTTGTATTACATTGTGTTGCAGAACCAATGCTTGACTATAGCTAATAACAAAAATTGAATGAGTAAGAGAAATTGTTTTAAGTGGAAGGTGCACATTTCAACCTTTCCACCTATCATTTTTTTATTTTTCCCATATCTTTGGCTAGGGTATTGGTTTCTATAGGGTTTGTATCCTTGGTTAGAATATTTTCCTTAGTTAGGATAATTTCTATAAGATTGGGATTGCTATTTTTCCAAGGATATGAATTTGTTTGTAAAAATTCTAATCAAGGCATTCATTTCATCATACTCCTTTTGATTTTGAGGAGGATAGAATGTGGAAGGAGAGGATTTGGATATTTTCTCAGGAATGGAAGCAATGGTCAGGTTGCGTAACTTGAGATAATTTAGGAAACAAAGGCATAGGAATCTTAGGGGCATTTTTTCCATCTTGTATTAGATAATTATTATCCCTAATGGACAATGTATAGGCATCAGGTAATTGAATAACACCCATAGATTATATCATAACAACAATATATGTTGACCTTAAGCCTCGACAATAGCATGAGGGTTAAGTAGTTCATTTTCCCCAGCTAGAGCTAACATCTTAAAGAAGGGTAGATATATCTTATAAAATAAATATTTATCCTTTATTAAACATGAATACACATAACACTCATCACATCAATGGTTCAAACCACATACATCACATATATATTTATCACAATTAAATAAAACTCATAAACATATGTTTAAATTGATCATATTCATATCTCTCACTTTTTACATTGATTCCTCTATTTCTCTTCATGATTATATCATCTCTTCTCACTCATTTTCATGATATTCTCTTCTCCCCTCATTTTACATCATTATATAGCCTTTAAAAGGAATCATTTTTGTATTTTAACTCATAATGACTTGTGGTAACCATTGGTTAACTCTTATTTACATTCTTAACTAATAATTAGTGGATATTTACACATAAATTATGGTATTTATGCATTTTCCTTGTGTAAAATATTATATATTATATATTATTATCATTATAATATGTTTCTGGCTTCTATAATATATTATAATGCTCATATAGATCCTGAAACATCATAAAACAACTTCATAATATGAATAAATTTGTCATGCCTTTTTCGGCTTCCACCTTACTCTGTTTCTTTCATCTTTTGATTTGTGGATTTATGCCAACTTCTGTAGAATTATACTATGTACAATGGATTCTTCTATCTATCGCAACTTCCTACATCTTCAGGTGAATTTCTTCCTCTATCCGCATGACTTTAAAAAATCTTTGGTGGATTTCTTCCTCTATCTCTGCACTCTTTGCTTCATCTTGTGGGTTCCATTTTTGTTTCATGGTTATCTCTCTCTTCTTAGCTATCTATAGAATTTTGTAGCTTCATTATAGTACTCATGGTTTATCCAAAACTTGATGAAGAACCCTATCAACATCATCCCCCACTAAAACTTTGTCTCATCCTCGAGACAAAAATAAATGAAGAACCCTATTCTTTCCTCCAAAAATTCTTGAAAACATCTTATGTAGGCATCAACCACAAGAACTTAGATGTCTGGCATAGGGAAGGATTCCCTCACTCGACTCACCTAGCTAGATTTATGGGATGCTAAATAATAGAGGCATCAACCTCCCCAGAAACTTAGATGTTTGGCATAAGGAAGATTTCCTTTGCTTGACTTTCCTGACTGGGTTTGTGGGATGCCTCGACATGTAATGCTTTATGGCATACTTTTTGGCATATACTTGGTGATCTAAGGAGTAATATTATTTTCATAAATATACCAAGAAGCCAAATGATTATTCACCTAATCTGTCCATTCTTGGAGTTGTGTATTTTCTTGAATTAGCGAACTATGTCTGATGGGGTGGGATGTGCATGTACCTTATTCCATCTAGTCCATGCAAGTGTAGTTTCTTGTTGCATTCTTATCAAGGATTTATCCAAAGTACCACTACATTCTTGCATATCATATATTTTATCTATTCATACCCTCTTTTTTTTTCATATTTTTAGTAAGTTCTTCTAATTTCCCTCTCTCGAGTTCCATTTGTGTCCATAGAAATGTCATATTTTGTGGAAGCCTTGTGTATCTCTTGATCTAATTTTTCCATTACCACCTTATCTTCTACAGTCATGCTCGGCCAAACTATCTTCCTTTTAAAATAAATACCACATTTTTCTCATACATTACTCCCTCTACCATCCTTTAGATATTAGATAGCTGGGACTTGGGCTTAGGCACCATAAAGGTTGACTTTAAGCCTCGAAAATAACGTGAGGGTAAAGTAGTTTGTTTTCCCCAGCTAGAGCTAAATTCTCATAGAAGAAGCGTATATATTTTATAAAACAAATATTTATCCTCTATTAAACATGAATACACATAAAAATCATCACATTAATGGTTCAAACCACACACATCACATATATATTGATCACAATTACATAAAACTCATAAATATATGTTTAACTTGATCATATTCATATCTCTCACTTTTTACATTGATTCCTCTCTTTCTCTTCATGATTATATCATCTCTTCTCACTCATTTTCATGATATTCTCTTATCCCCTCATTTTACATCATTATATAGCCTTTAAAAGGAAAATTTTATGTCTTTTCACTCATAATGACTCATGGTAACCATTGGTTAACTCTTATTTACATTCTTAACTAGTAATTAGTGGATATTTACACATATATCATGGTATTTATGCATTTTACTTGTGTAAAATATTATATATTATTTATTATTATCATTCTAATATGTTTATGGATTCTACGATATATTATGATGCTCATATAGATCTTTAAACATCATAAAACAACAACATAATATGATTAAATTTGTCATGTCTTTGTCATCTTCCACCGTACTTTGTTTCTTTCTATATTTTTATCCATGGATTTATTTTAGCTTTAGCATCTTTCTCCTATGTATCGTGGGATTCTTCTATCTATCATGACTTCCCATGTATTTAATGGTTTTCTTCCTTGATATGCATCTTTCTATAATCTTCGGTGGTTTTCTTCCTTTATACATGGATCCTTGATTCATCTTGCAAGTTCACTTTTCCTTTCATGGTTAGCTCTATCTGTTCGAGGATATCTCTAGAATTTGGTAAATTCATTGTAGTACCCGTGGTTTATCCAAAAATTTATGAAGAACCCTATCAAAAATATCAAAATTCAATTATCTTAATAAATAAATGAAATAACATTACAGAGTTGGTCTCAAGAGTTGGAATTTTTTCCTGCATCCTCTAAAATCTAAAGTTGAAATCTACCATGAAATCATTTGGAGCCCTCTTAAAAGTTGTCAGTTATTCCAACAAATAAATGTTGTCTACCTTTTCCCCAAACTGATTACAAAGTGCGGTGCAAGTCAATCCCGAGTTGATAATAGAGGCATGTATCCAATTTTTGTACTATTAGAGTGCTTTTCCTTTGAGTGAAGAAGCTAATATCCTAATTGCTACATCATCTTATGTAACTAGATGAATAGAGCATACATTTACAACATCCTAAATATGCTCAACAGGGGTAACTTGATTCTCACCAGTAAAGTATGGAATATTTTTGAGTGCAGCTACTGGTATGTCATGTTATGCATTAAGAGAAAGATGGATTCCACCAGTGAAATAAAAATGTTAAATTCCTATATGCTTCCATGAATGCAATAGGTCTTAAAATTCTAGAAGACAACAAGAAAGTCCTACTAGGAGGTGGAGTAGAAAGAGTCATATTTGGTGGTGATGGTGATATTTGAACTGCTCTACCTCTTTTTCTTCTCCTTGGTGACAATTGTAGATATTCAAAAGCTCCTTCTTCTATTTTTTTGACCTTGTATGAATTATTCTCATGAAACTAGGAACTCAGACTTCTGAAACTAGTTAATATGAAGATTAGAGTCACCATATGTGTGGAAAAAATCCTCTAAACAATGGAATTTACTAAGTTACACACCAAAACTTATTACCTTGTTGTGAGAAGAAGAAATATGTTTCCAACATTAAAGAGAAAAGTACAAGGTAGCTCAAAATCCAATTTTAATGAGGTATGGTGCCCATTTCTTCTTCTTCCAATAAGGTACCATTGGAAAATGGATTTGTAAGGTTGCTCATACCTCTTTTCAGATATTTAATGCATGTTTCGGTGGGTGGAAGTAGGAATTCTATTTTCCATCTCTTTTCCCTATATAATGTAAGACTCTTTCATTTGTAAAGTGAGGATGTTCTAAATTGTAAAGGAACTCTATCAAAATTGTTCTTGAGATGATGTGAGTTGTAGGCATCATATTTGTGAATTTTAGGGTTATTGTTGCCTTCTTCCTGAATCATAATGATCTTTGCATCTACTTGAAGCAATAAAATACTTGTTTTGTGGTTATTATTTGCCCTAGCTTGTGTTCTATTACATTTTCTTTCCTTTCATTTCTTCTACAATTATGTTTTTTGTGTTTTATTCTCCTTACAAGGTTTAAATCTGTTGTTCTCCATGGAAATGGGGTGTGAATGTTGTTTTGGATTGTGGATTTCTAATCTACCTTCCTTTATTTTACTCTCATTTCCCCTCATTTGAGAGTGTTTTCCCCTTTTTTCTTATTACTATCACCTCCGTTTAGTTTAGGATTTTATTTTTATGTATATCCTTCTCACCTTGTTCCTTGGAATTGTAGAGTAGAGTTAGATAGTTTTATTTCATTTCCTAAGAGTATTTATAATTAGAAATAGGTATACAAATCATCCTTCTATGGAGGTCTATCTTAGTTAGAGTCCCACAAATTGGAGACAATCCCATGTTGCCTAAAATCCTGGATTATTCCTATTTGGGATGGGTGGAATTTGGAGCTCCAATAATAGCCAATCAATATTTTTATTAATTCCATATATTTATTTCTAATAATAGAGGTCCATAAGAGGTCCTCATTAATAGGTATTAACCCCAATTTTGTGATCATGGCTTTGTTTATCCATCATATATTCTTACTCCCAAGTCCACCACCCCTTTTAGAGAGGAAAACCTTTTCCCAAGAAACTAGAGGAAATATATTGTTTTCCTCATCTCCCGACCAAAGAAAACTCTTTTGAATCCTTTAAAAAATTTCAATAATCATTCCAGAATCCTCGAAGAGATACATTATGTAAATGGAGATATTCTGAGGGTTCGCTTAGTGAGTAAACACTTACCTACTTGAGAAATAACATGCCCTTTCTAACCAATAATTTTCCTCCGAAATCATTCAATTAAAGAGTTCCAAACTTTCATGGGAATCTTACCAAAGGTAAAGGGACATGTCGAGATAAGATGAGGGAAGTTTCTTAGTGTTGCATCCAAGGATTTTTGTAATCTTGATTTTTCTATACTTAGGAGTATTTTTAAAAAATGCGAGATCTTTTGTTAAAATTAATTAGATGACTTGAGACTTCTTCATAGTCTATTAGGAGGGATTTGAGTTGCCTAGATTCAACCATAGAAGCCATCATGATGTAAATTGTGTCATTAAAAAGTGTTTATTGATAAATTTGAGATCATATGAGGATATTTTGAATCCTTTGAGGTAACCAAAATGGATAACAACTGTAGTTTTTCTTCTCGAGACTTTTAGGAATAATAATAAAAGAGAGAGGAGAGATAGGGTCTCCTGTCAAATACCTCTACTACTATTAAAAACATATTGTGTATCCATTAATGATAATGGAAAGCATAGGTGAAGATATGAAAGTCTTAACTAATTTCCTTGAGTGTTCATTAAATCCAAACTTCATGAGAACTTTATGTAGAAATCTCCATGCGACTTTGTCAAAGGCCTTATTCATGTCTAGTTTGATAATCATACATTCCTTCTTTCTTTTGTCCATAGAGTGAATTTACTCCAGCACCAAGATAATGCCATTTTGAATAATCCTTCCTTTTACAAATCACCCTTGCTAATTAGAAATGAGATGGGGAGAAGAGGCCGAATTCTAGAGGCTATAGTTTTGTGTACATCTTGTTTAGAACATTCAAGAGACTAATGGGTCTAAAATCATTGAAGTCTTTAGCTCCTTTATTATTTGGGATGAGAACAATAAATGTGTTGTTGATCTCATTGAGTAATTTACCCATTATCAAGAATTTATTCATAACATGAAGAAGATCATCCTTGCAAATTTCCCAGTATCTCTGGAAGAATCTAGTCGAGAAGCCATCTAGACCTAATGATTTATCACCTTCCATCAAAATGTCCATTTTTTGGAGCTCTTCCATGGTATATTTTTCCGTTATCTTATTAAAGGTACTGTGATTGAATATTTTATATGGAATTTTAGATATAATCCTATTAATAATTTCCTCATCCTAAGTGGAGTCTCCATTCAACAAATATTTATAGAAAGTAACAACCTATTTCTTTATGATATTAATGTCCTTGCTTAATTTTCTATCCTTGGTAGTCAATTTTGTTGTTACTTATATGGTGGAGGGTTTTCATATGGAAATATTTTGTGTTCTTATCACCTTCCCTCAACCATAAAGCTTTAGATTTTTTTTTATCTCAAGTAAGATTCTTCTCTAGATTTTATCGTATGAATCTCAAAGAGGAGATCATTTTCAAGGTATTAGTAATCCACATCCATTCCTTTGTCAACAACCCTTATATCTAAAGCAGCCAAATCTTCTTTTAACTTCTTATTTTTTCAAAAATGTTCCCAAAGAACTCCTTGATCCATTTCTTGACATTTCTTTTGAAATTCTTCAATTTTTGAATAAAGATAAACATGATAGATTATCTAATGTTTTTACCCCACCAATATTTTATTCTATCATACAGATCATGATGAGACATCCACATTTTTTCAAATTTAAAAGAAGAATGAGTTTTTACCCTTTTTTGAGAATGTTAAGCACAATTGGATTATGATCTGAACCAACTCTAGGAAGAGAAGAAATCTTGAAATCCTACAAAAGGGTCCAATAATCTAAGACAATATCCCTATCAAGATGCACTTGGATTAACTCATCACCCATTCTTATATTTATCTAATTATATTTAATGCCTTTGAGCTCAATTTCAATGAGATTATTTTCCATAATCATATCAAAAATATTTTCCATACTCAAAGTAAATTCTTGTTTGCCCCTTTTTTCACTTGGATTCAAAGGGGTGTTGAAGTCACCCATGATTAATCATTTATAACTGCTACAATTCTTTTTGAATTTAGTTAGATCATCCCAAATCCCATTTTTTCCAACAAGGTTATTACAAGCATAAATTTTGGAAAGTATACAAGATTCCTTATATTTAATTGAGGTGAAAAAGATGGATAAATGATTCATAGAATTGAGAATTATTGAACCTTTCAACCAACTGTTATCCCATATAGTGGTTATTCTTCTTTAAGTACCTAGAGAATCAATTCAACTAACCTCTACATTTTTCTAGAAGTAGTTCTTAGGGTTTGTTTCAAGAACCCCTCTAAAAATTATTATATAATGGGTGGAAAATCTCTGAAATGGACTTTCAAAACAATGGTAAATATCCAAAAAAATTGTTTCACGGAAAAGGTGATTTGACAACCAATTTTTTCCAACATTTTTGCACAGATGGAAGGATTTTGGATGACCATCTTATTGTTGTTGGATGGATAATTTTTTAGATTTCATTCTCCTATTGGATTAGCATGGTTGGATGTACATTTCTATCCTTGTTGAAAAACATTATAATCCTTGTTAAACTGATTTCCCTACATTGTTGGATGGATGTCCCTTCCTTGTTTGAAAGAACCCATTGGTGTAATCTAGTTTACCTTTCCTTTTGATTGGCCATCTCTTTAGTATTAATGGTTGTCTTTCCATGTTGGACGGGTCTTATTGGAAATTATCGCTATTCATATTAGATGGTAATCCTATTCATGTTGTTCTATTTATATGGTTGTTATTTTCCTCTTGGATGGGTTACATTGGATGCTTTTCCTATTCATGTTGGATGGTCCAATATATTCACAATAGTTTTTCTATTAGACAGACTATGAGATCCCTTCTTCTACTACTAATTGGATAGATAAACATAACCATGATTCCTTAGGCACGTGTTCAAACTTCTCCACCTATTTTGTGGCCATGTTTCTAGTACCATGAGCCTGAGCCCTATATATACTCCTACAAGGTTCATTTGTTCACTTTTTCCATAAAATTTACAAATATACAATGTTCTTTGAGATCTCCAATTTTCTACTAAACCAACATACACCTACAATATTTCCCCTCCATCTCCTACAAATTTATACCATATATAAAAATTTCAAAATGACTAACACCATAGTCATTCCTACCTCTGAATTTTGGTACAAAATTTGCATGCATCCTCAGATTACAAAAATCATAAAAATAAAAGACACACCTAAGAAATGGGTGTAAAAATACAATTCATTGGGCTAGTCAACATGCCCCAATTAAAAATAGATAGTACCATCCTCGATTACTTGATCAAATCTTACATCTAGGAAGATAGATAGTTTTCCCTTCCCCGATGGATCATAAATTTTTATTTTGTGTGGAGCCCGTAGATGTCCATCAATTAATTGGCTTAATTTTCTAAAACCGGATGCTCGTGACTACAAATGTGGTCCTAAGTGATGACAAAAAAAAATGTGGAGTCTCATTATAATGTGCAGGTTGATGGTAAGTTAAATTTTATTTTTAATTGTTTATTTTCTTAATATTACTTGACTGCCCAAGAATATAACTTTTCTTGTATCTGTTGCAGCTACAATTAATCATTCAAGAAGAGGCTTTGTTATACAAGGTATTACAAAACAGAAATTCATACACTAATATCACTATTTCAAGCTAGGATTTTGTTGTAAGGAAGATCTGCAAACATTCCATTTTGGGTGGTTCATTATATATTGCAAGACACATTGGTAGGGAAACAATTCAATTGGTGCACATATTTGTCCAATTGAATTAAAACATATGTGAACAATGCCCTTTCCAATATGAATGCATATGATAAATCCAAGATTTTGTTTTCTTCTGTCAATTATCTACTTTATTTCTATCATGAAGCTTTCCACCAATTATAGAAAAACAAATTTTGACTGCAATAAATGACAAAATGATTGGTCTCTCACTTGAAGAACAACATGTAACAATTAATTTTAACATTATAACAATTAATTATTTTTGAATGTAATAATAATAGTATTTTTATCTTTTATAGAGAAGAATTAAAGTTGGAATATCTCATAAGGAGGCTATTGATCGAAGTAAATCCCCTCAAGAGGCCTTAGGTGATTCTGATATGGATTCAACGAATCAACCCCACTTTGATTTCCTCATCAAAAATACCTAGGGGGTCGATAGATCCACCACTACCACCACCTATCCCATTACAATTTTCTACAAGTATAAATATTATTGTTTATAACTAAGCTACTAGAAGGAACCATAAACAAGCTATATGTTCTGTAAGTGGTACAATATTTTAATATTTCTACATTTTTGTTTTTAGAAAGTTCGAGTTTGTGATCTAGATCAAAATCAATCTTAGTGTCATGGTCGAATGATCACATATCCGAGCATGCAAGGTAATGTATAAATTTTGGCATCTTTTTCTTGCTTGGAAATATTTATTTAGTATTTACAATGGTATAACAATTTTTTAAAATAATTTATAGTTTTCTTCTTGTAGTTAATAGACCTTCACAAAAATTCAAAAAAAAGTCGTCGATATCGTTAACACATACTATAAAAACAAAATGAAACTTTTTAGGCATGAATATAATGTTTCATGCTGACTCTACAAGAACAATACATATAGTAACCTAAGAATTTCCAAGTTTTCACTATGTGGTGTCTTGAGACAATGGGTAGCCAAATTTTGAACTAGGTTGAGCTTGATAATGAGTTTTGGGATTTAATAGTGGTGAAGTAGAGACAGTAACTATTTTGACACCCATGGTATAAAACAATATACTCCACCTCTTCATCCACAAGTGTAATAAGATGTTTGTAAAATAAGATACTCTCCTCTTCCGCCAAGTTAAACTTCACTCATGGATGATTAGAAGATATATATTTCCTTTGAAAATATGATATCGAGACCATATGGGGCCACAATTGAAAGTTGTTATATCGATGTGGAATAACTATGCACTTCGGAGAGAAGGGTCCAAATTTTGATCGAAGAAAAAAATTCTCGATAACATAATCACGCTCAAAGGCATTCATTGTTCACTACCATAGAGAGCCACCAAAGAAGGCTTAACATTTTTCTAAACAAATCTTAGTGAGCATAATTTTGTATAATAATTATTATGATGATGATATTTTTGATATAATGTTAAACAAGTTGGATAATCTTAATGTTGAATCCCATGTGTACTACAACAAATGGGCTAGAGACAAGAAATTTTTATTTGCAAATGCGAAAAAGAAAGTTATGGTAGGTCATCTTTTACATGTAAAATCGTGATATTATGAGCATTAAAATAAATTATTTAGACTTATCTAATATACCAATACAATTTATTTCTATTTTCATGTAAAATATGAAAATTTAAAGAAATAAGTAGTTGTATTCAATTCACATTTGAAGAATTCCTACAAAATGTTAGATGTATTTATATAGTTGAAGGAAAAAATATTATTAAATAAACAAAATAATAAATTGAAAAGGATAATCAAGGAGCATAAGATGGATCCAAATATCTTACTGAAGGAAAAGAGAAATGTTGATCCATCAATTTTTTCATCAAGAGATGTTGTAAGGGATGAGAAAAATATTCTTCTGAATATTAATAATGTAGCGTAAGATTTGTAAGTATCGGGATTTTTAACAAAGATCACTATACAAAACGAAAAACTCTTCCTCATGTGCAAGGAAAAATATAATTCAAAATCATAGGAATAAAATAGGATTCCCTCATAATATTTTCTTATATGACAAAACTTTCTTGGAAGCTTTGAAAACAATTGATAACCCATCATTTTGTAATTATATTGGCCAAAAATTCTTTATGAAAACATGTATGTCTTCATAAAGTAATCCACCTCTTGATAGAATGAATACAAGACTAATTTTGAATTGGAACTATATTTATTATTGTATCACATTTATTGAAAGTTTTCAACAATTTAATATGCAAACTTGTAATTGGATTTTTGCTTATTGTGAATGTTTTTATGTTACTATTTGGAGATGTAAAGCATGGTTTAAGACACTTAGTGTGTGTTTGTTTGAAAGGATTTATGTTTCATGCAGAGATAAAACATTAATCAATAATCACATAGATGGATCCAAATAAATCATTGTCTTTATTTCAATAATAAAACAAAATATAAAAAATGAATTGTTACTTAAGTAAAACAACATAGTCTATTAAGACCAGTTGATTATAATTAATCAATATGAAATATATCAATATATCAAATCATTTTCAATAGCGTCAATAATGTATACAAGAAATTAGAACTCTAGAAATTGAAACAGTCCTAGAGAAACCCGTTCATTTGTGTCCTAGAATTCTCTCAATCGAATTGGTAGCATGTTCGAGTGGATTTTTTCGAGATCCCTTGGATCAGTCGAATGTAACCAAAACCTCTTATTTCTAACATTGAACTCCATGATGAAAGTTATATCTCATAAGGAAAATTTTCCACAGAGTAACTAGATACATACAATCTCAGAAAACTTTCTAAATTTCTATCCAATCTATTACAAACTTTTGATTTTACAAAGGACAATGCACTAAATACCCTCTCATCTTCAACAGATCCTAGAATCATAGTTTGAAAAAGTTCATATAGCTGAAAATACTCACTCAAATCCTCTCACAAAATAATACTTGAATAAATATTCTTCCAAAGTATTCTAATGGAACCATTTTCATTTGGCTCATCTAGAAACTGAAATTACTCTAGCATAGCGGTGGAAAACTTATGTGACTTGGAACTCAGTATCTTCTTTTGTAAAATACCTTCAACAATAACTTATTTTATCTTTCACACTTACATTTTTTTCCATTAGAATAGTCATGTATTTTATAAATAAAGTATTGATGGATGTTTTTGTATGCCTCCAGTTGTATTCCAAAACGTGGATTGACAACTCCCATTGCTTCAAGTAATTTATCCTTTTTGAATCATTCACGGATCTATATAGATAAATATTGAGAAATATTTTTCAATTTATTTCAAGTGTCACATAATATTGTTTCATATAAATTACATGTCACTCTTACTTCTTCCATCTCTGACCCATCCAAATATGCTCTTCTCTGAAAAGTATGAAGTGGTATCTCTTTCCCATGAGTTGTTATACACAGATGATCATTTATATTGAATTTTAAGTAGCAACTTAGATTCTTAAGGTTTGTTAATGCATTCCATCTTTGAAAAGAACGTCCTAAAAAACTTCCGTCTAACAAGTATAACATATCTAGACTCATGTACACATGTTTTCTCAGTCTTATGAAGTCTATTATATAGATGCAACTCTCTTGTGCATGCTTTGTCAAAACATTTAGCTCATTCAACATTGGAAAAATAACACATAGTGTAAGTAAATTTTTAATATTTATTAGATGGTACAACAAATCTTTAGCTTTATCTACTTCCCTACAATATTTATACATAAAACCTATCAATGAAGGATATTCTTAAAATATTCTACAAGTAGGCTTATACATTGAAATCCATCTGGTATCTACATCTTTGAGAATATTTTTCTCATTTATCAATCCAAAAACAAATTTATGAAATTATAAATATATATTTGGACTACTTGAATAATATGCATGCAAATCACATATCATATCCTCTACTTTCGCAACACTTTTGAATGTGCTCAAAATTTTATAGGCCAGACTCATTCTATAAGCCATGCAATGAATTACAATCATATAGGGAAATGGTTGTCTGTAACCTTACACAAAGACCATTTATGGTCCCCTGCATTAGAGCTACACTATCATTTCCAACAAAAACTAACTCTGTTGCAGTGGAAAAATCATCCATACCTGTAATATCCTTCAAACTTGAGCCTCGCCAATTTGTAAATGTTTTCATAATTGCAATTTTCACTCATTTTATGAACTACTAAGAGATGGGGATTTCTTACTTCATTTGCAAAAGTGTATACATGAATATAAACCCATGAAGTATTTTCCACTTTGTTGTAACATCATCAATTGAAAGGGAAATAAACTTTATATTTTTAATAGCCTCTTTCATATCTTCGTTTTCCACTAAAGAAAGACATTTTGTAATTTCCCAATCACTTCTATCTAACCC